>CM021101.1:458068008-458465037 GCA_007115665.2 Sequoiadendron giganteum
GAGTATAGTAAGGTTGTTCTGCCTGATCTTCATCTTGAAGAAAAGGCACTTCCTCATTCAAAGAGGTCCTTTGTGGTTTGAAAAATTTGTCTAGTAAAAATGAACATAGTACTAGGTGTTGTGGCTTCAAGGAAATGTTCATCCTATTCATAGAAACCCCATCGCTCCTCCTCTTTAGACATATCAACTTCAACATCTTGAGCCATTTCAAAAGGAAAACTACCATGACCCATTTTAGACATAATAGCTTTTGAGGAATCTCCACTGATAAAAGAACTATTCATCTCAGCATCTAAAGTAGGAGAAGAAACAATAGGAGATGAAACAGACTTACTTGGGGTATCATTTACTTTTATCCATTTCTTGTCCTGTCTTAGTTCAAGCTCTAGCATTGGCTCCAAGTTTTTTTTGTTGCATAAATTCTAGTCTTCTTCATGGCCTTTGGTGTATGAGGACTTTCCTTTGCACGTTGCTTTTTGTACTTTGTATGAATATTTGTGTACGAGATATTAGAGTCACCACCCAAAATGTTGGGAATTATGAAGTGATTGCACTTCGCTTTTGCACTCGTCACTTTGGACAAGATTTTTAACATTACCCGACATACTGAGAAAGAAAATAGGAAAACTAGAAACATGCGCTGAATATGAAAAATTATGCACACAATTTAAACCAAGTATATCATAACAAATGACTGACTAAACTAGATCTGTACTAGAGACTTTTCATTTGATAGTTCCCCAACAGAGTCACCATTTTGTTGGCATTTTTTACTGCAACCCAAATGTATTTCTCGAAAGTTTCTATGAACTTGCCATGTTCAATAATAGAAGGGTTGGAAACATATGGCCAACTTGAAAAGAACAACGATAAGGCTAATTCTCCTACACTTCAGACTCTGTAAGATCTAGGAGGGTATTCCCTAAAATGTGCTATTAACATATAAAATTAAACGATTCATTTGCACACGGATCAACAATAGATAGATTCCCGAATTATGCTAAAAGGATGAAATCCTTCAAGAAATTGGCTATTCCTTGAAAAGGCTCGGGTCCATTTAATAGAGAATTGTAAACATGACTAAAGTAGATTGATAGGAAATGTTTGAATAAAATATATTGAAGCCATAACACAAAACATGAGAGAATAAAACGTGATCAACATTCTAGTGCCATATCCCAAAGCACGGAGTCAAAAGAAAAAATTGAACTACAGGGAAAATTTCATCTTAAGCATCTATGATCTATATGAATTGCATTAAAATCCACATATCTATACTTGAATCTATTACTTCTTTATGAATCCTATTTTTAGCTTACATGAACTTATTGATTAACTAAAGCATTTAATCGATCCTTTGAACTAGAGCTATCGTTAAACATAATTCACAGTAAAGAATAAATGAAGATCAATGAAAATCATCTTGGATCAATATTTCATTAATAATCCATGCAAAGTATCACAACAAGAGAGAAAAAAAACTCAAAACATTCGCATGTTTATTACAAACATTCTTAAGAACCCCATAATTGACCAAGTTTTCTTATCTAACTCAAAACCTTCTAAAACCTAGACTTACATTCATACTCTCTGTATCACTAGACTCTTATTTCTCATATCTCAGATATTTCAACAGATCTCTCTCATGACCCAGAATTCCATTTTATAAAACAAGGGAGCCAACAAACCTCAGGCCGAAGAGTACACATGTCCATTTATTATTGGACTGCTAATTCCTAATTCAGTTATAATTCATCATGCAACTGAAAATCATAAGACAAGAATCATCATTAGTTGTTATGGAAGAAAAGAAACCACCCTCCAAAGGGCCACTTGTTCACGTCGAAGAAGGAATATTTAACCGTTGCTACACTTTATTCCACCTCAACACCTTGTACTTGAATTTGAAAGGAGAATGCATATTTTCAAATATAACCTCCGAGGCTAGACCTGTATTATACATGACTAAGTTGCATTTCCCACACATAGTATTCATATTTCAAATTCATCTATAAAAACCTTTTTCCATAATTCAAAATCATCCTCGGATGGCCAATTAAATGCCATAACCTGATCAATCTTATCTTGATAGGGCACATATTTCACCATTATTGACGTGGCCTTCTTATCAAAGTTCTCTAAGAAATTGATGATAAATGACAATTTCTCCAATGTATTCTCCAATAGACCAATGTCAACATTTCTGCATATCTCATGGGTCTGAGCAATCGTGATATTAGTCATCTAATCCTTCCAAATCTGCAAAGGTTTTATCTCGTCTTGACAATGCAAAAGATGTGGCAAAGGAGTTAAGTCCTTTCCAACACATATAGACTTTAACCCTTTGATTTTTAACTCCATAGGGGTAACATACCCCTGAAAATTCTGCTCCACAAATCCCTTGATAAATTGGTAGGTTAAAATAACCATAGGATACTTATCCCCATGTTATTTAGCTCCCACTGTCATGAATTTTAATTTCTCAATCTTGGGGCTCCATCTATCTAGCAATGGGGTGGCCACCTCTCCATCTCTTGGGAACATCCTAAGTGCTTGCAACATTAGAGAATAATTTATATGAACACTATTCAGTTTTCCTTGGACCTTCCTGCTTAAATGTTTCAACACAGTGTCCACAATCACCGAATTTCTCCTTCATGCAGACTCCCAGATTTGCTGCACCATCTCCTTACATTCCTCAACTTGCTGAATTAATTTCTCCCTAGAGATTCCTTCTCCTAGGCTATTAGCCCTTTCAATTGCAATAGGAACTTTTCCAATGTTATATGGAACAATAACTAAGGATTGCCCTTGTGAAGAGGGTTGATATTGCTCCATAGGTGGGTTAGAGATAGTGTGGCTAGAACTAGCCTACCCCTGAGACCTCAATGTTTCCATTTGTTGTTTTAATAAGGCCAACTCAGTTTCTAGCTCTTCCACCTTTTGTTGACTCTTATTATATTCAATAATAATGTCATTGTATTGGCCTCTAAGAGTATACTGATCCTTGGTCAAATCCTCAATAGTTGCTCTGGTGAATTTGGCAATATTTACCACCATATCAATAGCCTCCAATGTTGGGGTATCAACAACTCTTCTTATAACTAAGCGACCACTAAAATCAGATGGTTCTGCAACAATTGGTTTCTTGGATCTAGTGGAGAGACCAGATTACAAAAGCATCCCACTCTTCAATAAAACTTGACCCTTTGAGCGCTAGCATAGCTTCTTCATCAGTTGCAAGAAGTGGCTTATTGGCCCTTCTTATTGTATCGAGCACCACAACAACGAAAAATATCCCATTCAGGAATCAACAATACTCCACTCTTCTATACCAATGCTCGACCCTAATCTTTTTTTATTTCTTTGAATTTTTCCTTCATCTGTTCTCTAACCTTAGATTGAATTACCTTCTCTATAAGCTCAGGGTGCAAACATCTTTCTTGTGCCACTTTCTCAGCATATAATGAGACATGTGCTCCCCACACAAAATCTTTAAAAGAACTGGTTTGGATAAAAGAGTAATCCACCATGAACTCTCTACAAGCCTCCATTCTTATATCATCATTATTTGTTATTCCCCTTATTTCATCTTTTCCTAACCTTAGAGAACTACCCCAGAACTTGATGGAGTGTCCAGTGGGAAAGATGGTGTTCCTTGATGCATTTCACCAGGAGTAATAATGATCTCTTCATCCTCATCACCACCACAATCAACCAAATTTGTTCTCTCAATTTTTTTTCTCTTTGGTGATGAGGGACATGTTTGGTCAACAATTCTTGAAGGGGAATCTAGATCAACAATATTTGACAATGACTATGCCGAAGAAGATGGTGCAACAACTTTAGGAACTTCACCAGCCCTGCTTCCCCTTTTCCTAGAGAAAACCTTTATCTTCTTTGGAGGCTGATAAGTAGGCCTCTCCTCCAACCTTACTTCAAGGTACTCCTCGATATTTTGTGACCTTCCCCTCTCTTCCACAACCCGTCCATCCTTCAAAATTCCCACCAAACTCTCAAAATTGTCAATGGCATACATAGCCGTATTGTATTCACCATTAATATCGGGTATAGGATTGAAAGTAGGTATCTTTTCTTGCTTTCTTTTCACCATCTTGGCAAAGGTGAGGTATTTTTCCTTTTTCTCATCTTGCTCATCTAAATAAAAAGTGTTCCTAATAATATCCTCAAGAAAGTAGAAATTATGGACAAAAGTCCCAGTCTGGTACTTAGCCTTTCTTTGAGAGATAAAACCCTCAGGATCATGATTCCTAGGGCTTACAGTCTTTAATCCATAAGGTCTAAGCAGTGTGTACAAATCCTTTCATCCTCCCTTTTCCATAACAAAATCTGCAAACGCTGTATACTTAGGGAAGAAAGACCCTTTCTTCTATTCTATTGGAAAATGTACTTCTTGAGCACACCCTAACTGTCTCATGATTTCCAAAAATTCAATTCTCAAAGGCACATCCGTTGGTAAAACATAAGGGTTGTAATTTGTGCCATACACTTCAAAAATTATTGTATTATGGTAAGGGATAATATCTCCCCAATTATGTGTCAATTTCAATTCAGGCCTTCTCTCCATTGGCCTCAAGAAATCATGAATCTCTTTAGGAATCGTGGGAGGATCAAGAACTAGAGCCTTCTTCAATTTGGATCCAAATTTTTTTTGGAACATTACATAATCAAACTTTTGATCATGCATATCAAGGATCCTAGTCCAATATTGGATAGGAATTTCAATACTACCCTCCTTCTTCTTCAATTCCATATACTTTTCAAACACTACCTGGCCCCTATATAGAAACATGTGAATCAACAGGGAATACCATTTGAAACCAACCCACTTCTTTCCTTCCTTTAGAGCCACTAGACACCCATGCATCTTCTCTGCCAAATAAGTGGTAAAATTATATACCACATTAGAACCTGAATGTTGAATGTTCAAAGCCATGTACATGACATCGGTAGGCAGAGTATTCTTCAAACTAATTCCCAAAACTTGGCACAAATAACAAACTGTCTTCTTGAAATAGCTAGAGAAATAGTTTACAAGAAAAGGCTCTGGATCATTCTTGCCAATTACCACCTACTTCTTATTCTTTCCCTTTCCCAAGGTTGCCAAATGAGGTACCAAAAGAGATGTTCTGAAAAACTCTTGGTATTTATGTATTCTTCTCTGAAGGCCCCGAGATTTATGGCAACCATATCCTGACTCCATTCATGTAGACCAAATATTTCTGCAATTTCCTCCCTGGTTATCTTTACCATTTCTATGCTAGAATGAGTTCTAACAACTCTGGTTATAGGGTCATACCTAAAAACAACATATTTCAATAAATCTACATCCAAGTAGAGATTAGGAACCACCAGCTTGCCCAATTCCAACCTCCACAGGTTACATAAAGGAACACATAAATTTCTATTCCCAAACCAGTTTGAGAACAATTGCCATCCAGTATATGGTAATTCAGCATCCCAAGCTACACATTGCTTGTCAGTTAATCCTTCTATGAGCAAGGGCCCATAGAACAAATCTTTTCCCCCAAGCCTTTTGGTAGTAGAGGGATTTAATAAATCTATAATATCCTGGGAAAAGGGTCTGGTAGTAGCCTCAGAGCCAGAGCTTTGGGCCTTGCGTGTCATTTATACAAGATAGATAATAACTCGAGCTAGGGTATTTATATGTCTAACGATTATAACTCACACCCTATAGCTTTAAACAAAAAATGCTTCACAATTCTAGAAGCCTTCGCAATTATCAAGACAAGCTTTAAGATACTTTAAAGAAAATCTACTTGAACAATCCTTCAGGAATAGAACAAGAAGCAATCAATAATGGTTCTTCAAGAAACCATAAAACCTTTTGAAAACACAAGAAATGGTATACTTGTTACTTACATTTTAACTTGCAAAATGTTAATGATAGTGAGGCTAGAAAATCACAAAGACGGCTTGCTTCGCTCGACACCAAGAAATTCTTCTTCAACATGGATATATACACAAAAATAGCAATTTGCTGATCTTTTAGCATTTAATTATGAGAGCAAAGTCAAAATCGACCATTACTATTCACTCACGTGAGATAAAAAACTATAGTACAACACCAACCTATTTCAAATTCGAGCCATTGATAAAAAATAATGTAGGCTAGGAGAACGGCTCAGATTAAGTCAAAATAGATTGAAAATGCCATGTCCATTCACCAGTCTTTAGGTGAATAGGAAATCACCTATCAGGCACCACATCAGCATGGAACAGTCCCCACCTTGGTCATCCTTCATACAACATCAACGTCCATGCATCAATAATTCACACACCTCACGAAATTATTAAAATAAAGTTTTAATTGTGCGAGGTCAGTGAGGAATGACCAAGATGCGTCAATAAAGAAACAACTATCAGCACCAACATCCATCATCTGCCAATGAAACAAAAACTAGTCCCCACAATCATATGTGATAGGTGGGATCTTCTCGCATGCCTCACACCACTTTTATAATGTCAACAGGAAACCTTGCGACGTTTGTGAGGAACGGTCCAGATGAGGATCACTCCATTCGACGGCTATGCAATCTGCACAAGTGAAAAAGTTATTTATAAAAAGGGGACTAACTAGGTGGATGAGGAAATGACCCTCGAGGTTGAAAATATTTTTGTAGAGGTTAATCTAAAACATTTTACCAACCCAACACTATGGAATAATACAATACGGTCAAGACACAAAAGACCAAGAGGAAAGGTAAAGAGGGGCTGATAAAATCATGACCAAAAGGGGTTAAGACCAAACTTAAATGACCGACCATTGTTAATAATAAGTCAACATTTGAAAAGAAAATCTATGACCTAGATTCATTTGTAAAACCCAAAACCCAACCAATTAGAGCCAAGGAAAAAATAAACTCACAAGGGGAAGAATTTAAAAGCTCCACCATGCCATTGAGATCACAATACCAAATGGCGTCATCATCATCTTTACTGTTGGTCCCCTACACCATGCAAAATCAAATGTTTCCCCAAAAATACATTCCTCCATCAACAATTTTACAAGGAATGATAGCAAAAACAACCCATAAACACTCACCACAAAACAACCATCCCAAATCAACCCACAACCCACTCACACCATGATCAACCAAAACCCATCTCACATATCCCAACAAAAAAATACTTCCACATTGAAACCACAACAAGCTCAAGCACAACAAGCCTATTAATAGGCATTGCAACAACAAAAAGCTCAAGCTCAAGCTCAATCCCTACAAGCACAACAAGATCATGCTCTTGCTCTACAATAAGCACAAGATTCCTACCAACAAGAAAAAGTTCAAGCACAAGCCTTATGACAACAAGAAGCTCAACAACAAGCCTTAATTTTCCAAAAACAACAATAGGCCCAGCAACAAGCATTTCTTGCAGACCAACAACAACAAGGCTAACAACAAGTGTTGGTAGCACAACAATATGCCCCAAAACAAAAAATTCTTACACAACAACAATAGGGTTTCTATTATAATCCCCCAAAAAATGTCATGAATCCAATAGCACAAGGAGCATATGTACCTCCACCCCTATCACCACTACAAACACAATACCAAACTCCACTCTACACATCATATCAAAATTCCACTTACAACTCATCTATCATCCCATAGTATGCTACATATGCTCCTCCACCAAATCCATAAGACGATGTGTCATCATAGCTCAAAGTGCTCATATAGAAAGTCTAGGACATTCAAATGGGGAAAAACAAGAAATCACATGCACAAAAGAACTCATGCCCATACCCCTTCGATAGGAATATCATGATGGTACCTTTCCCACCTGGTTCTGAGGTCCCAAAGTTTAATAAATATAAAGGATGGGGAAATCTGATGGATCACATCAAGTAATTCCACGTAGTGTATGGAGATGGCCTACAATGATTCCTATTTGATGCACCTTTTCCCACGTAGTTTGGTGGGCCAAGTAATCAATTGGTTCTCACAATTGCCTCTGGGAACTCAAAACTTCCAATACATAATCAATAGGTTCATAGATAAATTCTCCTTCAATATTGACATGGATGTGATCTTGGAAGAGCTATTCACCCTAAAAAAAAACAAGGGTGAATCCTTCACAAATTTCCTACAAAGATGGAGGAAGAGAGCTAGTGAGAGAAAATGGCCCATTCTTGAAGAACAACAAGTAGGAATCATCATTGCTAATGTTGAAAAAGTTTTATCATTTCAATTAAAGATACAATGTGTCACAACCAATGATGAGCTTATCCCCAGGTCCCTAAACATCAAGAGAGCACTTATCACATAAGGTAGCACACAAGTGTATAGAGACAACTACCCATCCACTAGTTCTAATGACAAGCCCTGCTTTTGGGCCAAGAACAAAAAAGTTACTCATGATGGTGTCATCGATGGAAAGGTGGTCCTCATTTCTCCTAGGCAATCAAATACCAAAACCATGAACACACAACAACCATCCATGCCACTACCAAACAATCAACCAATGATCAATGCCACAAACACTTAATATGGACCACAAAGAACAAAAAATGCTCCTAAGTGACAATTCACTTCCTCAGTGGAACCTATGGAGGATATGCTGAAGAAGTTGATATAGTCTAACCTTATCACACTCCCAAATTTATCAAACTATCAAGGAACACAAGTCAAGCCTCCTAGCTATAGAGAAGATCATTTTTGTGAATTCCCAATACAAATTTCATAACATAAAAAGTGTTTTAGACTTAAGCATCTAACCCAAGATATTATTGAACAAGGAGACATTGATGTTGATAAAAAATCTAGGAATGAAAATCTGAAAATTTACACAAACCCTATGCCTAATCATGGAAAAATAGAAGATTCAAGAAATTCATCAACTTCAAACAACGTAAACCATACCCATGATACCACAATGAGAAATATTTGCATTATTCATTGATCACAACATGAGGAATTATACACGTATCAAGATATTTCTTTATAACAAAGTCCAAACCAATCAATAGTGTCTAGCAATATTTCATACTGTAATGGCATTAAGTATGTATCATATTATGATATATCTCCCACATATGGCTTCATGATTGAGCATGTTGAATAATTTCCAAATGAGCAATATATATCCCTTATTGCACCCATACCCATAAAGTATTATGAAGAGTCTTTTACTGATGATATATCATCCACCCAAGGATCATGTCAAGAAGAGGCTCTTGAGGATAACAAAAGTTACTCCAAATTGAGTCAAGATCAAGAATCCCTATCCCTAGAGTTTCACCAAGAGATGAGGGACATCTTCCAAACCATTTTAAACTCCAAAGATATCCCTAATATCACCCTTGCGATGTTTCTTTTTGATGGAAATATAGACTTTCTTCATCCAAAACAAGAGTCTCCCACTCTTGATATTCCCACACAAGAGCCAGCAACAGTCGAGATTCTTGATTCTTACAGTGATTGTGCATCATCAAAATCTTTTTGAATCAACACCAACATATTTTGAAGCAGTATCAACAAATAAAGATGTTATAGAATCAAAGAAATTAGTTCATATTCCTGGTCAATAGGAACCCATAGAAATATCATGTGTTGATATCAAGTCATATTCAATGGCTATAGATCAAAGGATAAATTATTAGGGCAAAGGATTAGGCATTTTTAATACCTTGACAATGTTGGGGCAATCTTGTCTAATGAAAAAATCAACATAGGGGGCACAAAGGATCCTTATGATGAAAATACAGTCAACACTACAACTAGTCATATCATGAATCATCATCCACCAATCATCTCATACACAAATTGGGACCAACGTAAAAAGAAATATTCCTATCAAAGTAAGGAGAAGATCATTGAAGAAAATACAAATATATACCAAAGAAAAACAAAGAAATTCATCCTTACAAAAATCCATCAGTCAAAGGAACTATGGGGTAAAATCAAAAAGGGAAATTTATCCATCAAATGCATCCTCAAATACAAAAGTAGGCTTCTCAAGCAAGGAACAAAGTATATCTAGTGGTTGGTCCTAATTCCACGAAAACCTCCAAACCCACCCATCATTACTCATCTTCCCAAGTTTGGAGAGTCAAGGGTTTCAAAATATCTACCAATCCATCTCATATTCCTTCATGCATGCCATCGTACACTCCATTCATGATATCCAATTCTCACATCGACTGTGTGTTAGCATCTACTCTTCATCATAAGGATTTTTAAGGTACTATATCATGATATGTGTACATAGGAAAGGTTAATTCCTGTACCAACAAGGCAGATACACGTTCTCAAAAGTTGCATTCAAGTTCTCGTATCTTAGCAAAGCAACTTATTCAAGCAGGATATTGTTGGAACGTTATGAAAATGGCCTCTACATCAATACCACAAGGTGGTTCAACATGCGGGTAAAATTTTCAAAAAAATAAAAAAAATAAATAAATCTAGAAAATAGTAAAAATTAAAAATTGTCCTCGAATGAAATCTACTTTGGTGGTGCCTTAGGAAAGTAATATTATGAAAACCTAGAAAATAGGTGTCATGAGTATAATTGAACATCTATATGATCCTTCTTAGATAGAAACATCTCATCCTTGTCATGATAAATCCAATGTTCCCTCCATCCATCCAATCTAGCTTTATCTAGATATTCTAGCTTATCTTGATCTTGACAAAGATCCAATGTATACTTCAACTCTAGTCATGGAAATTTTTTGACAGGCTCTTTACCATTTTATCTTATGAAGTCCCATAGCTCATATCAAGCATGATAAAACTCTGTTGAAATATTCACATATACATTACCTATCTTGATTTGTTTAATTGAACTAGGCAAAATTGCTAGACACTAGGAGCAAGTTATTGCACTCTTGTTTTCAAATAACTCTTGATCCATGTATTATATCTCATAATGTGACATTGACATCATGATCTAGGTATAATTTATCTCAAAATATCTCAAAAATCCCAAAAAAAATCATAAAATATCTTCAAAAATCCAAAAAGCATCAAAACATTGTACAACTAAAATCCAAACACATTCATAAATTTGTAAAGTCAAAAATCCAAAAACATCCAAAACATACCAAAATCCCAAAATACGTCAAAAAGTTAGAAAATAAAAGTCCAAAAATGGTACCTTGAACTATGAGTCTCAAAGCTGAAACGTAGGCAAGGCCATCATTGATGTGCCCTCAAGACACCTAGGTCAGTCCTTTAGGATCCCATCATAATAAATTGACAATCCATCAAGTGTTCACATCTCATTGATAAGTGGTCAAAGTCAGTCGAACTACGTGGTCTTTGTGTGTATAACGTAGGAAAGGCTAAAATTTGATAAGCCCCCAAGGCCCTAGGCTAGTACCCTTTAGGTCTTGGTCAAAACTTAGAAAACCTCATAAAAATTTGCAAATATTGAAAACCCAAAAAAATTTGAAAACATTTAGAAAATTCTAAATAGCCCCAAATAATTGAAAACCCAAAAACATTTGAAAACATTTAGAAAATTCTAAATAGCCTCAAATAATTGAAAACCTAAAAATTCAAATACACCTCAAAAAGACCAAAAATAACCTCAACATTAGGAAACACCAAAAAATATTGAAATATTCCAAAAAAATCCAAAACCACCCATACCATTTTACTTTCACCCGCAATAAAATTCCATCCATAATAAATTAATTGTCACACTCACCCTTTGGTAACACAAACAAAAAACAAGTACAACAATCAGCAAAAGTATAACCTTTAAACGAAAAAATCAAACCCTTGGTCATTATCAAACATGTCAATCGAACCTTATATCAACGACATTTCAAAAAAACTATCAACGCACCAACATATGATAACATGTCTTAGGATGCATCCCTCCTACAATAGGCATTATCATTGGCAATCATTTTAGATACTTATCCTCAAAACACATCACACCTTTTGGCAAGAGATATAGATAACATTGACTATTTGTTTTTGATATTTTCTTAGGATTTATCTTTTTGACCCATTATGAGGACCACTCGATGATGTCTAAATGATTTAGAGAGAAAGGAATGGGGCATTGATCATTATCTTTCATTTTCTATACTTGTGAGGTATTATTGTAAAAAAATATTTGCACATACTTAGTTGTGTGTAGGGAGGTCATTTAAAATAGATTGTTGACTATTATGTATGCTTTGGTCTGAGATATCTAAATTTATGAACTACATTCCAATGAGATTTATGTATGTCAAGATGTGAATAAGGATTATCCTATCTGTTTGTAGAGTCCATCACACTAGATACAAAGCCACCTTGGTTATCGATACCTTGATGCATCATGTCTATGTGTTATATAAAAAATAAGGAATGGTGAAGAATCCCAATCCCAGAAATGAGAAAATCACATTTCTCATCACCATATCTAATAAAGTCTCAAATGATCATAGGCTTGTTGGAATTCTGAATCAATCTTAAAAATCAATGGTTAATCCATCCATCTCATTCTTCTACTTCCATTCATCTTATTCGTCTATCTTTACTAATAGATCTATCCAAGTGTCAAATATGTGTGATATATCAAAATATACATGAGGCTGCCCATGGTTGATGACTATCTATACATCATCAAATCTATCTACAACAAACATTTGGGATTTCTAGTCCTCTTTGAGCTAAACCTATGTTCCATATTTGTCGAGAGATCAACCCAAAAGTCCAAATTTCCACCTGATCTGTTGAGGGGGTAGGGTACCAGCTTAATGCCTTCTACTAGGGCAACAGTGGGGCATCCAAAAAATTAGGATTTTTGAAATTTTTGATTTGAGTAGCAACATTAATCAGAAAAGCGTCAGTCTTTGAACCAATGTAACAGGTACCTCGCTTCAAAGAGGGGCAAAATGTAGAGACTTAAAATTGTCCTAAATGTTATTACATAGTTGAATTTGATTACTAACATCGTTTCATCTTGAAATTCATCCTCTTTTGGCCTGTTTAATTAAATAAGCCTAGTTATTTAATTAAATGCATCATTTTCATCTATTAATCTAATTGAATTAATTCACCCCCTTTCACCTTCACCTCTCACCCTATTTAATTAAATAAATCAAATTATTTAATTAAAACCCCCTAAGTCCTCTCATTTAATTAAATAATCCCAAATTATTTAATTAAATGTCATTTGCAACCCCTTTTTAATTAAATAAACTAATTATTTAATGGATATCCTCATATTCCCCATCTTGCACAATTGAAACATAGTTTTAATTACTAATTGCTAATTTTTCTCACCCATCCTCTTGCATAGGGAATATTCTAAATGAATATTCTTCTATTTGTCTCCAAAAATGGAATATTCTTTCCAAACAAACTTTCAAAGTTGTTACAAAGTGTGTTTTTTTGAATTATTCTCATCCATTGATGCTTTCCTTGATCCATGTGATCTTTGATTCTCATCCATTGATGAGAATCCTTGATCCATATTTCACCCTCCTTTTCATATTGAACATTGATTGATCATTTTCATCTTGACCATTGATTCTTCATCTGCTCTCATATAAATACTTCATCCTTCAGAGAGAAATGGATCCACCTTTTCAGAGAAAAGTTATGATGTTGAGATTCATACTCACTTGCATCCATATTTAGCATTTGTTGAGCATTTTAGATTAATTTTCATCCATATTAGCTTAAGCATTCATTAATGGCTTCCATTTTAGTTTAGCTTGCATCCATTTTTAGCATATTTTGCATCCATGGCTTGCATCTTTAAACCCCATTTTTATTTAGCATAGATTGCATCCATATCCATCAAGAATTTTAGCATTTAGCACTCACCTTCATTATGTTAAACTAGTTTTACACCATGTTTCATTCATATTTCATCAATTTCATTGGTTTTCATCAATAAAATTGATTGGAACAACTCATATTATCCAAGGGATTGGGAAAGGGTCACCATTCTACATCAATGCGACACCACTCCCCCAATGGGATAAAATTTGAGGTCTTATAATAGGTTTCCTTTATGTTTTCGTATTTATCATGATTAGTTTAATGGGTTCTTAGTCTTTAAAATTTTGAATATCTCATTGGGATAATTTCTTAGGGGATTAAATATGATTTAAATTCATTTGGATCTAGCATATTTAGTTCATACTATGACTTTGGTCACACTAATTTTTTTATTGTTCTCTTTGGGGTCCCAATAATGGAACCAATGTTAGCAAGAGAAATGGGGAATTATAGTCCAGAGATTTGTACCCCAGTACTTATGTAGTTTTTTTATACCCCTTGAAGGATACAATAAGAGAAACAAGCATCTGCAGTATGATTTGAGAAGGAATACTTAACATACATCATATCAAAATCAAAATAAACATTTATACATTCATTGCACACACACACATATATATAATTCTTATAAATCCTTTATATTATATCATAAACATGTAAAAAAATAAAGTATTAGTCTCTGATCATGTATTATATCTCTCTATCTATCATCATATATCTTCTACATATGATTTTAATTACATATATACATACATTCCCTTAAAGGGACATGGATCCTAAAGATATCTAATGCCTTTTCCCAGTACCATAGATCTTTTAAGGTAGTGTGCGATAAGTTTTGACCCCATCTGTGACCTAATAAAACAAACCATAAATGGTGAACCTTGAGTGATTTCATATTCATTAGTCATTAGTCATTATCATCTATAATTTCATTTTATTTTATGAATTGATTTGTGGGTGGAAACTATTTTCTATGAATTATAGGATTTTGTATCATATTCTATTTTATTGTATTTTGTTATTGGAATTTATCAACCTAATATCTTTGAGCATGTGTCTTATGAATTATTGTATAGAAAAGATACCCTTAGTACATTATAACATGTCATTAATTACCTATGATTCTATGAAAAGGTGATATATATGTTGAAAGATGTTTTGATTAGATTGGATGTTACAAGCACTCTCTTGATAGCAATAATATAATTTACATTATATCCTCATTGGATTCTAAAATTTCTCCAAAGTTTTTCTTGAGTTATTTTGAAATGATATATTTTAAGAGTAATTGTGTATTGGTATCCATTTAATTATATCTAGTAGAGGAAAATAGGATACTCATGTAGTTCAAAATGCACGATTATCATCTTGGGATGTATTTTGAGGTTTAGAAATAAATGAATTCATAGAATATGTTATGAATATTATTCATTAATATTATATACTTATTAAATTTATATTGAAGAAGAATAAAACATTTTTTACAAAAAGGGTTTACATGAATGAGTAAATTGTAGAGGTTACAATATGAAAGATTTAGTGTATAAAAGTACAATATCTCCTTGTAAAATCATGATTTACTTCATGCAAAAGTGCATCTATAGTCCTAATCGTGTTATTATTTAGCAACGTATTTTTATTTGATCTAATTTTGAGTAAAGCTAAACTATAAAGAACTATTGTGAAATTAAAAATAAATTAAATTCAAATAGATTTACTATGATATTAATATAGTCACATCCACACTTACTAATTGTTTTGGTGAGTTATGATGTAGATTAAACTTAAGCTACTAAAGAAAACAACTAAATTAAATGGGGAGAAATATTATGAAACTTTTTACCCAAAGTGAAAAGTTATGAAAGAATTAAGAAGAGAAAAAAATTAAGGATACTATTATCCTATGGTTAAAATGGACATTAATAAAGAATATTTATGAAATATATTTTAAAGGAGAGGAAACCTATGTGAGAGGCTATGATGGTTTGAAAAACAACCCTTAAGGCTTCTATAAATCATTTATGTGAGACTTGGAAAGGGCATGAAGATCACCCAAGGAAGAATAAAGTGGTTTGGTAGGCTATGGGAATTAGAGAAGGGACACACACATGTGTCCAACTTGGGGTACAAATCACACCAAATATTGTGTTATCCAAGGCTTTTGTGAGAGTAGCCATGGTGTGATTAGGCACAAAATTTTGTGTGAGTAGGCACACAATTTTGTATGAGTAGTCACATATTGTATTTTTACATGTGTCTTCTAGAGTGTACCATAGCCATGAAGGGAAATACAACTGAAATATTCCTAGGGTGAGAGTGACCTTTCTAAGTGATATGATTCATATAAGTACTAAAATTATTCAATTTTTTTGTTTTACAAATGAGATGACTTTATTAAATTTAATTATTTTAAGATGTTATGTGTTTCTTTTGATCATATTCATATTATTAAATGATAGTTTATACACAATTAATGGTAATCTTAATGTGCTTGCATCTTAAGTTTGGTAACAATGATAAACAAGTATTTTATGCATTTATATTTAAATTATAGATACCTTATAATATTTAAACTTAAACAATAACACTAATAAATCCACTACCATATAAAATTAACTATAATATATTAAATCTAACCAATTTTATTCTAAGAGAAAAGTAGAATGAGACAGATTATAATATTCATATATGATGAGGGCATGCAAAGAGACACAAAAGGAAGGTGTCTCAATCTCAATTGGAAGGATGGATTCAATGTCAAAGATGAGGAAGTATGGTGTGGCCCTTATGGGGGTAAAAATTCTTATGTGATAGGCCCATAAAGTGGGATTGATTTGGAGGTTCCAATCACATCAAGTGTCATTGAATATATTTTTAAGGATTTTGGTAAGGGTTTTTTTAGATGAATCATCTTGGATTTTACCTAAAAAATAATGAGTGGACCAATTGTGTTTGATGTGAAATTTCTCATAGAGGTCTCACACTTAATGATTTTTGAAGTATATTCCATTGTTGATGTTAATGGAAGAAGGGATACCATAGCAACAAGTTATAATATGAAGGATAAATTTGTAAATTTATTTCCCAATAGTGTAGATGAGGGGAACAAATTTGACTGACTTAGTGAATTACTTAATGAAAATAGTGATGAAATTATGGCCATTAAAGGATGAGGGATTTATATTATCAATGAGACTGAGGCCCCATATAGAAAAGGAAAATGGAGCGTTGATCAGTTTATGAGCCTAAGAAGTTGCATGGATTAGGTCTCTATTTTAAATGTTGTGCATTTTCTAATATACCAACATGCATCATGTTCCATGGTGGGCCAATAGTATCCCATTCTTAACAATTTATTGGCTAAGACAATGCCTATAGTGTGTATTCCATAGATGCCATGATGAGATCTTAATTGAAAGATAAGTTTTCTTTCTACGTATTTACACATCATAAAAAAGTTCCATCATAGCCTAAAAAATAAAGTGTACCACCAAGGAGAGTGAAATAAGAAAGGTTAGGTGGAAAAGTATAAGTTTTGAGGTAAGTACAAATGACATGACATCATGGAGAGTTAGCAATGGTAATATCACATATCATTTTTTATTTAGGGATTCTGTATTCTAGAATCATAAGTTTTTCAGCCAAGAATTGATATTCTAGAATATCGGCGTGTGTGCTAAGGAGAGATCTAATATTTTCTATTGCATTAGATACTATATTATTTACATGAGTTATTTAATCAAATTGAATATAAGTAAATTATTTTTTGAATATTTTGATTATTTTCTTAATGAAATGAGATTATAATCCTTAGTTTGGTATTGATCATTTAATTTTTTGATGACTAGCTAGGAATCACCAAAAAATGAAAAGTGTGATGTTTTATTGAGTTGTGAGCTTGAAGTATAAAAGTAAATATTTCTATTTAGTAATATTATTGGCGTAGGGAAATATAATTTTAAATTGAATTTGGTATAAGGCCACCCTATGGTGAGAGGAATAGGGTTCTTATCCTTGAGCCATGAGTGTTGAAGGAACCATCAAAGTAGAGTGATGTAAGCAAGGGTGGATATCAACTACATCAAGAGATTGAGATATTTCACATGGTCTTTAAGAGGAATCTAACAAGATTAAGATGCACTTACAAACTCAACTTATCCCAAACACCCACCTGAAGGCTTGTAGCCCTCAAAAACTAACTCTTTAAAGATATATTTTGGAGAAGGCTATACCAAGACATGTAAAAAATAAATTTAGAATTAACATAGAACCCAACACAACATCCCAAAAGGTTTCCAATGGTTTCTTTGCAAAAAAGTTGAAAACCAATAAACTCCCCTTGTTTTAGGCTACTCAATTAGCCTTATTTTCAAAGGAAGTACTCCCTAAACTCCTTTATTTTAACCAAACTCATTTGAAAAATTTAAATTGTGTCCCAAAACCACATAATCTATCACCATTTCATAGATACCTAACTTCTAGAATGCTACACCATGAAACCTTCATTTTACATACGAAACACTAGGGTTTATTGAAACTCATGACTCTCAAGCTTTCCAAAATCAATAAATGCACCCAACACTTCTTAAATACCCTACACAAGGTCACAAGTCCATTACATTGACAATTAATTCACTTTTTTATCAAAACACTATCTTGACACTTTCATTTCACAAGGAAAACACATTGCTCTGCCCTAGGGCATCACCCATTTGCTAACAACTTAACCCCTCTGCCTTCAGAACCTTAAGAAAATCTAACCTATCATATAAAAAGTCATTCCATTGAGTTACAGGCTAGGAAAATAGATGGAATGACTTAAATTATTATTTCACTCCAATCAAACCCTTGATTGGGTTTTAAACAAGCAGTTTCGGAAAACTACAAAGATCTTCCTCAAAAATTAATATTAAGTCCTCAAAATGGATAAAATTGAAATTCAAAACATTATTCTTCAAGATACAATTTATTTCAAAGCCCGAAAGAGACTATACGAGTCGTACAGATCTTGAAAAGAGAACATTACTAGTAAAAACTATAGAAAATGTTGTGTTATTGATGAGTGAATTCTATACAATTCTTCTTCAACCCCAATTCAAGCCCTTTGGAGCAATTTTATAGTCTTTACATTCAAATTACAGCTAACTTAATGTTCATAACTCTCTTGTAAACTTCCTAGACCCTTCATATTCTAAAATTTGCTTTTTTTTGACAATTTTTGCTTATGACAACATTTACATCTTTTGCAACTTTTTTCTTAATTGACTCCTAAGACTCAAAACCACCCAAACACACATCAAATGGTCTTATTAGACCTTATTTAGCATAAATAGACCTTACATAGTGTAAAATGACCCTATCACCTAGAATTGACATGTTGTCCTACACTTGAAAGCTTCTTGTGCTTGGGTGCACCTACACAATTCAACCCCGCAAAAAAATAACACATGTCACATGAGTTGGGCCTTGTACCATACTGTATCTTTGCTCCACACACCTTTTGACCTCTGAAATCCTTCCTCTGGTTCAGACAAAATGATCTTACAACCTACCTTGCTTCCTTTTTCTAATTTGCATATGAAGTTGTATTAATTTATGCTTTCAAACCTGATGATGGTCTTTTATCTGCTCCTTGACCAAAACTATACATTGTTCTTGTCTTCACATTCACAAAAAAATATTTTTTAGAGCCTCCTTGAACTGTATTTACCTTTATCACATATTCACGCTTGTGATTGTTGGGTGAAAATAGTGTAGTCAACTTTTCAATAGATTACGCCGTCTAGACTTCAGCCAGAGCTATGTGAGATATAATCTCTCCTCTCAGAAAGGGGAGGCACCCTTCTTACTGCTAATTAGAAGCTATAGTAAACTTAAAAGAATACTTACAAAATGTACAATGTACTCATGAAATGGGGGGTGTGTGTTACATTCATACGTCTCTCTTTTTTCAGAGAAGATGTTTACAATGCTTCACGATGAAAAGATTTAGATATGAATAAACAAACTTAAACAACAACAGTAATACCAATATTTCTATCTTGAAAAAGCAAAGATTAGAAATACCAGGTATGATTTATAATAACAAAAGGTAAAAGGAAAAGGGAAGGCTCACGAAGGCACAAAGTCATTCTGTAGCCCTTTCAATGTTGAATCTGGTAAAAGTATCATTCATTGTATTAGAAGCACAAAGTCTTCTTAGACACTACGATTCCTCGAACAACATGAATGATTACAAGCACAAAGTCTTGTAGATCCTTCAACAAAAACCTTCATACATAAACAAATCCAAACAATAAATGTAACACAAAGTTTACATCAACCACTTCAATCTCATACACAAATCACTATTGATATAATCAACACACAAGACAATTGATTCCAACACAAAGTCTGGTATGCAACCCTCTTCTTTATTGATTAGATATGAATTCACAATATTGAACACAAAGTCTCAATGCTTGTTTCAAAAGAGCAGCACTTCATTGCAAAATCTCAAAAGGTAAATATTACAAAAGAAATCCCTCTTATTTATAGAAAGGAGGGAAGAGAAAAATTAGGGAATCAGATGAGTAAAAATAGGAAACCCTAATCTAACTGAGTGTAGTTTATTTCTACATAATCGCACCTTATATTTTGGTGCAATTATGTTTTACAAAAAGACACCTAAAGTGTCAAAAACTATTTACAATGTGCAAAGTAGGGGACACCAAAAATGGCGAACACTAGAGACGAAAATAATATTTTTCTTTGCATTGGGCGTGGAAGTCTTCATATTTCTTTGCTGTCTCTCTCATGAACTTATTGTCTGGTCTGACTATATAATCCACCAGCGTGTGTATTTTGGTAATCAACTTCTTTGCAGATGAAGAAACCTTTTTACACCTTTCAAGATGAGCCTTGAAACAATCAAGTGAAAGTCATAGATCACATACAGTGTGTATGGTGTTTTTAGTAAAAATTTTGTCATCCATTAGCTTCATGAAGGCCTCTTTATACACTTGAATTATTTCACTGAGGCGAAGGAAGGTGTGCTCGTCATCAAGGAGATCACCCGACAACTCTTCCATTCCATTTACGAGAAGAACCCTGTAGCCTTCTACATCTTCTTGTACCTGGTGAATGTCATCAATCAAAAACTTCAATACCTGGATTCTATGTTTGAGCGATTCTTTCACTTCCACATATTTCTCCTTATCAGGTATTACTCCATTCTTTACCAATTGGCTGATCTTAGATTCTTTCATTTTCAGCCATGACGATAAACTCCTTTCCATCTGGGATAGATCCCTCACAAGTGATCCTTCCTCTTTATTAAGCTTAGTCTGCAGCTGGGCTATTTGTATTTTATTCTCACTTGCGGTGGTGATGACCTACATCCCATGAACAATGATCTCTTCAATAAACTCATTTAAGACTTTACCCATGGCTGCAAGATTTTCTGCCTTTTGAACAGCTGGTTCTTTGACATTTACCAAGCTCATAGATTGGGCATCACCCATTGAAGATCCAACTATGTTTCTCAAGATATTCGCATAGCGTTCAACTTTCCCCTTGTATAGATTTTTAGCTTGCTCCATCTTGTCAGGCCTTCCTGCAAGAGCATCTAACACTACTTGGGCATCTGCTTTTGCGCTTTCATTTGTTACCTTCCCAAGTTGTATTCTTTATATGGTATAATCTTCCATGTTTACATTTCCCTCTGGTTGTGGAGGAAAACATACCTCAACAAACTTTTGGCCAGCTTTATCAACCTGGAGTCTTGACAATACCTTAGCCTTTTTCTTTTCCTTGTTCTTGGGAGCAGGTATTTCTTCCAAATCCAGCTCATCGGGGGAGATCATCTACTTTTTTTTACTTAGGAATCTGTGACACCAACCAAGGAGGGAGGGAAGAAGTATACACATCACTTGTTACTGCTAATTCCTGAGCTGCAGGGGCTCTTTGAGGAATAGTTGAAATAGTAACTATGGGTGCCGTTGTAGTCATTATGGGCCCAGTTGTTTGTATGCCAAGCTGACTTTGCAAAGATTCATTCATGAATCTATTAAACTCAACCTCCGAAGAAATGTCAAAAGATGGAGATGACAAACTAGGGAGAGAAACTGGCGAACTAGATAGGTCATTGATATTTTGTGCTCGGCCAACTGCAGAAGAAACCAACACTGTTGACACTACTGGTAGGGAAGAAACATCTTCTACCCCTATAACCGTGGTAGGAAGAGGAGAAGAAGGAATGGGTGGAACAAGAGATTTAGGAATTGAACGAGTGTGAGGAGGTTAAGATATTGGAACCTGTTTGGTTTCTCCTTGAGGAGAGGACAAAACTTGCTCCTCCTCTTGGTATTCCTCAACCTCTTCTGTTGATTGATCTTCTTCTTCATTTGATTCAGTTTCTCTAGAGTTCTCATCATCTGATTCTTTGGATTCAAACTCTGTATCTCCTTCTTTCTCATCTGAAGACAAATCCTCAAAAACAAGCTCCCTCTCTTTTGCACGAGATGTGGTAGCCCTTGTTTCTTGTATTTCAGTAGTTTGTGGAGTACTTTTCCCCACAGTGAACTTAATCCCTGGCCCTCTTCATGACGAAGAGGGATCGTGGCCTATTTTTCTTTGGTGCGAGATTCTGGTGGTGGACTGGGTTTCTCTTTAGGAAGCTCACCTTTAGAATCTATCTTGAAGGCTTTCATCTGATGGCCATGCTTATGAAGCCATTCTGCTGTGTTGTGTAGGATAGGGTCCAAGCTTTCCCTAATGTAAGTACATTCTTTTTTGGACCATTGTACTGGAGGCAAAGGTTTCCCGAAAATGTTGTCCTCATCATAGGTAGAATTGAGGACGTCACTCGGATCTGTGAAATCTTTAGGCAAATCAGCTATTTGGAGAGCCCTGATTTGATCAACTATCAACCTACATAAATCCTTTTTATGTACATCCTCTTCATCTCTACACTCTGCCCATATGTCTTCAAAATGGTAGACATGGCTATGACCTTTCTTGAGTTTCTTCTTGACGTCCCTAAATTCAGAGTCACACCTGTACCTATAGGTCTTGATAGTATTTATGTGCATCTCAGCTGAAACATTCTTGGCCTTCTGCATAGTTCTAATCGTGTATCTGCTAATGGTTAATGGAAACTTAAAATGTGGATTATGATTCTTTTGTCATTCCTTGTGCACATAAATTGATTTCCTGCACAACTCCATAAGAATCCATTTATCTGATGGGTATCTGGGAAGCATATAAGGGCATCTTGTGAAACAACCTACCCTTGTGTAAGTGAAGGTTGGAAATTGTAGAAACACACATCCCACCTTGTTGACCGCCTTGTAAGCTTCATCTGAAATCCTCTTCTTCTCTAGAGTTGGATCAAAAGTAAATAGCAAACGAGCAAAGAAAGTATCTATGACTCTTCTAAAATGGAAAAAGCTTTCCCTCAGGTTCAATTGGCAATAATAGTCATAGATTGGGGTAGAATGTCTATTACCTTTGGTAGATAAACTAGGAAGCTGCCTCATTACTGCTGCTGAGTATACCAGGAAAGAAGTGATATAAAACTTTAAGGTGGTGGGCACCTTGATTAGTTGCTCATGGATTTCATCACTGATCTGTGTTCCCCAATCAATGTGTACTTTCCTCCTTCGGATGATCCGGATGTATTCATACATCTAATCTTGAAAATAAGAGGATCCAGGAAAACCCTTGACTCTGCTTAACAAGGTAATCATATCTCTTACATCTTCTTTGAAGTCACTCCTGGGGAGTCCCTTAGGCCACCTAGAAACAACATGTCGGGGAGTCTTCAACCACTATGAGTTAATCAATGTTTTGGCCTTGACTGAATCATTGTCAAATGTTTCTTGAGCTCTCTGTATTGCGATAGGAGTGTATTGTTCCATCTATGGAACTTTGAAGACTATGTCAAATAATTCACCGTCAAGCCTCATTACAACTTGACCTACCGAATCTCTCATAGTCCTATCTTTTTGAATGTAGTGCACAGCTACTTGAAGTAAAAACTCCGTGTGATGAGCTGAAGTTGGGAAAGTAGAAACTATATGAAGATTGCTATGTACAATGGCTTTCAGATTCTCATCCCATGACCTTTGTTGGATCCTCCTCACGAAATCTGCCAGATCTTGATGGCCGATCTCAGTGTCTTTGATTTCATCCATCTTGGACAACACCACGGTCGGAGGGAAAATTCCTTGGTACTTATACTTCATCTTTCCCTTATCTTTAGGATATGGTGATGGTGTTTCAATTGACATTTAGGAGAGCAAAGAATGATGTATTTCTTATTTTCGAGGATCTTTGATGGAACTGCAAGAATGGTGGATGCAATGATTGTCAGGAAAAATATGTCACATGGGGAAGTGTGAGATAAACATGGTCATATAGAGTCATTATGTTTTGGTCATGTGGTGCAGAAAATGAGGAGCGAAAATGAGTGTGGAGGTGAAAATGAAGAGAAAACACCATTTCGAGTGTTGGAGAAAAATTGTAGATTTTGGTGCTCGGGCAGTGAAAATAATCGCTCGAGCACCGAAGTGATATTTTTTCTTGGTGTCGAGGCGGTGAAAAACACTACCCGAGCACCAAGAATTAGATTTTTCGAGGAAGGAAAAGTTGGTGTCGAGGCAGTGAAAATCACCGCTCAAACACCGCGACTTCAAAATAGTTTGGTGTCATGGTGGTGATTTTCACCGCCTCGACACTTGGGGTATTTTTGTGTTGGTCTCGTGGTGATGAAAATCACTGCCATGACACTAGTGTGACTTGATTCCTTCGTGCGAAGGCATTGAAAAACCTTGCCTATACACCGAGAGAAAAATGAAGACCTGACGCGCATGAAGGCGGGGAAAAACTTTTCCATGATAGTTGCAAAGGATACAATGAAGAAACGAGAACAAAAAGGAGAAAAGACACTAGCAACAAGAACGAGAGGAGAAGAAAAGCCAAAGACCAACATCAAAAATGAGAGCATTCAAATCTAAAGAAAATAAAACTACCAACTAAAAGGAAATGAAACATGAACATACTTGTGATAGTTGATAATGGTGAAGATCATAGTGAAAACCGAAAGCTAGAGGGAAACACCAAAGCTCGATCTCAAAGGGAGGAAATTCGTGATGAAATAGGAGCAAAGTATAAAGAGAGTCACTTAGCGAAAATGAGGAAATAACTCATGATTGAGTTAATAAAAACCTAAAAAATAACTTAAGTCATGCTCATTGAATGTGGCAGGGAACTTAGACTTAACTCACAATTAGGTGCTTGGGCGGTGATTTTCACTGCTCGAGCACCAACTCAAAAAATATGAATTAAGGTGCAATGGCGGTGATTTTCATCGCCTGAGCACGAAAAGTTAAAAACTAAGTTAGGTGCAATGGCGGTGATTTTCACCGTCGTTGCACCAAAAACAGACTAACATGACTTAACTCCTAGGTTCTCAAGGAGTCAACTTTTAAACTTGAAACTTGAGCCTATCATCACCTACTTGGACTAGGTAGGATTAGAGACCTCGTAAAACAAGTTTTGCCTCATTTTACGTGCTTGAAACACTCTGTCCTAGGAAATGGACTAGTTTCGTAGGGGGGTTATTCGTGAATCGAGCGTTGCTAGATTCTTTGATAACAGTTGTCTCCTGCTGGGGATCTTTCTTCAGTCATTCTTTCAAATGAGTAAAGAGAGAAGAACCACCAGAATTCAAGTGCCTTTATGCATCCATTAGGCTTGGAGTGAGGCGATAATGTTAAAAACAAAAAGACACAAAGGACTAAAAATAAGAATACAAATACTTACCTTTGGAACGCTCGCTATTTTAACACACAAAGTGTTTGAGATGTTGTCCGCTGTGTGGGAGAGCGAATGACATTCCATCTTTTTATGCTAACAAGAAGCTATTTTCACCGCACAGTTGGTGAACCAAGAAGGGTTCAGTCCATAGTGAATCGAACTTCCCATGCATAGCTTTTGGCTCTCTCCATTTGTCGCATAGGAGAACGAGGTCGCCAATTTGAAAGTCCCTGGATTTAGCTTTCTTATGAAACAGTTTCTTTACTTGTTGCTGGTGTTCAGAAATGTGATCAACAACTTGGACACACTTCTCTTCCAATTCAGAGAGATACATTAAGTGTTTGTCCACAAAATTTTCAAAGGTCTTGTCTTCGATAGCCTTTGCTAGCTTGAGGGCTTGAAATTCCAGAGTTATGAGTAATTCGACATTTAACCCGTATAAGAGTTGAAAAGGAGACATGCCAATTGCCTGCTTGGGAGTGATCCTGTCTACCCACAAGGCATCATAGAAAGCCTTATGCCAAAGGCATTGATTTTCTTCTACTAGCTTCCAGATGATAGTCACTAGATTTTTGTTGCTCGATTCCGCTTGACCATTACCCTGTGGATAATAGTCAGAAGAATGTGACAAGGTTATGCCATGATCAAAACAAAACTTGGTGATTTCATTTGATGAAAAGGTAGAAGCATTGTTGGAAATGATTTTGTTTGGCACGCCAAACCTAGAAATGATATTCTCTTTCAAGAATTCGCACACTACTTCAGAAGTTGTGCGCTTAGTGGAGATTGGTTCTACCCACTTGGTAAAAAATTCAGTAGCAGTCAAAACATAGACATGTCCAACACTGGAAGATGGATTAACTGTACCTATGAAGTCTATTCCCCATTGTTGGAAAGGTTCTTCGATTACCACTGGCTTTAGTGGTAAAGCTGCCAGTTTGGGTCTGCCAATAAATTGTTGACATAACTCGCACTTACGTACCCAGGAGTACGCATCTTGGAAGAGTGTAGGCCAATAGAATTTTGCTCTCAAAATTTTGTGAGCAGTGGCCGATGCTGAGAAATGTCCCCCACATGCCAAGTCATGGTATGACCTCAACAATTTTTCTTGTTGTCCCTTGTCCACACACCGTAGAAAGGTACCATCAATGGTGTGTTTGTACAAGCCATTGTCCCATAAGACAAAATTTGCTGATTTTAACTTGACAGTCCTTTTTTATTTTGGTGTCAAGTTGCTGGGGCATTCACCGTATGTGAGAAAATGAGCGATATTAGAAAACTACTCATCAGTGGTGCTGACAAACAACACAAGGGGTAGTTCATTGGAATTTTCTTCAACATTGGGAACTTCTTCATTGGCGTTGTTCTCAACAATGAGTTGACATAGGCCACGTCCCCATATCAGTTTGGTGGGTTTGATCTCTAGATCATACTCCTAAATCTTAGCAACCCAGTTGCCTCTTTTTGTCCTGAATTTCTGCTGTGTTAGAATTGACTTAACAGTTGTATCTGGAACCAAGACCTTGACGTGACTATTCAGGATGTAAAACCAAAAATGCTTGACAGCTTTGACTATGGAAAAGGCATGCTTTTCCATCTGAGAATACTTCAACTCATAGTTCTTGAGGGGACAACTCTTGAATGCAATGGGCGATTCAAAACCTTCATGGTTTTCCTGTACCAAAATGGATGAAAGTGTATGCTCAGAAGCATAACTATACATTATAAAATATTTGGTGAAATTAGGACAAACCAGTATAAGAGCATGAGCGATTGCCTCCTTGATGTCATCAAATGCAACTTTCCCTTCCATAGTCTAGTGGAAGGTGGTATTACCTTTCATCATGTCTACAATATGATGAGTTTTTTCCGCAAAGTCCGGGAGGAACCTTCGCAAGAAATTTACCTTACCGAAGAACGAATGAACCACCTTCTTGCTTGATGGTAGGGAGAGGGTTCTGAAGCCATTAACTCTTTCTGAGTCAATCTTGATTCCTTTGGTGGAGACCATATGGCTGAGTAGTTTTCCCTCTGTAACCCCAAAGACTAACTTTTTTGGGTTGAGGGAAATGCCATGCTGACGACATCTCTCCAAGATTTTTCAGGTGATTACAGTGCTCGTGACGCCTTTTGGAATATACTATGAGGTCAACAAGATACACCACAATGAACTTACCCATCACATCATAGAAATCCAGGTCCATAGCACGTTGGAAAGTAGCACCATCATTTATCAAACCAAAGGGCATCCGACGATATGCAAAGGTACCCCATGGTGTCGTGAAGGCGGTTTTGTGTTGATCTTTTGCGGTGACCTCAATTTGATTGCAACCAGAGAAACCATCCAACATGGAGAGCATCTCAGATCTGGTCACATTCTGCAAGACTTGATCCATTACAAGGAGAGGGTAATTGTCTCTAAGTGACAACTGGTTAAGATTCTTGAAATCAACGCAGATGCAGATCTCACCATTCTTCTTGCGCATAGGGTCGATATTTTCTATCCATGTTGAATGGTGAATTGGGAAGATTATCCATGCGTTCAAAATTTTTTGGACTTCTGCAAGGATGGTTCCAGAGATCTTTGGGTTGTACTACCTTTTCGTTTGTTTGAAAGGAAAAGCTCCAACCTTCAGTGGGATATCATGTTGTACTTTCTTTGGTCGGAAAGATTTGAGATCTTCATATGAATATGCCAGAACATCCATATATTCTTGTAACAATCTAGTGAACTAGATCCTTTCTTTTGTGGTGCAACATTTGCTGATGTTTACCATCTTGGGATCAGCTTCAGTTCCCAAATTTTATTTCTCAACCTCATTAGACGAATCAGAGTCGGCGAGCTGTTGTTTGACATAGCAGTCATGTTTGTCAAAGAGCCTTTCTAGAGATACCAACCCCTTAGGAATTTTGTTCCCCTTAAGTTGTGGGAATTCTTCACTGGAAACTGCATCTATGCTGGACATAGATTCTCGTAGAGGAGAATCACTTCCTTCGAAGTACAATTCATTGAAATTATCGACCTTTTCCAAGAAGGCAACTATTTGATGATTGTCGTTGAAGATCTTCTAGTTCTCTGAATTGTCGGGGACACTTGGATGGAAAACCAACTCAATAGTGTAGGTAGAACCTTGAAAATCCTTGTGTGGTATGAGAAGCATGGATGACACTGCTAAAGAGTCTACCCAGCCATTGTATTCTCTTGGTACTGCAGAGATATCAAAAGCATCAAATTCTTCAATGCAATCCCAAACGAGATTGCGATAATGTCTAAGCCTATCATTTTTTGTTTGGTATAGGTTTCTTACCTGAAATACTATTAGCTCATCATCACCTTGTGCATGGAGGTTTTTAATACCTTTCTTATTTTCCATAGAAAAGCAACGGCTAAAAGTTTTAGTCATTTCTAGACCCAAGGTAGTGGCTACTTTGGTGGGCATCACATTGTCGGATGCACCAGAGTCTATGACACAATTGTTTAATTTGAAGCCATTTACCAGCAAGGAGATAAAGAATGGATCAATGCATCCAGATGTAGTTGGGGGATTGGATACCAAATTATTGTGGGGTACCTTTGGTTTAGGAGCAACTGGGACCTCGGGGGGTAAATCTCGAGTTGGAGTAATTCCTTGATCCTTAACAAATTGGACAAGCCTGTCAAATTGGTCAAGATTAGCTTTGAGGTATTCTGCCTTGGACATTTGAACTTTGGTTCTTTTTGCTAGGTCGATAATGTCAAAGGCTTGAAAAGAATTCTATAAACTAGATGTGGTGACTTCACTAATCAGTTTAATGAAAGGCACGTTGGTCTTTCGAACCGGGTGATTAGCTTTGGGTACAAGGGGAGTGGGAGTTGAGGAACGTGGCGCATTGGCTTGTGGATTACTGCTTTCTTAGGTTGCAAAGGGAGGGGAGATCCTCTTTTGGCAATCGTGATGGGTGGATTTTCTTTTTCAGGTGGGGCAATAGCTTGAACTTTGTCAAGCTGGTTTTGTTGATGCTGCGTAAAGACAACATAAGTGTTTGTCACCAAGTCCTCTGGTTCCTCTTCATCCATTAACTGCAAGTAGCTAATCTTGGAGTCACCAACCGATTCCATTTCTTCCTCTTGGAAGAGATCGACATTTTGTTCTTCAGGATAATCTATTTAAGCATAATCTTCTTGCTCAGTTTCATAATATCCTACAACAACATTCGTAGGTGGAGCTTCAAGGGTGAGCCTACTTGGTGGTGCTAGAAGATGATTTTGAGTTTTTTACCCGACATAATTGGGGAAAGTCCTTCTGGGGACATCCTTGTAATTCGTGTTATTGTTAGCCACTTGCTTGTTTAGAGCGAGGAGCTAATTTTCCAACCATTGCACCATAGGGTCAGTGAAATTGGAATTGGTACTAGGAATGATGGCATTGGATGCTGAAGACCCTGACGCTTGCATCCTTTTGTTGGTGTTGGAGTTGCCGTTGATTTTTATCTCTCCAGCTAGGATCATATCATCTTCAAGGCTTGTAGCTAATTGTTGTGCTGCTTCAACATTAGCCAGAGTTTCCCTACGTAAGAAGAAACTTACCTTGGGTAACTGGGTATTGATGAAAAAGCACTTCAAGTTTTGATCTGTAGGTTTTACATCTTGTGGGATCCATGTCACCAACTTGTTGAATTTAGCCACAAATTCTCTCATAGGTTCATGAGCTTCCTTTCACATGGTTGTCAGTTGTGCTAACAAAGCATGCGCATCTTCAATGGGCTTGAATCTCTCCTCAAACTTGGTTCAAAGAGTAGCCCAACTAGTGATCAAAGCATTGGGAAGTGTATAAAACCATTCAGAAGCAACCCCTTGGAGGGATTCGATGAAGAGCCTCACAAAAACATCTTCATGTTCAATTGCCAAAATGCCACAAACAATATAGAAGGCAGCAATGTGTTCATCAGGGTGTTGGTTGACATCACCGGTGAATTTCGGGAGATGTTTCCTTGAAACACATGGAAGATCATGTAGTGGTGCAGCCAAACGTAGATGACCAAAAGCATTCCCCATGGTCCAACAGATGGTGCGGCCATTACTGGTTGCACGATCGATGCTTGAGTTGGACGCATGCTGTAGACAAACCAAATAGGTGGGAAAGTAGATCTATCTTTCCAAGGAGGAAAACTCGTAGCACGTTGCAGTGGTGACCTTGTTCGTGAAGGAGTAAAAGGAAAGTTACGTTGTAGTTACTCTTCAAATAGGGGATCTGTAACTCCTTGAGCTCTCTAACTTTGTGTATAGCTTTGGTTCACCAGAATGTAGATCTGAAAAAGACAAAGACTTACAGAGAAAAAAATACAAATACAATAAGAAACTGGAAAGCATATTCACTTCAATCAAAAGCTTGAGGCTTGGATTGTGTGATTCAATCCCCAGCAGAGTCGCCAAAAAATGATTGGGTGAAAATAGTGTAATCAACTTTTGAACAGATTATGCCATCTAGACTTCAGCCACAGATATGTGAGATATAATCTCTCCTCTTAGAAAGGGGAGGCACCCTTCTTACTGCTAATTAGAAGCTATAGTAAACTTAAAAGAATACTTAAAAAATGTACACTATACTCATGAAATGGGGGGTGTGTGTTACATTCATATTTCTCTCTTTTTTCAGAGAAGATGTTTACAATGCTTCATGATGAAAAGCTTTAGATCTAAATAACTTAAACTTAAACAACAACAGTAATGCCAATATTTCTATCTTGACAAATAAAAGCTTAGAAATACTAGGTATGATTTATAATAACAAAAGGTAAAAGGAAAAGGGAAGGCTCACGAAAGCACAAAGTTGTTCCGTAGCCCTTTCAATGTTGAATTCGGTAGAAGTATCATTCGTTGTATTAGAAGCACAAAGTCTTCTTACACATAATGATTCCTTGAACAACATGAATTATTACAAGCACAAAGCCTTGTAGAACCTTCAACAAAAACCTTCAAACATAAACAAATCAAAACGATAAATGTAACACAAAGTTTACATCAACCACTTGAAGCCCTTTCAATCTCATACACAAATCACTACTAATATAATCAACACACAAGACAATCGATTCCAACACAAAGTCTAGTATGCAACCCTCTTCTTTATTGATTAGATCTGAATTCATAATATTGAACGCAAAGTCTCAATGCTTGTTTCAAAAGAGCAGCACTTCGTTGCAAAATCTCAAAAGGTAAATATTACAAAAGAAATTCCTCTTATTTATAGAAAGGAGGGAAGAGAAAAATTAGGGAATCAAATGAGTAAAAATAGGAAACCCTAATCTAACTGAGTGTAATTTATTTCTACGTAATCGCACCTTATATTTTGGTGCAATTACGTTTTACAAAAAGACACCTAAAGTGTCAAAAACTATTTACAATGTGCAAAGTAGGGGACACCAAAAATGGCGTCCACTGGAGACGAAAAAGAAGACTATTGTTCTTTGCATTGGGCGAGGAAGTCTTCGTATTTCTTTGCTGTCTCTCTCATGAACTTATCATCTGGTCTGACTATATAATCCACCAGCGTGTGTATTTTGGTAATCAACTTCTTTGCAGATGAAGAAACCTTTTTACACGTTTCAAGATGAGCCTTGAAACAATCAAGTGAAATTCGTAGATCACATACAATGTGTACGATGTTTTTAGTAAAACCTTTGTCATCCACCAACTTCATGAAGGCCTCTTTATACACTTGAATTATTTCATTGAGGGGAAGGAAGGTGTTCTCATCATCAAGGAGATCACCCGACAACTCTTCCATTCCATTTACCAGAAGAACCCGGTAGCCTTCTACATCTTCTTGTACCTGGTGAATGTCATCAATCAAAAACTTCAATACCTAGATTCTATGTTTGAGCGATTCTTTCACTTCCACATATTTCTCCTTATCAGGTATTTCTCCATTCTTTACCAAGTGGTTGATCTTGGATTCTTTCATTTTCAGCCATGATGATAAAGTCCTTTCCATCTGGGATAGATCCCTCACAAGTGATCCTTCCTCTTTATTAAGCTCAGTCTGCAGCTGGGCTATTTTTATTTGCTTCTCACTTGCGGTGGTGATGACTTGTGTCCCACGATTTATGATCTCTCCAATAAACTCATTTAAGACTTTACCCATGGCTGCAAGATTTTATGCCTTTTGAACAGCTGGTTCTTTGACATTTACCAAGGTCATAAATTGGGCATCACCCATTGAAGATCCAACTATGTTTCTCAAGATATTCGCATAGCATTCAACTTTCCCCTTGTATAGATTTTTAGCTTGCTCCATCTTGTCAAGCCTTCCTGCAAGAGCATCTAACACTACTTGGGCATCTGCTTTTGCACTTTCATTTGTTACCTTCCCAAGTTGTATTCTTTGTATGGTATAATCTTCCATGTTTACATCTCCCTCTAGTTGTGGAGGAAAACATACCTCAACAAACTTTTGGCCAGCTTTATCAATTTGGAGTCTTGACAATACCTTAGCCTTTTTCTTTTCCTTGTTCTTGGGAGCAGGTATTTCTTCCAAATCCAGCTCATCAGGGGAGATCATCTAATTTTTTTTGCTTAGGAACCTGTGACACCAACCAAGGAGGGAGGGAAGAAGTATACACATCACTTGTTACTGCTAATTCCTGAGCTACAGGGGCTCTTTTAGGAATAGTTGAAACAATAACTATGGGTGCTGTTGTAGTCATTATGGGCCAAGTTGTTTGTACGCCAAGCTGAATCTACAAATATTCATTCATGAATCTATTAAACTCAGCCTCCGAAGATGTGTCAAAAGATGGAGATGAAAAATTAGGGAGAGAAACTAGTGAACTAGATAGGTCATTGATATTTTGTGCTCGGCCAACTGCAGAAGAAACCAACACCATTGACACTACTGGTAGGGAAGAAACATCTTCTACCCCTGTAACCATGGTAGGAAGAGGAGAAGAAGGAATGGGTGGAACAAGAGATTTAGAAATTGAAGGAGTGTGAGGAGGTGAAGATATTGGAACCTATTCGGTTTCTCCTCGAGGAGAGGACAAAAACTGCTCCTCCTCTTGGTATTCCTCAACCTCTTCTACTGATTTCTCTTCTTCTTCATTTGATTAGGTTTCTCCAGATTTTCATTATCTCATTCTTCGGATTCAAACTCTGTATCTCTTTCTTCCTCATCTGAAGACAAATCCTTGGAAACAAGCTCCCTCTCTTCTGCATGAGATGTGGTAGCCCTTGTTTCTTGTATTTTAGTAGTTTGTGGAGTAATTTTCCCCATAGTGAACTTAATCCTTGGCCCTCTTCATGACGAAGAGGGAATCACAGCCTATTTTTCATTGGCATGAGATTCTGGCGGTGGACTAGGTTTCTCTTTAGGAAGCTCACCTTCAGAATCTGTCTTTAAAGCTTTCATCTGATGGCCATTTTGTTGTGTTGTGTAGGATAGGGGCCAACCTTTCCCTCATGTAAGTACATTATTTTTTGGACCATTGTACTGGAGGCAAAGGTTTCTCGAGAATGTTGTCTTCATCATATGCAAAATTGAGGACGTCACCCAGATCTGTGAAATCTTCAAGCAAATCAGCTATTTGGAGAGCCCTGATTTGATCAACTGTCAACCAGCATAAATCTATTTTGCGTACACCCTCTTCATCTCTACACTCTACCCATATGTGTTCAAAATGGTAGACATGGTTGTGACCTTTCTTGAGTTTCTTCTTGCCGTCCTTGAAGTCAAATTCATGCCTGTACCTGTAGGTCTTGATAGTATTTATGTGCATCTCAGCTGAAACATTCTTGGCCTTCTGCACAGTTCTGATCGTGTATCTTCCAATGGTTAAAGGAAACTTAAAATCTGGCTTATGATTATTTTGTCGTTCCTTGTGCACATAAATTGATTGCCTGCACAACTCCATAAGAATCCATTTATCTAATGGGTATCTGGGAAGCATATAAGGGCATCCCATGAAACAACCTAACCTTATGTAAGTGAAGGTCGGAAATTGTAGAAACACACATCCCACCTTGCTGACCACCTTGTAAGCTTCATCTGAAATCCTCTTCTTCTCTAGAGTTGGATCAAAAGTAAATAGCAAAGGAGCAAAGAAAGCATATGTGACTCTTCTAAAATGGCAAAAGCTTTCCCTCAGGTTCAATTGGTAATAGTAGTCATAGATTGGGGTAGAATGTCTATTACCTTTGGTAGATAAACCAAGAAACTACCTCATTACTGTTGCTGAGTATACCAAGAAAGAAGTCATATAAAACTTTAAGGTGGTGGGCACCTTGATCAACTGCTCATGGATTTCGTAACTGATCTGTGTTCCCCAATCAATGTGTACTTTCCTCCTTCAGATGATCCGGATATATTCATACATCCAATCTTGAAAATAATAGGATCCAGACAAACCCTTGACTCTACTTAACAAGGTAATCATATCTCTTACATCTTCTTTGAAGTCACTCTTGGGGAGTCCCTTAGGCCACCTAGAAACAACATGCTGGGGAGTCTTCAACCACAGTGAGTTAATCAATGTTTTGGCCTTGACTATATCATTGTCAAATATTTCTTGAGCTCTCTGGATTGTGATAGGAGTGTATTGTTCCATTTGTGGAACTTTGAAGACTATGTCAAAGAATTCACCATCAAGCCTCATTACAACTTGACCTGCCGAATCTCTCACAGTCTTGTCTTCTTGAATGTAGTGCGCAACTACTTGAAGTAAAAACTCTTTGTGATGAGTTGAACTTGGGAAAGTAGAAACCATATGAAGATTGCTATGTACAATGGCTTTCAGATTCTCATCCCACGGCCTCTGTTGGATCCTCCTCACGAAATCTGCCAGATCTTGATGGCCAATCTCAGTGTCTTTGATTTCATCCACCTTGGACAACACCACGGTCAAAGGGAAAATGCCCTGGTACTTATACTTCATCTTCCCCTTATCTTTAGGAGATGGTGATGGCATTTTAGCTGACATTTAGGAGAGCAGAGAACTATGCATTTCTTATTTCCGAGGATCTCTAATGGAACTGCAAGAATGGTGGATGCAATGATTGCCAGGAAAAATATGTCTCATGGGGAAGCGTGAGATAAACATGGCGATATGGAGTCACTGTGTTTTGGCTGTGTGGTGTAGAAAATGAGGAGTGAAAATGAGCATGGAGGTGAAAATGAAGAGAATACACTATTTTGAGTGTTGAAGAAAAAGTGCAGATTTTGGTGCTCGGGCGATGAAAATCACCGCTTGAGCACCGAAGTGATATTTTTCTCTTGGTGTCAAGGCAGTGAAAAACATCGCCCAAGCACCAAGACTTATATTTTTTGGGGAAGGCAAAGTTGGTGTCGAGGCGGTGAAAATCACCGCTCGAACACTGTGACTTCAAAATAGTTTGGTGTCATGGCAGTGATTTTCACTGCCTCGAAACTTGGGGTATTTTTGTGTTGGTCTCGTGGTGGTGAAAATCACTGCCATGACACCAGTGTGACTTGGTGCCTTCCTGCGAAGGCGTTGAAAAACCTCGCCTATACACCGAGAGAAAAATGAAGAATTGACGCGCATGGAGGCGGGGAAAAACTTTTCCATGACAGTTGCAAAGGATACGAGGAAGAAACAATAGCAAAAAGGAAAAAAGACACGAGCAAAAAGAATGAGGGAGAAGAAAATCCAAAGACTGACAACAAAAATGAGAGCATTCAAATCTAAAGAAAAGAAAACTACCAATTGAAAGGAAATGAAATGCAAAGATACCTGTGATAGTTGACAATGGCAAAGATCACAGTGAAAACCGAAAGCTGGAGGGAAACACCAAAGCCCGATCTCAAAGGGAGGAAATTCGTGATGACACAAGAGCGAAGTATAGAGAGAGTCACTTAGCAAAAATGAGGAAATAACTCATGATTGAGTTAATAAAAACCTAAAAAATAACTTAAGTCGCATGCATTGAATGTGGTAGGGAACTTAGACTTAACTCACAATTAGGTGCTTGGGCGGCGATTTTTACTTCTCGAGCATCAACTCAAAAAATATGACTTAAGGTGCAACGGCGGTGATTTTCACCGCCCAAGCACCAAAAGTTAAAAACTAAGTTAGGTGCAATGGTGGTGATTTTCACCGCTGTTGCACCAAAAACATATTAACATGACTTAACTCCTGGGTTCTCAAGGAGTCAACTTTTAAACTCGAAACTCAAGCCTATCGTCACCTACCCTGGCTAGGTAGGATTAGAGACCTCGTAAAATGAGTTTTGCCTCATTTTGCGTGCTTGAAACACACGGTCCTAGGAAACAGACTAGTTTCGTAGGGGGGTTATCCATGAATCGAGCACTACTAGATTCTATGATAATAGTGACTACTCTTAATGTCTTGTCCACTCTATCCATCCATCACTGTCATTAGTCCTTTTGCTTTATCAGCACCAAGTACCACCATGTTGTCCTTATTTAACACTATACTCACTATACCAGAAGATTCCTTATACCTTGTAACTTTACTCCCTACCAAAGGACACACAATGGTCCCCACCAAACCATTCTCATTCAAATTCACTGTTAACTCTTTTAATATTGTATCAACCTTCACATCTGCTGTTAGAGTATTTTCAGACTTTTAAGCAACTATAATATCCATCTTTTTGTTTTCCTTCACTATCTCTACAATTTCTTTCTTCCCACACATAATTAATTTTTCCTTACCTTTTTCATCTTCCACCAAAGGAATTAATTTTTATTTTACATCCATCCTTCCTTATAGTGTATGCGTTCTCTTTTCCATCCTACAATGCATGTCTGTCATATTGCTAGGGTCTACCTAGGAGTAAGTGAAAACAATCCATGGGAAAAATATCACACACTACCTTATCTTTATAGCCTCCAATCTAGAATTCAACAACAACCTATTCATTGACTAAAAGAGACTGCCCATCACTCAACCAAGACACCTTATAAGGTAAATCTTGAGGATTTTTTTATAAATTAAATTTGTTAACCATCTCACTTGACACCATATTCTTTGTAGATCTAGAATCAATAACAATTTTGTACACCTTGTTTTTTCACTTACATGTGGTCTTGAAAATATTCTTTCTTTGTAATGGCTCCATCTCCTTTGCTGCCTTCAATATGGTCTTTCTCATCATCAACATTTCACCTGTTTTAGGAGCAACACGTAAACTTGTAGAATTTGTACTCTCACACTCCTCTTGAACTAGTTGAGCCCTCCTTTTAGTCCTCTTTTCACCTCCACTAGATGAAATACCAAAATTTTCTGGATACTTCCAAAAAGGATGACCATATTCATTATAATTATAACATCTCCTTGCAAATGTATTATAATTTCTACCACCACTGAATCTACCTCTACCTCTAAATCCTCCTCTAGCATCAACACCTTGATCCTTACCTCTGTTTTCTTCTTCTTGCTCCTCAAACGACTGCCTTGATGTAGGGATTAATCCTCCCCCTCTTGCATTATTACCTCTACCTCTAACAAATTTCTCTTGCCTTCTTTTGATCTTTTCCTCCACCCTGATTTCCAATTGAAAACATTCCTCAATAGTCTTTGGGTTAGCAACAACCAATTCATCTTGTATATTGAATCTAAGACCACATAGATATCTAGCCACCTTTTCAACTTCATCTTCATCCCTTCTTGACCTTATACTTAGTTTTTAGAATTCATCAATATAGGCCTTAACATCTAGATCCTTTTGCTTCAAACCTTGCAATCTTTTATACAATTGAACGTCATAGTCTTTTGGAAGAAACTTAGCTTTGAGTTTTTGTACCATCTTGTCCCAAGAAACTATTCTTGACTTGCCTTGTTTTCTCCTTTTTGGTTGCTCATAGTCCCACCATAGAAGTGCATGACCCTTAAGTTTTTTTTTTTCCACCTTCACCTTCTCTTCATCTGAAATGTCTTTTCTCTCAAAATGGTTGTCCATAGCTGCAATCCAATCAAGCAACTCTTCTTTATTTAAATTTCCACCATACATAGGAATATTAAACTTTACCTTTATTGAATCACCTTTAACTACCATGAGAAAATTTTCCATCCTTAGATCTTCAGGGTCTAATTCTTCATCAACATCTTCTTATTCTTCATCTTCCTCCTCAGTTTCACTCTCAACATTCTCATCTCTTCTTTTATTTGTATCCAAGGAATTAAGCCTTGAAAAAATAGTATTGTGTGACTCTAGAATCTTAGCATGGTTCTCCTTCAGTTCTTGCAACTCTCTAGCAACACCAACACCCTTCAAAGGCATCTTTCCAAACTTGTATTTTCACCTTCCAATCACTGTTCTTCAAACCTGCAAAATTCAACCACAAGAGACCTTGTCCCTGAGCTTTGATACCACCTAATGTAAGAAAGGGTGGCTCCCAAATACATCAATGGATTAAGATATTTCACACGGTCTTTAAGATGAATCTAACAAGATTAAGATGCACTTACAAACTCAACTTATCCCAAACACCCACTCGAAGGCTTGTAGCCCTCAAAAAAAACCTCTTTGATGATATATTTTGGAGAAGGCTGTACCAAGACCTATCAAACATAAATTTATATTTCTCACATAACCCAACACAACATACCAAAAGTTTTCCAATGGTTTTTTTGCAACAAAGTTGAAAACCAATAAACTCCCCTTGTTTTAGGCTACTCAATAAACCTTCTTTTCAAAGGAAGTACTCCCTAAAATCCTTTCTTTTACCATAGCTCATTTGAAAGAGTTAAATTGTGTCCCAAAACCACATAAGATATCACCATTTCCTAGGTACCTAACTTCTAGAACGCTACACCATGAAACCCTCATTTTACCTATAGAACACTAGGGTTTATTGAAACTCATGACTCCCAGGCTTTCCAAACTCAATCAATGCATCCAAAAATTCTTAAATACCCTACACGTGGTCACAAGTCCATTACATTTATAATTCCTTCACCGTTCTATCAAAACACTATCTTGACACCTTCATTTCACAAGGAATACACATTGCTCTGCCCTAGAGCATCACCCATTTGCTAACAACTTAACCCATCTACCTTCATAACCTTAAGAACATCTAACCTATCATATAAAAATTCATTCCATCAAGTTAAATGCTAGGAAAATAGATGGAATGATTTAAATAATTATTTCACTCCAGTCAAACTGTTGACTGGGTTTTAAACAGGCAGTTTTAGAAAACTACAGAGATCTTCCTCAAAACTTAATATTAAGTCCTCAAAATGGATACAATTGGAAGCTAAAGCATTCTTCTTCAAGATACAATGAATTTCAAAGCTTGAAAGAGACTGTATGGGTCGTACAGATCTTGAAAATATCAAATTACCAATAAAAACTATAGAAAACATTGTATTAGTGATGAGTGAATTCTATACAATTCTTCTTCAACCCCAATTCGAGCCTTTTGGAGGCATTTTATATCCTTTACATTAAAATTACAACTAATCCAACATTCATAATTGTATTTTAAACTTCCTAGACCCTTCATATTCTAAAAGTTGTATTTTTTTTGATAATTTTTGCTTATGACAACATTTACATCTTTTGCAACTTTTTTCCTAATTGACTCCTAAGACTCAAAACCACTCAAATACATATCAAATTGTCTTATTGAACCTTATTTAGCATAAATAGACCTTACATAGTGTAAAATGACCCTATCACCTAGACTTGACATGTTGTCCTACACTTGAAACCTTCTTGTGCTTGGGTGCACCTGCACCATAGAGCTTCCATTTGGTTTATTCTTCAATAGTGACAATGGATTAATATAGGAAGTTGATGTTCAAAGGTTTTGTTTTTGTAAGTGAAACCTTGACTAACTGATCAACCAATGCTTGTCCCTTGATCTTCTTTTGATCAATATATTTAATATAAAATTCACTAGGAAACATAATGGTCCACTTATCCCTTCTTTCTATTAGAGATTTTTTTGAAAAAATATATTTGAGAGGGTTAATTCTCATGATAGGATTAGTTTGATTATCGAAAATGTATTTTCTTAATTTCATGAAGAAAATACCATACGTAAACCTATATTTTCTATATATTTGTAGCTAACTTAATATCCAACTAATGGTTTTCTAAATTATCCCTTTCTCTCCCTTGATAATCATGTGTGCTAGAAGGACTCCCAAAGAATCTTATGTAGTTAAAATATAAATAACCAATATCTTATTATAGATGTCATGGGATCTAATGGATTAGTGAGTTATTATTTCAATTGAGAAAAGGTATGTTGACATTGCTCATCCCAATAACAAGGTAAGTGCATGGAAATGGGGGACCAGAATGGGGTCTTAAGTGTCCACTTTTTTCTTCTTAAAGTAGAAAAATTGATCTAAAGATGTGACAAGAACAAGAGTCGTAGTTCTCTAAAGATACCTTCTAAATTACTAATTTATTTAAAAAATGGTGGATATTAAGGGGTTAAAATGGGGTGACACACAAATTTCTCATATTTTTGTAAGAAAAATATAACATAGCATCTAGTGTGCTCCCCCTAAAATGTTAATTTTTTTTAGTATTTCAAAAATCACTTCAATGAAAAATTAGCTAAGAGCTTGTAGTTTAATTGTTTTGCTAATTTTATAATGAATATATGAATTTTTACTAATTTTCAAACTAGACACATCTTGAAAAATGAAAATTGAGTGTGATCCCCCTTTTTTTTTGCAAAATAATAATTTTTTTTTGAATTCGTATAGAATAAAGTCTACAATGAAAATATGTAAAACCAAAAATATTATACATATGTTTTAGAAAAATAAAAATAGACACTACCAAAAGAAATTAAAGACCAAAAACTTAGCATATTTTAAATGTAGAAATAAATACATGGTTAGAAAGGTGAGAGAGTTTGTTATTATTGTGATATTTTCTAGCTCAACACTAAAAGATGTGCAAACCTAATGGAGAGCATGCTCAAGATTTTGTCATTTTTTATAATTTACAAAAAATATGGCTTTCAACATTGACATGTAAGTCCAACCCTTTGTTTTTATACCCAAGGAAAATCCAACCCTAAGGGTTGGAAATACCTAAATAAACTATGAATTTGAGTGTATTATAACACAGTCACACTATGACATGTTAGCATTATAATGCACTTAAACTTGTGTGAGGAAAAAATGAAACCAAGAGCAAGGGAGCGATAAGAAAATTTAGAAAGGAAGAGTGAGATATAAAGATATAAAGAGATTGTTGGCAGAACAAGGACAAACAACTGAGGGGGGGGCGGGGGGGGGGTGAATCAGTTGTTACAAAATTTAAATTTAGTCAACCTTAAACAACCTTTAATCTCAGATCTGATAATTAACAGTGAAAGCATAAATCAACAACACATCAGAGACACATGAACACCAAGATTTTATACGTGGAAACCCTATTAGGAGAAAAAACACGGTGGATGTTAGTCCACAAGATTATACCCTGTTAGAAGTATAATGAAAAATGAATAAGGAATGCACATGCATTCAGACACATTGCCTAGAGCTCACTGCTCAAAGGGTAGGCTCACTTCCTTACATAAAATAATCAAATTCAATCCATTTGATGAGGTTGAACTAAGAAATTAGCTTCTACAAAAGCCTGATGATAGTTCCGATGAGGCACAAAAACACTTCTTCACACTTTTCTCAATCTTCTTAACACTCTGCTCTGAAATCAAATGATTTGATCTTTATTCACATATTTTGCATTCATTCACCAAACATACACCACACACACACTCACACACACTTCAAAATGAAGAAACAATCGATCTTATATATTCACTACATGAATTTACATCAACTATGTCGGCCACAAATAAAGAATAAATTACAATTGTTAGCCCAATTTATGAACAAATCTCAATGCGCACCAACCTAAGTTGGTCACATAGTAATGAAGACCTAAATCAAAATCCTCAAACATTCCAAACAATAAAATATTAATCCATAAGGATCCGCAACATGCTACCACCATCATTTCGGCCAAGAACATAAAAACTTCGAGCACACAAAGGAAAATATTCGATCATGAACACACCAATCAACGTGGACGTACCAAAATGACAGAGAATAATCAAGAAACATCATTGAATATCACAGTAGCATACACAATAATTCAATTTACTCGAATTGCATTCTCTTCTTCCAGAAACACCTACTAGAGTAACAAAATAGCTATAGGGACTTAAAAACTCATAACTCGCTCCAATCTTGATGCATACCACTAAAAATTTCAAAAAAAATATTAGACAGGCTCAGCAAGAAACCCGTTAATGTGTGACCTCTGATTATCAACGAACACAAATTTTCACCATTCAGATCTTCACAGCTTCACAGACTACCTATAACATATTTATTCTAATTTTCTCAATATCCTCGACATATACAACCTTTAGAATCATCAGTGCTAATAGTGTTGAAATCAATGAAAACCACATATCAAAAACACAACCATAACATCTAACAATCTCCCCCTTTGGCATTGATGGCAACACATGATGTGAAAAATACCATCAACACAACTAACACTTCATAAAATGTTCTTCTCCTCCTTACACTGCTCTTCCATCTTCTCCATCTTAGTAATTATTGTACTTCTCCTCTTTCTTCTACAAAGGTTTTTCACATTACACTTCTCCCCCTTTGACATCAATGGAAAAGGTATACAAGATCTAAACCACATATCATATGAATCATCTAACTACTCCCCCTGAGTAGCATCCACCACAACATCAATCTGAAACAATATCTCACTATAAGTGTATGGATTGATGCAAAGAATTGCATCTTAGTTTAGATTAGGAGGGGAAATCACCCCTACCTTTCCTCTGAGATACTCAAAAGTATCCTTAGCCAATGGTTTAGTAAAGCTATTTGCAATTTGTTCCTTAGTGGGCACATATTCCAATTTGACTTCTTTATCACTCACTTTGTCTCTCAAAAAGTGATACTTGATGGATATATGTTTTGTCTTTGAATGTAACACCAGATTTTTGGAAATTTTTATGGCATTTGAATTGTCATAGAATATAGCAATAGGATCATTATACTCAATTTATGCCTTAATCCATAATAATTGAGTGTAATTTTTTGCAGCAACAATATATTTCGCCTCAACAGTAGATAAGGAAATGGAATTCTGCTTTTTACTTAGCTAAGACACCAACTTCTTCCCCAAGAAGAATGCACCACCACTTGTAATTTTTGTTTCATCTACATCTCCTGCCCAATATTCATCTGTAAAGGAATTCAGAGTAAGATCATCATCCTTAGGATACCAAAGACCAAATTCAACTATTCCTTTTAAGTATCTAGAAATCCTCTTTATTGTAGTCACATGTGATTCCTTTGGATCAACTTGATATCTAGCAACCATGCACACAACATTCATAATGTCTGGTCTGGTTTGAGTCAAATATAGAAATCCACCAATCATTGACCTATACCTTGTTTGATTAGCCTTAGGAGAATCATCATTCTGTGTTAACTTGCATCTAGTTACCATGGGTGCACCAGCTGGTTTTGAGTCTTCCATGCCAAAAAAATTCAGTAACTCTTTTACATATTTGGACTAAGATATGAAGATTCCATCATTTAACTGAGTTATTTGCAATCCTAAAAATAATTTCAGCTCTCCTATAATTGACATCTCAAATTCACTTTTCATTTCATCAGAAAATTTCATGCATAAATCATCATCACCTTCAAAAATAATGTTATCAACAAAAACTTCAATAATCAACTCTTTATCCTAATCCATCTTGAAATATAGATTGTTTTAAGAAGTACCTTTGTTGAATCCAAGTTTCAAATGGTATTTATCCAATCTAGAATACCATACTCTAGGGGCTTGTTTGATTCCATATAGTGATTTCTTCAATAGAAAAACCATGTCTTTTTCATCAGTTAGTTGAAATCCATCTGGTTGCTCAACATAAAATTCTTCTTCTAACTCACCATTTAGGAATGTCAATTTTACATCCATTTGATAGACTTTGTAATTCTTGAAAGTAGCATAAGCAAGAAATAACCTTACAATTATAGCAATGGGAGCAAAGGTTTCTTCAAAACCAATACCTTCCATCTGTGAGTATCCTTCAGATACCAATATTGCTTTGTTTCTAACCACTTCACCTTGCTCATTCAACTTATTTCGAAAGACCCATTTGGTTCCAATCACATTTTTATCTTGAGGTCTGGGAACAAGAGTCCATGTATCATTTTTCTCTATCTACATCAGTTCTTCTTTCATTTCTTCCATCCAATACTCATCTTTTGCAATTATTCTTCTAGTCCGCACACCTTTTTTTTTGTCTCCTATAATACGATTCTCAGAGTGATTTAGCTTTACATAGCTTGGAACTTTTGGATTTTCTCTGACTTCTGGTTCTTTTGTTCCTTCTTCTACACTTCCACTAGCTTTTTCTTCATGATTCTCTTGGTTCACCAGAATAATTTGAATTTGATCCTGTGTCTACACATTCTTTCCATTATCAATAATATCTTGTTGGTCATCTAAATCATATTCACACTATCTGGATGATCTAATAGTGTTTTCATCAACTTTGACATTTGTACTTCCAACCATTTTCTTCAATATTTTATTGTAGCACTAGTATGCCTTGCTCTTAGTAGAGTAACCCAAAAAGATTCCTTCATCACTTCTAGCATCAAACTTGCCAATATCTTCATCTCTCCTAATATAACATCTACTTCCAAATATTTTTAAATACTTAACAGTGGCTTATAACCAAACCATAGTTCAAAAGGAGTCTTTTCAGAATTACCATTAACATTTACCCGGTTGATAGTGTATACAATAGTGCTTACAACTTCTCTCCAATAGATATGAGGAACATTACCTTCCAACATCATAGTTCTAGCAACATCTAGAATTGTTATGTTCTTCCTTTCAAAAACTTCGTTCTGTTGAGAGATCCAGGGAGTAGATAACTGTCTTTTGATTCCATGTTCTTCACATAATGTATTGAAATCCTAGGAAGTGAATTCACCACCTCTGTCTAATCTTAAGAATTTGACCTTCAAACCTGTCTCATTTTCTACCAAAGCTTTGAAATATTTGAACTTTTCTAGAGTTTCATGTTTTTCTCTCAATAAAGCAACCCATATCATCTTAGAGTAATCATCAATGATCAACATAAAGTACCTTTCTCCTTGTAGACTTCTAATTCTAGATGTACCACATAGATCAGTATTAACTAACTCCAATACTCCATTTGCATGATGTTGTTTGCTCCAAAAATAAGTTCTTGTCTTCTTTCCCATCTGACATTCCTTGGATATAGTGTTAGTAGGCTTCACTAATTTAGGTAGATCTCTGACTGCTTGAGTGGATCTTACTTTGACAATGTTATCAAAATTCACATGACACAACCTCCTATGCCATAACCAACTTACATCAACTTGAATAGTAAAGCAATTTTCACTAGCAACACTTAAGTGAAAAATATTACCTCTTGTCTTTGTACTTGAAGCAATTACATTTCTAGAGCTTCCCAATATCCTGCACTTTCCCACTTTGAAATAAAGATTGTATCCCTTGTCTACCATCTATCTAACACTCAACAAGTTATGCTTCAATCCTTCAACATAAAGAACATCATCAGTATTACATTTACCACCAAGAGAAATAGTGTTTTTTCCACAAATCACACCAGTATTGTTATCTCCAAATCTTACAACACCACCATCATAATTTTCCAAGCTTAGAAACTTTCTTTTGTCACCATTCATATGATGTGAGCATCCGTTGTCAATCACCCATTCATCCTTTTCATCAAATTTGGTTGCAAGAGCTTTCTCAATATTTTTATTGTTAGCAAATTCAATGGACATCGTACCATTTTATTTGATAGCAATGAATACCCATCCATCTCCATTTCTAGTTTCTTTATCAAATCATTAGTAATACCTTCTTTAGCATAATAACATTTCTTTTGAAATCTAAACTTGTTAGGTTTATATTTAGAAACTCTTTAAGGACACCTTGATGTAAAATGACCTATCTTACTACAAGAGAAACATTTAATAGGTAGTTTTCCTTTGTACTTACCATGTCCTCTGGATTCTCTTTTCACAATCAATGCTTCCAGCTCTTCTAGCTCTCTTTCTTCATCTTCAATCTATCTCATCTCATCTTCATATTTGAATTTTTTTCTGGAACTCTCTCCCGGATCATATCTCTATTGGCTTTTTCTAGATATAGTAGCTTTAAATGCATATTTTGTTTTAGGAGTGGACTCACCAAATTCACTCAACTCAAAGGAAACAAATTTACCAATCAACTTGTCTGTTGTCACATTTTTTACTGTCCTGAGTTCTTCAATAACATAAGCTTTTGTTTTGTAAGAAGAAGGCACATATCTGAGCACTTTAGCCACAATTTCATCTTCATCCATGACTCCACCGACACATCTAATACCCATCACTAGTTCATTTAATTTCTGCATGAAAACAATTTTTTTTTCATCTTCACTCATCTTCAAGTTCTCCCACTTTCCTTTTAGACTTGTTAGCTTAGCAATCTTCACTTGAGCATATCCTTCATACAATATTTCTAATTTCTTCTAGATCTCATGTGTTATCTTTAGACCTATCACAATTGTCATCTCTGAATTTGTCAAAGCACTCAATAATGATTCAATAGCCTTGACATTGATTTCAGCTTCTTTGATCTCATCAGTAGTAGTAGGACCATTCTGAGGAATATCATATTTGTTATTTGTAATCTTCCAAAAGGGTTCACCAATGCACTTCAAATGACACTCTATTTTGATCTTCCATGGAGAGTTATTTGTACCATCAAATTTGGGACTATCCTTCTTGTATGATGCCATCTCGGATCACCTCAAGCTATTAAACTTCTTCAAAGGAACCTGCTCTGATACCAACTGTTGGAAAAACAAGGATAGACAACTAAGACGGGGGGGGGTGAATCAATTGTTATAGAATTTAAACTTAATCAACTTTAAACAACCTTTAATCTCAGATCTGATAATTAACAGTGAAAGCATAAATCAAAAACACATGAGAGACACATGAACACCAATATTTTATACATGGAAACCTTGTTAGGGGAAAAACCATGGTGGATGTTAGTCCACAAGATTATACCCTATTAGAAGTATAATGAAAAATGAATAAGGAATTCACATGCATTCAAGCACACTGCCTAGAGATCACTGCTCAAAGGCAAGGGTCATTGCCTTACATTAAATAATTAGATTAAATCCATCTAATGAGGTTGAACTAAGAAATTAGCTACTACAAAAGCCTGATGATAGTTCCAGTCAGGCACATAAACATTTCTTCACACTTCGCTCAATCTTCTTCATAATCTGCTCTAAAATCAAATGATTCGATATTTATTCACACATTTCACATTAATTAATTGAGCATAAACCACAAACACATTCACACACACTTCCAAATGAAGAAACAATCACTCTTATATATCCAATACATGAATTTACATCAACAACTTTGTCGGCCACAAATAAAGAATAAATTACAACTCTCAGCCCAGTTTATTAACAAATATCAATGTGCACCAACCTAAGTCAGTCACATAATAATGAAGACCTAAATCAACATACTTGAACATTCCAAACAATAAATATTAATCCATAAGGATCCACAATACACTACCACCATCATGTCGGCCAAGAACATAAAAACTTTGAGCACACAAAGGAAAATATTCGATCATGAACACACCGATCAATGTAGACGTACAAAAATGATAAAGCATGATCTAGAAACATCACTGAATATCACAGTAGCATACACAATAACTCAATTTACTAGAATTACATTCTCTTCTTCTAGAAACACTTGCTATAGTAGCAAAATAACTATAGGGACTCAAAAATGCATAACTCGCTCCAATCTTGATGCGTACCACTAAAACTTCTGGACAACATACTAGACATACTCAACAAGAAACCCTTTAATGTATGACCTCTGATTATCAACGTACACAACTTTCCACCATTCAGATCTTCAAAACTTCAAAGATTTCCTATAATATATTTATTCTAATTTTCTCAATATCCTCGACATATACAACCTTCAGAATCATCAATGCTAATAGTGTTGACATCTATGACAACCACATATCAGAAACACAACCACAACATGCAATAGAGATGTGGAGAGAAAGAGATATATGGATATATCTCTCCCTCCATCCCTATCTCTTCCTCTCTTTGTCTCTCCCCCTCTCTATCTCTCCCTCACTCTCTCTATTACTTATCTCTATGACTTTATTTCTCACTCTTGCCTCCTATATATCTATATCTCCCTATCTCTCCCCATCTCCCTCTCGATCTATATATCATTATACATATCTCTCTACCTCAATATATTTATCCCTCTTTATCTCTTTATATCTCCCTCTATCTATATACCCCCATATTTATCTATTGAGCTCTATCTCCTTATATCCTTATCTCTCTCTATATATACCTCTATCCACTATATATATATATATATATATCTATCTCTTTCCCTCCCTCTATATTTATTTATATCTTCCTCTCTATCTCTCCCTCTTTCTCTGTTCCTACCTCATCTTTTTCTATATTTATCTCTCTATCTAGATTTCTCTATCTCTCTATCTATTTCTCTCCCTCTCCCTATCTACCTCTATCTTCATCTCTACCTCTATCTTCCTCTCTCCATATCTATCTCTAGATACCTCTCCCTCTCTCCCCCTCTCCTTCTTCATAGACATTTATATTTATCTCTATTTTCCTCTATATCTCTCTCTCCCCATCTCTTTATCTATATCTCCTTATCTCCCCATCTCTCTCTATCCCTATATCTCTCCCTCTCTCTACCTCTCTCTATATATCACTTATTATCTCTATATTTATCTTTCTATCTCTCCCTCTCCTTTTTCCTCTCTCTTTCCCAAGTTATATATAAATATCTATCTCTCCTTCTCTCCATATTTTTCCCTCATTTTATATCCCTCTACTCTCTCTTTATTTCAAGCTCTCTCCTCTTCCTTACTCTCTATCTATTTATATATGTCTCTCATTTATACACACACAAGTTTCATGTTTCTCCCTCCTTATCTCTATCTCTATCTCTCGATCTTTCCTCTCTTTATCTCTCTCCCTTTCTCTCTATACTGCTCTCTACTACTTGTCTCTATCATCTCCTTTCTCTCTCACCCTTACTTCATCTATCTCTCTATCTATATCCTATTATCTATATCTATCCCTATTATTCACTCCATCTCTCTATATTTTTTTGTCCATATATATATCCCTACCTATATCTACCTATCTCTCTATCTCTCTCCCAATCCCTCTCTATCTCTTTATATCTCTCTCTCTCATTTCTCTATTCATATATTTCTCTATATATATCCCAAATATCTCTACCTTTCTCCATAGCTCTCTATCTATCTACTTATCCCTCTCTATCTCTCTATATCTTTGTCTATATATATATATCTCCCTCTCTCCCTTTCTCTATCTCTCCCCTCTCTCTATATATCCTGAGCTCTCTCTATCTAGAGCTATCTCTATACCTATATCTCTCCCTCTCTCCCTCTCTCTCTATATCTCTACCTCTTTCTCACTCTTTCTCTTCCCATATTTCCTTATCTCTCCCTCCATTTCTATTTTTTCATCTCTTATTTTATCTATCTCACCTCTCTCTTCCTATCCCTCTAGATATCTCTCTCTATATCTCCCTCTCCCTATCTCATATTCTTCCCTATATATTGAGCTATATATCCCCATACCCCCTCTTTCTCTCCCCATAATTCCCTATATCTCCTTCTTTCTCTTTCCCTCTCTCCATCTCTATTTTTTCTCTACTTATCTTTATTTCACCCTTTTTCTCTTCCTATCCATATGCATATCTCTCTCCCTCTCCCTCTCCCTTATCCATATCTATATATTATTCTCTCTCTCTAGCAATATATTTATCTACCTATATTTCCCTATGTCTCTACATATCTCCATAGCCATCTATATCTCTCAATATCTCCCTCTATCCCCTCTCTCATCTCTCTCCCCCTCTATAAACCTATCTATCTAGCTCTCCCTCCCTCACTCTCTATACCCCTCTCTCTCTCTTTCCATTATTTTCTCTCTCTCCATACCCTTCTCTCCCTCTCTAGAATTATCTATCTACCTATCTCTCCCCCTCTATCCCTCCCTCTCACCCTTCCTCTCTATCTTCTCCTCTCTATCTCTACCTCTCTCTCTTTCTCTCTTTATCTTCCCATATTTCCCTATCTCTCCCTCTTTATATCTCACTCTCTATCTCTCTTTCTCTCCATCTCTATTTATCTCTCTACTCTCTATCCCACCCTTTTTCTCTCCCTTTCTCTCTCCCTCTTTCTCTCCCTCCCTCTCTTTCTCCCACTATTGGAATACTCAAATACGGTATAAGGGTATGTGCAAAATCATCATGGAAAAAATAGGCCCTTAAGTGGCAATGAAAATTTAGAAAAACAGAGTTAGGTAACTTGACGTAAAAATTTGAATAAATTATCTATATTATTTCAAAAATATGTAAGAACATAATTTTTAGAAAATTGAATGTAGTTTCTAAATTACTAGGTTTATTTTATTTAAAAAATATATATTTGGTGAAAATTTGAAATTTCAAATACAATAGTACTTAAATTTCAGGGAAAAAATAAGAAGTAGGTGTTTGCTTGACCACCCTAACCACAATAAAGTGATAATAATTTTTTATAAGATTTTAGATATAATTAGAGGACTCATGTCTCGATGTGATGCATATTTTTTTGTAATTTTTTTCCAAGTAAATATTTAATTATGAATTTTTTATTACAACTTTTAAAAAATATAAAAAATCGGATGTCTAACCACCTTAACTTGGTAAAAAATTCATGAAATTCAATTTGTTTTTTAATCCTATAGTATGTGAAGCATAGAATGTGATGCATGTTTTAGATTCAAAAAATTTGATACTGTTTGAAAGCTATAGATGTTTTTCAATCATCCTATCAATCAGGACTTTAGTCGTAATTCAAATAATAAATAAATTATAATAATTTATTAAATTAAAAGTAAAGCATAATTTATATTGGTGGAAAGCTGAGAATCTCCTCTAAAAACCCTTTTCGTTTCATCAATTTTGGGTAAAAAAAAAACCGTCAGCCACATGGGTCATCATATCACTTACATATCGCCACTTTTTGGCCCATCATGATCCTGCACATACCCATAAAAATAAAAATTTTATAAAGAGATTATATTATAACATGCTCATTTTATAGCGCATCCACATTATAATGTGCTCACATTTTCTATAATTCAAAAAAATAGTAAAAGGCATGTGGATCCTATGATTACTAATCCACATGATTTGTTTTACCTTGCAACCTATTCTTTATCTGATATAGAAACAAAATTTTCATGGTTTTAAACAAATATACATCATTATTTAATAGTTCCACTACCTTTTAATTTTTTGTTGATGGAGAGAACTAAATTGTGTGTTTTTAGATTGAATTTGATAATATGACTTCAAATTTTCATGTTTTAAATATTTCAGATGATAATTATCATGTTTTTTGATTTAATTTGATAACATACAATCTTTTTTTTTATATTTTATAATAATTATATAGTATTTATATAGAATTAAAGATCACACCAAAGAAGTTGGAAAAAAACTCAAATTTTGGAGGAATGTGAAGCTAAAAATGAACTAGAAACATCATCCAATTAAGAAATCAAATCTTAGAGTTCAAGGTACATTTGGTTGGTTTTTCTTAGAATCAAACTAATCTTCAAGGAGGCGTATGGAATTTCCATTTCTAATTCTTAGCAACCTAAAGGGATTGGCCAATGAATGAGTGAAAGCATCAATGCTTTCCTCCTACACTTTGGGCTCTATGAACCCAAGAGGGTAATCCCACAATGTACCTAAAGACTTAAGCACTTAATGACCAAGTACATTGTAAATAACAAATACATTCTCTCAACCATAGCTCAATAAATAAAAAATTTCAAGAATCTACCAGATCCTTTACACATCAAGCATTTAGAGAAGAGAATGAAGAACTAGATATGAAGTAATAACAATTACAATTCAGTAGAACATCTTTTTATGAATTTATATTTGTTGATGAATGATCAATAATCACATCACAAACACAAAACCCAAACTAGTGCCTTAACGTAGAAAATGGAGTCAATTTCAACACAAGCATAATTGGATAATAGATTAATACTTAGCATTATTAAAGCTTCTACAATACTACATTACATCATACCATTGTATCCCAAACCAAAAATTCTTATACAGATCCTAATACTCGAATTACATGAAGCTATAGCTTCACCTAAGCAATCTAATTAATTCTTTGAATTAAAAAAAAAATGAAAGCCATACATCATTCAAATGCAATGAAGACCAATAAAACAACCCTTGATCATTTTACCAATAAATCATATAATGAATACACCAGGAGAGAAATGCCCTTGAATTTGCACATTTTCTATATTCATTTGCTAGTACTATTATCGAAAATTACATTTTCATATCAATAAACTCAAAACCTAAGACAAGACCCTAAAGTATTCTTTGTATCTTTAGTTATAAAATTGATCTATGATTAGTCAACAACCTATACATTTGGTTGTGAATTCCTTCTTATAGAAATGAAGGAGAAAATAAGCTTCGGTCTAGAATGCAAACATCTCCTCATCTCATTGGACCAATACAAAATATATTCCCGAATGCAATTACATTTACAATTCAAAGGAGGAAAATATCACATGGGATAAAAACCATTTACATTTGTCAATGAAAATTTGTCCTTCCTTCCAAAAGGCACCTTTTAGTTGTTGCAACAATTTATCCACGTGCTTCCAAAATTATTTCCACATACTCCAAGCTTGAAGGAAGAAAAGCATAAAATTAAGAAAGAGGAAAAGGATAAAGTACCTCCATGTCTGCATCCTTGTCATCAATTTCAAACTAGAGAGAATACAATATTTTAACACTACTGTATCAAATGCCTAATCTGTATTAGTTCCAGGCCATGTATTGTATTCTCCCTACTATTATCCACAACTGTTGCAGACTTAGGACCAAAATAGAAATAACCACCTTACCAAATCAAAAAAATAATCATCTAGGACATGAAGGTATTTGTCTTTCCAGATTTGAAACTCCTCCTCAGAAGGATAATTGAAACCAATGAAATTGTCAACTTTTTTCGTGTATGGAGCATATTTGGTCACCACTTGGTTAGCCTCCTTGTCAAACTCTTCAAGTGCCATCCTTTCTTGGGTAAGAATATCCATGCTACTCTTCAACATTCACATGTTAGCCCCTTCATAGATTAAAGTTTCATAAGATTAAATCACCTCACTTGCTTGCTCCTCCCAATCTTGCAGGGATTTGACCTCAACATTTTCATTTAGGATGTCAGGGAGCAGACCAAAATTCATCTCATCAAACCCCCTAACCAACTCCCTTATTTTTTCCTCCAATAACTTAATATTTCCTTGAAACTCTTAGATTCCACCTACAAGCTTAAAGGTAGGCTAAATGCTATCTGACTTGTTAAAATCATGTTTGGATCCAACAACCATGGTCTCGAGGTCTTGGTATCTTGGAATCCATTTCTCCATAAGTGGGATGAAAACTTCCTTGTCCCTATAAAAATTATTTACTACATCAAACATGGAGGAATAATTAGCATGGATGCTAATGAATCTCTTATCAATTCCCTTGTTTAGATGCTCCAAAACTGCAATCACAATATTTAGATTGATAGTAAGGATCAGTCTTCCCTATTGCTTGCATCTTTCCTCATATATTTTCAAAATTTCAACCAATTCTTCTCTATTGACCTCCTCAGTTTGATGTGCACCTAAAGTGCTTGGTCCTTCAACTGCTATAGCCACATTTCCCATATTTTATGGTACAATTTCCAATGAAATCTCTGGTGGAGGCATAGGGGAAGATGACATTTTCTCTTGAGGTGAAGAGGGAGAAGAAAATTTTATTTGTGTTGGCACACTGGTTTTCATATTCTGCATCTTCTCTTTTAACAATGACATTTCTATCTGTAGTTCTGCAATCTTTTGTTGACCTTTATTGTATTCAATCAACAGGTCATTATACATATTTCTAAAATTCTCTTTCTCTATAGTCATAGAATCTACTATTGCCTTTATAAATTGGGAAAAATTTATAGACATGGTGGCCACTTCAATTGCAGAGGTATCTGATACCTTCTTGATAATTTGTCCTCCCTTGTATTCTGCAGAAGGCTCTACAAATTTCAACTTCTTTATATTTGGAGATAGGTTCCAAATTGCTAGAGAGTCCCATTTATCACCAAATATAGATCCATGCAATACAATTGTTTCTTCCTCTTTTGAATTATAAGAGGGATTATCATATCTCCTCACTATATCAAAAGCTATAGCAGAGACAAGGTCCCATTTTGGAAGCAAGATAAGACCACTTTTTCTTACTAGTTCTCTTCCTTCTTGTGCTATGATGTTTTGAAAACTTTCATTTCTTTCATTACTTGAGCTTGTATAACCTTATCAGGAAGTTGGGGGTTTACGCTCCTCTACTTGGAAATATTATTAACATATTCATCCTTTTTTTTATCTCCATGCAAATTCCATGAACTTGACGAATGAATCATCATCCATAAACTATTTGTAAGACTCTTCCTTGAAATCATCCATATTATTTATGCTAGTTAGATCCACTATACTTAGTTTGAGGCCCATTTTCTATGGTACCATATCCCTAGGGGGAGAAGACATGCCTTGTGGAATTTCTTCCTTAGTAACAAGAAAATCATCCTCATGGTCCTCAACATAGTCCACCAAGCCACTTGATTCTACCTTTTGTTTCTTTGGAGGTGGCTTCCTTGGTGGAAAATCAACCTCAATAATCATAGGACTAGTTGAACTTGGGGGAGGCAATGGTGGCATTTCATGTATCGGTGAAGGGATTATTAGCCCCTGTTGTTGAGAAGAGGTGATCACTGCTTGCTTTTCCTTTATCTTATCCTTCCTCCTTTTGAATATAATTATTTTCTTTGGGGGTTGGTGGGTTGGTATTTCTTCCATCGTAGGGGACTTTCCCTTATCTTTCTTCTCTCCTACCACAACTTTCCCCTTGTCTTAAATTAACTTTTCATCTTTCAAACTCCCCACAACCTGCTCAAAATTTTGAAAAACATATTCAACTCTCTACATTACATCATTTATATTTCCAGGAGCCAAAAATTCTGGGTCCTTTAACGAAATTTCCTTTTCTAGATTATTGAATACAATCCATTTCATTTTTCTATCAGCACACTTTTGGAAGTCAAAGATATTCTTGATCACATCTTCAAGAAAATAGAAGTTATGGATGAACCTAGAGCTCTGGATCTTGGCCTTAATTCCTGCCATGAAACCCTTAGGATCATGAATTCTAGCTTTGACCCTTTTCATCCCAAATGGCTTGAGGTCATCAAAAAATTTCCTCCATCCTCCATCCTTCATTACAAAGTTAGAGAAAATAGTGTACGTAGGGAAAAAGGTTCCCTTCCTTCGATCTTTCAAGTGGTTATCCTCTACATCTCCTAAATACCACATCACTTCTAGAAAACCAACTCTTAGTTTCACATCTCTTGGCAATATATGAGGTGACACACTTGTCCCATAAAATCTTAGAATTGTGTAACTTGGGTAGGGAATCACATCCCCCAATTGTGTTCAATATTCAAATCATGCCTCCTATCTTTAGGCCTTAAGAAAAAATGCAATGCCATAGGGATTCTTGGCATATTCAAAATCAAAACCATCCTTAATTTGGAAGAAAAAATATTCTCAAACATCATAAAACTATATTGGTTGTCATTCGTACCCAAGAGTCTAGTCCAACATTGGACATTCAAGTCAATATTATCCTCCTTTCTAACCAACGTCATATCCTTTCCAAATTAATTTGCTCCCTTATATAAAAACATATGCATGAATAAAGAATACCAATAGAATCTCACCCCATTCTCACCATTATTTAGTGGAACCAAGACCTCATGTATCCTTTCATCTAGGTAAGATGCAAATTAATAGAGGGTATTGCAAGTGGGGTGTTGGATATGAGCAATCATATACATTTTTCCCATGGGCATGCTTATAGCTGGGTCAAAGCCTAAGATTCGACATAAGGAATAGAAAGTCCTTCAGAAATTTGTCACAAAGTTATCAATCTGGAAAGGCTCTTTATTTGATGGGCCCAAGATGATTTTCCCTTGACCTTTAATAGATGCCAAAAAATTCTACAATACTGAGATCTTAAAAGTATGTCTTACTTTCTCATACTCATCTTTGAGTGCCTTTTCATCAATTTTTACCATATCTTTACTCCACTTAGTTAAATTGAAGACCTCAACAATTTCTTCCCTGGTAGCCTTTACCATTTCAATTCCATCACATGTTCTTACAATTCTATAAACTGGGTCATAGTTTGTTTCCACTGAGCTTAGGAGATCAACATACATGTATACATTTGGCACAACCAATTTCCCCATGTCTAATCTTCAGGGTTACCGATAGGGATGCCACAGTTTCCATTTCCAAACCAATAGTTGAATTGCGCCCATCTAGTGTAGGGCAAATTAGCATCGTTGATGTTACACTGCTTGTCAATGAGCCCATCCACAATTTGAGTACCTCAGGAACAAAAATTGACCCTTGGGTTTATCGGATGTTGAGGGTTTTAATTGGTCGACTAGGTCTTGGGAGAGAGGTATTTTATTTTCTTCACAAGTTTGGGCTTGTGGAGGTGCCATGGTACTAAGGTTTTGTGGAAAAAGGTTTTAATTTGCAGAGAAACTATAAGCTTATAGCTAGGGCACGAGTTTGATGCACCGAAAAATAAGACTTATCAAAATTATCATTCAAATTGAATGTCAAACCATAAAAGAAATGCAAGAAAACCATAAATCCTTTTGAAAAATGAACACTTTCAACAAGTTTTCAAGAAATTGAAAGGAAAGGTATTGATTTCACTTATGATTTTGCAAATTCTTTGAAATCCTAATCTCTGGATGCAAATGAGCTTGGATGAGCAACAAGAAATCCCTAGATGCGTTAAATGATTTAACAAAATTATAAATATGCTTTAAAGCAAGCTTTTATGGCTTTAAGGTAGACCAATTTGGTAGTTTGATGTCATATCCTCCATTAATTTTTACTCATGCGAACTATAACGACTCACTTGACCTCAATTTCAAACTTTAAATTTCAGCCATTGATTCTATGATGAGTTGGCTTGATGGATGATCTAGATCAAGTAAAAAAAATTTGAAAATCCGACCATAGATGACTATCACCATCAACCAATCAAAATAAACCATGTGGATTTGTCTCCAAGTCATCTCACGAGCTCCACCATCCCCACAAGCCTTGAAAATGGCTACATGTCATCTCCCTGCTTGCCTTATGGGTACATCTTAAGGCAGTGGGGAGGCGGGGAATAGACCCAATTGAATTTGGGGTTTCCAACTTACATGAATTTTAACTCTAGAACCCTCTGCCTTAGTGCATGACCCCTTGACCTGATGAATGAATAGGACTAACATTATGTCCAATTTTAAACATGTTCCTTAAATAGGCCCTTTAGTAGCTCGGTTGTTAACACCCTTTAACATTATGCAAAAATATTTGCAAAAATGTTTCATGCCTCATTATAGTTCCTTGATGGCCTAGATTACGCCATGTGGAACCTCCCCACTTCACCTTTGAGAGACAAGATATGTTGGTGGGTCCCTCACAAGCTAGCAGGGGACGGTCAGGATTAGCCTAAATGACCTCATCTCAACCATTGATATGTTAGAGCTCAATGATTTCATGACTTCACATGATAATGGGCCCTGCTTGGAAAAGGGGACACATGTCACCCACTTGAATATTTTAATGAATATTAAAAGGCAGTGAGGGAGTGAGGAATGGTTAGGATGCAACCAATTAGATCTGACCACCTACATCAAAATTTTAAATATGCATGTGCAAAATGTTAGCAACTTAAAAGAGGGCCTCGACTAGGCCAACAAGAGATGGGGAAATGATACTAAGGCCAACACTTTAGACCAATGAAAATATATTAAACCCAGACATAGGGACCTTAGCATTTATTAAAATATTTTAAACCCACATTAGCATAAGACAAAATTAAAATGATTTGATGGGTAACAACTGAGAATACTAGGTCTAAGGGGTCGGTAACCGGATGGATTTAATGGCTCAAGATACCGAGAATGGGTAGAAAGCAGTCAACAACAAATTAGAATGTAGGCATAATATTGACACTTAGGGTTTTTAAGGGGGTTTAAAACACATGTAAACCCTAGAAAAAAAGTAAAACTAAAACCCTAAGCCTTATGGCGCACACAGATAAAAAAGACAACTAAATTTTGCAATAATTATTAGTGTAACAAAGATTTTTTTGAGGGGTTCCACCACATCCTCTTTTCCATTTTCCCCTTCTTATGCCTCATTCTCATCATAGTTCATGTGCTACATATCCCAGTACTAATTCACTTTATTGCATCCTAATTGTTAAACCTTACATGGTTCATATCCCTTCTCCTTTAAATACATTTGATCTCAATAATTTTTAATTCTCATGGAATTTTTATCATTAAACTCACTTATCCAAGCTAATATAAATCAAAATCATAAGTTATATCTTAAATATAATATTTTAAGTGTGTTATCAACTCTACATATGGACCTAGATCCTTAAATTCTCATTGATACACTAGGTAGTAATTTGATTACACACTCATCTCTTTTATTATCCATCATCATAAAATCCTATAAGGAGAATAAGTTAGCTTTTGGTGGAATTTAAGGGATAATAATTGCAGTGATAGGAACCCTAGATATTTGTGAAGTGCTAGCTTATTTAGTGTACCTAGTGTGTCACCAAAAAGTGTAGACGTTGACACTTTTCGCTCATTTGGACCTTTGCCTATGGATTTTGGACCATTTTCAGCCTCTTTTTACCTCTTTCCAAGCCTTGTGCCAAAGTGTTGTAAGGTGTTGGAAAAAATTTTCATGCTTTCCTATGCTTGCCATCACCATATCAACCCCTTATTATGCCATAATGACCCTTGAATACGCATATAAGTCCTATCTCAGTGTGTTTTGTGAGACAATCCAAAAAAATAATGTTAATCACATTTTAATCCCCGAAAATCAATGAAAATTTCCCATGTGGACTAGGTCGCCACCTTGGGAAACCTAGTCCCATGTGGCATAAAATTAAAATTTAACTTAAGTTTCTTTTGAGATTTTGTCTCTAAAACCCTAAGGTCAGCTTGTATGGTGTTATTTTGGAAAAATTAGATCATAACTTGTATAAATAAGCCTCAAAACCCCAATTCCTCATTATACACCACCCATTTTCCCTCTCAACCTCTCATCTCTCTTTCTCTCTCAAGAAAACTAGGGTTTGAGTAGTCTAAGTCAACAAGAAATCTTGCTGAAGCACTCAAGGGCTGAAACGTCCATTGTTGCAACTCAAGATCTAACATCATGGCATGGTAAAATCCATTTCTCCCTTTGTTTCATTCTTCAATTCCTTTATCTTTTCATCATTTGGTTTGATTACTCAAAAGGGGTTTGACCAAGACAAACCCCTAATCTCTAACCCTAACCTTTGTCTCGTCTTTGCATGTGTGATTTGTAGATTTAGGTATTTTGTAGGTGGAAGATCATCCAATTTTTTTTCCAAGATATCTAAGGTTGGAGAAACCATAGATGAAGCTTAGATGACCTCCATAGATCAGATTTTGCATTTTCGGGACCAAACACCTCGAAGAGCAGAAAATACAAGCATAAGGCTCTAGATTCCACTTTCAGATTCTCAAAAATCTAGAAAAGGACTAGGTCACCCATAATGGCGACCTTGTCCCTCTGAGCATGATTTTTGGGATCTTCATATTTCTGGACACCTTTTGGTAGAAACGGGCTCTAAACCAATTTTCGGGAGTTTGGGACTAGGTCGCCCAAATTGGCACAAGTGTCCCTCTCGGCTTCTGCAACATTTTGATCAACATTCCAGACCTCCAGGAGATTCCTCTTCAAATACTAGGTGCACACATTCTAACTTCTTCATTTATTTTTAGTTTAGTGTATATTCTTAGGTCATTTTGTATATGTTTGCATATCATTGCGTGTTTTCCAACATCTTTTATATTTCAATAGTTTACATTCAATAGATAGTTTCTATTTCCTATTTTCAGAATTTAGACACACCTACACACACCATCACAACCCCCAATCCTCCTTTGAATTCAATCACCAAAAATAATATCACTAAGGTGAAAGAGAGCCATTTCCTAAGGAAGATCTCCTTAGGTGAAAAACCCTAGGGGCCTCGTAAGGGGAATCCTCTTTCCCTTCCTTGAATATGTTTGTGGTGGTTTATTTTGGTGAACCTGACTTTCTAACACCCTCTTGTCTGATTTAGATTACTTCATTATCCTACGATTAACTTGTATTGCATGTTGCATTAGTGAAGTTGCATCCTAGGGGTTTCAAATTTGCATTAGTGAAAGTGCATAATAGGTTGCATTTTTAATTTTTAATCATTGCATATCTTTGAAATTTTGCATTTTCATGTTAGGTCTGCATTACCCCATATAGAAACCACCTGTATCAATCCAAAACATCTGAAAAATCTCAAAAAAATCACCAGGAGGACTAAGTCGCCACTCTGGGCGACCTAGTCCCTTCAGGCTCCTAAAACTACCCTTTACAGAGCTGAAAACCTAGTTTTTAATCTTCTATTTTGTGCCATTACCTACTTGTATCAATATGTTATGTTTTTTTTACATGTATTTTATTAGAATTAGCTTACTTTAGCTCATTTCATGCATTTTACATTTTACATTTTGCATTTACACAATTTCATTTTCAGATCATTGGTAGTGTAATCAACAAATTGCCTTCTTTGTAATCTAAAAATTGTATTTTTTTTCTTTATATTGCATTGTAAATTCTTCAAACATGTTTGTTTCAATTCTTTCTAAAATTTCACAAAATAAGTTACTAAATAAACATGTTATTCATTCATTCAATGCAATCCCCAGTTATGAGAGTCTAGAAAATGAAAACGTTTACAATTGTCTTGAAAATACACTACCTTCTATCTCTCCTATTTGTGAGGATGATGTATTAGAAGAAAATACAAAAATAGACAATCATGATGATCATAATTTTTCCTCTCTTGATACCTCTCCTTCTAGTGACGAAGGTGTCTTGTTAACAAAAGGTACAATTATTGAGCATCATGAAGGTCTTGTTTGTTCTTCTCCTCATCCCCTTTGGGAAGATATTTTAACACAAGACAATGACATTATAAACACATTTCTAAACATTAACTTACCTAGTCTCCCTAACTATTATGATCAGCCTTTCCATTCTTCTAATGACCCTCCTCGATGCAATGAGGACATGTTGGTGTTAGAAGATCCTTCTCCTAAGAGTCATAAGATTCTTGACCCTCCCTACCTATCTGAAAATCATAGTAGCCCTTCTCTTGATGCCTCTCCTTGTAGTGCAACATGTGATGAAACTCTTCCAAGCTCTTCTACTAGGGTTGATATTATGGAACAAGAGTATGGGACCTTTGATAATCAAATTGAATCCTATCCTAATTCTTACTCTCCTCATAATCCCATCATTAATCATTTCCTTAATAATATTATGGGTGCTGCCACAATAATGGGTTACACTTTTTGGGACATCCCGATTTTTGCTGAAATCACATATTTTTAGAAAATATAATGATTTAAGGCTTAAAAAGGTTCCATTTTAAGAGTTTTAATTGATGAGGGTTTGATCAAACCCACTTATATCAAACTCCCTTGGATAGAAAGCCGCTAGTTTTAAACCATACCTATAATGGAGTCTCCTCTACACCTATCAAAATGTTGATAACAAACCACTTTTGATTTACCTTTTAGGGGATTAAATAGATTTATTTAAAATTATTTTTTTGTAAACATGTAGTCCTTATTATAAGCTTCCCAAAAAGTATAATTTTAAATATATTTAATTTAATTATTATATTTATTTTTTATTTCTTGTGAATGTAGTTTTTTCAATGAACATCAAGGTCTTTATTTCACACATATGGAAAAATAGGAAAAGAGAGAATTTTTTTTCTTAAAAATGCATGTACACTAGCTATTGATGTCCTTATTCCAATAAAAAAAGAATAAGTTAATTCAAATGAATACAAAAAAAGTTATGTAGCTGAAAGTATAATATATCCAAATTATAATTACTCTAAATTAGAAAATTAATTAAAAAATATATATGCAACAAACAATTATGAAAAAATATCCATCCACTATATAATATTGTGAAAACACTGTATTTAAAAAATTAGAATTGTATGCTTTCTATAAAAAAACGTTATGCAGCTGAAAGTAAGCATTAGTTTTTGAAAATGATGTTTAGTAAAAAAAGAAATTAATAAAAACTACATAAAATAATTCTCAATTTTTTTTTTAATTTTAAAAAAAATATAATTAGATTCTCAACACAAAATACCAAAAATCACTAGTTTTCTTCATCTTCAAATTCTTAATGGTTTAGCTTCTATAGGCATACGAAAGTGAAGATCTGGTGAATTTTTTTGATTTCAATGTCAAGTTTGGCCAAAAATTGTAACCCATTATTGTGGGATCACCCTTATATTATTAAAAGAAGATGTAGAGCCTATATTAGACTCTCTTTCCCTAGGGGATGTTAATACTATTCAACCTCAACTCATCCTTTAACCGCCTTCCACCACACCTAAACCCGAATTCATCCTTTACCCGCCTACCCATAATGTGTCACAACAACCGAGTCATAATATTTCTTCTCATACACATTACACCCGAAATAACCCACATTCCCAACCATCAACCTCCACACCTTTACCTTCATCTCCACCCATTTTACTTGTTGCCCCTCGCTTCAATTCCCTCCTTAGGGAGTATGACCTTGTTGACCAATTAAGGCATACTCCCACAAAAATATCCTTATGGGACCTTATTCAATTCTCCCCCCACTACCACAACATGATGCAAGCAACCTTACAACAAGTTCCCATCCCTTCTCATGAGAAATAAAATGACATAGCATCTATTATTCATGGAATAAATGCTGACATTGTTTTTCACCAAAGTGAGCTTCCTCCTTTGGATGTGCAAAAACACAATGAAGCTTTCATGATAATCTCTCTTAAAAAAAGGGGACAAAACAAACTCTTGTAGATACAAGCTCTACCATTAATGTGTGTAGTGTGAGCCTTTTGGATAGGCTTGGCATAGATAGATCCCACATCCAACCTAATTCTCTCTTTGTTAGAGGATTCAACAATGTTAGTAAGAAACCGCTCGGTGTGATCACTATCCCTCTTACAGTTCGAATGACCACATTAGACACTACAATTCATGTTATGCCTCAAGAGGTTTCATATAATATTCTCTTAGGCAGGTCGTGGATTCATGCTATGAATGGAGTGCCTTCCACTCTTCATTGAAATATGAAGTACATCTACAACAACAAAGTGTACACACTTGATGTCAATCCTGAACCTAGTAGCTACTTACACATTGAAAAATCCAACAAGAATTATTTCAACACCTTAACACTGACCACCCTAGTGGAACCCTCACAACAACAAAATAATGAACAACATCTTGAGAAAATCACCAAGCTCTTAGATGATAATTGGGGTTCCTTAAACTTCACCCCTCCCTTAATGGGAGCATCCAAGACCATAGACAACAACTCTAAAAAGGGATACACAGTCTTGTCCACACAAGACTCGACGATTTCTTCGCATGCATCCACCTCAACTACTTCAACCACTGAAGCACATAATGAACGATCACTCAATCCAAAAAAGATGAAAAATATTTATGGAAAAGGTTATGATCTCATGAAGCAACTTGGCTACAATGGAAAAGGTTGTGGTGCTAACGAACAAGGTATCAAGCAAACTTTACATCATGGTCTTGGTTATTTTCCTTTAATCGACATCATCAAACCTTCCTCTCACGCCAATCCTATCTCAACCCACCCTTCTAAACCAACCTTCACAAGTGATCCTTTGACACCACCAAAGGACTCTTTTCTTAATGCCCATGTCATCTTGCAACCCACTATTGATTCATATTTTACACACTCCTTCAAAGGAGTATACAAAATCTCCCAATCCATAGCGCCTTATGTAAGTATGACATCCTCTACTAAGCATGACCTTTCTTTGTTGCACACCAAAGGATCCCCTTCTCACCTCAATCAAGAAGGTATCTTGTTGAGACTCCTCCAAGATAATTTGATTTCTCTCCCTCTCAGAACTCGAAATAAATGTTTCTACAATCATTCCTTTTGTGCTTACCACCAAGTTCATGGTGATCACACTAATGAGTGTAAGGCCTTGAGTTGTAAAATTCAACATATTAAGGATTTTGGTGCTCTCCCATATGTAGGGGCACCTCATTCCTCTAATTGATACTAATTTTCACTCAACCTTGCATTCCATCAATCCCTTCGACTCACTCTTGTCATGCACTAAGTGGGGGCAAGAGGTTAGTTAGCCCTTTCCCTCGTATGTCACCGGTTGTTGTATCTTTTGGCTTATCGCTAAATTTTCATGAACATATAAGAGCAAGCTTGAGATGTGGATGATACATCTTAAGTTTACTCGAATGTGGCATACACTCCTTCTCATGATGAAGCTTACTTCAGAAACATATGATTCAACATAGGGCTTTCTGAACAAGCTCTCATGTCTCCATTCTTCTACTTTAAAACAATTGCTCATTAAATAGTGTAACAATTCCTTTAAAGTGGGGGCATACATCACCACTCACATTTCATTGTGTGATCTTATTTTTATTGTGAATCCATCTCTTGAAAACATTAGGCACAATGTTGTTCAGGTTGAGACATTTGCATTTTTCCTCTTTTGCATACAGGATGAGCCCTCGCCTCTCTTGGATACAATATGAGTACATTTTCACTTTTCCTCTCTTGAAAACATTACACATAATGTTCCCTAGGATGAGACATCACATAAAAAAAAAAAATCCCTTTGAACATTCCTTACATCATTTCAAATGTCATTCTATTTTGTGGTGCCTTATCAAAGTTATCATGAGGTATAACTTTGGTATGGTTTAAGCAGGAAGCCCAACCAATGACACGACTTTCCCCATATCCACCTTTGTGTATGTGAGTACATACCAATCGTGCATATATTTCTCACCTCCTTTGGGACAACTCACCCCACATAAAACCTGATGTTATGTGGCCCTAGAGTGAGTCCATCCTTTTCACCTTCTCTTCATTCAAGTTCTTGTCATTGCATGATCATGTATCTCATTTTTCTGTAATGCATTCACCCTTGAATGTCTTTTACATTGATGTCGACTTGGCTTAGAATCTCAAATCCTTGGGGGCTTGACTACCTCATTCTTCTTTCCTGTTCTTCTTCTTTGTCATTCTTCGCCATCTCCATTAGGCTGCTTTAGTGTGAGTTTGAAACAAGTTCATAATCTCACTAAAGTGGGGGCTAAATGTGTCACCAAAAAGTGTAGACGTTGAAAATTTTCGCTCATTTGGACCTTTGCCTATGGAATTTGCACCATTCTCAGCCTCTTTTTACCCCTTTCCAATCCTTGTGCCAAAGTTTTGTAAGGTGTTGTAAAACATTTTCATGCTTTCCTATGCTTGTCATCACCAAATCAACCCCTTATTATGCTATAATGACCCCTTAATATGCATATAAGTCCTATCTCAGTGTGTTTTGTGAGATAATCCTAACAAATAATGTTAATCACATTTTAATCCTTGAAAATCAATGAAAAATTCCAAGGTGGAATAGGTTGCCACCTTGGGCAACCTGGTCCCATGTGGCATAAAATTGAAATTTAACTTAAGTTTCTTTGAGGATTTTGTCTCTAAAACCCTAAGGTTAGCTTGTATGGTGTTATTTTGGGAAAATTAGAGCATAACTTGTATAAATAAGCCTCAAAACCTTAATTCCTCATTAGACACCACCCATTTTTCCTCTCATCTCTCTTTCTCTCTCAAGCAAACTAGGGTTTGAGTAGCCTAAGTCAACAAGACATCTTGTTGAAGCACTCAAGGGATGAAACCTCCATTGCTGCAACTCAAGATCTAATATCATGGAAAGGTAAACTATATTTATCACTTTGTTTCATGCTTCACTTCCTTTATCTTTTCATCATTTGGTTTGATTATTCAAAAGGGGTTTAATCTCTAACCCTAGCCTTTGTCTCCTCTTTGCATGTGTGATTTGTAGATTTAGGTATTTTGTAGATGGAAGATCATCCAAAAAGTTTTCCAAGGTCTCTAAGGTTGGAGAAACCCTAGTTGAAGCTTGAAGGACCTCCATAGATCAAATTCTTCATTTTCGGGACCAAACACCTGAAAGAGAAAAAAATATAGACAGAAGGCTCCAGATTCCACTTTAAAATTCTCAAAAACCTAGAAGAGGACTAGGTCACCCATAATGGCGACCTTGTCCCTCTGAGCATTATTTTTGGGGATCTTCACATTTCTGGACACCCTTTTGGCATAAACAGGTTTTAAACCAATTTTTGGGGATCTGGGACTACGTCGCCTAGATTGGCACAAGTATCCCTCTCGACTTCTGCAACATTTTGATCATCATTCCAAACCTCAATAAAATTCCTCTTCAAATCCCAGGTGCACACATTCTAACTCCATTTTTTTTTAGTTTAGTTTATATTCTTAGGTCATTTTATACATGTTTGCATATCATTGTGTGTTTTCCAACGTCTTGTATATTTCAATAGTTAGTTTCTATTTCCTATTTTCGGCATTTAGACACACTTACACACACCATCACAACCCCCAATTCTCCTTTGAATGCAATCACCAAAAAGAACATCACTAAGGTGAAAGAGAGCCATTTCCTAACCAAGAGCTCCTTAGGTGAAAAACCCTAGGGGCCTAGTAAGGGGAATCCTCTTTCCCTTCCTTGCATATATTTTTGGTGGTTCACATAGATCTATATATTCATTTATTGAAAATTTTCTTCCTATTTTTTATTACGTAAAGTTTCTCAAAGTATCCCTCAATTAACTTTGACCTTGTGAATAACTCTCCTCTCTACCTTGAAGTTAGAATCTATGTAAATATAACATAAATTTAACAATTCTTGTAGGTCCTCCTTCTATCTCCAATATAATTATGGTAATTTGACACATTAATTAACTCAATTAAAGTACTAAGTATAATGCATATATCCTCTAAGGAGATCAACTATCCTTTGCATCTATTGTTGGAAATGTTGTCTCAACTTACTGGCTTGATCTTGGCAATGTTGTGTTCTTTACCTCTTTGATTGACCAAAATTTGGCCTATTGGTGAGACCTTGTTTTTTGTTCCAATGATGGTTCAATGAGTCTTCATCTATTCATTTATTTCTTCGTTTTCGAGATATTGCTTGGTTGGAAGGACTCCAAATGATGTCCCTACGATGAACTGACAGTTTGTGGTGTTGGCAGTTTTCCTTATCAGCAAGAGATCCCTCTATCAACGTGAGTTATTTCATTGTCTCACTAATAGGCTAAAATCCATTGTGGTGGTATCAATAGCGAGAGTTTGCTTCATCATTGGGAGTTTAGGTAGTGTCTCCTCGACACGCTGATGATCTGTGGTGGGACCCAAGCTATCAGGTGGATAGCGATAGGAGGTTCAAAGCATGCTAACTTGGACGTAGGGACCCCATCACAAGATGTGACCTTCATCGATATGCCATCCTCATATCGGTGAGAGTCAAATTTTTGTCTCACCGATATGTTTATACAAGGTGAGTTTTATTAAGTGGTAGAGTGGAAATTGGCAGGTTTTGCTTCCATTAGTGGGAAACGATATGGTGTCTCCTCAATGTGACGATGGACTTGGTCCATGGTGTGCCATGAGGAGATTTTGTCAGTGTGAAAGTGAGTGATTGGTGGGACATGTCTCATTGATATTTCGATGACGGTTAGTCTTGGCAGGTGTTTCACTCATCGATGTGACTCAAATAGATCAACAATAATTTGAAGCTTTTCTTAGCAATGACTCGATATTGTAACTGCTTTGTGATGGTTGGTCTATGGGATGGCCTAGGATGTAGAATGATTAGTATTCTCTATGGAAGTGTTGTAAATTGGTTATGCAATTGCAATAGGGATTAAGTGAGTGTTCGATGAGAGAATAAGGTTGATCAAGGAAATGTTATGCTGCCTAAATTAATATTGTAATTTGACATTTGAGAAGCACGAACTGTAACTCTGTATGTGGGCTTTGTTCATTGTAATACAAAGTATTTTTTCTTGGTGTGGCGGGTTTTTATCCCAAAAGGGTTTTCCCATGTAAATATTGGTGTCTACTTTGTGTTTTTTTAATTTTTGTTCTTATTTGATATTCCTTTATGTGCATCTCTAATGAATTGTAATTCGAAATTGAACCATATGTCTGCATTCTCTTCTTGGAATTAGCATTAGGAAAGTGTTTCCACACCTCTTCTTTCCTTACAAGTGGTATCAGAGCCTTTCTAGTTGTGTTATCCTTTTGGTTTGGACAATTTTTTTGTGCTAATTCCAAAGTGGGAGTCTTGTAGATGAATCTGGTAATCTCAATTAAAGATTGAGATGGTAGGCACATCAGGGAAGATAGAAATTGAAAAGTTCAATGGTGGAAATTTTGAGTTGTGTAAACTCAAAATAGAAGACCTATTGGTGGATAGAGATCTCTGGATTTTTGTATCTAGAACTAAACCTTCAAGCATGGAGAAATAAGAATGGGGCCTCACAGATAGGAAAGCTAAAGGGTTGATAAGACTCTGTCTAGCAGACTCTATTCTCCTGAATGTTCATAAGGAGAATTTTGCATCTTCTTTGTGGAAGAAACTTGGTGACATTTATCAGGGCAAGTCCTTGGTGAACAAGCCATTCTTGAGGAAGAAGCTATACTCTTTGAAAATGGAGGAAGGGGAGTTTGTGGCTAATCATCTGAATATGTTCAATATGCTCATTGCCTAGTTAACATCTTTAAGTGTGAAGATAGATGATGAGAATCATTGTATGCTTATGTTATGTTCTTTTCCTGACTCATGGGATCATTTAGTGATGGCTATTGGGAGTACAAAAACCACTTTCAAGATGGAGGATGTGGTTGATTCATTGTTGTCAAAAGAGATGCAACAAAAATATTTTGAGATGGAAAAGGAGGCTCTTGCTGTTTGAGGTAGATCAAAGGAGAAAGACAAGAAGAAGGATGGGAAGTAAAGATCAAAATCTTAAGGGAGATAAAAGTCTCCTATCAAGAAGTCCAAGGTGAAATTTATGAATTGTGGGAAGCCTGGTCATGTCCATAAGGAATGCAAAGAGGAGAAAAAGAAGAAGAAAAATAATTCTTTGGATAATGATTTTTTTTAGAGTGATGCAGATGACTTTATTGCAACCCTGGCAATTCAGGCATCAGATGATGTCTAGCTGATTGACTCAGGGGCATGTTTTCACATGACATCTCATAGAGATTGGTTTATGAAGTATGACAAATATGTTGGTGGAAAGGTGTATTTGGAAAGTGACTCATCTCTAGAAATTTTTGGCTGTGGAAGAGCGAGAATTCAATTTATTGATGGAAGGATGAAAGGAATTGATGATGTAATGCATATACTAGGTTTGGCTCAAAATTTAATTTTTGTTAGCAAGAATAATGATGTTGGCGTACAAGTTTCATTCTCAAATGGTGGTTGTAAGATGACTAGAGGCTCGATGGTGTTGTCTATGGGTACTCGAATTAGTACTCTATACAAGCTAGATGCACATGTTGTTCAATGTAACAATGTCTCTGTAAAGGTAGAAAATGTTGCTCGTGTAGAGAAGGAAGACAAAGTTCCTATGGGTGAAAATTCTTTGGAGGTGAAACTCCCTACGAAAAAGACCATGCTTTGGCATCAAAGGCTCAACCACATTAGTGAGGAAGGCTTGAAAGTTTTGAAAAATAAAAACCTATTTGAAGGGCTTGATGACTGTAACCTTGAGTTTGATTTTTGCGAACATTGTATTTATGGAAAACAACATCATGTTTAATTTTATTCCAGTCCTCATAAATCTTCTAGTGTTTTGGATTATATTCACTCTGATGTTTTTGGTCCAGTATATGTTCCTTCATTATCAAAATCAAGATATTTTGTATCTTTTATTGATGATTATTTGAGAAGAGCATTTGTGTATTTTTTAAAAGGTAAATCATAAGTGTTCAGTTAGTTTAAAGAGTTCAAAAACTTAGTAAAAAATTAGATTGGTAGAAAAATTAAATTTTTGAGGACAGATAACAATAGTGAGTTTTGTTCTACAATTTTCAAAAGGTACTGCAAAGACCATGGAATAAAAAGGCATAAAATGACAGGTTAAACTCCATAGAAAAATGGAGTTGCTGAAAGGTTGAACATGACATTGATGAAAAAGGTGAGAAGCATGTTGAGCAATGCTAGTCTAGAGAAAAAGTTCTAGGTTGAGGCTGGGGATACAACATGTTATTTAATAAATCGATCTCCCTCTTCAACATTCATTGACAAAATGCCTATGGAAGCTTGGTCTGGTAAGAATCCCTCTTTAAGACATGTGAGAGTATTTGGCTATGAGGCATATGCTTATGTGCTGAATGAGGAAAGTATACATTGGAAAATAAAGTTGTAAAATGTATCTTCATTGGCTATGACATTGGTGTGAAAGGATATAATCTTTAGAATCTAGTGATTGGAAAGGTTCTATACAACGGAAGTGTAATATTTCATGAGATGAAACGTTCTTCAATGGATCTGTAGTCAAAGAAGAAAGAAGAAAACAAAGAAAAAGTAGTTAAAATTCCTCAAACTCTAGATAAAGAGGAACTACAAAGTGTACCTAAAACTAAGGAGAGTTCTAGCATCTCTGAGAGTTCTAAACAAGAAGAAACACAACCTCAACCTCAACCTGTGAGGAGGTCTACACGTGAAAAGAGACAAACTAAAAGGTATGATTTTTCCATGTTGGATGCAAATTGTGCCTATACTTTGATTACAAACACTAATAAGCCTAGGATTGTGAAAGAGGCTATAAAAATGTCTATTTTGAATTCTTGGTTAGAATCCATGAAAGAGAAAATGGCATCATTAGAGAATAATGCAACCTGGGATTTTGTATCCTTGCCTAAAGGTTGAAATCTTGTTGGTTGTAAGTGGGTATTTAAGAAGAAAATTGGTCTAGATAGAAGCCTTGAAAATTATAAAGCTAGGTTGGTTGCGAAAGGTTATTCCCAGGTAGAGGGAATTAATTATGGTGAATTTTTTTTACCTTGTAGCTAAGTTGACATCTATCAGATTTATTTTGTCACTTGTAGTAGCATATGAATTAGAGATTGAACAAATGGATGTGAAGAAAACATTTCTTGATGGAGATCTTGAAGAAGAAATTTATATGTCCTAGTCAGAGTGCTTTGTGGAAAAAGGTAAAGAAAATTTGGTTTGTAAATTAAAGAAGTCTTTGTATGGTTTAAAATAATCGCCGAGAATGTGGTACTAGAAGTTTGACACTTTTGTTTTGTCATTGGGATTTGTAAGATCAAAATTTGATCATTGTGTGTACTACAAAACTGAAAATGATCAAGTTCTTATTATTTCTGTATATGTTGATGACATGTTGTTCATAGGAAATATTAAGACTATGATTTTTGATCTAAAATATCAGTTGTTTGTAAAGTTTGAAATGAAAGATCTTGGTGCAACAAGGTATATTCTGGAGCTGGAAATAAAAAAGGGATAGAGGAAGAAGAAATATTTGACTCAACTAGAGTAAGTATATCAATATTGTCTTGGAGGGATTTGGAATGATTGATTGCAAGTAGCTAGTTGTTCTAGTGTTGCAAGGAACAAATCTATCTATTAAAGATTTTCCAAAATCTCCTACCGAGATGGAGGAAATGAAAAGAGTGCCTTATGCAAGTGTATTTGGAAATTTAATGTACACAATTGTATCTATACAAGGCCAAACATTGACCAATTAGTGGGAGTTCTTAGCCGGTTTATGGAAAATCTTGGAAGACCGCATTGGGATGTTGTGAAAAGAGTCTTTAGATATCTGAAAGGGACCTCTCAATATGCTTTCTGCTATCATGGTAACTTAGTTGGATCAAATAGATCCATCAACATTCAAGGTTATGTGGATTCTTATAGGGTAGGGGATATTTCTAGTAGAAGATCCACTAATGGATACATCTTCAGGTTCAATGGTGATATAGTTAGTTGAATGAGAAAGCAATAGGTTGTAGTCACTTTATCTACTACGAAAGAATAATATATGACAATAACACTCTCCTGCAAAGAATCCATTTGGCTTAGATGTTTGTGTTCTAATATTGGGTTTAATGTAGGGAAAATTATCATTTTTTGTGATAGTCAGAGTCATTTTTTTGGCAAAAATCCAAATTTCCATGCCAAGATGAAACATATTGATGTGCAATATCATTTTGTGTGAGATAAGGTGGAGGATGGAAAGGTCAAACTTGAGAAGGTAGATACTCTAGAAAATATTGCAGATGTGTTAAGGAAACTAGTGAGCACAAACAAGTAGAAGTGTTGTGCCAGTACGATGGGCCTTGGGGCCTATGATTCTCAGTAATCTTTGACTTTGGAAGAAGCTATTAAGTCTTCCTCAAGTGGGAGAATGTTGGAAATGTTGTTGCAACTTACTAGATTCATCTTGTTAGTGTTGTGTTCTTTACCTCTTTGATCGGCCTGAATTTGGCCTATCGAAGAGACCTTGTTTGTTGTTCCAATGATGGTATGATGATTCTTCATGTATTCACTTAGTTATTCATTTCCGGGACATTGCTTGGTTAGGAAGACTCCAAAGGATGTAATTGCGATGACCCGACAATTTGTGGTGTTGGCGGTTTTCCTTATCAGCAAGAAATTCCTCTATCAACATGAGTTCTTTCATTGTCACACTGAAAGATTGAAATCCCTTGTGGTGGTGTTGTCGGTGAGAGTTTGGTTTATTGCTAGGACTTTCGACAGTGTCTCCTCGACACGCCAATGATCTATGGTGGGAATCAAGCTGTCAAGTGGATAGCGATAAGAGGTTCAAGGCATGCTAGCTTGGCCATAGGGACCCCATTGCTAGATGTGACCTTCATTGGCATGACATCCTCATATTGGTGAGAGTCAACTTGTTGTCTCACTGATATGCCAATACATGGTGAGTTTTATTAAGTGGTAGAGTGGACATCTACAAGTTTTTCTTCCATCGATGGGAAACAATATGGTGTCTCCTCGATGTGACGATGGACTTGGTCTATGGTGTGCCATGAGGAGCTTGTGTTGGTGTGACAGTGAGTGATCCATGGGACATAGTCTCTTGTCTTGTCGATACTCCAATGACGGTTACTCTTGGCAGGTGTTTCACTCATCGGTGTGACTCAAACAGATCGGCAAGAATTTGAAGCCTATCTTAGTGATGACCTGATATTGTAACTGTTGTGTGATGGTTGGTCTATGTGATGGAATGGGATATAGGATGAATACTATTTTCTCTCAAGGTTTTTGAAGGTGGTTATGCAATTGTAATAGGGATTAAGTGAGTATTCGATGAGAGAATAAGGTTGATCAAGGAAATTCTATGTTGTCTGAATTCATATTGTAATTTGACATCTTAGGAGCATGAATTGTAACTCTATATGTGGACTTTTTCACTATAATACAAAGTTCTTTTTCTTGGTGTGGTGGGTTTTTCTCTCGAAAGGGTTTTCCCACATAAATACTAGTGTCTACTTTGTGTTTGTTAAATTATGTTCTTATCTGATATTCCTTTATGTGCATGTCTAATGAACCAAAATTCAAAATTGAACCATATGTCTGCATTCTCTTCTTAGAATTAACATTAGGAAAGTGTTTCCGCACCTCTACTTTCCTTACATCTATATGGATAAATCATGGTAATGCAAGTTAATTGAATGTCTATTGTAATTTTCTATTTCAAGGGGAATATATTATTTTAAAATTTATTCAAACAGAAAAGTGGTTAGTTGCACAAAATTATTATTGGTTTTAGATATTATTTATCATAATCTAACTAAAATATCCATTACTATTAGGTGTCCCTTTGGATTTTATAAACTAGCAATAAAAACACTTACAAGCTCAATATTTTAACATTATAATAGTAAATTTTAGGTCTTAATCCTAAAAATAATCAAATGTCTAAAATATTGTGAAATAAATAAGGGCTTATAGTTATACAAAATGTCTACAAGGATCCTTGTTGAGAGAGGGAATCCAAATACCTTTCACAAATTTGAGAGAGATAAAAAACTTTAGGATTGAAGTGGGTATAAAATGAGAATACGATTATACATTAAGCCTTATGGTGAGAGAGTGAGGTATGATACATGAATGGCTACAACTACTATAGCATATTATAATTTTTTATGCAAGTTGTATTGATGCTATAGGAGTTTAATAAAACATTTTATTTCTAGAATTTAATTGCTTCCATTGTGCAAGGATGTATAGAATTTGTGTGTGGACTAATAGATTGGGCATTCCTTTATTAGAAGTGTTGATCTAGACTTTCAAAAAATCCCTAACAATCTATTGAAATTATAGAAATGAGTTTGACCTTGTAAGACCATTATGATTGTTGGAATCAAGGAACACTGAGAGGGGGGGTGAATTAGTGTTCTACACTTTTTATCTTTATTAATCTGATCCTTCAAGCACTTATAACAGTCAACCAAAAGAAATATGCATGAACATAAGAAAAACAACCACAACACCATAACAGAAGTATTTTTACGAGGAAACCCTGTTAGGGGAAAAACTATGGTGGAAGGCCAATCCACAATATGAGTATACTAAAAAATAAGTGTTTACAAAATGGGAATGCACTTGCATTCAGGAACATTGCCTAGAGCTCACTTCTCAAAAATAGAAAGGTTCACTGCCTTACAAAAGTATTTGGATAGCATCGAAAAGATTTGAACTGAGAAAGTAACATCTACTAATACTTGATTATAGTTCCAGTTAAGCTCATCAATCGAATTCTTGACCTTTTGTTTGATTCTGCTCTTTTTCTCTGACTGCTTTGATTCGTATCACAAATCCTTTTATGCACAAGTGAAACTGTGCATAATTGCTCTATCCTTTTGATATTCACAACACACATCAACACACTTCATATCTATAACAAATCGATCACTTATATATATCCACAACTAAATATTTAATCGATACATATTGACTCCAAGAAAATATGAAAATATTTACAAACTGTCGGCTCAATCCATAATCAATTCTCAATGCACACCAACCAAAGTCGGCCATAACATAGTGATGACCCAAATAAACATGTTCGAACACAAAAACACTTAAAAAATTACTCCTCAAATATCCTCAACAACTACATCCACCAAGTCTGCCTTCATGCATTGTTAAACAAAAAATTAATCAACTGGATCTTCTAGTTTGCACATGGATCGATACAAGGCTCTAAGATTCAAGAATAACATAGATCATATACCAAAAAAACCTTCCCTAAGCTCCAAAACTATAAATAATAACAAAAAAATGCATGTGAATTGATGAACATAATTATGTTGGATGCTCTGTTCTTGCTTGACAATTAATCATAAAACTTTGATCTAACTTCTGGTATGATCAAATGATGACATGTGGATCAAATCACTAACAAGGGTTTCCATCAATTACAACACCAAATGACATTTGCATTGTCTCTTTCCAACAATCTCCCCCTTTGGCATTGATGGCAACACTTAGTGAAAAATGACTAAGTGTCGGATCAGTACCAACATGAATACATTGCCACCCTTAAAAATTCCAAAAATACAACTCCTCCTGAGATGATTAAGGAATTTTTCATTGTCACATTCTCCCCCTTTGACATCAATGGAAATGGCGGGAATCCGCATACCAAAGATCAAACAAAAACTGTTATGAATAAACTGCATATGTACAAAGGAGCTTCTACAACTTACATAAACTTGAATAGATCTATAAAAAATTTATTCAACAAGCTCAAAATCATGTCCCAACCCTTCTTGAGACTCTCCAAGATAGTCATGTGACCACATAATAGGTAAGATTGCATCTCTACAAATTCAAGGTTCCCCGGATCACTGACCACCATAGCATCTTGTGCTTCCTTGAATGCACTCAACATTGTTTCCATCTTAGGACCAATTAGTCCTCTAAGCTCACAAACCCTTTCAACCATTTTACCTTCTTCATGCTTCAAATTTTTTATCTTTTCAAGTAGGGATATGACTTGACCTTCTTGATTTCTAACAAAGACGGTTACATGATCGAATGCTTGAGTGATATCTGCTAATTATTTCTCACATTCTTTCATTTTATTTTCAAAGTCCTCAGTTAACTTAGATAAAGATATACATGACTTATAAATTTTACCAGCTTCAGACAAAGAACTTTGAATATTATTTACACAAGTAGCTAACAAATATTTATCATTAGCTATCATCCCTTTCAAGCTACTGAACCTTTTAGCATCAAACTCCTTTTGTACCTTATCCTTAGCTGACTTCTCAAGGGACTCAAAATGAGTACTTATATAATTAATAAGCTTCTTTAGCTCATCCGAGGGAGAACCAAATGGATCCTTAACATGAGAAGGCATGATCTTCTCCAGAATACCAGATGCAAGATAAAACAGCTCACTATCTTCAATATGTGATTTCAAAATTTCTTCTCTTGCCTTGTTTTGGGTGAATGATGCTACCTTCAGCTTCTGAATAGGGGATAAAGTGTCCAAGTTGATAGGACCTTTTACTAGTTCACAATCAAAATATTCCTATTGTTCTTCCAAACACTCCTTCATTTCCTTAGTGGTGTCTCTTGCTTCCACAAGAATCATCTTCACTTCACCCTTCTCTTTAGTTACTAGTTCTTACATGGCTTCAAGAATCTCTTTTTCTTCAACCAACACAAATTTAGGAGCTTTAGTCTCCATAGGAATTTCAGCATCATGCATGTCAAGAGCATTCAAAGTGTCCTCAAATGCATCTTCTTTTCCCTCTTCATCTATCGAACCAGATGAAACATCTCCATCATGTATTTCTTCCGAAACAACATTGATTTTGTTCCTTAACAAAACTTCCTTTATAATCTTTTCAATTTATTTTTCAAATTCTTTAGTCCGACCAATCATAAGCTTGTTTACTCTTGTTTCAATTTTGAAATTCTTTTTAGCACCGTTCAGAATTCACTTCATTTCCTCAATAGACATCAAGAGACATAAAACTGCAAGAATGCACTCTCTCAACTGTTCATCTTTAGTTCTTGCATTCACTCTCCTCATTTCTAAAACTTCATATATACTTTTGGGTAATGTAGACATTATTCCAATAAGAGCCATATTGAAATTATTCAAGTACTTCATTGAAACTTCCTCAAGAACTCTTTGACCGAATTGTCAAAGGTGTCATACCATTCACAAAGAGGCCTAAGATTACCATCCTTAATCAATGCATTCTCCACTTCTTCTATAGATATACCTTTTTTTCTATTTTCATATTTTTATTTCCTTTCTCTTCACCGAAGGGCTTGTCCTTAGAGACTATTGTTTCCTTTGTGCCCTTTTTCTTGATTTCTCTTATCTCTTCATCAAATTTAGACTCTTCATCTTCAGAAAAAATATCATAAAATCTTGTGCTCTTGTCCTTCTTCCTTTTTCCTTCTCTCCTGGATGACTCAGCTTGATATTTCATAGGGATTGACTTCTTTGCAGGATTAGATGAAAGAGTAAATCTTCTTGAAGATCTAGTTCGGGTAGAGGATGTTGCCGAACTAGTGGATTTAGTTCTAGCTGGCTCTCTTGCTTCAGCTTTTTCTTTCTTTCTTCTAGCTTCTATCACAACTTCTGTAGATATACCCATGCTATTTGCAAAGGCTTCCACTTCTCTTCTTACTCTCCTGAATATCACAAGTTTCCCTAGTTGATTATGCACTTGTATATCCTTCTCTGAAAAAGTATCAAATCTTTCTTTTGTCGGATCCTGAGGTTTACTCAACAAATGTTTAGCATACATTTCCAAAATATGTTCCTCAACCTCATAGCCCATAGGCATAATCCAGACCGTTCTATGATTTGTAGCTTCCATCAAGAATTGATCAATGTAAACCATAAAACATAGTGTCTTTGTACTTCTCCACAATATACTTAGGAATTCTTTCTCTTTCTTGCATCTCATTTTGAAAGTTTTTGAAATAAACCTAGATTGCAATATTCCTTGTCTTGCCATCACCAAATATGTGCAAGATATCTCTAATTTGAGTAGCTACAGGTTAATTACCTTTCCATTGTACTTTTCCAAATCTTGAAACTTCATTCATAAAGTAAAAGAACAAACACAACAACAGATTACCATATTTGAAGGAATTATTCTTATCTTTCTTGATTCTACTAAGATTCTCCATCAATTGGATTTTGAGTAACTCACATAGATCATAATCAAAATTATCCTTCACCATTTGATATGCTGCATAGATAGATGTACCAGATACATAATTATCCCAACTAGAATGATAGATCTTGTAACCAATGAACATCGAGGAAAATTTGACATCCACATCAATAATATCATCAATTGTCATAGCTCTTCTATCAAACACTAAATTGATTGCATCAGTAACTGTCTAATTCTTCATGAACTTCAAGATCGATAACCCACCAGAGGAATTTAAACTAGTAACAACACCTATGGCTTCTCTTGTAATCTTAAAAGGTTGACTCAACCACATAAATTCAGCATGAGCTCGGCTCAAAATATACCGGACCCACTCACTTTCTTCAAACACGGGAAATTTTACAATTTGCATGAATTTATTCTCCTCTAGGGTTTTGAATTCAGGTTTAACACAAAAATCCTCTCCTATAATGTGTTTACGATAAAAATTCAACAACTATGAGCTCCCTAACTCCTCAATGTTTGCATGAATGTATGCCCTATTGTCTTCAATATGCAAGACATCATATGGAACAAATGAAAATGCACCTAAGGGCTCTATTTCAATAGATTTGAAAGGATGCCACTTGAATTTTAGACGGGGTCTATCCTTGACATCAACTACCAACCGAGTAGCCATTTCTACAAATTCACAAGTTCACAAGTTTTCCCAATAAATACCTTTTCGCCGGATTAGGGTTTGATTGTTGAATCGACTTCACACTGAATCTTTGCCAAGTTTCACCAAAGTTTGCTTCATAGCTCTCAAAAATTCTTCTTCTCAAAGTGCAAAGTGACAAAGAAAAAATACAAATGACCTTTTATCATTTGCACACCTAAATTTTTGCCCCCAATAAATTATTTTTCCCTAATTCATATGGATACCATGTTTCCATGCTCTATGAAGGACAACTCTTCTATAGAACTTTAGCTCTACATAAATACTTTCTCCAACTATTTTAGCAACATCTGTAGATCATCAATGCAATCAATATGCTCATCCATATTCTCGTACCAACTATCGACAAGGGGTTTGAAGGATTTTTTTGAGAACTCCCCCTAGGCCAGAGGCCTTAATCTAATTCCTAGAGGAATTACTAGAACCTGGTGCTAGTGTAGAATCATTTCCTGCAACATATGGATTCTTCTTCACCCATATCTTCTTCATTTTCTTCTTGATCTCACCTGTAGTGACTTTCCCTTTTCCCTTTTCATCCTTTTGCATGTTTCTCCTTTGATTTACTTAACCCTTTTTGCTTCTATAGAATCTAGCAATGTGATTGGATTTTTTGCAATTGTAGCACACCACATTTCTTTGTCTCGAGAAATTGTTCCATTGATTTTCTCTTGATCTTAACTAGATAGAAATATGGCCAAATCTATTGCATGTATAACATTTGACATCTCTATAAAGGTTGTTCATCATATTTTTGCATTCATTTGACTTATGACCATACTTGTTGCAGTTAAAGCACTGGCCGAAGAATGATGGGCCACTTGAATTTGTTCTACTTCTACATTGAAAAGCCATATGACCGAATTTATTGCAAACAAAACAATAACCATTGAATCTTTGAGCATTAGGTTATCTTATCGGATACCTTCCAGCTTTGTTCATCTGATTTCCTTGCCTAAATCTCCTTTGTCCAAATCTAGAACTTTCTCCTTCCTCATATCCAAGACCTCACTTGTCACCTTCAGTTCTCTAACTTTTAATTAGTTCATAAAGCTTAGCTGAGATAATCTTGAACTTCTCCTTGAATTCATTTGCAGTAGTAAGTTCATCTCTGAGGGTAACAACCTATCTTTCAAGATATTCTTCATTGTTTCTAGATTGCTGCAATTTAAGTGCCAGATTAATGAATCCATAATTAATTTTTTTGCATTCTTTAGATTTCTCTTTCAAGGACTGAGAAACCTTCTCTTCATTCTTCTTTTTGTCTTCAATCTCCTTGGTCATCCTCATCATAATAGATTCCATCTCATGCTTTAGGACTATATTATCTCTGGTAAGCTTTTCACATTCTTCTATCTTTTCCTTCAAGGCTTGACTTAGTTGTTCATCTTTGATGCTCTTGCTATCTTTTTGCTTGATCTGATCACATAGTTCCCTTATCTTCTCCCTGGACTTATTGATTTTATCTTTCAATGACTCAATTCATTTCTCAACATTCATGATATTTTCTTGCAATTCTTAGAATTCAGATTTTGACTGATCAAGATCATCTAGTGCCACCAAAATTTGTTGTTGACGACTGCTTGAATCCATTGAATTACTTTCTTGGATCTTCCCCAAGATTTTAAACTTCTTCTGAGGAACTAGGCTCTGATACCAATTGTTGGAATCAAGGGACACTAAGAGGGGAAGGGGGGTGAATTAGTGTTATGGAATTTTTAACTTTACTAATTTGATCCTTAAAGAACTTATAACATTCAACCAAAATAAATATGCATGAGCATATGACAAAAAACCACAACACCATAACACAAGGATTTTTATGTGAAAGCCCTGTTAGGGGAAAAACCATGATGGAAGGCCAATCCACAATATGAGTATACTAAGAAATAAATGTTTACAAAATGGCAATGCAATTGCATTCATGCACACTGCCTAGAGCTCGCTACTCAAAAAAAGAAAGGCTCACTGCCTTACAAAGTTATTTGGATAACATCCAAAAGATTTGAACTGAGAAATTAGCATTTGCTAATGCCTGATTATAGTTCCAGTAAAGCTCATCAATCAAATTCTTGACCTTCTGTCTGATTTTTCTCTTCTTCTTTGACTACTTTGACTTGCATCACAAATCCTCTTATGCACAAGTGAAACTGTGCATAATCACTCTATAATCTTTATGATATTCACAACACAAATCAACACACTTCACATCTATATCAAATCGATCACTTATATTTATCTGTAACTAAATATTTAATCGCTACATGTCAGCTCAATCCATAATCAATTATCAATGTGCACCAACCAAAGTCAGCCACAACATAGTGATGAACCAAATCAACATGTTCAAACACAAAAACACTTAAAACAATTGCTCCTCAAATATCCGCAATGGCTACATCCACAAAGTCAACCTTCATGCACTATTAAACAAAAAATTAATCAACCAGATCTTCTAGTATGCACAAAGATTGATATGAGGCTCTAAGATTCAAGAATAATAGAGATAATATACCAAAAAACCTTCCCTGAGATCTACAACTAAAAATAATAACAAAAAATTGCATGTGAATCGATGAACACAATTTTGTTGCATGCTCTATTCTTGCTTGATAGTTAATCAAAAAACTTTGATCTGACTTCCGGTATCATCAAATGATGACGTGTGGATCAAATCAATGACTAGGGTTGCCTTCAATGACAACACCAAATGACATTTACAATGTGTCTTTCCAACAATGATATCATATAGTTTTAACAATTCCCCATCTTGTAAACCTACAATAATGGTTGCATTATCAATCCAAGGTATTACTCTATTTAAAATTATAATAATTTTACTTATTTGTATTTATAGTATACACCTTATATTTGATATTTCTAACAAACATAATGAACATGTGATATTAGAATTATACCCTTACTTCATGGATACTATAATCTAGGGTAAAATTCTAGATTAATCTAATAAAGCTTAAAAACTAATCTTAAACCAACAATGGAGTACAAGTAAGCATAAAAACATGAAATATAAAACACTATTACTATAAAGTCTTCATTCCATCATTGCTTCACCTCCATTTCCCTTGTCCATTTTTCTTGAATATGATAATTGCCCTCAGATTTAGGTGTGGAATAGTAGCCTATGACAATGCTTAGCAAAACATTGAAGATAGTTGTCTCACCCTAATAACATGTATTAGCTCAAAATGTAGATGTCTAGATAGCATAAAATGTGTGTATCAAAATGACAAATATAAAGGTCTTTTATAAAAAATACCAATTTGGATGAAGGGTTGAGATTGAATTTCAAAGAGATATGTCAATCAATGGCTAAGAATGTAAGTTATACTATGAAGTAGGGTTAGGGAAAAGTTAGGGAAAATGTAGAAACGAATGAATAAGATTGAATCAATTGTTAAGAATGAATGAGACAATATGAGATAAGATTTGATGAGATTGACACATAAAAAGAGATTGTTGGAGGAAATTAGATGAATATAAAATTTTTGATTTGAGAGGAAAATGGATAATTAAATAATAGAAATATTATTTAATTGTAGTAGACATGTGAAAAATTGACTTTTGAATTAAATAATAATTTCATTCAAAAGTGGGATATTATTTGATTTGAGAGGAAGATGGTTGATTAAATAATAGAAACATTATTTAATTGTAGTAGACATTTGAGAAATTGACTTTTGAATTAAATAATAATTTCATTCAAAAGGGATATTATTTGATTTGAAAGGAAGATGGCTAATTAAATAATAGAAACATTATTTAATTGTAGTAGACATATGACAAATTGACTTTTGAGTTAAATAATAATTGCATTCAAAAGTGGGACATGGATAATTAAATAATAGGAACATTATTTAATTAAAGAAGACATGTGACAACATAATTTTAAATTAAATAATAATTTTATTCAAAATGGGAAGAAAATGACAAATTAGTAAGCAATTAAATAAATAAAATTTATTTAATTTGTGGGAGAAAGGCTAGTGAACAATTAAATAATTATAATAACTATTTAATTATATTATAAAGTGGATAGTTAATTAAATAAATACAATTTATTTAATTATTGAGGAAAAGGACATTAGCACACATTTAATTAATCAAAAGAAGAAATAAAAAGATATAAATGAATTAATTAAATAATTAAATTTATTCAATTAATAGAAGACTTATGACATTAGTCAAGGGAATTGACAAGGAAAAATGGTATTAGCAAGTCTAGGAAATTTTTCAGTGTCTACATTTTTCCCCTCTTTGATACAATGTAGTTTACCACACTGTGTCAAAGAATTTAGTTCAAAATATGTCCTAGTGTGAATATGATGAGGAATGATGATGATGAGGTAGTAGTATGCCCCTCAAGAGGATATGTGGGTTCAAAGAACACATGTGTGCTCTTGAAATGGATAAGAGGAAAATAGATAAGTGGAATAAAAGAAATGTTAGCGTGGAAGAGATGGAAGTTAGTCATGGCGTTAGTGGAGACAATGTAAAGATATATATTTTGTGATGAAAGGATATGCATTAATCATAATTGGGAAGTAAGATGTGATAAATGGACAAAAAACACCATGGTATGACATAGACCAAGGTGTACAATGTCATCCACTTGCAAAACAGATAGTCATAGACAAGGAATGCCCTGACTCATACTAAAGGCAAAGATGCCCCAATCTTTTTTCCAAGACAATCTGCAAAAAAAAATCAAAGAAAAGAGTCATGAGAAATCCTCACCCCTCTAAATCCTTCATGGTACATCCTCAAGAGAGATAGTAATGTGACTCAAAGACAAATTGAAAAAAGATAAGACATAATAGCCCACAAAGTCAACAACCATTTAGAGTTTTTTCCAAAGATTCTTTGTTTGATGTTTAATTGATGGGTTGATTGTTTGATGAGGCCTAGTTTCAGGAGAGGAAACATGTCATATAAGATGTCAAGTCTGGTTTTGATCATGTGACCACCTGTATAAGGCAAATGAAAAAGTGTGATTAATGAAAATGTTTGATTTCAGGAAGGACACATCCTGTATAAGACATAAGTTGACTGATTAACTATTTGATGTTGGTTTGGTACTTGTTGACTATTTTGACAATTAACTGAGTTGACTTGGAGACTTGTTGGTTTATTTGTCTTGTTGATTCATGACTTGTTTACTGTTTTGACCGTTGTTTATGTCCAATTTTCCGATGTTTGATTTATTATGATTGACATGAAAATCTGTAAAGAACCAACCTAGGTGGCCTCACGAGCTCATTGAAAGATAGCCTTGCCTACGTAACAATGCAGAAAGACCTTGTATTTTTTCATGACTTGACTTTGTTTTATTGGAAAAGGATTGCATCATGATTTTTTTTGGCCTAACCTAAAAGGACTGACCTAATGTCTCGGGGGCTCATCGACAAATGGCCTTGCCTATGTTTAGACGTAGAGGAAATGTAGTTTGACTAAACTATGACTGCTAGGACTGACTTTGACTCTGATTTGGGGATTTTTTGCAAGTTACTTGCAAGTTTTTGTGTTTTTGACATGTTTTTATTTTTTAGTTCTTTTATGATTTTTTTGTTTTTTTGTCTTTCTTGAGAATATTTGATTTTCTTTTTTCTTTTTGAGGATTGTGATTTTTCTTTTTTCTTTTTGATATAGTGACCTCCAACAAAAAATGTAGGATCCAATGAGGACCTAGGTCAAGTATTTTCCCCCAGTCAGGTATGAGACCAATTTATTAGGATTGGAATGAGATAGGCGTTATGGAAGGTGAAAAGACACATGATGTCAATCGTTCCAGGTTATGAAAAACAACTAGGAATTATTATGGATGATATGGGAAGGCGAGTGATGAGAAAAATCAAATTGGAATGATGGTAGATGACAGAGAAAATTCAACTACACATGGCGCCTGTTTGCTAGGTTTTTGCCATGGTACTTATCCAAAGCACCGCCGAAGTGGTTTTCACTATTGGACGAATTATTTCTCTACTATTTTCTTGATTTTTTTAAAAAAATTTGGTATCACCAAGATGCCTATTTGCTAGGTTTTCATCAAGGTAACAATTTTTTTCTTGTATTTTTATGGTTATGACAAGACTTTCAAAAGATATGTGTAGAATATGTGCAAGTGCAGACTATTGATTGGTTTTGACAAGGGTTCCCCTTCAGGAGTGGAAAGTTGATAAGCTCTTGATCCAAATATTGTTGTGATAATATAGGGACCCAACCAATTTGGCTCAAACTTTCTTGGATTTTCTCATTCTGCTTGGTTCTTTGGATTCTCCATTAATAGTAGGTCACCAATGTCAGTTTCAGTTGAAGACTTTCTTATTGTAGCTACGATGGAGATGATTATGATATGCTTGAAGATGGTCCAATGATTTCTATCTCCACTCATAGAGAAATTACAACTCGTGTAGCCTTGATACACAATATTCCTCATTATTGATACGACCTTGCATGGATACCCTTAGGGAAGGTAGTTCAACCTCAATAGGTAAGATAGCTTCATAACCAAAGACCAGGGAATATGGAGTGGCGCCAGTGGGAGCGTGGATAATGGTGTGGTAAAACCATAAGGTAGGGTCAAGTTGAAGGTGCCAGTCATGACCAACGTCATTGATGGTCTTTTTAAGGATGCTAAGAATAGTTTTATTAGATGCCTTGGCTTGTCCATTTCCTTGTGGGTAATATGGAGTTGATAAATGGTGTTGGATGTGGAACTTCTCGCAAAGGTGGCATACTTCTTGGGTTTTGAATGGATGATCATTGTCAGTGATGATGGATTGAGGGACACCATACTGAAAAATGATATAGTTGAGGATAAATTTATAAATTTGTTTGCCGGTAATGTATGTCATAGGAATGGATTCAATCCATTTAGTGAAGTACTCGATTGCGGTGATGATGAATTTGTGGCCATTGGATAATGTGGGTTGGATCTTACCTATGAGGTCAATTCCCCATTGAGAAAAGGGCCATGGTGATGTTATCAAATTCAATCCTTGTGCTAGCATGTGTATCAAGTCTCCATGAATTTGAAAATGTCAATATCTTTTGATGAAGAGATAAGAGTTTTGTTGCATTGTAGGCCAATAGTATCCCGCTCTCATGATATTTTTAGCCCAGGTTGGACCACTAGAATGGGCTCCAAATATACCCTCGTGTACCTCATGCAAGGTCATTTGTGCTTCTTTAGTATCGAGACATCACAATAAGGTGTTGTCAATGGCTCGTCTGTAGAGGGTATCACAGATGATGGCATATTTGGAAGTTTTGCATTGGTTGGAAGAGACGTCAGGGGAAATGGTATTGTCATGAAGGTAATCATAAATGTCTTGGTACCATGGGGAGTTAGGACCAACAAGTTTTCAGATCATCTTAGACTTAGGGATGTTGAAGGCAGGGACCAACAACTGTTCTACCAAAAACTTGAATTAAGGCACATTGTTTGGTATATCCAAGAGAGAGCCAATGGTGGCCATGGATCTGCTGCTTAATTCTAAATACGGGGAACTTGATGAAAGAGGATTAGGTTAGAATAGTATCTACAACTATCTACCATCCATTTATATGGGGTGATATTTTCATCCTTGGTGTCTAATCATCATTGACTTGTCAGATTAATAGTTGAGAATCATTGTACAGCTGCGAGTGCTTATTCTTCTATTTGATTGCCATACGAAGTCCTGTGAGAAGTGATCCATATTATTCTATGTTGTTTGTACATGAAAAGAAAATTCTAAATGACTTAGGAATAGTATCACCTTGAGGGGTGATAAATAGTATGCATGCTCTTGAACTGTGGTTTCTATGAGACCCATTGAAGTACAGTTTCCATGTCATTGGTGTGTCCATAGTGAAGATATATTCATCTGAAAAATCAAGCACTAATGGGTGATCAACCTTAGTTGATGCATTTTCAAGTTGGTCAGAAATGACTTTTCCTTTTATTTCTTTTCTCTTGACATACTAAATATCATACTCGTCGAGTATCATGACCCATTTAGCCAATCATCCTGTCAATGCTTCTTTATTGAGAAGTTATTTCAAGGGGTCTATCTTTGTGACCAATTTTGTTTGATGGTTCAACATGTAGTACCTTAGTTGTTAAGTATTAAAAACTAACATAAGACAAGCACATTCTATTGGGTTCTAATTCAGTTCATAACCAAACAAGGTGTGACTGATGTAATATATATATATTTTTTATTTTTTATTTATTTTATTAGACTGCAGGAATCAGGTAGCATGAACCCCTATAAACTGTAGTGCGCCTGGTAAACTTTTTAACATGACCGACGGTGCTGGCGTGACATGCCCTCTGGTACCATGGGGGTGGGGGAGACTAGACCTCATGACCAACCTCCTACAACAGGAAAGATTTAGCCAACCGAGCTAGGGCCCCAACCTAGATTGATGCAATATATTGCTTTCTCACAACCTTCATCATTATTTTGTGCAAGTAATGCCCCTAGTGAGGATGTAGTTTCTGAAATATAGAGGATACGAGGTCTCCCATCGATAGGTGGAATCAATACTGGTGGTGTTAGTAGATAATCTTTAATCTGTTGAAAGGATTCTTGACACTTTTCTATCCATCTGAATGGTACACCTTTTCTAAGTAAATGTTGAAAGGGATTTATCTTGTCAGCCAATTGTGCTATGAATCGTCTGATGGATTGGAGTTGTCATTGCAGTGTCTATAGTTGACTTATATTGGTAGGTGGAGGAATGTATATTATAGCTTTGAATTTTGTTGGGTCTAATTTAATGCCTCGTCTGGAAACTATATACCCCAGGAGCTTTCTTGATGTCACTCCAAACACACACTTTTTGGGATTTAATCTAACTTTGTATTCTTCCAACCTTTTGAAAATCTTGTCCAAAACTCATAGGTGGCTACCTCATGTCAATTATTTGGCTAGCAGATCATCTACGTAATCCTCCATTAGAGTGTGCATCAGGTCATGAAAAATTATCATCATGGCACATTGATATGTGGCTCCAACATTTTTTAGTCCAAAAGGCATGAAATTCCAACAATAAGTTCCCCATGGACAAGTGAAGGATGTCTTATGTTGATCTTTCAGAGCTATTATGATTTGGTTATACCCCGAGAAACCATCCATGAGAGACAAAATTTCATATGAGACTGTTAAGTCCTTAATTATGTCAATATTTGGCAAGGTGATATAATCCTTCAGACATGCCTTATTTAGGTCCTGAAAGTTGGTGCAAACACGGATCCCCGAGTTGGTTTTTTCACTAGCACCAAATTGGAAATCAATTCTACATAGACTATATACCTAATAAATCCAACATCTAGTAGTTTCTTCAACTCAACATTGACCAATAAAGAAATGTGTGGGTGCATCTTTAAAAGATTTTGTTTGATAGATTTGGCCTCAGGGAACAATGGCAAGTGGTGAAATACCAAGTCAGGATCTAGCCTAGGCATGTTGACATAGGACCAAGAAAAAATAATTTTCCTTTTCACAAAGAAAGCACAAAATTCAAGTTGCTCAAACTCACTCAATAATGTTGCAAAGTGGATGACCTTGGGATTTTCATCTATGCCCATGTTGACTTCCATATATTTTTCAATGAGCATTGGAAAATTATCTTGGGTAATGGGAAGAATGTCCAACCCTCCATCCTTGGGTGCCTTAGAGAGGTTTCACCCTCAAATACCTCCTTCCTTTTTACTTTTTCTTGGTCTAAAGGCACCTTGTATTTTTCACCTAGAGACTCGTTGTTTTTTGTTTTATTATTTTTAATTTTGCGACTAGAGGGGTAGACATACTCCCCAAAGTATACCATATGATCCAAGTCAATGATAAAAACATCCTTATGATCACCACTAGGAATTCCTTCTCTTAATCCCATGAACTCAACGATTGCTTCATTGTTCTCATATACATCCTAGATAGGAGGTTCTTGTGGGTCCCATTCGATGAGTTTGGGGTAAATTAAGGGAATTCCATCATTAGTATTGTTAAGGTTCAAGACATATATGGTAAAGATAGAGGTATTGTTGGTGTCTTGGGTCATGATATCAGATAGGTCAAGTGATATGGAGTAAGAAAAACAATGAGGAACAAACATAGATTCAATTCCAATGATATAAAAATCTCTAAGTAAGAGAACAAATTCCAAGCAAAGACAATATTCTTTGCAAACAAAGATGCAAAATTTGATTATTCTCATATGTTTCTGTGAGGAGAAAGCAACAAGTATATAGGCATTAATATGCCTAAAACAAAGGATTTGGAAATATTTTCCAAATCTCAAAGTGAGATGGAAAACAATAAAAAATACAATCATCATTTACTAATTTATGCTAACCTCCTAACAGCTAGGAAACTAACCTTTAAATTTTCACTTTTTATTTTTTACATTTACATAGGATTCCAACTAAATACAATAATAAGCTAATGACTTATATATCCTATGCATACCCTATGAATCCTCATAATTCCTCCCAATAATATTGGCATTGGACTCCAATTCTTGCAAAAGAGAAGGAAACTCTTGAGATAACTGATGGTGAGATATCCTACCAGCCTAATGCAAAAGATGACCTTGCTTTGCAACAAGGTATGAAGTGGTGGAACCATGTCATATCTGATGAGTCTTTGTATTAAAAAATTTGTTAGAATCAAGAAAAAGCTGAAAATCAGATACAACATCTGCAAGATGGCTGATAAGAGGCTCAATTTATAGTTTTGACTCAAGGTAGTGTTTGAAAAGATCAACATTGACAACATCATGGATGCCCAATTGAGCTGGAAGATCAAGTCAAAAAGCACTATTAGATACCTGTTGAAGAATTGTGTAAGGCCCATAGCGAAGTGGCTTGACCTTACTGTGTGTTTTCTCTTGGAAATGAAAATTTTCCAAGTATAACAAAACTTTATCCCCAACTTGAAAAGTATGAGGGACACAATGATGATCCATGAATTGTTTTTTCTTTCTTGAGTCTTTTGAAGAATCTGAACTACTTTAGACAAAAGATTCTGCAAATGTTGAATGAAGGCTTGGGCCTTATCTTGCTCTTTTTGAATATGCATAGTGGCTAGAGAAGGCAAAGATAAGGGAAACTCATAAGGAGCCAAAGGATGAAAACCAAGACATACCTCAAAAGGTGAGTGACCTGTAGAAGAGTGAACTACCCAGTTTTATGCATGCTCTATGTGGATTAGGCTCAAATCCCACTTGGAAGAAGAACTATGGTGATAAATCCTCAAACTTTGTATAAGAGTTTGATTAACAACTTTTGTCTGACCACCTGACTAAGGATGAAAAGCAGTGGAGAAGTTAAGGAAAAATCCCCAAATATTCCATAGAGATCACCAGAAATGGCCCACAAAATGTGAGTCACGATAAAAAACAATGTTGGTTGGTAAACCAAAAGATCTCCAAACAAAGTCAAAGAAGAGTTGGGCTAAGTCATGTGCAAAACTTGCCTTGTGAGATGGGATGAACTTAGCCATCTCTCTTAATCGATGAAAAGCCAAAAAAACACAATCATGGTGGTGAAAAGTCAATGGAAAGCCACTAACCAAATCCATGGAAATTCTCTCCCAAGGACATGAAGGAATAGGCAAAGGAATACTTAAGCCCATTTTTTTTTGGTTGGTTTGGAGCGGCAACAAACTATAGATCTCTTGAGGAAATGTAGAACATCTCGCTGCATATGGGGCCAATAGAAGAATCTCTACAAATGATGAATTATTTTTTGTTTACCAAAATGACCACCATAAAGAGTAGAATGCGCATCCTTGAGAAAAGAAGTTTCATGATCTAGAGGGACACAAAGTTTATCCAAGTTTTAGAGTAACCCATCCTTGATGTGGAAATATTGAAAAGGTGTCAAATTTAAAGTTGAAGGATTCAGGAGACTTGTGTATGTGGTGCCAAAATCAGGATCTTGAGCATATTGAGAAGACCAAGTTTGAAATCCCAAATGAGAAGTGGACACAACAATTAAAACATGTGAGATAGGAGGATGACTTAAAAAATCTGCAACATTATTTGTGCTCCCCTTCTTATACTTGATGACCAAGTGAAATTGTTGCAAATATGAAGCATACTTCATATGCCCGACTTCTTCAATTTTGTTCTAAGACTGAAGAAATTGAAGAGGAAAGTGATCAGTGTGAACAAATATTTCTTTCCCCAAAAGATAATGTCTCCAATACTTGATAGCTTGGACCAATGCATATAATTATTTGTCATATGTGGAGTAGTTCATTTTAGCAGTAGAAAATTTTTCTGAATGATAGGCCACGAGATGACCATTTTTCTTCAGAACAACACCAAGTGCATACTGTGAAGCATTTGTCTCAATCTCAAAAGGCTATGAGAGATTTGGAAGAACAAGACCAGGTGTTGAACATGATTTCTCTTTCAATGTGTTCCAACATGAATTCCATGTGCATCAATGTCAAATCCAAGATAGAAGATGGATGTCTAACCAAAAGAACACTTAGGAAAGTTGGCATACAAATTGTTCTGCTGAAGTGTATGGAGAACATGTTCCAAATGTTGAAGATGAAATTTCCAAGTGTGAGAAAAGACAAGAATATCATCTAAGTAGATGATAACAAATTTATCTAAACAATCATGAAATACCTCATGCATCAATCTCATGAAAGTGGCAAGACCATTAGTGAGACCAAATGGCATCACAAGCTACTCAAAAAGACCCATTTTGGTCTTGAAAGAAGTCTTCCATGTGTCCTCTTCTTGAACTCTAACCTGATGATACCTAATTTTCAAATCAATCTTGGAGAATAATTTGGCACCTTGAAGTTGATCCAAGAGGTCATCAATGCGTGGAAGTGGATATTGATTTTTGATGGTGATCTTATTTAATACCTAAAAATCAATACAAAGATGCCAAGTTCCATCCTTCTTAAGCACAAGCAAGATTGGTGAAGCACAAGGGGATGCACTTGATTTAATGAAACCTATAGACAATAGATCTTGAATTTTGCTTTTTATCTCATCACTTTGAAGAATTGATTGTCGATACAATGGGGCATTAGGAAGAAATGCAGTAGGAACAATATCAATAGTGTGATTGATTTCTCGTTATGGGGGAAGTGTCTTAGGCTCCTGAAACACATCTGAATATTCTTGCAACAATTTTTTGAGAGTAGCATGTGGTTTGGATATATTAACTTTTTCTTTAAGATCATCAAATTGTGGCCTTATGAAAATTAATGCAAGATCTTGTGCTTGATTGATAGCTTTGCATGCCTGTCTACAACTAAGTAATAGATTTGTGGTTCTCTTAGTACATTTTATTAAGTTATTTTATTATCTTGTTGCAATGTATATGTATTTTTAAAGGCATCATAATGAGATTTCCTATCATACTGATAGGGTTTTCTGAACAACAAACCACAACAATCCATGGTGGTCACATCACAGGTGACCTTATCAATGAATTTGGGACCAAATAAAAAATACATAGTGCATGTGTGTGTGATCTGAGAGGATGAATCATTATCCTTCCATCCAAGTGAATATAAATGAGGATGGGGATCCATCGGCAATGGACTTCACAATCTATTTTTTTTACGAGCCATTATCGATGATGCAATCCACAAAAAAATTATGTGTTAAGTGAGCACGCATGACAAACAAATTGTCATGCCCCCTCAAGTAGAATGATGGTTCATTAAGGTGACCTTATTGAGTCTACCTTTTAGTTAATCATATGTCCTATCATCACCAAAATTCTCGATGGGAACATTTTTATTTTCCTCATCATGAGACTGTACAATCAAATTCTTCTTCTTCAACTTAAAAACAAATAGATTTCTTAATATCAGAAGAAGGAGAAAAAGAAGGAGAAGGAGAAAAAAAAATCTCTTTATAATTTTTTTGTTGTGGCCGAGAACTTGAAGCTTTTGGAGTACCTATAGAAAATGAAGGTCAAAATGCATGAGATTGAGCAACAAAATTTTCCTTTGCCAATTGTGCTTGGTTGAATGCAACATCAAGTGTTTCTAAGGTAGTACATTTTAACTCCCTAAATAAATGTTCTTGTAAACCACTCTTGAACTTTAGGATTAGAGCAACACCTGGATCTTGCACACGAAGTAGTATTCCTAGTCGATTAAATTGGTAGATATAATCTTGACCTAACATATGTCGCCCTTGTCACAAATGAAGCCACTTGATGTGCAAATCTTGCTCATAGTTGGAAGGATAGAATGTATCCTTTAAGGTTGTGACAAGTTGATTCCATGTGGTGATAGGATTTTGAACATATTGTCACTCAGTGACCAAAACCTTAGCAAGACCAGAGAGCTTCAACTTTGCAAAAGGAACCTTATCATCATCGACAACCTCATTGTATGTGAACCATGTCTCCATGTCAAAAATCCATGTGTGGAGAATATCAGGATATCGAGATCCATTATAGATCTTTACTTCAAATTTCGCTTGAGGTCTATGGCTTTCAGGACCAGGAAGCCTCTGAATTGCAATATCATTGAATTTATCAGTCAATGTGGTTATTACACTTGAAAGTTATACAACTCACTCAACCAAATTAGCAGCCATATTGTTGCGAGTTAGAGCCAGTGGAATATTTTACACCTCCCAACAATAAAATGGACAAACACTATGAACCAACACTCTACCAGACTTAGATGAAAATAATTAAATTAAAAAATTTGAGTGTTGAAAGAAAAAAATATTACAGGGAGGTTTGGTATCCCACTAGACACAACGTGGCAAAATTTTAGAGGAAAATACCCATGGAATCACACATAATGGAATTAATACTCTTGTGGGTATATTTAAGACAAATATTTTGAGAAAATTTTGAAAGGACTTAACAAAATGAAATTTTATGCAAAAAAGAATTTAAATTCAATATTTTTGAATCTAAAACCAAGCCAAAAAAACAATAAAACCACGTTTTTTACTTAAGTACAACGTTTTGGGACACCAACAAAACCGTTTGTGCATATGGATTTTGCAGCTACAACAACAATTTTTAAAATGCCATAACTTTCTTGAAACACAATGAAATTCAAAACCGTAAAATGTTCTGGAAAGCTCTCAGAGAGAGACTTCTAGATCCACAAACCATTGAAAAAAATAATTCTAATGTAAAATTTTGTTAATAAAAGAACAACACAGATTATTAAAGAAAATGCACAAAAAAATATAATAGAAAAGTACTTACTTTTTCAAGGAAACAACTCGAGTTGCTTTTGGATGACTAATTCTCCTCAAATGAGTGCAAAAGATTCAAAAATTATCTGTTGGAGAGAGCCTCAAGACCAATTTTTTTGATAAAATAAATCTGGATGATAAATTCATTCCCAATGATCAGAGAATGGTTTATACCAACTGATATGGAATAAAAAAAATAATGAGCAACAAATAGAGATTCAATTCCAATGAAATAAAAATATCTAAGTCAAAGAAAAAATTCCAAGCAAAGAAAATATTCTCTGCAAACAAAGCTGCAAATTTTGATTATTCTTATATGTCTCCATGAGGAGAAAGCTACAAATATATAGGCATTAATATGCCTAAATAAAGGATTTGGAAATATTTTCCAAATCTCAATGTGATTTGGAAAATAAACAACTATTATATGCTTTTCCAAATCTCAACATGAGATGGAAAACAATAACAAATACAATCATCATATACTAATTTATGCTAACCTCCTAACAACTAGGAAATTAACATTTTAATTTTCACTTTTTTATTTTTGACATTTACATTGGATTAAAACTAAATATAATACTAAGCTAATAACTTATATATCCTATGCATACCCTATGAATCCTCATCATCAGGGTTGGTGAAGACTCTATCTAGTTCATATTGACTAGTTGTATACAATTCCCATTCGTACTCATTGGAATCGGTTTCAATGTAGTCATTGTTGTATGGGTTAGATTGTTCATGGGTGTTGGGTATTGTAGATGTATCGACAACCTTAGAAGCATTCACTTCCTCACTTAAAGGTCTTGCGGTACTAGGAACACCAATCTTAATTTGTTTAAACCCAAGGCCTAGAGCTTTAGGTCTCTTAGACATAAATAAAGGTTCACTCCTCCCATTTTTATTTAATCCAAGTCCATTGTGTCCATCATAGCCTTTATCCCGCATAATTTTGAAAAATTTTCCATACTGTTCTATGGGTATTTGTGTAGGTGGAGGAACTTATTCATTGTCTTCTCTATAGAGCTAGGAGGTCACATCCTCTTCATTGATAGCTTCTTTGTTTAGTTCCCCCCATTTTGTGAAAGTGGTATTGGGAGGCATGTGGATAGTGACATTGGGTTGTCTCTTGTCTGCTACCCATTTTCCATATGATTTAGGAGTAGTGATTTTGCTGACACAATAAGAAGTCTTCATGTAATATTTACCACACCCCTTGTATTGGACCGTAATTTTGAGATCGAAGGAAGGAGTTTTGGAAGTGGATGCTTCAAATAGAGTGGAAGGGTCAATGTAATGAGATGAGATGGATGATGAGGCCTCTTGGTTGATGGGAACTTGTTGCTGGATAGTCTCTCTCAAGTGACTACAATATTGGAAATGATTGGGATCATTGGGAATTGTCATTTTAGTGCCTCCATGGGGAAACTTAAGGCATTGATGGTATGTGGATGGTACAAATTTCATGTTGTGGATCCATGGTCGATCAAGGAGAAGGTTAAATGATAGGTCAAGATCCAAGACCTGGAGTGTGGCATCCATGATAGCAAGAAAATTTTTGATAGGTAGTGTGATAAATCCCTTAGAAGAGCATTCTTTATCATCATAGGCCTTGATAACAATGATTTTTGTTGTGTCTACACATGATTTTGAGAAGCCTAATTCCTTAACCAATTTGAGGATGCAAATTTTTAACCTTGCTCCACCATCTACCAAGACCTGTCTAACTTTGTGTTTATAGATAAAGACTTCAAGATGCAAGGGGTCATTGTGATTTATCTTTTGGGTTGAATAGTATTGGTCAGAGAAAGTGACATGATGAGGATTAATCAAGTAGCCCACCATCTCCTAGAAGTGATTGACATCAACTTTAGTGGGAATGGTAGTGTTTTGTAAGGCCTTGTCAAGGATGGCCCTATGCTCAGGTGATATGCGCAATAACTCAAGGATAGAGATTTTTGTGGCTGTCTTCCCCAATTGGTCAAACAAATTATATTGGGATTTTGATTACTATTGTTGTTGTATTGTGGGAGGACATTGCGCAGTCACCTTAGTTCAATGGGAATTGATAGTGCATTCTGGTGGTTTCTTGATGGTAATAGTATTGACCTAATCATCAATAGTGTGAATGTGATTTATTATGGTGGTATAGTCATATTTGGCATTAGTGTAATTGGAAAATTTGTTGGTCTTATTACTTGAATTAGAGGCCTTTCCTTTTCCATGGTCATGTAATGGATTCGTAAAGACTTTATGGTCGTTATTAGAGGATTTTTGCTGTCCATTGACTTTAATAGTGTTGTTTTCAATGAGGTCTTGGATGATATTATTTAATTGTCTGCTTTGTGATATTAGGTGTCCTTTAGCTCAGTGGTAGTCACAAAAGGCATTATCATCCCACCATGAGAGTTTGAACTACCCTATTGTTTCAGATAGGGAAGTTTTATGGAATTGTGTTTCAAGCGAGATGTTTAAAGATGGATTTGATTGGCTCCCCTAAGGGAGTATATTTTCATCTAGTAGGAAACTTCCTTTGGACCTTTTGATCTTGCGTGTTTTGGAAAAAATTTACTATGTGATCAGGAGGTCTAGGTGTGTTGTTAGATGCATTTGGTTCTTTGAGTGTAATGGTAGGGCTTGTGTACATTGTCTTAGCATCAATGATTCCATAATTAGTCACATTCTTGTTACGAGCCTAGTATTTTCCTTTGTCATTTGATGTATTTTGGGTGGTCGTATTTTTGTTTGTAATCTTGATTTCTCCCTTGTCAATGAGGGCCTTTTCAAGGATAATGCCTTTCTCCACTAGGTCGGTAAATGAAGTACAACAATGCACTCGTAAATCATCTTTCAAGTTTGAGTTAAGGTTTTCAATGAACATGATTTTTTTTTGTTTCTTAGGTATTTCTATGAGACATCTACTAGCCGAACCCCTCCATCATTGGAAGAGGGTAATAAAGTTTTCACCATCTTCTGGTGTGGTATGACATAGGGCGGCGATAGTTATTTCATTGTAAATGATGAATGCAAAGTGTTCCACAAATTTATCTACTAGTTCTCCCCATTTTTTTATGCCAGTTGGTAAATGTGAAAACCACTCAAGTGTTATGCCCATGAGACTTCGTGGGAAAACTCTCATTAAATATGTTGGTTCATATGCAATGTCTATATAGGTTGTGGAAAGTTATCTTAAATGTTTGATAGGATTTCCCTTCCCTTTATACTTAGGCAAGATACGTGTGGTATAGCCATGTGGGAAGGGTGACATGTATAGATTCTTGTCAAATGGATAGGGACATACATCTTTTGTGGAATAAGTCTTCTTGTTAGAAACTTGCATGTTTTCCATTTGTTGTTGTAGGGAAATAATTTGAGTAGCAAGAACATATACTTGAGTCAATGATGGGCCTTTTGTATTTTGAGAGCTCATATTGGAATTTTGGAATCCAGTATTATGGGATGGGTTTTGATTTGGTATGTGTGTGTATGATAGGTTTTGGGTTTGCATTTGTATGTAAGATGGTACTTGGTTGTGAAAATTTTGGTCATAGGTGAGAATGCGGGTGTTATGGGGAGGATTGGATTTTGTATACCATGAGTTTTTAAAAGTAAGACCATGTGGATTTCGGTTGCCATATTGTGGGAAAGGTCCTTAGTTACCATGAGGTGTAAAAGAGCCTTGGTTGCCATATTATGTGTTTTGTGGAATGGAGCCTTGGGTATTGTTCTGCACATATATATGAGGAGTAGGCCCTTCTTGTGACATAACACTATGTTGAGAGCCCCCCATGCTTGGTTTTGTGTTTGTTTTAGGAGTCTTATTGATGACAATCTTGTTGGAATATTTAATTATTTTGCAGTTAGTAGAACTATCAGCTCAACCCCCACGTCAGATGAAGACTTTTGAGTTGCAACCCAATGTATACCTCCAACATTTATTTTGGTTGGTATTTTTGAATTTGGTTTGGAGTGCTTCCTATAGTCAATGAATACCTACAACATTTATTTTTGGTAGGTAAGTTTGAAATTTGAAAGTAGTGCTCATTTTTTAGCAAGGAATCAAACAAGGTAAATATGTGCTCATTGGAGTTAGAAGGAGAAGTCAGTTGTTGTATTGAGGGTTGAACTTGCAACAATAGATGAAGTAGAGAATATTCAAAAGAAGGGATATTTTGTTGAGAAAACAACAACATAGAAGGAATGTTTATCAGTCGCAACACATTTTCAACTGTAGCTACATGATTGTAGCAACTTATGTATTTCAATGTGAGTGTAGCATCTATTCATTGGACATCTGTCCAAATAGCTTAGTTTTATTTTGTTTATGTAAATTGGAGAATATCCTCTGATTTTTTGTATTTTGAAGAAAACAAGGAATATATATGCAAAGTTAATTTCTGTTTGTTTAGACTTTCTTTCATTGTGCATTCACTGTACGTTCACTGTGCATATTCTATGTGTTTATTTTTTCTTTGTCCATCTTGTCACATCAATTAAATTGTGTTTTGTTGTACCCCTTCCTCCCAACAAGTGGTATCAAATCCTTGTTTTTCTAGGAAGTCAGTCAGTCAGTAAGTTTATTGTGGGTGTCTTTAGAAAAGCCCTAAGTTATCTAGGCATTGTTTAGTTTTTCTCAAATTTGAGAAATATGGTAGAAGGTGATAGAAAAGGTTGGCATAAACCACCAAAATTTGATGGGAAAAATTATGACATATGGGCTAAGAATATGAGAAACATCTTAGTTGAAAATGACCTGTGGGAGTTGGTCACAAATGGGTTCAATGATATCACGTAACCAAATGCATTTGCAGCCCTTTCAAATGCACAAAATAATAAATTGAAGGAGACCCGAATGAAGGATGCAAAAGCCCTTAGTTTGATTGAGGTAGCCTTGAGTGAGGCTATTTTACCATGTATTGTAGCATCAAAATATGCAAAAAAAGCTTGGGATATATTGCAAAATAGTTATAAAGGGACTGAAAAAATGAGGTCAACTAAGTTGTAACTCTTAAGAAGAAATTTTAAGACTTTGCTAATGAAAGATAATGAGTCCATTTCAGATTATCACACTAAGATTTCAACCCTAGTAAATCAACTACGAATCAATGGAGAAACAATGGAAGAGCAAAGGATTGTTGAGAAAATCCTAAGAAGTCTACCTACTAAGTTTGATTATGTAGTCATTGGCATTAAAGAGGCAAAGGATTTGTCTTAGATGACTTTAGATGAGTTGATGGGTTCACTACAAACCTATGAGCAATGGTTGAACAGATCTAATCCTTCCATAGAGAAAGCATTCAAAGCTCAGACCAATGGAAGAGGTCAGGGAAATTGAAGAAACAATAGAGGGAGAGGTCAAAAAGGCAGAGGAAGAACCAATTCTAGAAGAGGAGGTTCTGAAAACACAGAGGAGCTGAGCAACTCACAGTCAGAAAACTAGTACTAGAAGAAGAACAATAGTTTGAACTAGAGGAATGACAAAAGTAATGTGCAGTGTTATTACTGTCACAAGTATGGCCATTATGCTAGTGAATGTAGAAAGAAGCGGCATGACCATGGAGGGAAAAATGCTAATGTAGCAAATGAGAACAAAGTTGAAAATGACAAATAGTCCAATGTATTCATTGTTTTCGGCCTTGCTAAATGCAACAATGATGAATTATAGTACTTGGAAAATGGATGCAATAACCACATGAGTGGTAACAAAAATTTATTTTCCTTCATTGACAATAGTATAAAAACTGAGATCAGAATGGGAAATGATAAGAATATTCCTATGATGGGAAGAGGTGTAGTCAACATCCAAACCAAGAATGGTGAGAAGAAAAATATCCAAGATGTTTATTATTCCCCTGGCATAAAGCATAATCTATTGAGCATTGGAAAAATGGTCCAAAATGGCTACAAAATCCTGATGGAGAATGGAGAATGCAAAATATTTGACATAGGAGGTAGCAAGAAAGTGATGGTTGCAATGCAGATGATGAGAAAAAAAGTGTTTCCTCTCAAGATGCACATAATGTCTGCAACAAGAACAATAGATGATCAGCAACAACATTGTTCCCTGACACTCACATTAGTTTCCTCTCAAGATGCACATAATGTCTGTGACAAGAACAACAGATGGTCAGCAACAACATTGTTCCCCAACACTCATAACAGTCGGTAATCGAACAATAGTTTGCTTTGAAGATAGTCATAAAAGACCCATCCAAACTATGGAATTTAAGGTATGGGAACTTAAGCTTTTCTAGTTTAAGTTTATTGTCTAGGAAAGGAATGGTTAGGGGTTTACCATCCATTATAGAACCTAATGGCAAGTGTGAGGCTTGCATTTAAGGAAAACAACATAGGCAACCATTTCTATCTGGGTATTCTAGGAGAGCAAAAGCACCACTAGAGTTAGTGCACTCAAATTTATGTGGACCCATGAAAACCCCCACTTTAGCTGGAAATACATATTTCACAACTTTTATAGATGATTATAGCAAAAAAATATGGGTCTATTTCTTGAAAAATTAAATCAAAAGCCTTTGAGAAGTTTAAATGGTTTAAGGCAACAATTGAGAAGAAGAGTGGTCACTATATCAAATCCCTTAGACTAGATAGAGGGGGAGAGTACATCTCCAATGAATTCCTAATTTTTTGTAGGGATAAGGGCATTCACAAAAATTCACAACTACGTATACTCCACAACAAAATGGAGTGGCCGAGAGGAAAAAAAGGACCATTCAAGATATGGTGACAAGTGTGCTGAAAATGGAATGTTGAGAACCTAAAAATGGAATGTTGAGAACCTAAGAATCTTTGGGTGTGTGGCATATGCATTCATGCCAAAAAAGAAGAGGAAGACATTTAATGAAAAAGGAGAGAAATGCATCTTCATAGGCTATAGTGAGGAATCAAAAGACTACAAACTGTACAATCCCATCACCAAGAAGGTTGTGATAAGTAGAGATTTTATTTTGATTGAGAATGAAGCATGGGATGGATCGGTGGATGATACCATAGGTATTTTAGTCACAATACCCCTTGAAGATGAAGAAGCTCTTGAAGACAGCAAATCAGTGGGAGATCAAGAGAAAAACACCAAAGATGTGCAATAGAACATTAATAGTTTTGGTAGTGTTCAACAAAACAACAACTCTGGATAGAGACAACAATCTGTCAGCTCTAGAATTTAGCAAAGTAGTAGTTTCGACAATCAGCAATACAACAACTTCAGAGGTCAAAGTAGCAGTAGCTCAGAAGAAAATTCAGACCCTACACTCGTATCATTGATGCCAAGTAAAACAAAGAGTGTGAGGGGGATCTATGACAACACACAACATGTTGATTTTCATGAAAATTTGGATTTTGCACTATTCTCCTATAGTGATCCAACACACTTTGAGGAAGTGGTGAAAGAAGAGAAATGGTGTAAGGCCATGGATAAAGAGTTGGATGCTATAGAGAGGACCCAAATATGGGAGTTAATTGATTTAACCAAGGGTAAACAAGTGATTGGAGTGAAGTGGGTCTACAAGACCAAATGTATAGCCAAAGAAAAAATTGAAAGACTCAAGGCAAGACTTGTTGTGAAAGGGTACAAAAAACAACCCGATATTGGCTATGATGAGACATATGCACCAATTGCAAGGCTAGAAATAGTGTGTACAATCATAGCACTTCTAGCACAACATCAGTGGAAAGCATTTCAGATGGATGTAAAGTCAGCCTTCTTGAATGCAGTATTGAAGGAGGAAATGTATGTGGAGCACCCGCTTGGTTATGAAGTCCTAGGTCAAGAGGACAAAGTGTATAGGATTTGAAAAGCTCTTTATGGGATGAAACAAGCACCTCAGGCATGGTATAGTAGAATATATGCCTATTTGTTGAGCAATGGGTTTAGCAAGAGCAACAATGAACCCATACTCTACATCAAAGAAGTCAATGGTGATATTTTAATTGCTATTTTGTATGTAGATGATTTGATTTTTACTGGTAACAGTGACAACAAAATTGCAGATTTTGAAGAAGTGATGAAAAATGAATTTGAGATGATGGATTTAGGCTTGTTGAAGTATTTTCTTGAGATAGAATTTCAACAAACACAACATGGCATTTTCATTTCACAATATAATTATGCCGAACAAATTTTAAAGAGCTTTAAAATGCATAACAAAAAACCTTCCCCACACCAACAACAAGTCTGAAACTATGCAAGATTGACAATAGTAAGGATGTGAACCCAACCCTCTATAAGAGAATGGTTGGAAGTTTGATGTATTTGAAATCAACTAGGGATGATTTGATGTATGCTGTAAATTTGATATCTAGGTTCATGGAGGAACCTAAGGACACACATTGGCAAGGAGGAAAAATGATTTTGAGGTATGTCAATGGAACAACTGGTCATGGCATTTTGTATGCAGCATATAATGAGGTCAAGTTGGATGGTTTCATAGATGGTGATTGTGCAGGAAACGTGGATGATAGGAAGAGTACATTAGGGTATGTATTCAACATGGGATTGGGTGAAATCTCATGGGCATCAAAGAAGTAGTTTATTGTCTCTCTTAGAATAGCAGAAGAAAAATACATAGAGGCAAATGCAATAGCTTTTCAGGCTATTTGGTTGAGGAGGATCCTTGCAGACTTACAACAATAGCAAGTTGACAAAACAATCATTCATTGTGAAAATGTGTCCTCCATAGAGTTGAAAAATAATCCAATTTTCCATGGGCGAAGAAAGTATATCAAGATTCGATATCATTTCATAAGGGTGTTGGTGGAACAAGGTGAGATTGAATTATAATATTGCAGATCCGAGCAGTAGCTCACCAATATCTTCATCAAGGCATTGCCAAAGGATAGTTTTGAGTGCCTAAGAGATAGGCTTGGCATTATGGATAGCTTTGAAGATCAGCTTCGAAAAGAAACATCAGAGTGACAACTAACTTGTAGATTTAGGGGGAGTGTTGAAATATTTAATTATTCTGTAGTCAATAGAACTATCAGCTCAGTCCGCACGTCAGATGAAGACTTTCAAGTTGTGTCCCAACGTATACCTCCAACATTTATTTTGGTTGGTATTTTTGAATTTGGTTTGGAGCACTTCCTACAGCCAACAAATACTTGCAACATTTATTTTTGGTAGGTAAGTTTGAAATTTGAAAGTAATGATCATTTTTTAGCAAGGAATTAAATAAGGAAAATAAAATGTGTTCGTTGGAGTTAGAAGGAGAAGTTAGTTTTTGTATTGAGGGTTCAACCTGCACCAACAAATGAAGTAGAGAATATTCAGAAGAAGGAATGTTTTGCTGAGACAACAACAACACAAAAGGAATTTTTATCAATTGCAGCGCATTGTCAGCTGCAGCTACAAGATTGTAGCAACCTATGTATTTCGGTGTGAGTGTAGCACCTAGTCATTGGACATCTGTCCAAATAGCTTAGATTTATTTTGTTTATGTAAATCAGAGAATATCCTCTGAGTTTTTGTATTTTAAATAAAACAAGGAATATATATGCAAAGTTAATTTTTGTATGTTTAGACTTTCTTTCACTGTGTGTTTATTTTTGCCCTGTCCATTATGTCACAGTAGTGACATTGTGTTTTATTGTACCCCTGCCTCCCAACAAATATTTGGTCTCTTGATTGTAATTTTTGTGCCAAATGGATTTGAGGATGATGCCCCCATGGTGTTTATTGTGGACAATGGGTTGGACGAAGCACCAAAGGGTTGTGACATGGATTGTGTTATGTTTGGCATTATTCCTTGTGTTATGTTTTGTGTTATGCCTTTTGTCATGTTTGGTGTCATGCCTTGTGTCATGTTTTGGGTACCAAGTGGTGAGGTATAGATTGTGGTTGTATCTTGAGTGGATCCTCCCAATGGTATAGATGTGTTAACTTGTGGGATGGGTCCACTAGAAATAGGTGTATTGTGTCCTTGAATTTGCTTGTTTGGTGTAGGCATCACTTGAAGGCTATTGACATCAAATCCAAGAGGTAATGTGGCTCCTTCTAAAAAAAGTTTAGCTAGGAAATGTTGAGGATCTAATGCCACAATTTCATCCACAAAAGAAGCTACTTCACAATCTTGTGAGGCAACCTCTATTTATTCTATTGTGATAGTTCCTTATTGGTCTCTAAGGATAATTTTTTTGAATGGATTATGGAATGAATTTTTTGGTATAGGTGCCCCTTAGGAAGGCATGCGAAAGGGGTTAAAAAACTCATCATCTTCTGGAAAATCCATTTATTTTTCATTTCCTTTGCAACCTTGTCTCGGCCATATAATACTTGCAAGAGGGAGATGAATGTGGAAGGTGATATGGTATGATGTCTAAGATGACTATGCAAGGATTGTGTCTATGTATGACCAAGGTTATGAAACTATGTTTTTTAGATTTTTCAAAGGATAGGATATACCTAAGGATGATACCAAGCTATGGATTTAAAGTGACAAGATGTCAAGGTGTCAATAAGATGATGTCACAATGAGGTCTAAGCTATGGTGATGTCTATGGAAGATGACTATTTTTTTTAGTGTTTTCAAGGTATAAATGATGCTTAAGGATGGTGTCAAGATAAAGAATCAATAAGATCAAAGTCTTGAATAGTGTTTAAGGTATGCTTAAAGGAATGATAGTGTGACAAGGATGATGGGTGAAAATGTTAATATGAACTAGAATGATGACTAAAGCTATGGATGAAAAATGACAGTTTTGGAAATTTGCAAGTATGTGATCAAAGGATTAGGCAATGCTCAAGATTGATCAGAAAATGGATTAGTCTTAGTTTCCCCTAAAAATTTTAGTGGCAGGTAATTACATCATTTCAGATCTCAATTAAATTGAATGACATTCACTTACGTTATTTTGGAAATGGCAGTTATGGATTTTAGTGTCATGGTTGTGATAGATGCATACCTCACATTGTATCTTGCTAGGTTTTGACTAAATTCTAACCAATTTTGAGGTGATTTGTGAAGTCTGATTTTGGAAAACATAGAAAATAGTCTAAAAAAAACTTGTCTTTATCTGGTCTAAATGTGTAAAATGTTTAGATGTGTAAGAAGAAACTTATATAGAATGCACAACCTAGGCTTCTCAAGAGATACCACTCACTAGATCCCAACTTGGATTTCTCCATCCATTCAAACAAGGAAGATATATAGAGACTTGGTGGCACTGGCTCCCCCTTACACGACACTCACTTCTCAATCACACCAAGTCTCATTCCCCAAAGAAGAATTTATGCCTCTACACATGAATGGTAAAGATGTGGGGCAGCTTCAGAATGACCATTCCTACACTAGCAAGTGAAAGGAGTTTTGGCCACTAAAATGAAGAATCTTAGTGAATACTCAAGGACATGACACCTTGCAAATATCTAGCAAGCCACTTAACTTTTTAATTACTCTACTAGGGGCTCTTATACATTTTATGGTAGGTGCTTATTTCAAGTGACAGTGTACGACTAAGGCCTACATACCATGAGGACTTGAAATTTTAGTCTTATCCTTTTATATACCATCCCGAGTAAAAAAACAGTTGGACTCATTCCCTCTTACGAAACATTCCCCTCTAAGGGTAAACAAAAGCAAGACAAGTATGTTTTTTTTTATCTCCAAGATTGCACGAAGCATGAGGAGAGATCATACACAACACCTTTTTATCACACTCGTATGTTGTTCATTTTAAATCCAAAACCAAATGTGTGGGTGATTATACAAATTCCAAGAGATGCTTTTGATTCTCAAAATCACCAAATGGTGTGAGAGCATAAACACCTAAAGGAAAAGTGCAAATTACAAAACAACAAACACTTGTTCTTTTTAACCCTCAAAGAAATATGTGAAAAAGACACTTGATGTAAGGTTAATTTTATAACTAATAAGTGGATATGCAAGGTTAGTTTTAACCAAATGATTGCAATATGCAAGTTGTAAATTTTAAACCATATGAGTGAATATGCAAGTTAATTTTAATCAATTGAGTGTATGAAAGCAAGATAGAAAAGTTAGCAAGATCAAATAAAAATTCCTCCTTTCCACCTATGTCACACATTTGAAATCAGATGTTAGCAACAACAAAAAACTTCTACACTACCAAAAAAATGAAAGATTCCAAATTTAAACCCCCTCTTTAAAAAAACCCCTAATGTTTTAAAGATCTGATTTTTCATGAATTATATTTCATTAAAATAACAATAAAAAAGTATAGACCCACATTAGAATTCTGAGAGATTTCCAAAAATATAAGCAAATCCGAGAAATTCACTGTTTGCTTCCAAAATTATTTTTTCATGAAAAATCATATTTTTTTTATAAATAATTTAAAACAGCTCCAAAAATTCTGATTTTTTACTAGAAGCCCCTGATATTATCCCCAACTTGTAAATTTTTTTTTTGAAAGAAGATCTGCAACGAATTGTGAGATATGATGAAATATGTCTAAAACCCTTATTTTCAAAGATCTGCCTTTTTGATAGTTATTTTTGGCCGAAATTAAAAACATAAAGAACAAACCCCTATTAGAATTTTGAGGGATTTCCAAAAATATAAGAAAATCCAACAAATTCATTGTTTTTCATGAAAAATAATAATATAAATATAAATAATTTAAAAAGCTTCAAAAATTCTAATTTTTTTATTGGAATCCCCTGTATTATCCCCAACCTGTAAAACAAATTTTGAAAGAAGATTTACAACCGTTTGTGAGATATAATCAAATCTTCCAAATCCTAGGCTTGTGTCTTCAACCCTCGCTACAAAATGTTAGTCTCCCAATTTTTGCACAATGTAAGGTTAAGAAAATCTAAAGAAGTCAATTTTTGTGAGGTTCGCCAATGCAATCTAGGGTAAAATTATAGGTTAATGCAAGACAACATAAAAAATAACCCTAAACCAACAATGGAGTACAAGTAAGCATATAAACATGAAATATAGAACAATATTACCATAAAGTCTTCATGCCACCATTACTTCACCTCCATTGCCCTTCTCCATTTTTCTTGAATATGAAAATTTCCCTCAGATTTGGGTGTGTAGTTATAGCCTATGGCAATGCCTAGCAAAATATTGAAGATAGTTGCCTCACACTAATAGCATGTATTAGCTCAAAATGTAGATGTCTAGATAGCATAAAATGTGTGTATCAAAATGACAAAGATAAAGGTCATTTATAGAAAAGGACAATTTGGATGAAGAGTTGAGATTTAATTTCAAAGAGATATGTCAATCAATGGCTAAGAATTAAAGTTATAATATGAAGTAGGGTTAGGGAAAAGTTAGGGCAAAGGTAGAAATGAATGGCTAAGAATGAATGAGACAATAGGAGATAAGATTTGATAAGATTGACACATAAAAAGAGATTGCTAGAGGAAACCAAATGAATATAAAATTATATTATTTGAGAGGAAAATGGCTAATTAAATAATAGAAATATTATGTAATTGTAGTAGACATGTGACAAATTGACTTTTGAATTAAATAATAATTTCATTCAAAAATGAGATATTATTTGATTTGAGAGGAAGATGACTAATTAAATGATAGAAACGTTATTTAATTGTAGTAGACATGTGACAAACTGACTTTTGAATTAAATAATAATTTCATTCAAAAGTGGGACATTATTTGATTTGAAAGGAAGATGGCTAATTAAATAATAGAAACATTATTTAATTGTAGTAGACATATGAAAAATTATCTTTTGAATTAAGCAATAATTTCATTCAAAAGTGGGACATGGCTAATTAAATAATAGGAACTTTATTTAATTAAAGAAGACATATGACAAGATGATTTTTGAATTAAATAATAATTTATTTTAAAATGTGAAGAAAATGACAAATTAGTAAGTAATTAAATAAATAAAATTTATTTAATTTGTGGGAGAAAGGCTAGTGAACAATTAAATAATTAGAATAACTATTTAGTTGTAGTATAAAGTGGATAGATAATTAAATAAATAAAATATAATTAATTAATCAAAAGAAGAAATAAAAAGATATAAATGAATTAATTAAATAGTTAAAATTATTCAATTAATAAAAGACTTATGACATTAGGCAAGGGAATTGACAAGGGAAAATGGCATTAGCAAGTCTAGGACATTTTTCAGTGTCTACGGATACTTTTGTGTTTTTCCCTATATGATATCACTTTTCAATGCTCAAGTGTTTCTTCCATTCACAAAAATTCACTCTTATGGAAGAATATTGAAGTTTTATTTATCAAAGCCTTTCCCTCCTTGCTTTACATAGTGTATTTTTGGATTCCCAATAAAATTTTAAAAATATATAAATTTAACTTTCTTATATATTCTTTGCCAATCTACAAATTGGTATTAAGGTATTTTTGGATATCATTGGGTTATATTCATTGTGAATTACATTTTGGTTTGGTTGAATTTTTATGTTGTATGATACCATGACTTAACTAATATCTATGTATTATTCATTATTGATATACAACCAAAGACTAAAACATTGAAGTGTGAAGTTGAGAGTGCAAATAAAAGGGAAAAAACAAGGCTACTTTGTGAAAGTATGAAATTGAACACCATAGAAGAAGATATATCATATTTTCCAATTGAAGATGAACATGAAGCATCCACTCAAGGAATGAAAGAGAAAAAAATGGAGAAGAAAAGATAATGAATGTAAAATATTTATGCAATGAGGAAATTAAATCTTGAAGTTGAAGATATATCATATAAATATCATCTTAAGATGATATTGAACAAATTCCTCATTCACCAATTAAAAATAAATAAACATGAAGTAACTATACAGTGTATAGCCAAGTGCACTTTTAATTCCCACTTTGAATTTTTAACTCCTTGTGTTCATGGTGGATGTTCCCTTGGGGGTACCTCATGGTTCCCCTCCCCTATCCCTTCCTAACTCCATAGTGCACCTCACACATGCCTTTTCACTTTCCTCAGGGGTCCCTCCTTTCGAGGGACCTATTGGGGAGCTTGTGATTCCTACCATCCCAAGACCAAAGGGTTGAAAAAATTCACTTCTCAACTCTCCTCAAAGTTCCTCTCATTCCATTGATGGATTTCATAGTCATCAAGTGATTTCAGAATCAGAATCAGAATATGGAACAAAGATTTCTCTTCCAGACTCCACTATGGACAATACTTTTTTTGTCGATGGAGAACTCTTTGGTGATAATTTTTTTCTTTCTAGTTATCCATTGATATGTTCCACCATTGGAAAAAATATAAATGACATCTTTAAGGTAGCATGGATGGAAGTGCCATGACTAGAGGGTTGTTTCTATTCAAGTTTACTTCTTTTGAGGATCTGCTTTTGACCCTCTCCTATAGTTCATGGGTGTATGGAAAACATAGCCTCTCTCTTTTCCATTGAAAGCCTAACTTTGACCTTGCTATGGATCTCAAAAAATCCATCCTTATTTGGATTGATATTCTTAGTTTGCCTCTTGAATACTGGGATGATTCAATTTTCCAATGCTTTGGAAACTCACCCGACCACTTCATAACTACTAACAACATCACCAAAGTGAGATCCAAGTTAGTTTTATCTTTTTTTTGTGTCAATATAGATACAAGTAAAACTATGAATAAATTTGTGACATTGAAACCCAAGTTTGGGACATGGTCCCATCAAATTTTCTATGAGAATGCCATCATTTTTTGTTAGAAGTGCTCCAAACTTGGTCATCTTACCTTTGATTGTAAATCCTTGGTTAAAATCCAACAAAAATCTATAGATCTAATCATTCCTCAGGAGGATCTTATAGAAAGCTACCCTTTCAAAGATGATATTTAAAATATCCTAAAGACCTCTCCTAAAGTTGGGCATGTGGGAGGTCAAGGCTCAATCAATCCTCTAGCTTCTATTGATAGACCCATAACTTCACTAGACCAACCAAATGAAGATATATCTTTGAATGAAATATATATTTTGGGTTAACCTAGTTGAGATTCCTTGGATGTCAAGGATTCTCAGATACGCAGATAAGAAGAAACACAACCAACACCAATGGTATCTCAGATTCTACATATTGTTGGTGATACACTGCTAAGGAGGATTAATTCTAATATGAAATTCAAGGACCTAGAAGATGGGTATATTTATTGTAATCAAAATTAGTGTGATGAGTCCCTTGTTGACTCTGCTAGATCCATCTTGACAGAAACAATGAAAGGTCCTCAAACTAACAACAAATAGAATGGTGTTGATGATTGATAAAATCCAAGAAAAAGGGAAAAAAATGTTGATGTGTGGGTAGAGACCAAAGCAACTAGACCTTACCAAAGAAAAACTAGGAATAGAGAAATTGGCAAGGAGATTGCTATCAAAAAATAGAGGATTTTGGAAGTATTCTCAACAAATATTTCTAAATGAAGTTCCTTTCATGGAACTCAAGAGGGCTCAATATACCACTCAAATAACTAGCTCTAAAGAACTAAATTTTGGAGCACAAGATTTATATCCTCTTATTATAAGAAGTTAAGATGAGATTTTTTTTTTGAAATGATTGCTAAGAACTTCTATCCCATTGCCCACTTTCTTATCAGTGATGCCTTTAGTGCCTTAGGGGGTCTTGTTGTATGAAATCTGTATAGGTTGAGTGGCTTTGAATTATTCCAAACCAAGCATAGTTTAGGTGTTCAATTCTATAATTTTGGTTTATCTTGGATATTCATGAATATCTATGCCCCTAATGTGAGAAATTTGAGGAAAATCCTTTGGCTTGAACTATGTGGTTAGATTATGGGCAATAAAGAGGAACATTGGATGCTTGCATGGTTGACATGGAAAAACTTTTGAATACTACTGGGCTTACAGATATGGACCTTCAAGATCAACCTTTCACCTGGACTAACATAAGGCTTGGTGAAAATTTTATATATGTTAGATTGGGATGGTTCTTTATTTCCCCTAACTGGGCTTCCCTCCATAACTCCAACTTGCTTGCTCTATCGAGGATGATGTCAAAACATAAACCTCTTCTACTAACTTGGGAAGATAACACTTCTACAAGTCCTTTCCCTTTCAAATATGATATTATGTGGAGCTCTCACCCAAACTTCAAAGACAAAATATCCACTTGGTGGAATATTCCCATTCATGGATCTACTATGTATTGTGTCTCTCAAAAGCTCAAAAATATGGTTAAAGGTTGGAACAAGTGGGTCTTTGGTGATTTTTTTCACTAGAAAGGGACTTCGTGGATAAACTCAAAGATATCTAGGCCAAAATGGCTGATGGTGATATTAGTGATCAAACTTGCCAACTTGAGAAGGATTACTACCTTGATTGGTCTAATATTCTCAAGAAAGAATTATTCTTGAAACAAAAATATAGAATACAGTGGTTAAAAGAAGGGGATCGTAATTCCACTTTCTTCCATATATCTTCTCTCAAACACAAGAAAGGAAATTAGATAAAAAAAATCAAATATAATCTTGGGACTAAAGGCACTACCTCGGCTCAGATTAGAAATATTTCCTTCATCTACTTTCAGTAGTCTTTCCTAGTGCCTATCATCAATATCACTACTATCTTGGATGACTAGTTGTTGGACAACACCCCTTCCATCTTAAAAAATAATGATAATTCATCTATTCTTAATACTATCACTCCTAAAGAAGTCAAATATTTTATTTTTAGCATGGGGGATTTCAAAGCCCCTGGGTCTGACGACTTACCACTGACCTTCTTCCAAGAATTCTAGGATATTGTGGGAGAAGATGTGTTCCTTTCCTCAAAAAAAATTTCAAGTTAGGAAAACTTCTAAAATAATTGAACCATACTTTTATAGCTCCAATTCCTAAAAATATTGACCCACAAACTATGGTTGATTTTAGGCCCATTATTTTATGCAATACCATCTATTATTTTTTCTCCAAATTTTTTTCCAATAGATTGAAGCCCCTTTTGGATAAAATTATTAGCCCCTGTCAAAAAGGCTTTGTCCTTGGTAGTCAAATTCTAGATGCTTCCATCTCCACTCATGAAATCCTTCATCCAATGGATAGGTGTAACAATGCTAGTATGACCTTTAAACTTGACATCTCTAAAGCCTATGATAAGGTCTTTTGGAGGTTTCCTCTTTAAGCCCTTGCTAAGTTTGGTTTCAATCAGTTGGTTTTAAACCTCATAAATAAACACATTTCCAATTTCAAGTACTATGTTCTTGTTAATAGTGTTCCTTATGATTTCTTCAGTGTTGGTAAAGGGATCAGACAAGGTGAACCCTATCTCCTTATCTTTTCATCATGGTTGTTGATGTTTTAAGAAATAATATTTATAAACTTCTTAATGAAGGTACTATCAATGGTGTTAAACCTACTACCTCATTGAACCCTTTATCTATTCAATTTTTTTTGGATGACACCATCCTCTTTGGGAAAGCCTCGGTTGTTGAATCTAGGAAATAGAAGTGTTACCTCAAAAAATATGCTTCTAGCTCTAGTCAATATATAAATTTAATAAAAGCATGATTGACTTCTTTAACACCTCCCAAACCCTTCAAAATAAGGTGATTGCTATTTTGGGCTATGAGAGTGCCCCTCTCCTTGATGTGTTCTTGGTCTTCCTCTAACTATTAAGGAAGTCACACACAATTTTTGAAATTTGGTGCCAAAAAAATGCAAAGAAAATTGCCTAGGTGGAAAGGTTCCATTTTGAGTCATGCAAGTAAGATGTAACTCTTGGTTGCTTCTCTTCAATGGATCTCGATGTACTTCCTATCCCTATTCAAAATCCCTAGATACATAGTTGAAAAATTGGAAAGAATCCAAAGGAATTTTCTATCGTCTGGTACTGAGGAGAAGAAAAATTTGGCCCTACTATGCTGGTATACTATTTATCTACCCAAATCTAGTGGTGGGATTGGTATAAAAAGATCAAGCTACTAATAAAGTGCTTCTTGCTAAAGTGGGATTGGATTCATTGAGAAACAAGAAGGAAAAATACACTATTATAAATTCCAAGTACCTCAATAATATCCCCCTGATCAGGAGCCTTTACACCAATGCTCAACCCCACGGTTCCTTAATTTGGAACAATGTCATTAAATTGAAACAACTTCTTCAAACTCGCTTGGGATGGAAACTGGGTAAGGATAGAAAAATCAAGTTTTGGGATGATTATTGGTTATTCGGGATTCCTCTCAACCGATTAGATTTTAAAGATTTGATAGGCCCCACTAGTGACTACTTTGGTAGGTATGTTGAGGACTATATCTTTGGTTGAATAGGCTCTCAAAATTGGAAAATCTTGGTGAATTATTGCCACAACTCTCAAGGGTTAAGTTAATTAGAAACTCTCTCCTTAACAAGAATTATCATATCCTTGCAAGAAGATGAATTTTTCTATAGATGGGAAAGAAAAGGAAACCTAAATACCAAATTGGCTTACAAACTTTTGTCAGTGTAGGGTACCTATGGTAGGTATTGGAAACAAATCTAGAATAGGCACCTAATTCCAAAAATAATTTTCTTTTTGTGGACAACCCATAACAAGATTCTCACCCTTAATAACCTAAGGAAATGGGGATTCCAAATCCCTGTTACTCCATAGTCCCTCTACTACTCAGGTCTGGGCTTCTTCTCTCAAAAAACTGGGGGTCTTCTTGACCATGAATGGAAATATTAAAAGCTTTGTGGAGAACCATGTATGTCCTTATTTTCATTCCTTATATAAGGAAATATAGTGACAAGTTCCCCCCTTTGTTTGTCGATGCATTTGGAAGGGAAGAAATAATAAGATATTTATATTGATGAAAATAACCCCAAGGAGCGTTTTAGTGTTTTTTCTAGGCTTCTTACTAAAAATCTATCCCTTTTTGGATGGAAATTTTTGCATACACCCCCCATTGCTATGTAGATCAATAGAGCTTGTAATTGGAGTTTGCATCTAAACTTGAATTCCTGTGAAAAATCTAAGGTCTTGGATAGACTAAACACTAAATGAAGGCCTCCTCTTTAGGGTTGGTATAAGATCAACTATGATGGGATTCCAAAAGGAAATCCTGGTCCTGGTATAATTGGAGGTATCATAAGAGATCATGAAGGAAAGGTTTTAGCTAGTTATGCTAGAGGGGTAGGTGTGCAATATTCTATGATAGCTGAAGCAAGGGTGCTGCTTGGTGGTATCAAATTTTCTCTATATATAGGGATCAATAATATTCATGTAGAGGGTGATTCTAAAACTATGATAGATGCTATCAAAGACAAAAGTTTTGTTGGTTGGGTTGTTAATGTTGTTATTATAGATATTCATCGCATCCTTACTAAATTTGAAGGGAAAAAAATTATCGCATATCTTTAGAGAAGCTAATAAGGTGGCTAATACATTGGCCAATTTTGGGATACATTGGAACTATACTAGGTGTTGGAGAAACTTTTTTTCTTTTCCCACTAATGTGAAAGGGTTGATCCTTGAAGAGAAAAAAATATATTTAAAATGTTGAGCACTGAATTTCTTAACATTGGATTTTTAATGTTTAATCTTACCATCATGATTGGTAAGATGAGGTGGAATAGGTTTCATAAGGTGGCTATGAACATGTGGACCCTTTTGACTATTTCCAACCTATATCGTCTACTCAGAAGGTATGAAACCACTTGTGAAAGGAAATAAACATGATTTTGACACTCAAACGCATGAGGCTACTTATCCTGATATTAATGAAACTTTTAATAGTATGAGTTTTTGAAAGGGGGATTTGATAACTCATATATTAAGACCAAAGATAAAATAATTGCATCATAATTATGGTTTATGGAACCATAATTACCAAATCTCTCTTCATTATGTCCTCTAACCATCTCAAGTTATTATCTATCAACTTCAAGTCTTCAGAAATGACTATTGGCATGTGGGAGGATATAATAACATTTACTTAGAGTAGTAAAAAGGTCACTTCTTGCTTCTTTTATTGGGAAGGGTTATCTTATTATTTATCCTTTTTTGGTTTTTTCAAAACCTTCATTCACTCTACTCCTTATTGTCATCTATGCCTAAGTATTGCTCTGCTAAAGAAAATGGGTAGGAACAAGGTTAAGACTAAGCCAAGTTCTTGTGAGGAATTCCATAGAGATACCCTAGTTTGGCATATATGTGTTGAGGATGGTCCGACCCTTCTCATTTAATGGCCATGATGAAAACTTGTCAATTCAATTTGGAAATGGTTGGTGCAATCACCGGGTTAAATTGGGGGTATCTCCTTTGAAGTTAATGAAGAGGTTATTGCTAAGGAGAATGAGCTCTCTTGAAGTGGGTAAAAGCTAAAGAAGCACACTAAGGTCCAAGACACAGATAGAATGCAACATTCTTCAAGGAAAATGAGTAACCCATTAAGCTGCATGTGGTCTATGTTAGAAGCAAACTTCCAACACCATGGGACCAGGTTTGTCTTATACTTATGAGAATTTTTACTCTTGATGGTAGATATAAGTGTTTCTATTGCTAACACATTACCCTTAACCTCTTTAGACACCACCTTCTCATAAGATTTCATTTTTTCCTCCATTTGTCCTTGGAATTATCAGTGAAGGAGGTTGTTGAGATTGTCACTAGAAATCTTGAAAAACCTCCTATCCCTCTACACCAAGGGCTGATCCTAACACTGTATTACTTTCACCTTATGTTGTGTCCCCCGAAGCCCATTTGTGTGAGCTTTGCCAATGAAGAGCCTGAGTTAAATTCCTTGATGAAACTCCCCAAAAACCCTCCATTGGTGCTAAGTCTAGGTCCAAGCACAAACTTAATCTTACTTCTAGCTAAACTACCCCTGACACCAACCCCAAATAGCCGAAAAAAGTAAAAATAACCATGTGTAGACTTAATAAATGTCACAACTAATTTGTGTGAGTTAAAGAAAATCTCTATCAAAAAGGCTTGTAAACATGTGGTAAAGACAACCCCATATTCGAAGAAGAAAAATTATATCTCCTTTTATGTTGAAGAACCTAATTTAGAAGATGAGGAAGGGGATGCTATTTCCAATGTCACTGGTGATGAGGATTCTATGACTACCATTAAACTTGAAGCTGGTGTGGAATTGTATAGTTTAAGGACATCTAATAGGTTGGTTTGTAAACAAAAGCTTGAGGTCTTGATTGATGAAGTCTGGAGCAACTCTAAACATGATAACACACAAGAGGACATCAATGAAAAGACTTTGGAGGATGTGGATTACAACATAGATGTACCTAGTCACTTCCCTGAGCTCAACAACATGATTATGGAGGACTCCACCCCAGACTCCTCCACTCATCATTCATGGAATGATGAGCCTAGAAAACTTGGCCATGGTACTATTGATGATAACAAGGCTCTATTGGCTTATATTAGCACACTAAAAAAGGAACCCAAATTGCCTTACCCGCTTCACTATCAAGATGATTAATCACTTTATCATTGCTCTTGCATTTGTGTTACAAGAGGAGATGAAGAATCAAGACCAAGAAACAAATCCAGCTCCAGTTAGGAAAAAAAGATGTTTTCAAATTCCTCAGGGAGGAATGGGAAAACATATCTAAGTAGGGGTCTAGAGGTTCTACCTGCTCCCTTTGGTGGTGTTTTGGTATTTTTCGTTAGTTTTTTGTTTTTGTTGTTAGATTTTTGTTAATCATGTACTGCTAAATTTTTTCCCTTGTGGAATTTTGTGTTAAGGGTACAACACCTTATAAATGCTACTTATTTTATCAAACACAATAAACACACCAAATATTTAAAATTTAACAAGAATTCCAAATATTGAGGAAAGTTTACCTTTGACAACACTTCCTATAATTTTACATAGAAAACCTAAGTTTTTAATTAAAATTGATGAGAAAATTTTAAAAATTATCGTTGATAAGATTCTCATTGTACTTGTTGAAAAAATATGAATTAAATATGGAAATTATTTTTTGAAAATTTAAATGAAATACAAAGATGCCATTTTATTAAAATGGTGAGAAACCTTAATTTTAGACCCATAATGAAGATAATTGACCTAAGAATATCGAGTATTTATAGTGAAAAATCTAGTAAAAAATATAATGAATGTATATGAAAGTGTGGGTTAGACCCCACCCACCAAAGACATTAATGTTATATGAAATGTAATTAAATCAACAATAGTAAATAATCAAACAAATAAAGTTCATTGAAAAATTAAAATAAGTCAAGAACTAAAAAGAATTAGAAAAACACTAATGAAATCCATTGGGGGGTGTGAAAGAGTTGAGGACCCAAACATAAATGAATTATGGGCATTTTTTGGTAGATTCCCACTAAAAGATAGAGTTATATTTGAAGTATTGAGATCCTTCATTGAGTAATTTTAGAAAATTAACATGAGTATCACCTAATCAAATATATCTTGTAGAAAAGAGAATTAGTAATTGAAACCATGAGCTACATCCAAATAATTTTTTGAATATGAATCAAACAACAAAGTTCTCCAAATTTGTAGAAATGTATCCTCAAATAAAAACTAGTCAAAGGCATTTTGAAATGGAAAAAACTTTTTATGTCAAAATAAATTAGATAGGTACAATTTACTTTTGTAGAGTATGTTGAATGAACAAGACAACTGAGAAGGGGGGTGAATCATTTATACCAAATTAAAACATCAAAACCCTCAACAACAATTAGATCCACATGCACTCATTAAACCCTTAATCTGTTATGATGTTTAAACATGAAAAGCAGATAATAGAAACTAAAATAACCATCACCATACACAAGCACCAGATTTACATGGAAAAACTAATGAGGGAAAAACCATGGTGAGGATTAGCTCACAATATAAGTAATTGTAATTCTGATACAAAGAGGCTCACTACTAGAATAGGACACATTGTCCAAAAATTCTCACAACCCAAGGTCACTACTAGAATAGAAAGAAGAAAGAAGATAAAATGTTACATAGAGAACATTATCTCGATGCAATAGAGATTCCACCATAATAGCTCCACCAATACTATTAGCCTTGAAAAGATCAAGATACCTTAGCTCACTGCATTCAACAATCTTGCATTAAATCTCACATTGCAAGTCACACTTTTGCACTTAATTTCACATCACAACACTCAACTCTATTACACACTTCATCTCACATCAATTCACCTTGCATTTATACCATCCACAACTTGAAAAACATCTTCAAGTTGGCTACACTCTTCTTGCACTTCACAATTCAAATTAGGTCAGCACTAAACATTCTTGTGTTGGATAGGAATGAAAAGCATACCAAAACAAAACTTAGCTAGGACCCAAATCAACTCTCACATGGTATGCTATGCCTCCATTAATGCTTGAACATCTTTGAATGTAGTGTAAACACCAAGTCAACCATTACTTGTGCAAACACCATTAAAATTTGAATTACATGCTTCCTCAAATCCAAAAACGACCTGTAAACCACATACCATGCTTCATCATGATCTAGAATATTCCTTTATCCTCCTAAAATCCATCAAAATCCTTCGCAACAACTCACACCTTCAAAATTTACAAGCTAGTACACTCAAACTGCACTACCAAATAGTACAACTTTACAATCCAATTTTTGAAGTACCAAATGACAAATCCTCTTGACACTAGTAAGAGATAAACCTCATCAACACACATTTAGAATCGTAAGAATTGAAGAAAAACTACTGAGAAATGCGGGGAATTTTTTCTCCTAGATGCCATTGTAAGCAACACTATAAAACCAGTTCACACATTGGTGAACATAACTTCCTCTGAACTTTGATCCAAAATTTTGGATAGAGAAACTCTATCCAACATATTCAAACCACACAAGGAGATCTTCAACCTAGATGAAATGCGAAGCAAAACCAGGAAACACCTTTGCAACACCTCATTTCCTTATTTTATCAATTTGCTTAGTGTGACCAATGATATTAGTATAGGTTAACTACACCCAATCCATATGAATTTGAGGCATATTTAACCCACTAAGCATCAATCCCAATAAGTTCATTCATTGTAACAAAGACAAAGAAGCCATTAAAACTAACATTCTAAATCATGAATGCTTGACAAAACTCTAACCTAAGAAACTAAAACTTATCCTATTGGGGGAGTGGTGTCGCATTGATGTGGAATGTCGACCATTTCCCAATCTCTTGGATAATGAGCTTGTTTCAATCAATTTTATTGAAGAAAATTGATGAAACCGATGAAAGATGTGTGAAAAAACATGATTTAAAGCTAAATGAACATGATGCAAGATATTTTAACATGATATATGCTAAGATGATTGATATGGGTATATGCAAAGCTAATATAAATGAATTTTAAGCTAAAAAAGATTCAAAACCTAGTTACACAATATTAAATGGATGCATTTATGCTATCATGGAAGTCGTTAATGGAAGCTAAGCTAATATGATGTAATTAAATAAGCTAAAATGAGGTTAAATGTGAGTGTAAATGTACGTGATTCTAACAACATAAGCTTGATGTTAAAAGATGGATCCATTTGTCTCCAAATAGTGACCTATTTATAGGAGAGCAAATGTGAAATGAAGGCTTAAGATAAAAAAAGGTTAATCAATGATCAAAAAGGAAGGAAGATGGAGGCATGGATCATGGATTCCCATCAAGGGTTGAAAATGAAAAATGATATTTAATAAAGGGCTCACATTAATCCAAAAAAACACACTTTCAAGACTTGCAAAAAAAGTATTGTAAGTTAATTTGCACATGAAGTCTTGTAAGTTTGTTTCAAAAAGGAATATTCCCTTTTTCAAATGAGTGAAGAAAGAGAATATTCTCATGGATGAGAAAAATAAATATTTAGGAAATTAAAAAAAAAAATTAATGTGCAAAAGGGGAAGGAATATTCCATAAGAATATTCCCTTTTTGGAGGAATGTGCAAAGGAGGAATATTACCTTGCAAGTGGGGGGAATTAAATTTATTAGTAATTGATAATTAAAACAAATTTTTGAATTATGTGAACTAGGGGAATTTCATGATATTCATCAAATAAATTATTTAATGAAAAGGGAGAAAGTGAAATGATATTTAATTTAAACAACTTAGGGTTATTTAATTAAATAAGAGGACTTAGGGATTTTAATTAAATAACTTGATATATTTAATTTAATAAGATGAAATGTTATCATGAAAGGGGATGAATTAACCTAATTAAATTAATTAGATTAATATATGAAAATGATATAATTAATTAAATAGCTAGGCTAATTTAACCAATTAAGCAAAACGAGGATGGGTTGTAGAACAAAATGATGTTAGTTAGCCAATGTGACCCATTGAGACATTTTTAGGTGTCTACACTTAGTATCCTTGACATATGAACCATAAATAGGAGCTTATCAAAGCAACACTAGAGGTTAACATCAAAAACTCAACTGATGACAACATAATTCAACTAATCAAAGCAACAATCTCTTCTCAACCACTGCACTACTATCATCAATGACAACATAGGCTTGTTGACATCAATGGCAACACCTTCATACTTGCAGCAGAGTACACATATTGAATTATCTAATAATTATGATCTTTATTGACATATATGTGTAGGTTTGCATACTAATGAGATATTGGATGAGTGTATGATAAAGAATTCACCTATATATTAAAGAGGTTTTATTTCGAGCATTTTATGTGAAAGAGTGGATAGATAATTATTTTACAAGAACTTGTATTTGGATAGAATGTGTGATAGTTGTGGTGGCTTGAAACATTATGAAAATTCTGTACATATGAATAATAAACATACAATTCAAAATGAAAAAGTAAGCTTTGAAAAATATAATTTAGTGACATATAGTCTAAAAGATAAAAATGAGGAAAAAAGTGTGAGTTGGTGAGTGGAACTATACTAGTGTATCCATTTATGTCTATTTTTTTAGAGAATATAATGTATGATTATGTAAGACATACCCAAAGATATCGATGGTTGGACTTGTAATTCAAGTTATGAAAAACACATTTCCACTTTGTATCATCATTTTAATTATAGAATTTGTAGATAATTATCCACTATAGCCATAGAATGAGATTCAATTGCAATACTACAACTCCACTCATGATGCTATATTTATGCATATAATTTTCATTTATTGATATTCTCTTAATATTATAGTAAATAGGGTTTTGAATAGTTGGATTGTGACTCTATTAACTCTTAATTAAGTCATATTGTCATTGTTATTTTGTTGGTTAGGTCATGTTAAGGCTTACTTATGGCTATCTAAGTCGGTCTAAGTGATATCCTAGGCATAAGTAGGGTATATAGGAGGTAGTGAGTCTTCTTTTTTTTATCAAATACTGAATTGTGTTCTCATTAGAGATGTTTGGAGATTTTACCCCTCGAAGTGGCTTGTATTCTTAGATATTATTAGGTATTTTCATCATATTTCATATTATATCTTATATTATGCAAATTATTTCATTACAAGTGGTATCAAACCATGATCTTGACACCGTGAAGATAAGTTATTTTCTCAAATTTGGAGGTCATTTTAAGAAGTGCATATTTATCATATTTTAGCAATTTTATTTTTATTTTTAAAGAGTTTTTGAAGAACATATTGAAGCAACTATAATACAAATTTTAGAGGAAATGGAGTAGAATTGGGAGATATGTTCCAGAATTAGAGTATATGCCCAATTTATTTAGACAATACATATCTCTCACATCCTAGTGAATTTGTTCTTGAATTTTGATGAGTTTTTCAATCAATAAGAGGGGTTCTTGTGGTAAAAATTTCAAAGGAATTGGAGAAAAACCAAGTCATTTATTTCAAAGTTAGGTTTCCAAAAAAAATTCTCTCAAGGTTGAAGACTACCTAGTTTTGGGAGATTTTTCTAGGAAAGTGCAACCTAGAATCTAGTATGTTATAGTGAAAATTTTATATTATTTTGACTTTGTTTGTGTGACTTATAAAATTAGTTTCTTCCATCATGACGGGGATTGCAACAAGAGGCAAAAATAATTCTACCTATTGTGCCTTGCACTCACACCCCATTTTATTTTTGACAAAATGGGGACCCACCTTCTTTTTCTATGTGTTGTCTTGTCTCGTTCTTGCCTTGTGGTATTTTGTTTATTTTTTTCCCTTCTTTTCCTTTTTTCCTTTTCTTTTCTTTTCCTTCTCTCCTTTCTTTCATTTTCCCTTCCTTCATTCATCCTTTTAATTTTCCCTTTCATCTGAATGTCTTGTTGGGTTTCAAGATTTAGGGCTTCTCCATACTATCATGCCAGATGGGTTAGGCTTGATCTCTTATGTCTGATTGTTGCTCTTGTTGGTTGTCATTTATTTGGAGTTTTTCATGTTAGGATATTCATTGAAGCAAAATCCTTACTCCGAAAGCTCAATGGTGGTAACATCTTGTCGCCTCGATTTCCACATCGGTCACATCCATCAAGTGTATTCAATACATTGATAATGAATTTAATGGTAAATTAATGGAAGGTGGTTAGTGTCACCGAATGGGTTTATAGGTTTATGAGTGATCATTTTATCACTTACCTTATGCATTTAAGAGTATTTTGAGCTCTACAACTCCTCATGAGCTTGTGCTAAAAACCCTTGAACATGATTATTTCCACCATTTTTGTTGTGCTTGTGCTATTTTTATGTTCACTATATCAGCGCTCATTCATTTGAGTTTTTTGTGCATGGTTTTGTGCTCACCCCTGTTCACCTTTGCTCCACTTTCTTTCTCTAGGTAGATGTCATGATTTCTTTAATTTCTCCTTTGATTTCATGCCATTTTCCTATTTTTTGAGTGGGGTTTTTTGTGCTTTTCTTTTAAATCAATTTGGTATTCTTCTCTTTGTTTTTTCACTTTTCCGTCATTTTTTTGGTTTTTTCCTTGTTTCCCTTTACTTTTTCACCATTTTGCATCACCAAATTGATTTTGTCTTTACACATTGATTGAGGAAGTTTATGATGTCATTTGATTTGGCATCAAGCTCTGCCCTTGCTAAGTGTTTTTTGACTTATGATTTTTAAAGAAATTTTGGTTTTTGGGCATTGGATGTCGGCTATTGAGTTTACTCTTTAAATGTATGTGTATTATGCATTGGACTACATCGTTGATCTCCAACCGCTGATAATCAACCTTTCTATACCTTAAAGTTTTTGATATTTAGGTTATAAGTTTTGGGTTTTTATAGTAATGGTTATGTGTTACTTATGGTTTGATAGATGGTAAGCCAAAGTCTCGATCCCCGAAACTTGACCTTTAAGCCTTATTGAAAAGCCTATGTTTTCAAAAGTTTTTTGGAGGTCACTAATTAGACATATAATATTTTATTAACTTCCTATTGAGGTAGAAGTTAAGTGACATTGATGAAGCCTTACCCTCAATGCCTTAAAAAGAGATTCATCAAAATAAGTATATTGGATACATGTCACAATTTTATTTTGTAATGTATTTTAGTGATGTATTAAAGAGAAATATCCAAGTCTTGATCGATGAAATGAGAGTGAAAAATTCAAGCAACATAAAGTGGGAGAACACCTTACCAAACACTGAAATCATGAACAAAAGATAAGAGATAGGCCCAATCCTCAACTCGTAAAAGCATTAAATAGTTTTCAAGTGTCGCCGATCAGAACTTCTTGTTAACTTATAGAAATCATAAGTAATAAAGAAGCCATAACCTTGACTCTCAAATTTCAAAAGGTTTTAACTTATCTTCAGGTATTGATGGTCTATGTATCCTAATGTTTACATATTTGATAAGAAGTAGACAAAATGTTCGATCCCCGAATCTTGATGGATTGGAAGCAAAAAATAGGCTTTCTTCATTCAAGTCATTTTCAAATATTTGGTAGACTGTAAAGGTTATGCCTGAGGCCTGATCCTTGAAGGAAATATTTTGTCTTAGCTACTCTTTAAATAAGTTCCTTTATATTATAAGTTTTTTTTATCAATTTGTAGATCTTGATTAAAGGGTATTTAATCTCCCTCAGGAGGTCATTTTAACACATCATGTTTTTATATGTACAAGATATGCCACCAAAGGATCCACAAAAATGAAGTAGCAATACAAAGGTTACCACCCTCCATCATTGGTGACACTGACCTCAGTCATGTAATCATAGATAAATTCAAAAAAATGATTTATGATGAAGAGATGAGGAAATGTGCAATCACTACACAAAGCTAATTTAGGACTAGTAGAGGTACTTGTCTTCCCAATAACAGTCCAGTCTCTAAAGCTGGTATTAACATGTTCTCATTACTATTACCACAAAAAAAGGGATAATGGGGTCAGAAGGAGAGGTGGTGTTGGATGCAAGTTCAAGTATGATTGAGAGAGTCTTCAAGATCCCCGCCTCTCCCTAATATAAGGCTATAGATATGAAGAAAGTAATAGAATATTTCGAGAACCATGAGGTAACTAACCTAAACCTCATCATTAACCAAGTGCTACTCAACCCCAAAAAGATGGCCCTCAAGATGGCCAAGGTCTAACATAGGAGTTAATTCAAGGACACCAAGGACCTAATTATCTTATTGAGCAAAGTGTTTGGGTACCCTCATGCTAGGGATTTCTACCCATGAATGGTTAAGTTTATCTTTACCATCAATGATAGCAAGAGTATGAAGATTGATCGGGCTACACTAATCAGCGATAACATACATGAACAATTGAAGATTATCCTACAAACCACCAAGTTCTATATGACATCATACGATTAGGCAATAACATATAATACCCATATTATTAATACATTTCCTACATAACCCCATGAGAGAAAATAATACAAACAAGTAACCATAATGCATAGATAAAAATATACAAGCCACAAGATAACACAAGATATACCTTGGTAAAACCATCAAGAGGGAAAAACCCAACCTCCAAAAGCATCCATACTGCATCTATTATTCATCAATAAAACATTAAAAGAGTTACAATGAATACCTTTGAAGCATCAAGTCTCTCCAATACATCCTCCATGTGTCCAAGAAACACATCCCATGCCATGCTTCACATATGCACTCCTTAGAAAGACTCAATAATGACAACCCACTCACCCAACCAACCTTAACCACTAAACATGTGCCTTCTTTTATAGACTCAAGCTCACACAAATACAACCAAGTGGTAGGATAAAACCACGTACCACAAAACCATATGAATATAAAACCACTGACCACAAATTTAATATTGGTACTAAGTTTTCACTTTATTAAATGTTTCCCCAATATTAAATTATTATCTCATGTCTCTCACGTTTTAAATAATAAACCAATGTTATAATACAACATAAAGTGGTCCCCAAATAATTACCTAGTGTGATTAAACACCTCCTAGGTGCATCATAACTAAATAATTATTAATTACAATATTATAATATAAAATTTTATGCAATGGTGTACAACACCATATCCCAACATTCTCCCACTTGTTGTATATGTTGCATAAGGGATCAATTAATGAAATACATCATCATAGCCATACATCAATCATAGATACATTGTTCCATGTATGTGTTAAAATGGGCCTTATATGCACTAAATCGTGATTCCAGTTTGTAACCTGCTAGAAAACCTACAATAAAATATTAAAAATGACGCATGGGCCCCACGATGGGCACCAAAAATGTGTGTGGAAATACGTGAAAAAAACTAATAAGTTAAACAAACACACCAATGAAACATTGTATCAAAGAATCTAATTTAAAATTAAACAAACTCCAAACTCAACAGATTCTTGAAAGATATCCCATTGTCCTCTATCTCCAAGGATTGATTTTAAGCTGCTCGCTCTCATATTGTATAAGCAAAATCTCAATAGAATGACAACCTAGAGAATGAGATGATATGAAAAATGCATTCCTATGCTAAATAATGTGAGATAATGAAACTAAGAACAAATTATGCAAGTTATTCTACCATGATTACTTATGCTAAAATGATAAAAAAATGAAATTATATGCTTATGATCAAGAAATATAGGATATTAAGATGCTAAATGCTTGATAATTCAACTATAATTCTCACATTATGCAACTAGATGATTTTCAAAGAACAAAGATGTCTTATTTATAGACTTTTGGAGGCAAAAACTTAGTTGGCAAAGATCAATGATTGAAATTAAGTCTAGTAAGATGAGCGGTGGAAGATCGAGAAGTTGGAGAGAAAGATGGAGGATAGAGAAAAAGAAGGAAGATGTTTCCTCCCACAAAAACCTTTTCCATTAAAAAATGAAGGAAGATGGCTATTTGCCATTTTTAGTTATGAGAAGTTAGTTGGTAGTTGAGGATAATTCCATAATTAAATAATTAAATTGTTTAATATGATGTGACATGTGGATTTAGAAGCTTTCATAGTTAAATATTAAAATATTTAATTATGTGTGAAAAGTGGATAAGAAATGCCTAATTAAATATTTAAAATATTTAATTATATGCAAAAAGAGAATTTAAAGAAATAATGATAGTCTGTAGATTTAGAAGAACGTTTACTTTATTTGAATTAAAAATTCAAATTTAAAGCAATAAGATAATTAATTAAACTATAAAATTTATTTGATTAATTAAGAGGAAAAATGATAATAATTAAATAGACTTATTTATTTAATTAAAATAGAAGAATTAGAAAATGAACAATATAAACAAACAATTAAATTTATTTATATGTAGATGGAATTAGAAGATTAATTGAATAAATCGTATTTAATTAATTACCAAAGTTAATATGATGTGACCATTTTTAGATGTATACATTTTGCCCCTCTTTGAAGTGATGTGTTTTACGCATTGCTTCAAAGAAAAATCCAGTTAAAGAAAATTTGCCCCTGACTTTCAAAATTTTGATCAATGATGCTATATGCCCCCTTGGGAGATAAATCGCGTGTTTAAAGTTTTGTTGAAGTTTTTTGAAGATTTACAATGATTTGATGTAGGTTTGTCAATTTATCTCCCAAAATAGCTACCAGCTCGGTGAAAAATAAAAATAACACCACCTTAATTACCCCCTTAAAAGGTGTAAAAAGGTAAAATGTCATTGTCATTTTTACTATTGCATTTTGGTGACTGGAGAGCTCTGAGTGACTGCAGACGATATGGCGATCCATTACGAGAGACATATATTCGAGAGGGTACGTTGGCATCAGAGACCAACTGCATATGGACCCCCGGTAAGATTCTAAACCATGTTTGTGAATTTATTTCATGAATTTTGTATACAATTTGAATTTTTTGAATTCCCTCCTACTATTTTAGTGCAGAGACATGAGTTTTAGTGCATGCGAGCCTTCTTGTAGCACATAGATAAGTTCCTTAATGCATACAAAGTAGCGCATTTAGGTCATATAATAGCGCATACATGTGATAAAGTAGCACATAGGTAGATTTAGTGCTTTTGTTGATAAATTAGTGCATACACTAGGGGATTCAACACATAGATTAGTTTAGGACATAGGTCTGATAGTTTAGCGCATAGGTTGGATAGATTAGTGCATTTAATGAAATGAAACATTGACCCTCTGTTTTAGTGCAGCCATGAATTCCTTTAGCACATTTGTTGGATTGGCACATGGAACATCTGTTTTAGCCCATCCATGGAATTTTTGATGATTTTGATTGTTTAACCTACAATCCTTGATTTTGAGGATCATTTCAAGAATAATTGTGATTTCTTAATGTTGTTGCTATATTAGACGACTGATTTGATAAAATTTGTTAGCATCAAGGCTAATGAATCTGATTTTTGTGATGATTTGATAAATTTTTCCTCATGTTGAAATGAAAAATAAAGAATAAATGATTAATTTGATGCTAATTTGTAGATAAATTTGTCTTCATGCTTGATGAAAAAAAAATAGTAAAATGATGTAATGATGCTGATTTGATTTGATGTATGAAATTGATAAATTTTCTTTCAAGAATGAAAAACAAATAGTAATGATGAGCTGATCTGATTTTGTAGATAAATTTGTCTTCATGTTTGATGAAAAACAAATAGTAGAGTGATGATATTGATGATGTGCTTTCATTTTATTTTGTTGATTGCATGATGTACTTTTTTGATGAATTGATTGTATCACCATGATATTGTGATCTGATTGATTTATATTGATATGATGTATAGGAGTATTTTAAGATCCTCCGGGCCAGAGAGAGATTTCCCAAGACCTGGGAGATGGTCCCTAGATTATCACAACCTAAGATTGGAGTGATTTCCTGATGTGGGTTGGGCTCATTGCTTAGGATCCTGCATTATAGGATCAATAGGGGATTACTGACAACCTTAGCTAAGCGATGGCACCATGAGCATAATACCTTCCATTTTCCCACTAGTGAGATCACAGTGACTCTTGAGGATGTATATAGGATTTTGGGGATTCCAGTGATAGGAGAGATTGTGTTCTATGACCATAAGGAGGTTGGGGGTACTCATGCCTTATGGAGAGTATTCTAGGATGTGACCATTAGTGGTTATGAGATCCCATGGGGAGAGATGGTTAAGAGTTATTCTCCACTTCCCTCAGTGTTGGTTGGATTCATTGGTGGATTTTTGTGTCCCGACCGCAAGTTGAAGGGATTGTTGGTAGGATGGGGTCATATTCTAGAGCAGATGATCCTTCAACAGACGAGGTATGCATGGGGTTCATGCATGCTGATCCACCTATAGGTGGTGTATATAGGGGGAAGAGCATATCTTTTGGAGTTACCCTTTTACAAATATGGGCATGGGAACATATTGCTATTACCCACCCTTTTGCAGAGAGAGACCGTCTAATAGGTCGTCCCTATGTATATGTTTATGCAGGTCCACTTCCCTAGCCTAAGTTGGGTAAGTTGGAGTACTAGAGGAGAGTATTGGATGACATGGATATAGTTATAGGAGGCCATATTTAGACTGTGAGGCTTAGGATGAGGATGACATTGAGTTTACCTATTGTGGCTTATCAAGATACTTGATTGGGAGGACCCCCTTCATCATAGAGAGATTTTTAGTCATGTAGGTACTGAGTTAGTTTGGAAGGGTTCAGGTGATTCCGTAGGGAGTTGCCCATTATGCCAGGCAAAGAGAGGATGTTGCAGAGTGGGGCCCATTTATTTCCTATGAGGCGGCTAGGGTAGAGTATCTAGGATTACAACCAGATATATGGTATTATAGACCAGATATTGTAGATGCTCAAATGATAGAGGAGTATGCCCAGTACTTCCATACACATCCTTTCCCAAGGTTGATGAGTCCTGATGAGCTCTCTCCATTATTGGATGATCCTGCTTTACAACATATGAGGAGATGACAAAGTGATGAGGCATAGGAAAAGCAGGTTGTTGGAGGAGATGAGGGTATGGGTGGAGATGATGGATATGAGGATGATGATAGTGATGATGATGGGGATGAAGAGAGGGGACCTCCCATTTTGGATGTTCAAATTGTGAGGAGATGATGGACCATGAGGACAATAGAGCAGCCAATAGTAGGTCCATCACATGTTACTATCAGGGCTCCATCCTGAAAACAACAAAGCTAGATAGATACCTTACAGGAACAGGTACAGGCTCTCCAGAGCTAATTAGCATAGGCTCATATTATCATCACACAATTGCAGAAATAGATGGCATAGCCACCACCACTAGATCCATAGGTAGATCAGTTGATAACATAGTGGGATAGCTTGAGACAATGCTGCCATCAGACAAAGGAATTGCAGAGAGGCTTGTGAGAACTGTGCAGGGCACCTCCATTAGGGACATTGTGGAAGAGGGGTTGGAGACTGCTTGGGAGGCAAAGTATGATCGGATTAGTTATTATGAGATAGTTCCTCCTTAGCAGTGGATACCTTTCACCCAGTTAGGAAGCAGGTCACATGCCCACTCGAAGACTCATTCTAGGAGTGTGACCAGGGGAGTATCACAACTAGGCTGATGTGATACAAGTGGTGTAGGTGTCAGTGGTTTACCTAGACCAACTCCTTCTAGAGGTAGCATCAGCCATAGTCCCCATTTTGATGCTCCCCATTGATTATTTCTATATATTCATTTTTGTCACATTTTATGTATATCTCGCTTGACATTTGATATCATTGTACATTTGGACATTGATTTGATGAGATTATATGATATGCAACGGTGATTTTTGATCCTATATTCATGTGTCTATATTATTCTATGATGGATGTTCATGTATGCATTTCTATTCCTATAGGTTGTTGATGATTATGCCATGATGATGTATGTTTATGTATAATGATCTTCACATGATGTTGATATGAGGATGTTTATGACTTTGATAAATAATGATTATGATGTGATGACATGTATATGAATTGTATATGTGTTATGATGATGGTTATGCAAATTATGTTCTGATGATTATGTTATGCTTTATTGATGATTGATGTTAATGATATATGAATGATTTATATGAAAAATGAACGATTTTATGGTATATAATGATACAATGGAAAATTTAATGATTATGGATGCAAAGATATAATGAAAATGTTGTGATGAAATGAATGCAATGGATGCATTTTATTTTTTTCAATGTATTGTTGTGTATAATGTATAATGATGCCATGATGTTGATGTGTTATATACAAAATAAAAATGATAATGAATGATGTGAGAATGAAAATTAAAATGAATGGAAATGAATGAATGATTTCAAAATGACAAATAATGATAATATTAAAATGAATGATAAATCAAAGGGATATGAAAATGATAATGAACAATGTGAGAATGAAAATGAAAATGATAAATAATGATGATGAATAATATGAAATTAAAAATGATAAATAATGATGATATGAATAATGTTTTAATGATATGAAAAAAATGAAAATGAAAATGATAAATAATGATGATGAATAATATGAAATTAAAAATGATAAATAATGATGATATGAAAAAAATGATAATGAAAAAAATGAAAATGAAAATGATATATGAATGATATATGATAATTAATGATGATTTCCACCAATTTCAAAATGTACTCAACGTTTTTTCAAAGAGATATATTCTTTTTTATGTCTTGCCAACCTCCAAAATCCATTATGTAAATGCAGAATTAACAATGAATGCAATCTATATTCATCATGAAAACTTAACTATGCAAAATGAACTAGACAATTTTGTCCATCTGTGAAACAACTTTTATGCTTATTTATCATCACTGAGCTTTTGAAATGTTGGAAGTTAGTACAAGCATCAAAGGGTATATCTGCACCAATGATGTCCTGAGTACAAATTTCATGATTTTTGATATAGCAAGTTAATACAAGCATCGAGGTATAATTGAACCAAGATGTCTTGAGTATTGCTTGCATAAACAAACATAAGTTAATCCTTTTCCTATGAAAATTCTGAAATATCAATGATACTTTTAAAAACCATGTCTCGCGAATTTTTTTGCATAGTAATAATGATTAACTTATAGAGAAAAAATAAAGAAAAATCATATTCCTTCACTGTTACTCTAGTTCAATACATCATTGAGCCACTCCAGAGATATGATGTCACAAAATTACAAAACAATAGTTCAACTTATACTTCAAGTGTTCCAATCATTTTATTCAGATTAAGATCATCTAGTTTGTTTTAGTTTCATTCTGTTATATGTATCATAGTTGTTTTTACCATGCATGATTGGATATTTGATGCATTTTGCAATTTGTTTGCCCAAAAGCTGAAATTTTGATTGCCCCTAGTGAGTTTGTACTTTGAACCCAATTTAGACATAACCTACTACTATGAATATAAAAAATGATCACCAAGCCATTGTGAAACCTTGTCACCTCTAGTGAATGTTCATGATGCAGATATGATGGCAAGGGATGGATTTGATGCTAATAAAAATGGATATGTACAAATGATGTAGGATATAAATTAATAGATGGAAGAGCCAACTAGTTCACAAATAGTGCCTGATTGCCAGGTTTTCACCATTTGCTTTTATTGCACTTTTTCAAATTTTGTGATTTTTTTTGCTATTACCAAGACACTTGTTTGCCAGATTTTCATCAAGGCAACAATTTTTTTGATTTTTGATTTTTTTTTGTCAAAAGAATGCTTGTTTACCAGGTTTTCACCCTGATGACAATTTTTTCTAGACTTTTTCAACTGTTTTTGGATGTTTTTTTTTTAGGAAATTTTCTACTATTTTTGCTTAGAAATAGAACCTCTTAAGATGAATGCTATTGATCGGTTCTTCAAATAGTTCCCCTTCAGGGGTAGACAATTGATACACTCTAGAACCATAGATGGTGATGATGACAAATGGAACCAACCAATTTGGTTCAAATTTTCCTTTCTTCTCCCGATCTTGTTGGTTGCAGGGAGTTTCTTTCAGGACTAGGTCACCCACTTAAAATGTTTGTGGTCTGACTTTGTGATTGTAGCTGTGAGACATGACTTGTTGATAACCCTTCAAGTGATCAGCTACACATTGTCATCTCTCATCTAGCAGTTCGAGTTCTTTCAGTTGCGAGACTGTAGTCTTCATCAGTTATGAGTCCCTTCAGTGAGACTCGAAGTGAGGGTATCTAAACTTTTAATGGAAATATTGCTTTTGCTCCATAGACCAAAGCGTATGGAGTGGATCTTTTTTGTGTGTGAATACTAGTTATATAGGCCCACAAAGCTATATTTAACTGAACAAGCCAATCATAGCTGACATCATTTACTGTCTTCTTCAATATTTTCAAGATTATTTTATTTGAAGCCTCTGCTTGGCTATTTCCCTGTGGATAATAAGGTGTAGAGAACCTGTGTTGGATATGGAATCTTTCATAAAGTTTGTCGACATCTTGATTCTTAAAATGTCTCCCATTATCAGTGATAATGGAGCTAGAAAAACCATACCGACATATGATGTAATTCAAGATAAAAGATGAAATTTTATTGTTGGTTACTTTTGTGAAAGGGAAAACATCAATCCATTTGGTAAAATATTTAGTTGTTGTGATTATAAAATTGTGCCCATTTGATGAAGAGGGGTGGATTTTTCTAGCCAGATCGAGTCCCCACTGAAGAAAGGGCCATGTTGTAGTGAAAGGTTGTAGCTCTTGAGGAGGAGAATGAATAAGGTTTCTATGTATCTAAAACTTTGGACATTTCTTTACAAAGGTAAAATATTCCCTTTCCATAGTTGGCCAATAATAACCCATTCTAACAAGTTTCTTAGCTAAGGTCAATCTGCTTGAATGAGTTCCACAAATACCACCATGAACCTCTTGTAAGGTTTTTTCGGATTCATCACGTTCAAGACATCTAAGGAGGGTACCATCAAGACCATGTCGGTAAAGGGTGTCAACAATTAAGATATATCAGGAAGATTGGTGTATTAAATTTCCCTTTTGATTTCAGGTCAAATCCAGGGGTAAGATATTATCTTTCAAGTAGGTATATATCTTATCATATAAAGGGGAATCAAAACCAACTAGATGACAAATGATTTGGGTCTCAAGATTATCATAGGTAGGGGAAAACAATTTTTCCACCAAGAATTCATATCGAGTTTGATTTTTTTGATAATTATAGTAGCGAAGCAATTGTAGCCATGGCATTTGCAGCTTTGTTGTCAATCCTCAAAATCTGTGTGAACTTGATCTCAACAAAATATTTCTTAAAATCATCGACCATGTTATTATAAGGCATTAAATTATCATTCTTGGTTTGATAATCATCATTGATTTGGTTAATGACAAGTTGTGAATCACCATAAACTTGCAGCTCTATAATCCGCCATTCCAATGGTACTCTCATTCTAGTAAGCAGTGGTTCATATTCATCTATGTTATTGGTGCAAGGAAACATTAACCAATAATATTTTGGAATAGTATGTCCCCAAGGTGTGACAAAAATAATTCTTGCCCCCGAGCCATGTTGTGTATATGATCCATCAAAATATAGTGTCCATGACTGCTTCATTATTGTTGTGAAAACGTCTACATAAGGAAATTCAATGTGCATTGGATGATTTGTTTGCAAGGGTGCTTCAGCCAACTGATATGTTATGAATTTTCCTTTGATGGATTTTTGATCTACATAGTGAATGTCAAACTCACTTAAGATCATTACCCATTTGGCTAACCTACCTATTAAGGTAACTTTTTTTAATAGGTACTTTAATGGATCAATTTTGGCCACAAGTTTAACTATGTGAGCTAACATATAGTGCCACAAATTTTGGGAAGAAAACACTACTACTAAATAAGCCTTTTCAATAAAAGTGTAGTTGAGCTCATGACTTGTCAAGGTCCTGCTAATGTAGTATAAAAATTGCTCTTTTCTTGTTTTGTCCTCTTATGCCAACAATGCCCCCAAGGAAACTTTTGTGGCTGAAAAGTAAAGTATGAGAGGATCTCCTAGAGCTGGTGGACTTGTCAGATATTGCTTGATTTGATTGAACGTTACTTCAAACATTTATTCCCATTTGAAAGTAACATTTTTGTGCAAGAGATGCGTGAAAGGAAAACTCTTGTCTATCAATTGTGCGATAAACCTTTTGATAGATTGTAGTCATCCTTGCAATGATCAAAGTTGATTGATATTTCTTGGTGGTGGCATCTCCATGATGGCTTTGAATTTTGCTGGATCCACCTCTATTCCCTTTTCTGAAATAGTGTATCCTAAAATCTTTCTAGATTTAACCCCAAAGACACACTTTTTGGATTGAGTCTAACTTTGAATTTCTCCATTTTGACAAAAAATTTAGATAAAATTTCTAGATGTTCCTCTCTTGTATAATATTTTTCTAAGAGATCATCCACATGATCTTCCATGAAAGTATGCATCATGTCTTGAAAAATAGTGGTCATTTCTCGTTGATAGGTTGCACCTGCATTTTTGAGTCCGAATGACATCACTTTCCAACAATAGGTACCCCAGGGACATGTGAAAGTAGTCTTGTCTTGATCCTCAGGTGCAATCTTGATCTGATTATACCCAGAGAATCCATCCATAAGTGAATACATGGCATGCCCAACTATCAGGTCCACAATTGAGTTAATGTTAGGTAGAGGAAAATCATCTTTCAAATATGCTTTATTCAAATCCCAAAAATCTGTACAAATTTTGATACGCCCATCCGGTTTTGACACTGGTACAATATTAGAGATCCATTCTGCATAGTTAATGGACCAAATGAACCCTACATCCAACAATTTCTTTAATTCCTCTTTGACCAACAATGCAACATGCAGATGCATCTTTCTAAGTTTTTGCTTTACGGATTTTTCCCACAACATTTTAGACAAATGATGCATGATGAGATTAGTATCCAGTCCAAACATATCCACATATGACCAAGCAAAATTTATTATATTGGATTTCAAGAATTGTGTGAAATTTGGTATCTCCTCTTTCGTTAATGAGGCAGCAATTTGTAGCACATTTGTCTATTCTGTAGTGTTTATCTTGATTTCTTTCGTTGGCTCAATCAAAATAAAATATCTCTCTTGGTAGTGTTCCAAGAGAGTGTCAATTTTCTCATCCTTCAGTGCCTTTGAAAGGTTTTCACCATTGGATACACTCTGTATTTTTCCTTTTTCATGATCTAACATTGCCATTTTTTGGTTTTCACCATTAGATCTATCTTTTATATTATTAATTTTTCAGGTAAGAAACTTGGCACTCCCTTGATTGAATTATTGATCATGAAATTCGTTGGTGGAACCTATTTCAGGATTTAGAGAGCAAAGGAAATTTACCATGGCTTCATCATCTTGGAATATAGGGATATCAATAGGTTTAGTTTGATCCCAATCAATAAGCTCAAGATGGATTAAAGGCAAAGGATCATCTGGTTGAGTGAGGTCAAGGGTTTTTAAGATCATGACATGGACATAGTTACCATTCTTGCTATAGGTAAGGTATATGATGGTATCATCCTATCGATTATCAATCTCGTTTTGAACCGAATCATCCTCACTCGAGTCATGGTCATCTTGAAGTACATAATCAAGTGGTTGAGTCCTTAAGATTTCTCCTTGTGTAAGTATGGGTGTATATTTTTGTATGACATCAACCTTTTTATCCCTCCCAAATTCATCATCATAAATTATATCCCATTCATAATCATTTGAATGAATGTCAGAGTTATCTTGCAATCTAAGAATTGTCACAGTTATCTCTTCATGGGATTTCTTTAAAGCATCTTCTTCATGAGTTTTATTTAAAGCAGCTTCTTTTGTGTCTTCACCATATCCAAGTCTTGTTCTATCTTTTGGATTTTTTATTGTAGGTTGAATGGGTTCTACAATTCCTTCCTTTATTTTACCTATGGGACCAATCCCTTCATAGCCCATCCTTTGCATTATGGCATAGTCTTTACCATATTGTTTTGTACGCAATTTGATATGTTGAATAGATTCATCTTCATCCTTAGATAGCCAATTGAGAATATCTCTATCTTTAGTTTCACCTTCTTGAGTATTTTCTTTCATAAATTTTCCATCAAACATGGTTATGGGTACCAAATATTGTGCTCCTGATGTGGAGGCTACTATAAATTTTTGTTTAGATATCATGGGTTGGCCATGTGACCTTGGAGAGATAGGTAAGTTAGAGACATAATAAATATTCTCCCACTCCTTTGTCCTTTAATTGCAATTTTGTGCCAAAGTTCTTTATCAAATCCTTTGATTGGTCATTATGATTTGAAGAGGAAACAACAAGAGCTTCTCTATTATGTGGTACAAAAGTGTCCTAGGTCACTCTAAGATTAGAACAAATTTGACTGATGTTATGATCTGTTGGTATAGTTATGTCCTATCCATCATAGGGAAATTTGAGACATTGATGGTATGTTGACGGTACTGCTTACATCTCAAGGATCCAAGGATTACCCAAAAGTATGTTGTAAGAAATATCCTGATCCAAAACTTGGTAGAAAGTATTCTTTACAATAGGTCTCACTCTGATTGGCAACATGATAAGACCCTTGGAAGATCGTTCTTCATCATCATATTATTTAATTGTTATCTTCCTTCTTGGATCAATAGAATCTTTATAAAACCCTAAGGCAAGGACCAAATTTAAAGTAAAAATATTCAAGCCAACTCCTCCATCTATTAAGACATGCCTAATTTGGGTTTTATGGACCATGAATTCTAGATAAAGTGAGGAATTGTGTGGATGAGTCATGGAGGCATCATATTTTTTGGAAAATGATAGGAAAGTGGGTGAGGACAAGTGTCCCACCATGGCTTGAAACTTTTTAATATCCAAATTAGTGGATATAGTTGTGTCAATGAGAGCCTTCTCCAAAATGTTCTTATGTGTTGGGGATATCTTGAGAAGCTCTAAAATAGAGATTTGGGCCAATGTTTTCTACAATTGATCGAAAAAATTATACTAACTTGGAGAAGGGAAATTTGTTTTGGATGAGCTTCGTTTTAAGACAATTTTAGCTTGTCCCCTCATTGTCACATTGACTTGTTGATATTCCTTATTTTCTTTGACCTTGATAACATTAACCTGTTGGTCATCCATGTAAATGTGATTGATTGTGGTATCATAGACATGGTTTACATTTTTTCCTTTGTCACCTGAAGATTATCCTTTTTGATAGTTTGGAAGAGGGTCCTTAAATTCTTGATGATCTTCATTGGCATGATGTCCCTTGACTGTTATTGTGCGATTTTCTATCAAATTTTTGATTGAGTTTTTCAATCCTTGACAATTATTTATTCTATGTCCCTTGCATCTATGTTAGTCACAATAATATGATTCATTCCATGATGGTGGTTTGACTCATGGCTCATAATCTCTTTGAGGTGGTAAAGTGATGGAATTTTTTTCCATAAGTTCTTTAAGAATCGACTCAAGAGATTGGCCCAAAGGAGTAAAACTTTGTCAATTTGAAAAAATTGTGACTTGGGCAGATTTGTATTTTGAGTGTTGCCAAGATTATTGTTGAAGTTACCATGACTATTAATATTGTTTTGATTGGTAAAATTACCTTGATTGGTGTTGGTTCCTTGGTTGGTATTTCCATTTCCTTGATTGGTGTAATTGCGTGAGGTACTTGATATATTGAAGATGGATGGTTTAGTTGTTACATTGTTTGCATCTACCACACCATCATTGACAACATTCTTGATTCTAGTCCAAAATCTTGATTTGTCGTTGTCATTGTCATTGTTGTTGTTGTTGTTTTGGTTTTTTTTGTTTTTGTTTTTGTTGTTATTGTTGTTGTTGTTGTTGTTGTTGTTGTTATTTTTGTGATTAGAAAAGTTTGGACCATCTTTGTCAAGTTTTATCACTCCTCTCTTGACTAAGGATCCTTCAATAGTGATTGCATTCTTAATAACATTCTCAAAATGTGGAGGACAATGAGGGTTAATCCTATAACTCATTTCTTGATTAAGACTGTCAATAAAGATATCCATCTTTTATTTTTCAGGAACTGGATGGGAATATCATGTGAATAATCTTCTCCATCTTTGAAAGAATTTGATGAAGGGTTCTCTAGTATTTTTCTTTTCTTTGGATAGATCAAGCATGGTTATTTGATGTTAAATGTTGTAGGAGTATTGGGATATGAATTTTTTGATCAACTCCTCAAATGTTTTGATGGGTGGAGTGATTTTAAAAATCCATTCCATGGATTTCCCACCCAAACTTTGTGGGAAAAATATCATCAAGTATGTGCCCTCGTGTGAAAATTCAAGGCTTGTGTTTCTAAATTCTCTCACATGATCGATAAGATCTGTTTTCCCATTGTATCTATTGAATTTAGGAATTTCACAATGTTTTAAAAATGGGATCATGTTGAGGTGTCTATCAAAAGGATGTGGACAAATATCCTCCAAAGCATACTTCTTAGTTGTGCCTCCTTGTATTTCCTTGATTTTCCCTTGTAGTTCTTTTATTTTTTGGGTAAGAGCACTAAGATCATTTAAGGAAGTTTCATTCTTTTCAGGATCCTCTTTGATGTTCTCTATATCATAGTCAAAGGGAAATTTGGCACCTTGGTTTTCCAATAAAAGAAATTATCTTTCTTTATTTTTCTCTAATATCTTGTCCATAGATATGTGAAAATGTGGATCTTGTTCAACTTCTGTAAGCATTTCATTGGTTATTTCATCATTTGAACTATTTCCATTTGTACAAAGCCTATGAAAAGGATTTTATTCCCTATCACCCATGTTGTAGAGTGGGTTCTCTCTTTCGTCTTCTTCTCTTTGTTTTCGAGACCTTGTAAAAATAGGCATATGCTTGTATCAAATTTTTACTAAACTTAGATCACAAATGGGAGTGCAATTTTTTGGATAATTGATGCCTTAACCAAATAGAATGATGGATCCTATTTATATGACTAAGGAAATTCTAATTTTCAGATTGTGGGTCCCTAGATGAAGGATGATAGATCCTCTTCTAGGAATTAAACTAAAAATCAGAAATTGATGTGAAATTGATGCACTTTAAGATGTTTTGATTCTAGTTTGAAAAATGAGGATTTTGCAAAAAGCCTAATGTGTCCAACTTTCCCTATTGCAACAACTGATTTGGATGATTGAAATATTAAATTGTTGGTTGAGTAATGTAAGAATGAAGAATGGGTTGACTATGATTATGCCTTTGCGAAAGAGTTCTTCATTGGAAATAATCTTGTGAGTATAAAGGCTCTAAGGAAAAATCATCAGTAAATCCTCTAGAAAATTCATGATATCTATGGATGAAAGTTCGATGTTCAAGAAAGACTTTCCTACTTTGATATAAAAAGTGTCTCCTTTTTAAAAGCTTCTTGTAGCTAAGTTTCTTTTTTGGTTTATTGATTATTTTTCCAAGGGATTTCTTGACAAAAGTTGTAGATTTCTAGTCCCTAAACATAGAAAAGATCAGTATCAATGTTGTTCAAAGGATTGCTAGCAACAAATTGTGGTAGAAGAATTTTTTGGTATAGAAATACAAATGCACTACTCTGTGTCAGGGATGTGCTAGACTATTCAATGAATGTGCTAAAAGATCATATAAATGCATTACTTTGTCACATGTATGCTCTAAACTGTTGCATGGATGTGATAGACTATTGCATGGATGCGCTAGACTATTGCATGGATGCGCTAGGCTATTGAATGGATGTGCTAGACTATTGCATGTATGCACTAGACTATTGCATGTATGCACTAGACTATTGCATGTATGTGCTAGACTGTTGCATGTATGCACTAAAACAATCAGTCAATGCACTAAAATATCAATTCAATGTGCTGAAAAGACATGTTTTTTGACAGTTTACTGAATTGGATTATATTATTTGAATTATTGTTTGGAAAACACAACATGCAGTAGGAAGACAGTTGTTTTAAAAACCTAGAATCTAAAAAATAGGTGTATGTTCTCTGAAATTTCCATGGGTATTTGAACAAAACAAACACTTCAAGTAGACTCACTCTTAATGGTTAAAAAGGTCATTATAATCATCATAGCCCATATCTTAAAATTGCATCGACTCACAACCGTGTCACCCCCTAAAGGACACCCATATTTTTGTCTTTTCTAGGTGTGTACTCAAAGTTAGATTTCTCAATCCATTGAGAAAACGGTCCTTGGAAATTAAATGGTGAGTATCTTGGGGGTAGAATCTTCCCTCCCCTTGCACTGTGAGTATTATAATGTTTGGCTAATGACTCAGTTAGCTTTCTACACTAAGGTTCGTAATAAGGGTTTTCGTTCAGTGCGAAAAATGATAAACTCCCTCAAGAGACATCCCAACCTTTAGAACAAAGGCTTTGGGGATGGTTATCTTGCACACTACTGTTGAGTGGATTTTCATCAATAAATCGCTTTTAATTATAATGGGTTGGAAACCTTGGCTTTAGGGGTTTCCACTTAGGTAGTTCCTCTTGGGTGAGTATTTTTTTCCACAAGAGCAGGCCTGCTATAGGTTTTAACAAAGCATAAAGTGCATGAAATTAAAAGATGAGTTTGGAATTTTGATCACCTAGTTAAGGGGAGAGCATAGGCCTATCACCATCCAATCACATCAAACAATGTTCAGTTTTAAAGCCCAAATGACAATTTTCTATTCTAGGTGAAGATATTGCTTCACAAAGGACATGGTGTTCATTTTAACTGAGATAGCAATGTATGATGACTACCCTAGGATTGGTGTATTTTAATCCAAATGGCTACCCTAGGATTGTTTCATTTTAACCTTATGCAGAAATATTAACCTTTGTTTGTGGGCACGTCAAAACTAGAATTAAAAATTACAGTCTCATGAAAGCACTAAAAGAACACATAAATGTGCTATAACATAGTAGGTATGCGCTGAAAGAAACACATGAATGTGCTAAAACAGAGCATCTATACACCAAAAGAAGACATGAATGAGATAGAAAAAAGCATCTATGTGCTAAAACAAGCCTCGTATGCGCTAAAATTTTCCATGTATACGCTAAAACGGGTCTCATATGTGCTAAACCGCGAGTCCAATTTATAACCTGCCAAAAAACCTGCAATAAAATATTAAAAACGGGGCATGGGCCCCATGGTGGGCACTAAAATTATGTGTGGAAATATGTGGAAACAACTAATAAGTTAAACAAACACACCAATGAAACAAAGAATCTAATTTAAAATTAAACAAACTCCAAACTCAACAGATTCTTGAAAGATGTCACATTGTCCTCTATCTCCAAGGATTCATTTTAAGTTGCTCGCTCTCATATTGTATAAGAAAAATATCAATAGAATAACAACCTAGAGAACGAGATGCTATGAAAATTGCATTCTTATGCTAAATAATGTGAGATAATGAAATTAAGAACATATTATGCAAGCTATTCTACCATGATTACTTATGCTAAAATGATAAAAAATGAAATGCTATGCTTATGATCAAGAAATCTAGGATATTAAGATGCTAAATGGTTGATAATTCAACTATAATTCTCACGTTACGCAACTAGATAATTTTCAAAGCACAAAGATGTCTTATTTATATAATTTTGGAGGCAAAAGCTTAGTTGACAAAGATCAACGATTGAAATTGATTCTTGTAAGATGAACGGTGGAAGATCGAGAAGTTGGAGAGAAAGATGGAGGATAGAGAAAAATAAGGAAGATGTTTCCTCCCACAAAACCTTTTTCCATTCAAAAATGAAGGAAGATGGCCATTTGTCATTTTTAGTTATGAGAAGTTATCTAGAAGTTGAGGATAATTCCATAATTAAATAATAAAATTATTTAATATGATGTGACATGTGGATTTAGAAGCTTCCATAATTAAATATTTAAATATTTAATTATGTGTGAAAAGTGGATAAGAAGTGCCTAATTAAATATTTAAAATATTTAATTATATGGGAAAAGAGAATTTAAAGAAATAACGATAGTCTATGGATTTAGAAGAACATTTACTTTATTTGAATAAAAAATTCAAATTTAAATCAATAAGATAATTAATTAAACTATAAAATTTATTTAATTAATTAAGAGGAAAAATGATAATAATTAAATAAACTTATTTATTTAATTAAAATAGAAGAATTAGAAAAGGAACAATATAAAAAAATAATTAAATTTATTTATATGTAGATGGAATTAGAAGATTAATTAAATAACTCGTATTTAATTAATTACCAAACTTAATATGATGTGACCATTTGTAGAGGTATACATATATAACACCAATAACTGCATAGTTTCTCACAACATGTCACCATAATCTTCCAAATTCATATGAACATGAATCTATAGGAAGGAAACATACAATGAAGAGATACAACCTATAAACCATAAAAATTCCTTCTACCAATACCTCAAAAGTGATACACTTTGTCAAGTATGATCTCCTTACAACCCCAAATAAAAAGCATCAATAAAACCCATAATGTTAAATCTCTTAGATCAAACACAGCATATGAATCATGTATAATGCTAAAATGGATGTAAGCCTCTCTAACCATGAAGATCAAACTTAAAGTATCCATTTCCAAATCAGGAAATCAGCCCATAAAACATCTCCTAAACTCCTCATCAATGAATGATAACATAAACTCAAATGCACAAGGAGATAATCATGCAAAATATCTCTCAAAATGAATCCTCTAGAACTAACTATCTATAGCTCAAGATCCATATCTATAAAAGATAAATCAATATAAACTCATGCTAAATAATCCTCAAACGAGTCTCCCAAAATCAATCACCATGACTCATCTCATTCCCATGAGAAATAAAAGAAAAAAACATAAACACATCAAAAATAGGATGGGAAATACCTATTAGATGATAAACCACCAAGTATACCAAGAGTGGGGAGTGAGAATACTCCTCTAGGATAAGGAAGCCATCATGACTCACTCCAAGAACAATCTCCTCAATAGGTCCATCATGAACTCACGTCCATATCTAGGTGAAGACTCCTCGGTCTTCCTATTGAAACCTCAACAAAGTAACCATCTCAAGAAAATATCTCTAATCCCAAGAGAACTCCAACCTCACCCAAGTCTCCATGTATCCATGATAATCTCCAACCGATCAATCCATGCTAACCTCTAGATGCAACATCACATAATCATGAAGCATCCAAGAAAATGAACAATGCACTCAATACCAAGAGAACCAACAATATCAATGTCAAAGCCCTAATCATAGAATCAAGAACCTATCATGACATCATGATCTAACCATCTCCTCATAGGATATCACATGCACAATTTATACATCTTTCTCTCAAGAGAACAAGTATCATGCCAAAAATCTAAACCGATATCAAGAGTAAACCATGACATAATAATAATCACACTTTAAACCAAGAATCATACATCTCCAATCACATGAAGATAGCCATCACCAATGATGAATCCATGTCACTACCAACTAATCCCATTGAACCATGATATCAAGCTACACATGGCATCATGACAACCATATCCTTGATGAAGATCATCCAAGTCCACACATGCAATTGAAATGCCGAACATACCAAGTGGAACCAAGATCTCTAAACCAATAGGATACAATCACCATCAAATAAATAGGAACCAATCCTACAATGCCAAGTCATCACTATCAAGAGCTCCCACTGAAAAGTGTAACCAATGAAGTAACAAAGCTATCATGACATCGTGATAAAACTACAAGCTACAAGTCCCATCAACTGACTAATCAAATAATCTAACCATCCATCCTCTCATCCCAAAGCAACATACCAACACATAAATGGCCATAGACAAGGCCAACTAACAAATTTTGCATCAATATTAAACCAATATCATGGATATAGATAGTCCAAAGCCGAGTCATCCCACTACAACTGAATGGGTTTCTAACCCACACAATTGCATAACTCAGAGATCCAAACAATGAAGCATGCAATCTCATCATCATATTAGTATCCTACAAACTAAGATATCAAAGAAGATAATCATGTAGACGTCAAGACTCAAACACCAAATCAACCACACATCTAATTTTACAAAAAAATCCATAAATGAGTAACCATAGTCAAGGAACCAATCAAGCATCAAGGAGATAAGAACAACCTCCTAACAACAAACCATATCACCACCAAATAACCATATACATGATCATGTCGTGCTAATGCTCAGATGTAACTACATATCCATGACACCATAATCATAGCTAATGATGTACCTGCACTGAACTATCACCCATAAGAGACTCCATGTCTCCACTCATGTCAACCCATGTCCTAAAAATGAAGACAACATGTGTACATGTCACCATCAAAGTCCAACTCTAAAAAACACCTATAAACCTATACTAAGAAGAACCAAACTAATAATTAGTTGTATCCTCATAAATATCATATAGAAACATGTAATCCCTCAAAGTTTCATCTCTTGATTCATCTAGATGCTCACACAATCACACCTTGAATCTCAAGCTCCTACAAGTGATCAAACAAGTATAATTTGTTTCTTGCACCACAAACTAAAAATGTGACTGATCCACTATATGGTACACTATTCATTCTCTCCAACAACTATTTGAAATCGAAAATCCAATTCCATATGCAAAAGTTATGCTCAAGACCATGTACAAGAGAACATCTGGCTTTTAGGCTCCAAAAACTGATAAAACTACAAAATTAGGAGTCCAAACCTATACCACTATGTAGTGCTCAAAACCATCTTTCCAATCAGTATAAGAAGTCAAAAATTTGATATCCTAGGTGAAAGTTATGTTTGTTTGAAAAATAGTCCAATTTCACTATATAGACAACTCTTAGGTGAGCCACATTCCAAAATAAAATCTGATTTCATTTTAACAATCAAAAGTTTGGGGTAGTTATTTAAATTTAGTTTTTAATTTTAAAACTTCAATGCATGGGTGGTGGATGATTTAGAGTGATTTAATTTTTTTAATTTATTTTCAAAAGTCTTCAATCTTTTTAATAGTGGCCACTAATTATGGACCCAATACACATAAACATTTAAATTTAATTTCATATACTAAATTTTTAAGACAAAAAATAAGTCAGACAGTTAAAAAAAAATTACAGACTAAGTGTGATGTGGTAGGGGCTAATGCAGGGTGGGTAGGGTCTGCAGACCCCACAACCTCCACTAATATATATATATATATATATTAATTCTCAATAATAATGATTTATTATGTAGGGTTTTAATATTTTTAATTTTAATTTAAAAACTGGAGAGTTTATTTTTTAATATTTTTGTTTTCTATGCCCTGTAATTGACTTGGACAACCATACAAGTAGGGTTGTGGGTAAGTTGTTTTGCATTTTTTTCAACTTTTCCAAAATAGGGAAATTTTTATATGAATCTTCATTTCTCGGTGATCTTGGATCCAATGGCGAGGTCTATTTTGTCTCAAGAGGTCATTCATGATCTTTCCTCTACAAAACCCCCATATAAAAGCTCAATCCAAGAAAATCCTTTTGACCTAAAATATTCATACCTCAGATCTACAATAAATCCAACAAATCTTGACAACCCAAAAGCCAAAATCTACATAATAATGCCTAGAACATGTGTTCCATATCCTGTAATGCCTCAGATCTATCCTACATAGCCATGGATTCACCTTTGCACCAAATCTACTCAAATAAGGGTTATAAAAAAAACTTGGAATCTCACACCTCCTATCAACCATGAAAGATTTGATACTACTTGTTAGAAAATAATGCATAATACCCACATTCTTAATCCATTTCCTACATAACCCCATGATAGAAAAGCATAAATGCAAGTAACCATAATGCATAGATCATAATAGACAAGACATAAGATAACACAAGATATACCCTAGGAAAACCCTCAAGAGAGAAAAACCCAACCTCCAAAAGCATCTATACTCCATCTATTATTCAACAATAAAAAATTGCAAGAGTTACAATGAATACCTCTAAAGCATCAAGTCTCTCCAAAGAATCTTCTGTGTCCAAGCATGAATCCACACATCCCATTCCATGCTTCACATATGCACTCCTTAGAAAGACCCGATAATGATAGCCCACTAACCCAACCAACCTTAACCACTAAACAGGTGCTTTCTTTCATAGACTCAAGCTCACACAAACACAACCAAGTGGTAAGATAAAACCATGTACCACAAAACCATGTGAATAAAAAACCATTAACCCCTCATTTAATATTGGGTAATAATTTTTCACTTTATTAAATATTTCCCTAATATTAAATTATTATCTCATGTCTCTCACACATTAATTAATAAACCAATGTTACAATACACCATAAAGTGGTACCTAAATAATTACCTAGTGTGATTAACCACACCTCCTAGGTGCATCACAACTAAAATAATTGGTGTACTTATTGGATACTCAAGCCACTTTCCTTAGATTAAACAAAGTAGGTTTCTTCTAGCTTTGGGAGGTAAAATTGTATGAGCATTATACTAAGGTAAAGTTGGAGAATAGCTACATTGATTTTTATGTTGTCAATGAAAACTTTGTGTATGCAGTGATCAGAGGATTGGAGGAATATTTCTCTAGGAGAATCTCCATTGAAGCCATGAAAGAGCTCAAAATTTGTGGGAACTGGTATATTCAGTTCAAAAAATTTACATAAATTAGAGTGGTTGGATTCCATAAGACTCCACTAAAGCTTCCAAGGTACCCATATGACAAAATAGCCTTGTTGGAGGTTTGCAGACACTATTGAAATTCATCAATTGATAGTAGGAAAACAAAAAAATGGGTATAGTTTCCTAATTAAGATGGGAGTATATTCGTGTGCCAACATGTAAAATGCCAAAATTACAAATGTAAAATTGGTAAAATACTTCCTCGAGATGTACAATAATGAGAGAGCCAGATTTGATTCTATTGGGAATATTAGCAAGGTGATAGGCTCTTTCCTCATACATGAGCCTAAGATTGAAGACCATTGGGAAAATTGTGAAGAGGAATTTGAAGTAATAATGAAAGATTATTGTTAATTGATAGTAAAATTAATTAAAAATTACAAAGACATTCAATATCGAAAGATTTGAAAGAAAATGGGAAGTCTTAGACCCCATTGATAGTGGGAAACATATCTACAACCAACCAATCTTCAATATAGATTGTTCAGTAGAGGAGGATGATAACATTGAAACGAGGGAAGCTAATGTCAAGAATCACTCCTTCAAGTGGTTTAAATATCCTTCTCTAATGATGGAGCTTCCCAAACTTGCAAAAGCTTCAAGAAAGGATAAATCAAGAGAAGGATCCTCAGGTGCAGCAACCAAGACTAAGAAGGCTTCACCTCCCAAGGTTGTAGGAAATAAGAGAAAAGAGAAATAACAAATCAATATTAGCTAGAGTGAGGAGGACATTAAATAAGAAAAAAATGTCAGAAGAAAGAGGACTAGAGAAACAGTTCAAGAAAGAGTTACCTAGAGGGAGTCCCAACAAACTTATTCTTCCTCCCCTCCACATGAATCCCCTCCACCTTCACCTCCTCCTTCTCCAATGTCACCACATGACCCCCCTCCATATCCTCCTCCATCCCTTCCTCTATCTCATCAACCCACTCCACCTCCATCTCATTCACCCTCTCCACCTTCACCTCCACATGACCTTCCCCCTCTTCCCACTCAAGAAGATGAACTACATATTTGAGAGGAGGAAACACGCAATAAAATAGTGATAGAAGAGGTAGTGTTGGAGGAAGGTGAAATTCAAAGAGAATTTATTGTTGAGGAAACTATAGTTGAAGAACATATGGAGCAGGAAGTGGACCAAGCAAAAGAAACTCAAGATGAACAAGTCTCGGGAGAGAGGGAAATAGGAGCTAAAGCTAAGAAAAGGGAGGTTAAGGAAACTGACTCATAAGGCTCCCATAACATAGAAATCATCCCCTCTCAAGAGAAGTGTTCTCTAATGTGTCTATTTTTCTTAACCACACAATTCAAAGGAGACAAAGGAAACATGTGGAAGGTAGCTCAAAAAATATCTTGATCATATTAACAAAAGCCTTCTAGTCTCTAGTAAAAAGAATAAAAAGGGACCAATGAATATCTATAGTCACCATGGATGAGCAAAAAAATATAACTATTGAAATATCCATCCCTCTAGTAGACAAACTTGAATAAAAATTGAGGTCAAAAGACTACTAGATTAGGAAAGTTGATTTGAGAGTACAAATAAGTGAAGGAGAGTGGAAATATCTCTAAATGTCTATTTTTGTTATCTTAAAAAGGATGCAAAAAGATGAGAACACTAAGGAGGAGCTTACAGATAAAGTGGCCCAATTGATGACCTATATTAAAAATTTGATTAGACTAGTAGATATAGCTGCTCTTGAGTCTACATTGTAAGCCACATTAAAGGGAGAGGTAAACCATTCTGACCCTAAATGATAGAGTCTGACAGTGAAGCAATGGAAGTCTAATTTTTTGGCCTTAGCCCATAGAGTGCTAAGGAAAGTAATAAATTATTATTATTGTATTAGTGATGAGGGTAGTTTGGTCCAAAAAAATTAAGGTGGGTATAAATGAGGAGCTATTGGTTTGGGACTCGATTACATCCCAATTTTCAAGAAAATAAAGGAAATATCTACAAAAGATATAATCAAACTTCCAGTGATCAAATAATAAGATTAGGAAAATATTCTTGAATGGTTAATAGATACATAAGTAAGAGTTAAGATCTTGAATAAGTGTAAGTCCAAATTAAATAGGAATAGAGGTCTAGCTAAACAAGCTATGACCAAGATACAACAATTTATTGAAGAATTGGATTGCATAGTTTGGGAAATGTCAATTTTGGTGATAGCTCCCAACAAAATGGTAGAAGAGATGAAAAAATAATATAGTTTCAAGTTACCCAAGCTGTAATAGATAAGATGATGAATAAAAATACAAATCTTCACTCCTTCCAAGAAGATTTGAATGTCTTTGTTAATTTGTAGGAACAAATGGAGAACTAATCCTTCTATAAAAGAATACAACTTCAATATCATCAAGGTCCACCAATGGAGAAGATGAATGAAGTTATCTCTACCTTCATAAAAAAATTCCCCAACTGACTAAAGTCAGAGTTCTCATTTTGTGATTTATCTTTGAATAAATATTGTAATAAATCAAAACCTAGGTTGTAATATTAGAGCTGGCTTTTTATTTTAGTTTACTTTTAGTTAATTGTTAGTTTCCTTAATCTAAGTTTAGATAGTCTCAAAATTGAAATTGAGGTGATTTAGTTAGCTTTCAATTATATTTTAGTTAAACTCAATCATATCTAGGGCACTAAAGTTAGTTTCAATTTTCTTTTCTTTTTTCGATCCACAATTTTAGGAACTCAATGTCCTATTTTTTTAATTTTGGATCATTTCAAAGGATCCAATTTTGATGTATTTTGGAAAGATAAACTTATACATTCTCAGCATGAGTTTCCTACTAAATTTTTGAATATCATATTTTTGATAAATCAAAGGATTAATATGCCTATTTTGTATGCATCTCAATCTAGTGTATTGGTAATGGTATGATTGTTTTATCTTTTCTAAATTGAATAAATTAATGAAATCTCATATGTTATTCTAGAATGAAGTAAGATTTTTTCTCAGATCTACATGTTTTTGATGGAATTCTAATTTGATAAAGTCTAAAAATCTTGTGACTAATCATAATTTCTTAGAAGATTGCATCATTGTTTTTGAAAAGTTAAACAACATTTACAGGGCGTTGTACCCAGCACAACGAGCCTCTAGGGACAACAAAGGACCAATATTAAACAACTAAAAAATAGAACAAAAAACCAGAGACACCCCAAGGGCAGCACAACAATAGCAGAGAAACAACAGACCAGCCAGCAATAGGAACAACTAACTAGCTTCGCCCCAGTTCTTGATCAGGAGGTCCACCGCCTCATCTCCCACCCACTCTTTATTTTCCTAGCTATTGTGCCCCTCCAGTTCCTCCTTGATGGCATTTGATAGAGTACTCATAACAAAGTGACCCAGTTTCATGGTGAAGCGGGTCAGCCCCCGAAATCTTTTGTCTAGAGTGTCCATACGCTTTGCCACCTTATCTGAATCAACCCCAACATCCATAACACCCAGAGCCTCACTAGGCTCATCCAACAGCGGCTGCAAAGGGCACGAGCCAGAGCCATCAGAAGGGAGCATGCTATCCACCAGAGTAAGCTGGGGCTTTACCACTGCATCTTCTTCCACCTCTTTAGACTCTTCCTCCTTATAACCCTTGTTGTCAGACTGCTCCTCGTCTGAATCCTCAATAATTAATCTCTTCTTGCTATTCTTAGCCAGCCTCCCAGATCTTCTCCTGACACTTTCCCCTCCAGTCATTTTCATGTTTCTCAAACCATGTCCCCTTTGGAATCTTTAGTAACCGCATTCTTACCCTTGCCTTCTTTGATAGCCACAGCCTGCATGTATTTCTCCTTGCCTTTCTTTGACATAGGGCCCGTAACAACCGTATCAGCCTGAGTTGCTTTTAGCTCACAGAGCCCTTCCATCACACTAGCATGGGCCCTACCCAACCCACCCTTAAGCTTTTTGGAGGTAACTTTGGTCTTGGGGTTCGCCAGAACAATATTAGACTTTCGAGGAGGACTCTTGGACTTAGCCGGGGAGATATGCACCGTGGAGAGGGGTTCAATGTTCTCAACACGAACAACAATGATGGCTTTGGGCGGGCAAAGGGCAAGATGAAAATGATACAGGCGGAGAATTAGCCCCTGATGGAGTGGGAGCAGTGGAGGATCACAGGGATTTCACCTAGCTACCACTTTACACTTGTCCACAAAACTTTCTAGGTCCATTAGAAGGAAAAACATAAAACTAAGAAGCATTTTGTGTCTAAGGTGGTTTAATAGGGGGAAATGGTAAAAGAAGCAAGTTTTGAATCTACCTTCTAGCGTAACATATTTCATTAGCACCATGCAAACCTGGTCCCATGACTTAGGAAGATCTTCTCTTTCAAACCCCGCATGGTTCCTAACAGGGGTCTCTTCTCCTTTGAAAAATGCCCTTAAGCTCTCATGGTCCGACTTTTTGGTGGGCTTGGGATATTTTTTCCCTTCACACAGTAACCCCATAGCCTGCGCAATAACCTCCTCACTGATTTCAAATGAAATCCACCCAATGGAGACCCTCCTGTCCTTCCATGAGCTGGAAAATTGACCAGATAAAATGGGGTCATGGCTAACCAAGCTTTCCATGAGTGGAGCAATTCCTCCCTCCACACAGATGTGCCAGAAAAGCGGGTTGTTTCAGAATTCATCACAACTATCCAGTAACGTCCAAATGCAATCACCTCCCATACTGCTAGACGTCATAGGAAGCTCACAGAAATGTAGGAAATACCAAAAATAGCAGTCTTGAACAATAATCTTAACTGGATAGTTAAGGCAGGGATTACAGTGACGCAAATCTAAGCTTGCATACCAATCACACACTTGGAGAGGAAATATGCCATAGTGAGAAAAGACACAAAAATTAATGAAATTATGATTACAGTATAGAGGGCGAAAGTTGGTAGAGAAGTAGGAAAGGCATGAAGCCCCATGCAGATGGACTAAAAAACTAATTTTAGTAGTCCTCCAAATTAAACCAAAGGATCCCCTAGCTAAACTAGCTGATCTAAAGTCACTAGAAAGCGGCCAAATCGTAACATAGAAAGTCACATCATTATTAATACATTCACTCCTCCCAAAGTAATGAGGAGACAAAACAAGAAATCCAATTCCAAAAATAATAGCCCGCATAGTACGGTCCCTCACCTGATAATTAGTCACGGCTCTCCAATTAATCCGCATGATGCCACCGAAACAAGACTTGAACTCCATAATTAAATCCCCACCCCACTGTCTCATCATAATCTTATAAATTAAACCCATCCACCAAGTCCAAAGGACATACACGTGGACACTCCTTCCCCTGCCCCACACACGCTCAACTCTACCAAGATAAATTCACCTGTACTCCATACCGATTTTGACATTCATCCACCAACACATCCAAATTAACCAGTGGGCCCCCCCGTCATCTCTCTTCATCCAAAATTTAACCATCATTATAAACCATGGTAGCATTTTCCCGCTTTATCAATACTTGAATATTTGGCGGTAGTCTTTCCTTATTCCTCCAACATCTAGCCAAGTCCCAACCTAAGCCAAGATTAGCCAAGGCATCCGCCACACAATTTCCTTCTCTAAAAATATGAGTCACCTTTTTGTCCCTTAGCTTAGACATAAGGAACCTAGCATCCATCAATATGTCCTTGGTGTTCCAACCTATAATTTTATCTTTTTCCACAACATCTGTCACCGCTTTGGAATCTCCTTCAATATGGAGATTAACAATCCCCAGAGAAACAACGATTTTGAGGCCCATAAACAACGCACGAGCCTCAGCCACCATAGCCGATTGAACCCCAATGCCGCCAGCAAACCCCACCACCATATTCCCTATAGAGTCTTTGATAATCCCACCTATACTTGCCCTTCCTAGATTGCCTTTAGCAGCCCCATGAAAATTCATTTTGAACCATCCACAATCCGGAGGCTCCCATTTAGTATTTCTCCTAGCTAGAAATTTTGAATTATCAAAGGCATCAACCTTTAGATCCTGGTGCCAATCCTTGGCCAATTTTATTTCATAATCCCTCGGCCCCAACTCAGGAAGTTTCCCTTCAAAGAGGGAGATGTTCTACTCTATGAGCCGAACACTAATGCCAAACACCTCCTTGGGGCTCAACTCAATATTCCTGAAAACCCTGTTGTTCCTTTCCTTCCATAAGCACCAACCTAAGACTGGGAGGGTCTGCCTCCGAATTTCATTAGTCAAGGGATGGACAAAAGGGCCATTCCAACCCATAATAAATGACAAAATGTCTTTGCTCATAACCTAGTGGACATCAAGTTTCTCAAAAGCCAACCCCCAAACTTCAGCAGCATATGGGCAATATAACAACAAAGTGGCTGACAGTTTCTCCCCCTCATTGCAAAGGAAACATCTATTGGGGAAACATAACCCACAAATTTTCAGATTGTCTTGAGTTAAGATCCTATTATGACAGGTCGTCCACCAGAAAAATTTATTTTAGGAATCAAGTGGCAATTCCAAACCCTCCTCCAGTGTTTCTCAATAGGAATTTCCTCAGTCAGCAGTATGTAAGCAGAACTAACCGAAAGATCCCCTTGCTTATCTAAATCCCAAAAGAACTCATCCTCCCTATCATAGGAAGGAAACCTAAAACTGGAGAGCAACACCTAAAGAGATCTAGCAAGGCGACAAAGGTCAACAGAGTGGGGGTAGCAAAGTGAGAGATCTCTCCAAATCCTAGCTCCAGGAGGCCCAGTCACATAGTCTCCAATAAATAGCCCAAAGAATCTCTGAGCTTCATCCATCACTGCTCTAAAAGTAGAGCCAGCCAAAGGGGAGTCCAAAAGCCAGGCATCATCCCAGAATCTGATTTTGACCCCGTTCCCCACTTTCCATTTGATCCCTTTTTTTAGCAAGCCTTGTGTGCTGCAAATGCTCCTCCAAATCACTGAACCTAGGGGATGGGGTTCCTTAAGACAATCAATCAAAGGCCTATTCTGGAGGTACTTAGCATTCAGAATTTTGCACCAATCTTTGGTGTTACTTAACTGGTCCCACCCAACCTTGGCCATCAACACCTTGTTAGAGATAACTATCTTTCTTATTGCATCATTGTTAACAACTATGTGGATTGCTAATTGTTTTAACTATGGTTATTGAGATTTTATTTAACTGTTCAAAATTCATTAATAGAATAGTTCTTATCATTATCTATTTAAATTAGTATTGGTCTAAAATATTTCTCATTAACCTCAATCTTTTGAATTTTCTTTTAAGTCCATTTGATGTTTTTAAGAAAGAGCATATAATTGATATAAATATTTTGTGGGAAAATCTTAATAAACAATTCTTTTTTTGAATATTAGATCTATTATTGATTGCATGTTATTGATATCATTTCTAGAAAACATAACAATCTAGAACCCTTGTTGAAAAATGCTAACAATGATCAATTTATTATCCCACATGGTCAAGAACTAACTTACAAGGAACATTGGAGTATTTTTCTACTTTTCAAGAGAAATAAATCATTATTTCTTAGCAAGTTGGATGTGCTAACACCACCCTCAAAACTACCACACTTGGGAAATATTTAGATAAGGATTTTGTAAAAATTGAGGATATTAACCTTAATGAGAAAATAAACAAGGTCAAAGGTGAAATTTCATCAATGAGGAATGAGATGAATGAATTTTCTAGGAAGTTGGACATACTTATTCAAAGGATGAAGTATAAGTGAGAAGATTCACCTAATAAGGCAGAAGATAATACTTTTTTTGGACATGAATTTCTTGGGCTTTAATTAGATCTCAAGAAGGATCATCCCTTAAATAATACTTTTCCTACTAAATTCATACCCAATTTTGATATGAGAAATTTTGATGGCAAGGATCCAACTAATTGGACTTACCAAATGGAGCAGCTCTTTTATCTTCATCATGTTCCAAGTCAACAAAAGGTGGCTATGAAATCATTATACTTGGAACCAAAAAAATTTATTTAGTATCATTAGCTATGTGATGAGAAGACAAAGAAGGATTTTTTGGTCACATGGCCAATTTTTCAAGAGGAACTTGTTAACCATTATGGAGATAACTTTATGGATAGCTACTTCTACCAACTCACTAAATTAAAGAAAATAGGTACATTAAAGGACTATTTCTAGGAGGTTTAAAGGACCACATAAAATATGAGGTATATTTGTTCCAACCACAATCCTTGTCACAAGTGATACTTATGGAAAGACAACAAGAGATAATTAACATAAGAGAAAGGAGCTCTTCTACACATAATTTCCACAACCTAAAAATTGAGGAGAAAAGAGAAAATAGGTTGTGTTTCAACTATGATAGAAAATACAATCAAGGACATAAATATAGTGAAAATAAATTATTCTATATTAAAGGTTTGAGTGAGGAATAAGAGGAGGAACCAATATTAGAGGGTGATAGGGAGTCACATGAGGAACCACATGATCACCAACAAATAATTTATTTTCATGTATTGTTGGGTTTTAGGTCCCTATAAACTTTTAAGGTAGTGGGTTTCTTAAAGATGCATATTGTAACAATGTTGATTGAATTGAGTAGTACTCATAATTTCATCAACAAAAAGTTGGCTACTCATCTTTTTTATATATATATCTAGCTCTAGAATTTCGGGTCTTGATTGCAAATGGTGGTAATGTTAGTTATTCTAAAACATTCCACAACATTAAACTATCCATGGGAGATTATCATCTTAATTTCCTAATGTATGTTATCTCCATGGGTGTAATAGATATTGTTTTGGGAGTACAATGGATTACTATATTAAGAACTATTGAGATGACCTTCTAGGAACTATTCATGAGATTTCAATTAGAAGGAACAATAATAGATCTAAGAGAGTTTTAGGAAAAGTTCCCCCAAATGGTAAGCTTTCATCAAATGCAAAAGTTTCTTAAGAAAGGAGTTAATGGATTTGTGGCCTAGTTATGTTCATTAGAAGCCTATCAATCTAATGCTCCTACCCATCTAGATTTATAAGCAATTATAGATCTCCACTCAATGGTTTTTGGAGATATTCCTGCAAGACTTCCTTCTAAGAGGGGTCATGAGCATACCATACAACTAGTTCCAAGGATCCATACACCCAACATTAGGCCTTACAAGTACCCATATATACAAAAAAATTGAGATTGAAAAGATGGTTTAGGAGATGCTAGAGGTAGGAACTATCAGGCATAGAAAAAGTCCTTACTCCTCACTATAGTTATGGTGTGTAATAATTATGAAAATTGGTTCATTTTCCCAGACTATAGAGTTCTCAACATGTACACCATTAAAAATAAGTTTCCTATTCTAGACATTGATGATTTTTTTGGAAACACAATTGTCATTGCACCAAAAGATCAACCTATTAATGCTCGATACAATTGTGAGAGTTAACGGATCCACGAGAGGTGTTTAATCCATGTCATGAATCCCGAGGGGAGTGCTGACCATCTGCCAAAACTCTCCCCCTCAGCGTTACCCGAGGGGATTCAAACTCGAAACCTTTGGCTCTGATACCAATTATTGGAAACACAATTGTCATTGCACCAAAAGATCGACCTATTAATGCCTGATATAATTGTGAGAGTTAACAGATCCACAAGAGGTGGTTAAGCCATGCCACGAATCTTGAGGGGAGTGTTGACCATCTGCCAACAAATTTGCTAGATGAATTGAATGGAGCTATGTATTTTACAAAGTTAGATCTTAGATTAGGTTATCACCAAATTTGAATTAAGGAAGAAGATATTTATAATAAAACATTTATGACTCAAGAGGGTCATCATGATTTTTTGGTGATGTCATTTTGTCTTACTAATGCACCATCTACATTTCAAGGTTTGATGAACTCCATATTATAGAATTTTTTGAGGAAGTTTTTATTAGTTTTCTTTGATGATATATTGATTTATAGCAAGACATGAGAGGAAAATTTTCAACATGTAGATCAAGTATTACAATTTATTAAGGATCACTATCCCTATGCTAAACCCTCCAAGTGTGCTTTTGGTCTCAAAGAGGTGGAGTAATTGGGACGCATAGTTTCACATGGATTAAAGGTAGATCCTAAAAAAATGAGACTATCATGAAATGGTTTGTTCCAAAAACCATTAAGAAATTGATGGGTTTATTGGGATTGAATAGATACTATATAAGGTTTTTTGAATAATTATTGTCATATAGCAACACCCCTCATATTAAAGAAGGATTATTTTCATTGGAATGAGTTTTATAATGCAACATTTGAAATATTAAAGGAGGCTCTATGTAGTACTTGCTACTCCAGACTTCACCAAGGATTTTATTATATGAAATTTGATGCCTCAGGAAATGGTATAGGAGCATTTTTCTTGTAGGAGAGTCAACCAATTGCTTTTGAGAGATAAATTAAAGGGTAAGAATCAAATAAGACCTATTTATGAGAAGAAAATTATAGCTATTCTTCATGCAATAAAACATTAAAGGTCTTATCTAATGGGTAAACACTTCAAGGTTAAGATAAATCATGATAGACTAAAATATTTTTTGAAACAAAGATTATCTTTTGAAGAGTAATAAAAATGGGTCACTAAGATGTTGGGTTATGAATTTGAGATTGTATATAAGAAAGGGAAGGAAAATGTTGTAGTAGATGCACTATCTAGGAAGGATGAGAAGGATAAATCTTTATTGTGTGTCATTTCAATATTACAAGAATATTGGGTAGAAAAATATAAACTAAAGTGGATGAACAATGTTGCTACAAGTAATCTCATTCAACAATTACAAACTAATCCCAATTATAAGGCATATGATTTTTAGTATAAAGAACAATTATATCTTTGCAAGAATTCCTCTCTCAAACAAAATATACTCACATTGCTTCATGAGTCTTCGGTGGGTGTTCATTCCGGATTTTTGAAGACATATCATGAAGTCAAGGACTTCTTTGGGAAGGGAAAAAGGGGATGTTCAAAAAGTTGTGGCTGAATGTTTGGTTTGTCAAAGAAATAAAGGGGATACAATTAAGATTTCTAGTCTCTTGCACCACTTAGTTATTTCAATCCAATGGTGGGAAGAGGTCTCCATGGAACTCATCACAAGGATTCCAAGATCCTACGGTAAGAATGGCACCATGGTAGTAGTGGATTACCTCACTAAAAATGCACATTTTATTGTATTATCACATCCTTTTACATTAATTATAGTGGATTTTTCTTTGGATAATATACAATTAAGCTACATCGTATACCTAAGCTTATTGTTAGTAATAGTGATCTTAACTTTCCTAGTAACTTTTAGAAAAAAATATTCTCATATTTAGGTACACAATTGGCTCATAGTTATTCATACCATCCTCGATCTAATGGGAAAACTGAGGTTCTTAATAAGTGTTTGAAAAGATATCTATATTGTTTCACTTTAGATAAACAATCTCAATGGGTAGATTGGCTACCACTAGTAGAATGGTGGTATAACACTTCCTTTCATAGCTCATCAATAATGTCTCTTTTTATGGAACTATATGGATATCATCCTTCATCCATCACATCATCATTTAAGGTGTCACTAAGAGTTCAAGTTGTTGAGGACCACATGCTTCATCAATAACAAGTAATTTTAGGAGTCAAAGAGAATCTAACTATTGCCACCCATAAATTTGATGAATTTCTAGTGCTTAATTGTTCCTAGATTGGAAACAAAACCCCATTTTGAAGCCTCATGGCAATAGGATTGGTTAAAAAATTTGGCATTATATCTCCCAATCTATGATTTGTCATGAAAATTCCTTTTGATTTTTTTTCTATAGATCACCAAGGGTATGGAAAATCAATTTTATGGAATTTAGATGAGTTTTGAGGAAAATTTTAATGTGTCACCATTTTGGAGTAGGTCTGGAGGGTCCCATAAATTTTTTCAAATTTCACAATTTTGGAAACAACCTAGTTCTTATTTTTTCCTCAATATCTTATACCTCTAGTTTCATGACCATCAAAGAAGTTTTAGAGCCTGAGAAAAAATTGGTTAATTAGCCCCTTGGAGGGCCTAGTTTACAAAGGTCTCAAAAATATTTTCTATGAGATTTTTGACAACATTACGAGGATGTAAATTATTGATTATGGCCCTTTGTAAGTTTTCACAACCTCCAAATGCTATTTCCACCCATGGTATCAGTTATGTCGCATGCCCTATGGAGGAATTATACCATCAATTTCACTATGTTGATTAAATTAAAAAATTCAAAACATTTTAATGTTTTAAAATGAGTTGAGAGAGCGGATTATTAGTCTCAAATGTCTTTAACATTTCATCTAATAAACCACATTAAGTGGATATTTTTATTTTCAAATTTAATAAATTTTAATAATAAAATATCAAAGTTTAAGGCACAAGAACCGCCTAAGTTCTAAGGACATTTTTATGCATGTGGAAAAAATTAAAATGTAAAGGAAGGCTTAAAATATTGCTAGTCAAAGTTTACTAATCTTCCTCTCTACCCCACATGGTGAGGGGTCTCTTCCTTTGGTTGAGTTTTCAAGGAGGTAAATGTGTATAGGGGGCATGATACAAGCCTTTATTATTGTTGAATGGGCACTCAAATTCTAGTTTCCTACTCTAGTTCCAACACCATATTATGGGAAAAAAATTCATTGTTTAAAACTTACAAATCTTCAATTTATTTTTTCCATGAATATTAATCACATGGTTGGGATTTCAATGCAATTTAAGGGCCATTTTTTGATGAAAAACATTTCATTCATGTTCATGGTGATGCATGGGGCCTTTCCAATGTGGGGGCAACAAATTTAATGTATTATGAATTATTTTATGTTGCTAGTAATGAAAAAATGGCTCATCAATGTTTCTCACGCCCAGGTAGTCATTTTAATGTTGTTTTGAGCTTGTTCTAAGTGTCAATCAAGTTAAGAATTCTCTTAACTGAAAAAATCCCCCAACACTCAAAACATCCCAACACTCATTTCCTATGCATCAATTTTGGTGAGATTTTTAACATGTTTCAAATACCAGTAATGGTAAAAATGACCTGCACATACTAAACATTCCTTGCAATCATTTTCAATAGTTTGTAGAAAATTAGAACATGGGGAAAGAAGATTATATGTAAACTATTTGACCAAATTCCTCAGCTTGATTTAGTTGTAGTGCATTTTTAAAATTAGATTTATGATGGATTTGGATTTTAGTGACTATTAAAACAATGTTTTCTACAATCCATTCTCACTTTTAAAAGGCTAAATAGAGGAAGATCATGATGTATTATATATAAAATACATAGATTTGAATGTGTAGAAAAACTAAAAGTTGAACATGAGGGAAAGGGGTCACTGGAAAACTATTTGATAAAGTGTCAAATTAACTACAAAGAGGAAAATGAAAGATTTGGGGATTAAAATTTTAGGTAAAACAGGTTTTAATTATCAATGTGTGGGAGGAAAAATTTCACCTACAAAGGTAAAATGTAAAAAGTAAACTAACTTTTACTTGTAGGTGTAAAAATTGCATAGGACTGCAAACAAAATGGTGATAAAAAGTTTTAGTTGCAAATGAGAGGGAAATATAGTGTAAAATGGTATATTCTAGATGCCAATTAGTTGTAGGATCAAGGGCTAGATATGCTACTAGTTGTCATTTTCAAGGGAAATCTATGTTTTCTCCTCTTCTTTAAAATACATTTTTTCTCATTTGTAGGGGTTATGAAAGTTGGAAAAGAACTTTGTAGGAGAAAGGTTAAGTTAGGCTTGCTGCATATTTTTATGTCTGTGCATTTTAATTCTTCTTTGGCAAGAATTGTAATGTTTTGATTTGATGTACATGAAAACATATTGGTCTTGCCATGCCCCCATGAAAGAACAAGGAAATAAATCACATCTTCCAAGGGAGATAAAAGGATCGACAAAAATCCTACACTGCACTCCATAATCCGTGACCTCCTCCAAAAGACACATTAAGAGGCATCAATTCATTGAAGGGGTAGTCAGGTTAAAAGAAGGCACTGATTGGTTGAAGAGGAAAAAATCAACCAAGAAGGATGTGTCCCTTAAGTACAAACAATGATGAATGGCTATGACTCTTCCCCTCCATGGGTATATAAAAAGGGAGACATATATATATATATATATATATACACACACAATAGATCATCCAAGATAAATTATCTACATACTGAGATATAGCAATAACATAAAATCATAGATATTGTGGTATGCTATTTTATGTATATATTTTAAATATGATTAATTCCATGTATTTCATATAGAACCAAATAAGAATTGCAATTCATATTAAGTTATCAATCTAACCATAAATTATTTGTACCTCTATAATCAATCATGGGAAGAAGAGACAAAAATACAAGGGGAATATCCATTATAAGTGCAAACACTGAAAAATGTACCGAGCTTGCAAGCAACATTTTATCACTAATTCGCCTTCTTTCTCTCATAATTAAATAATTAAAATGATTTAATTATTTCCTAAATTTATCTTCTCCTATTAATTAAATAATTTTTAATTATTTAATTAATTCACTCTATCTTTATTCTTCTTTTGATTAATTTAAATAAATTTCAATTTATTTAAATCGTCTCACTAATATCCCTTGTTCCCTCTATACTTAAATAAAAATTTATTTATTTAATTATTTATCATTTTCTTCCCTCCATAATTAAAAAAATGTTTTAATTATTTAATTATTGTGTGAGGGGGGAAAGGACGTTAGATTCAAATTCAAGATGAACATGGATGCAATTTGACAAAATAATCTAATCTACAATCAAATGCACAAATTTAAAATCTAAAACTCCTGCACATACAAGATTTAAACTATACTATTGCAAACATGATGAGGAACCTACTGATTACCAAATGAAATGAAAGCATAAGACATTTTCACCATCCCGTAGCAGAGTGTATTCACTTGATGTTGGATTTCTCTTATCACAACGAAGCCTCCAAAGTTCATGTGCAAAGTGTGGATGAATGCTTGGTTGATCAAAGGAAGAAATGAAGCTCTCTCAAGGATGATTTTGACAACACTTCATTGCTCAATGTATGTTGATTCTCCAATCCTTATTTGTGAGGAAAGGGGTTTGTTATATAGAAAACGTGATTTGAAATGGACGATCAAGATCATTTTGAAGAATATCCAGATCAATGGTTAGAGTGAGTTGAGAGGATTTAGACATGAGAGAACTATGCAAAGTTGATTGCACAATTTGTGTTATTGAGAAATAGATTGGCTAGTAAGGGATGTGATTGATCAGTTAATAGATCTAGATTGATTAGTCAAGAATGTGATGGGTTAGTTAACAATTTGGATTGATTAGTTAACATATTAGATTGCTCAGTCAACAATCATAATTTTCTCAATCAGAAAGTGGGTCAGGAATATGAATTAATTGATTTAATTAATTAATTCCTTTTTGGAGTTGAACGTGCAAATCAAGTATGACTTTTACAAACAAAGTTGCATTTTTTTTATTTGATTTTTGATAATTGATTTGAATAGTTTGATTTAATTATTCAAATTTTTGGAGGGAAAGTGTTGTAATTAAATTATTATTTACTAATTTAATCAACTTCGAGGAATAAGGTGATTTAGTGACGTAGTTAAATAATTGACATTATTTAATCAATCAAGATGAAATAAAGTGAGATTAGGACTTTATTAAATAAATGTGATTTATTTAATTGGTCAAAATGATGAAATGTGAATTAATCAAATAATGTTGTTTTATTTAATTAATAACATAATTAGGGTTTTTAGAACTTTATTAAATAAATGAAATTTATTTAATTTATTCAAAATGGTGAAAAAGTGCATTAATTAAATAATGTTGTATTATTCAATTAATAGAGGAATTAGGGGTTTTAGGAGTTTATTAAAGAAATGAAATTTATTTAATTTTTCTGAAATGATGGAAAAGTGAAATAATAAAATAATGTATTATTCAATTAATACAGGAATTAGGGTTTTTGATGTGGTGCGATGTGGGGATGTCGTGAGATGATCCGAGATAATCCAAGACATTATGGGATGATTCTAAGCCATTTTAGAGTGATTTCAAGATGTTATGAGATGATTCTGAGCTATTTCAAGGTGATTTTGAGATGTTTCAAGACATTACAGGATGATTGTGAGTTATTATGAGATGTTATGAGACAATTATCAGTCATTCCAAAGTGTTATGGAATGATTTCGAGTCATTTCAAGGTGTAATGGGATGATTCCAAGTCTTTTTGAGGTGTTACAAGATTATTCTAAGTCATTCTAAGGCATTACAAGATGATTCAGAGTCATTCTGAGATGTTATGAGATGATTCCAAGTGGGTTTCTAAGACGTTACAAGATGATTTCGAGTCATTTCAAGGCATTATAGGATGATTCTGAGTCATTCAAGATGTTACAGGATGATTCCGAGTCATTCTGAGGTGTTATGGGATGATTCTAAGTCATTCTAAGGTGTTATGGGATGATTTCGAGTCATTCTGAGGTGTTATGGTATGATCGAAGACGATGTTCCTTATCGTTTGATGTTGTTTGAGGCTGTCTAATGTTGTTTGATGTTTTTTAGTGTTGTTTGATGTTGTTTGAGGTGTGTGATAGTTGTCAAGCCAATTTTACATCTCTACATTTTCCCCCTCTTTGATACAAAGTATTGGTTGCTTTGTTTCAAAGATTCTATGTTTTAAGATCAAGTTTTTTGAAAAAATATTATGCCCCACTATGCCCCGACATTCAGTGGAATGATGGTAGGAATCTGTGCTACCCCCTCGAGAGGTTGACTGAAAATTTCAAGCTTTGAGTTTAGGCTCTTGACATTATTGTATAGTCGATTCGATGTTTTTCAAATGAAATGTTGTTTGATTATGTGCATCATTTCTCATTCCAATGTTTTCCAGAGCTTCTAATTTGAAATTAGGAAGATTCCCTAAGGGTAATTAGGGTTTCCTAGATGAAATTAGGGTTCTCTTGAGGTGTTATATAGGCATTTTGTCTTCAAATTGGGCCATTTGTGTTTTGTTCCTCTTGCCAATTCCTTTCTCTGGATTCCACATTTTGTCAATTGGTGAGGGAAAATGTTGCGATTCGAGGTTGCCCCACATTTTTCTAAGCTCATTCAAGAGTATAGATGGCCTTCAAGCATCGGTGGCCCGGTATGTACCTTCTCGCCTTTCACTTTTGTCATGTCTTCGTTCTCGTTTTATGTGTGTGAAGTCCTGTCAGAAAATTATGCTGGTTTTGAGATTCCTACGTAGTTGCATTAGTTTTGGCACTTTTGTAAGGTGAAAATTATGTCTTTGTCTAAAATTTGTGCTATTTTCCTAAACTAGCACTTTTGTCTCATGCAGTTGTCTGAAAACTACGCCTTTGTTCTAAAACTACACCTTTGTCCTGAACTTGCGCTTTTGTTTTTGTGCAATTGTCCTAAAAATATGATTTTGTCTAGAAACTATGCCCTTGTTTGCTTCTTTTGACTTAAAACTATGCTATTGTCCTGAAACTGCGCTTTTGTCTAGATTTTGTTGAGAATTTGTTCCAGAACCGAGTAGTTGACTCTCCTTCTGTCATTTTCCTTTTAGAATTGTTCTAAACCCTAGCATGTGTTTCTTTATCATAATAAATGTTGTTTGTCATCATGCTTTTGTCGTTTTGTACTTCTTTTCATGTTTAAAGTGAAGCCCTAACATTTTGGTTTATAACGATTGTAGGTGAATCTTCGACCACTTATGATGAGAGAGACATCGTCACTTGTTCAATCTGATTGCCTAGTTCGGTGCATTGGAGCAGGACTTTCTTAACACCATGGGATTACATTATATTTGTTACATGCCTCTGATTAGGACTTATACGATGATGTTGACCACTCTTGTGGAGAGGTGGCACTCTTAGATGCCCTCTTTTCATTTGCCTATAGGGGAGGCAACTATTACTCTTGAGGATGTGTGGAGTATTATTTGTCTTTTTATTCATGGTGAGCTTGTTACATACCAGGTTTGATGAGGTGCTCGCACTATGAAACGTTTGTTAGGTGTGGCACACGAGGATGTTTGTAATAAAAATATTGATTTATTTGATTATTTTGACAATAAAAACTCTATCATTCTTGTCCTTTGTGGCCTGGTATCAAGATTGGTTGTTCTTGATAGACGAGGTTGATAGTTTGTAGTGGGATGGGGTACATGTATTGAGAGTATGCTAGAGAATGGTATGAGATATGCCTGGGGTGCTTCTTTTCTTGCCCATTTATATCAAGATATGCATGAGGTGGTGTATTGGGGCGAGAGGTTGTTGTCTGTAGGTGTACCACTTTTCCATGTTTGGGCATGGGAGCATATTGCAGTGACTCATCCAAACGAGATTCAGGAACGTTCTCTGGACGATCCATACTCTTATCGTTATGGGGACTTTATGCACTAAAACTTACTTGGGGACCTACAGTATTGGTGCTATGTGTTTGATCAAATGCGTGGTTCTGTATGGAGACCTTATATGAGCTATGAGGTTTGGTCAGATGATGCAAATCAGATTGTGTAGTGCCGAAAGACCCATTGGTTGCTTGGACGTTCGTCATCTATGATAGAACATTATCTACTTGACCGAGTCTATAACCAATTTGGTGAGAGATAGGGCTAGGTTCCTAATGTGTATGAGGCTTAGTTTGGTCAAACTTGTCAGGAGGTTCGTGTATGGGGTATCTAGGTTGATGTAGATATTGTTATTGCCGAGTTTGGAGCACTTGTCCTGGTTGGTTGGGGTTGGTCGGTTAGAGTGGAAAATCTAGGTACTACTCATGATTATGAGGAGTGGTGGGAATTACATAGGAATTTGAGGCTTCATGATCCTAGAGGTGATCACATTTTAGGAAAATTAGGCATTACAGGTCATCATGGGGAGTGACAACGTGTTGAGGTTCTTGTAGAGCAGTTGAATCAAGCTTGATGTGATGAGGCAAATGATATTTAGGATGAGTAGGTGCCTTCTGCACACGATCAAAAACAGGTTCTAGATCCTCCTACACTAGATAAGGATGTTTATTTATTGCTATCTTAGATGACTTTGGATAGAGATGCAAAGATTATGCGATGACAAGCTACAGAGGCTTTGGTAGACACTTTGAGGGTTGAGCGAGCTAGTGTGATTGGTAGAATGCATGTTGTAGAGGCTCAAGTAGTATTATTGACATCAAAGAGAGATACTCTTTGGGAAGAGTATGATAGTATGTGAGTTGAGTCAGATAGGTATTTGTAGGAATCCACCTATTATCAGACCTTATATGATTCTACAATTCCTAGGGCCTCTTGACGTCCATGGTTTGGGGAGCTGAGTGCTATGAGTGACGATGGTGGCAGTGGTGGTGCCGGTGCAGGTGATCATTTTGTGAGACAGCGAGATCATTTTGGTTTTCAGTAGTGTTTTGTCCATCTTGTTGGGGTCTTACTATTTTTGGTACTTGATCTTCATGTTGTTTCATGGTGCAGAGTAATTTTGTAGACATGTGTTGTATATATATTCATTGATCTAGTCGAGACATCGTATATATGTTATAATTTTGTATTTTCCTATCACACTTGTGTCATTGCGGATGATGATATATTCCCTTTTTGATGATGATATATATGAGATATACATTATTTGATTCAGCCTCATTTTATGTTTATGTGATGGTGATATATGATGATGTATATTTATGTGTTTTTGTGCTTTTCTGATGTATGAATTTGATGTGGATGAATGAATCATTCTCTGTGTCATTTCATGATGTGATGTATGTTGATAAATGAATGCCCCATACATGATACATGATGTTTTTAATTAGTTTATTATAATCATGACATGTTTCGATAACATTTGTGGATGCAACATGGATATGGTATTGTGGATGCAAAATCGATATGGTACTGATGATGTTTATGCAGGATGAATGTTAATTATAAGAAATATGATGATATATAGAGATTATAAGAAATATGAAGATGGATAGAGATATGATGTTAATTAGAAGAAATATGATAATGGATAGTGATTGATGAGTTTATTTTTGCTTCGCTTTAGAGACTTTGATGTTTCAACAACCCTATTTGATGTAGCAAACAGATACAATGGACCAAAGTATAAATTACCAAGGTGACTTTGTATCTATTGTGTGGAATTTGAATCTACAATCAAAGAGAATATTTGTTCATACCAGACATTTGAAAAATTTGTTTAAAGTATAGGGGGTTGCGTGAAAAATGTTTCAGACTAGTCACACAAAGAGGTATAGAACACCTAACATGTAACTACTTCACGAACTATTTTAATACAACTTCCATACTCAATAAAGGAAGTATTCGCCATAGTAATATTACAAAAATATCTTACGAACAACAAATCAAAATGACACTCAATTTCCCCCATTCCTTCTTCTCTAAATCCTTATGGACATCCTTGAGAGATTCTGGGAATGAGTCAATAAAATAAATCACAAAAATTAAGAGCACAAAAAGATAAAAAAATAAGTTGCAGTATCACTTGCCATATCTATTTAGGGTGGGGCTATTATCCATTGTTCATCATGTCTATCATAGGAATGGATCTATTGAGGCATATCTCAGGATGTTGTTGGGACTTGTTTAAAAATACAGGTAGTTGATACTTTGGCATTGTTTTCGTTTGTTTATAGTCAACTCTTATGCAATTGTTTTTGCTTAAAATTTCTAACTGTTCATGTTTTCTTTGTTTGGTTGTTTTTTTTGTCAAAGGGTGACTGGGATGGGTTGTTTATTATGGTTCAAACACTTGTTGTGGATGTTGTTGACGGGATGGGTCTTTTTTATATTTTCTAAGTTTTTTATGATGTCATCTTTTTTGTTTTTAGGGGACTAATCTAGGGCTTCAAGGGCTCATCAAAGATAATAATTTCCTACATTGTACACATAGAGGCTCGTAGTTCGCTTGGTTTGACCTTTTCTATTTTGTGAATGTTTTTTGATTTTGTATATTGTATATTGTATATATTTTTGGGATTTTGCATTTTTGACTAAGTTGAAATAAAGCATGTAGGAAACCTAAGGGGACTGACCTAGGGTCTCGGGGGCTAAAAATACTTGCCTATTTTGTACACATAGAGACCACATAGTTTGACCATTTGACTCAAAGCATGAATTATTTTTGGATAAACAACATTGATAGCATGGATTGATATCATGTTTCTATGTCTAGAGGATATGTTGTGGGAAATTCACTTGAACTAGCTATGAGGTTCAAGAAAATGATATCTTAGACTGTTTGAGTGAAGGAGCAACTGAATGATGTTTTTTTTGTTTTGATTTTTTCCACATTTTTTGTTGACTTTTATTATTTTCTAATGTTTTTGAATTTTGTTGTTTTCTAGTGTTTTTGACTTTTGTTGTTTTCTGACCACAATTATATGCTGCAAGTTCTAATCCATGAATATCTTCAAGAAGTTTCTCCCAATAAAATGGCTTATCTTAATCAGTGACAAGCCATGGTTGGACACATGATTCATGAAATGGATGGGTGGATGTCGTGAAAAAGTGTTGATAGATAATGATGCATGTTCTATTCATACATAGCACCTATTTACTAGGTTTTCACTATGGTACTTGTTCTAGGAGAACCACAAAGTGGTTTTCACTCAAAGAATGTTTTCTTTATTTTTACTATTTTTCTCACTTTTTGATTTTTTTGTATATTTTTTTATCTCTTTTTCCCACTTTTTTGGATTTTTACTGTTTTTCCTGAGGTGTAAGATGTTGACAACTTGGATTGATTATTTCAATTTTGTTTTTCTAGAGGATATGTTGTGGAAAAGCTTACTTGAACTAGTTGTAGGGTTCAAACAACTATTGATATCTTAGAATTTTTTAGCGAAGGAATAACCCGAGTTGTTGGCATCTTTGAAGGTTACCTTGGTAGTGCGTTGGTGGTACACCTTGTTGTTGGGATGAATTGTTTTGAAGGTTACCCTAGTGGTACACATTGGTAGGTATACCTTGTTGTTGGTGGATTTTTTACCCTCTTTCCTAGGGTGTAAGATGTTGAAAAATTGGATTGGTTCTTCACCTTGTTTTTCTCGAGGATATGTTGTGAAAAATCTTACTTGAACTAGTTGTGGGGTTCAAGCAACTGTTGATATCTTAGAATTTTTGAGCGAAGGAATAATCCATGTTGTCATAATATTTGAAGGTTACCTTAGTAGTGCATTGGTGGGATACCTTATTGTTGGGATGAATTGTTTCGAAGGTTGCCCTGGTAGTGTGTTGGTGGGTATACCTTGTTGATGGGATGAATTGTTCCAAAGGTTACCCTGATAGTGTGTTGGTGGGTATACCTTGTTGATGGGATGAATTATTTCAAAGGTTACCTTGATAGTGCATTGGTGGTATACCTTATTGATGGGATAATGCCTAGATCATAATGTGGGCTAGAAGACATAGATCAATATTTATTTTGAAGCAAGATGAGAGCATTCGCCCCCAGCGTGTAGCAATGTAGCTGATGGATTATCTTGTTATAGGATAACATGTTTGGATAGAGTATTCCCTTTGGAAAATACCTCAGATAAGATAGGATCAATGATAGGGACCCATGTCAAGATGTTTTCCATAATCAAGTGTAAAATGTATATCAAACATTTATCAAGATCAAGATAAGTTGGATTTTGGAAACAATGACTTGGGTTCATTATGGATAAGCTGGGGTGCTTCCACCTGAAATGGCACATGTAGATGCTCAATTCTTACACATGATGCCTATTTTCTACATTTTCATCGTGGTACTTGTCCAAAGTGCCATCATAGTGTTTTTCACTAGAGGATGATTTTTCTCTTGACTTTTTTCATTAATTTTTTTCCTAATTTTCTTGATTTTTTTTTTTTTTTTTATGTCACACCAGACACCTGTTTACTAGGTTTTCATCATGGTGACACTTTTTTTTCTCATGTTGGACCACCTAGTGGTGTTGATATGGTCGTTGTTATTTTCATGACATGCCAACGATATCTTGCTTGGAGGAGTTGTTTTTCTAGGATAAGGGTGCTTCAATGTAACCCCTAGAAATTCTTATCTTCCTTGTTGATACCGAAGTTAACCTTACCTTGATGTGAATATCATGATAGAGTGCCCTTAGAGTCCTTATGATAAATAGTTGTTTCCAACACATGGTCAATGTGAGATTTGGATATCATGGATGGAAAAATGCATTGAGGGATATGATATTTAGATGGATTGGTCAACAATTTGGAGCCTTTGACTCAACAAACTTGGGATGATGAGCAATGATGGGTGGATATGGAGATTCTATTGGGACCAATGTCTTGATATACCTTGTAATTTTCTCTTGAATATTTTATTTTTATTGTTGGATGTCTTTTATGGATGAACTTCCCTTTTTGTTTTTTCCCCATAGTTTATTTGACTAATGGAGTTTGATAGGGATGATTTTCTTTCTTTTTATTTTGTATCCATTTGAATTTTTCTTCCTGATTATTTTGCTTCAATGACTTGTTTTTTTCTTTGATATAGATTTTTATCTTGTTGTTGGTCCCAATCAGAGGATGGAAATATATGTGGATGATGATTCATGACATGAATAGTTGTAGTGTTGATATCAATTTTATCATAAGGACCCTTCATGCTCCCCATGTTGGTGTTTGCATTAGATAAAGTTACCCCCAATATTTTAGAGGTATCACTGATATGTTTAGATTCCTTTAAATAACCAAGACCTTGATGCTTAGGAGTGCCAATAATTTGCACTGGTTCTAGGATACCCTATTTATGTAAGCCTATTCCTCTTCCTTGATAATTCATCTGTTAAAAATTTTCATTTTCAATAGGATATGTCTTACCTTGGAAACAAGGTGTTAGTTCTTCTTTGCTCTATTGTGGATCTTCAAATGTGATAGATTCTTCACTAATAGTATCCTTCAGATGTGGGATAACTTCCTAATTGATATCTTTTGACTGATCTTGTAAATATCAGATTTTAATGCTTCTTCAAGAGGTATTTTTGATTTACTATCCACACAAAATTATTCCTCATGATTCATTTTTGATATGTCTTCATAGGATGTTTCTGATTCAAAACTTATATAAATAAGTCTTCTTCATGATCTTTTTTTGATATGTCTCCACAAGATGTTTCTAATTTACAACTTATGTATAAGTCTTCTTCATGATCCTTTTCTAATATGTCTCTAGCTTCTGCTATGTCTTGATCTTTTGTACTGATGTTTAGAGTATGGGACTCTTGTTCTTTGGTAATGATATCAAGAGTATGGGACTCTTGTCTTAGATGAAGATCATCTACATGTCCATTAGGAGTAAGCATCTCATGGGTAGATGTATGTGTTCTTGGTATATGGATTTGTTCTTCTTTTGGAAAACATGGGATGTCTTGGAAGATATCTTCCAAGTCATTATAGTATTTTGATGATAGGGATTCTTGATCTTGAATTTTTGTGGTATAATTTTCGATATGCTTTGGATTACATTCTTTGCATGGCTCAACTTCAAAGAAGGGATTTCTTGTAAAGGATCCTTGGCTTTCCTCAAAATGTGGACATATGGGTAATGACTCTTGGCTTAGATCTTTTGCATTGGATATAAGTGTTGGATGAATAGTATCTTGATCATTAATATGTACTTCCATGAGGTTGGATGGTATCAATATAGCTTGGAATAAATCATTTCTAAACTTGGGTGATTGATTTTGATCATGCTTGGGATTAAATTCTTGATGTATGTTCTCTTGCTCACTGGATGATTAGTGATAGATATCTCTTGATCGTTGCTTTGAACTTTTGAGGTTAAGAAATTATCATTGTTGTCTTTGGTAGATGGGCCTTGAAGATATTTTTTAATAGCTATTTCTCCCTGATCAATGAGGTCTTGCATGAGATTTTGAGTTTTGTGCATCTGTTCATTCTATGACCCTTCATTTTGTGGAACTCATATCATTTGTATTAGTTATACCAAGGGATTTTAAAGCTTGGTTCACCATAATTTTGAATATCATTGATTTTGATAAGTTTCCGTTGTACTAGTTCGTCCATGATTACCTCTAAAGTCTCTCCTAAAGGGGTGAATTTCCTTCCTGGTTGGTAATCTTTCCTCTGTGGCTTTTCTTGATTGTTTTGTTCTTGATTTTGTGGAACTCCTTGATACTTATTTTGAGGTACATTTTGATATTGCACATGAGGTACACCTTGGTGTTGAAAAACTTCTTGATACTATGATTGAGGTAAATTTGTATATTGCACATGAGGTACACCTTGGTGTTGCAGAACTTCTTGATACTGCAGATATTGGAAGTGTTGATGATGTGGATATTGAGGTGTTTGTGGAATATTGTCTGTTTGTTGTAGATATGTAATGTTTTTACTTTGCACATGGAATTGGAAATACATTGGATTTCAATTTTGTTTAATTTCCTCAAGATCTCTCAAAAATTTATTTAGGGAAATTTGATGTTCTGGACTTATTCCTTGATGGGGGTTTTGAAACCCTTGATAAGAGTGATTTGGGTAATAGATCAACATGTTTTAGGGATTTTTTGATACTCAATACCTTATCATAAGGTCACTTGGTTTATATCCTCATGGGCCAATTTCATCATTTTTTCATGGCATTTGTTGGTGGGATACTAGTGGTATTTTTGTTGGCTTCCATTTTTTTCCTATGTTGCGATCTCATGGTTGTCATAAACAACTTAAGTCTCCTATAGGAGGGTGGTGTACTCTCTAGTTCACTTGAATCCTAAAGACCCAATGTTGTCCTAAATAAGAGGATGGATGTGGGTATGTAAATCTGGTTCTTTCCTCTAGAGAAGTTCAGTATCATAAAAAGACCAGGGTTTTGACCAAAAAATAACATGTATAACTCTAGATTGTTCTTGGAAGCTTGTCTGTAAAATTTTGCTACCAATTTGTCTTTGTTTTTATGTAGTGCTAAAAGGTGTTTCTTGAGATCTTTTGGACTAAGACGCTTAAGTATGAAATGACAACCTGTGGAATTTACCTTAGGGATATTGACCTTGCGTGAGATCATGAAGGGGACATTTTATTGCCACATGGGTGGTGGTAATATGGATCTCTCTGCTACTATGTCAACTTTCTCTTCCTCTTCATCTAAGACAATTGATGTGGTGAGAAACTGGTGGGGTGTTGCTCTCTTCTGAAAATGAAGGTTCTTAATCTACTTATGATGTCAATTTTTTCACCTTCGATATATTTGAGACTAGGCTGAAGGATCAGTGTTACAAGATTTGGTTGTTGAACTGAAGCGGTTGGTCACCGAATGGCCATAAAGTTTGATGGTGTTATGGGATGGTTGTTGTGAAGCTCAAGAACCTAGGGTTTGAGTGTTGTTTTGGAATGACACTACTTTTTAGAAATCAAAATGTTGAAGAACTAAGGTCTATATTCCACTTCCTTTCCTAGAGGATATGTTGTGAGAAAGTTTACTTATACTATCTGTGAGTCCCAAGTAACTATTGATATCATGGATGTTAGAGTGGAGGAATGACCTTAATGGTTTTTTTTATTTTGATTTCAAATAGGTAGGATGGAAATAATGGATGTGGGACTATTTGAACTTTTGTCTTTCCAATTGTTTTGGTTCAAACAATGATCTTATAAAAAACTATCTTTCAAATTTTTCTCTATGTTTGAAGTATGGAAAGTGATAAGACAACACTTGGACTGAATCATCAAGCATGGACTTATGTGACCTTTATGTCTATAACTTAGGTTGTGAAATCACAACACCCAAGCCATAGTTCCCAAATTTTTACTTTGATTAATGTACCCTAAAATTAAAGACAAAATGTTTGGAAACCTTTAAGGAAAGATCCTTTCAAAGGGGTGCAAACATAAGGATTCTCTCACAAGTATGCACTAAATCAAAGGGTTTGTGGTTCAACCATATCGTTTAGTGTTTGTTTTGAATGTGTTCTTTTTCTTTAAATCAAACACAAAATTTGATGTCCACTTGTTTTGAATGTAATGGGACAAGTTTAACATAAACCAGTAATTACAACCCTAGGGTATAGACACCATTCTCTTAGGTAGGCCTTCCTCATGCTCCGAAGAGACAGTTTTACATTTAAACTATAGCATGGGCCTATAGTCGGACATGGCAAGTAACTTCTTAGAAGTAAATTCTGATGCACCCCTTTCAGAGAATGTTTTTGGATAATAGGATGGCCTCTAAAACAATTTGGTTCTTAGTGGTAACTATGAGCGTGAAAATCTTACACTCACCCGCTAACCACTTAAGGCTCTTTAATCATTCCCATTCCACTTAAGGTATGGGATTAGGTACAGTTTTTTGTTAGCATGGATTGAAGCTACTTTCTTACTATTTAACAACCTTTAATATAGCCCACCAGTAAACATGCTTCAAGACCTTGCAATGAGTTCTCCAATGCGGGATGTATCTCAAGGAAAGCCCCCTCTTTAAGGTACACTTAAAAATAAAGTGCAATGCTCAAAAAAATTCTTTCACTCACCGAAGATCACCAAAAGGTGTGAGGGGAGAAGATAAAACACTTTAGCTTTTCCAATCAATGAATGCATAGTGAACAATCCATAGAAAATTGATTCATTTTAAACACCTCGAGCGATGTTATCTCCAAAAAATTGTGAGTAAATTAAAACAAAGCTCTTTTTAACTTGCATTAATATGAAGTGTTCAGGACATCAAGCAGTTAAGATAGCAATGGTGAAAAATCATAAAGAAACATTTGTTCATTTTTATGAGCTCCAATAGAAGTGTTTCTAAGGAAAGCAGTCCTGGTCCTATCTTGGTCAACAAAATGTAAAATGTGCGTACATCAAAAAAATGGAAAACATTTTTCGCTCTTTTTATGCACCAAAATTTAAAGGTTCCTAATTATGAAAACATGAAATGTGTTTAGTTTTTAGAGCCCAAAATTGAAGTTTTTTTGTTCTTTTTATGAGAATCAAACAAAAGTTCCTAAATTAGAAAGCTTAAAATTGGTTCATTTTAATAGCACCAAAATTAAATGTGAGTTTGTTGTTGTTCATTTTTAATGCACCAAATGAAAATTTCCTAACTTAGAAAAGCTTAAAATTGGTTTATTTTAACAACACCAAAATAAAATGTGAGTTTGTTGTTGTTCATTTTAGAGAACCAAATGAATTTTTTTCCTAAGTTAATAAAAAAAGTGTTTGTGGATCAGAAAATTTTGGATCGATCATCTTCCCTATAACAAAGGTGTTAAAGTTACTAGAATCATGCATCAGATCTGTCAATTTCTACTTACACATAAAAATAAAAAAACAATAGTTAAAAAACCCTATTAGAAAAGTGTAGGATTTGTGCACTTATCTATCAGAGCAACTACTCAGAAAAGGAAATAAAAATGCGTAGAAAAAGGATAATTGCTTAGTTCCAAAAACAATTGCTAAAACGAGACAACAAAATCTAACTATGTGAAAACACAAGCACGTAGGTTTTAGACAAAGGCGTCATTCCCATGACAATTGTGTAGTTCTTCAGACAACTACGTAGTTTTCTTGACAGACAAGTGCTTAGGTTTTCTGGACAAGTGCGTGAAAACTCTATCAGATGCATTTCTGGGACCTACAAATTCAAAAGTGACTTAAACGAATGTTAGGGGAGGGCAAAAGTGTCCCACCAGGCGTGCAAGAATGTGTGAGGGGGAAGGACATTAGATTCGGATTCAAGATGAACATCAATGCAATTTGATAAAAGAATCTAATCTACAGCCAAATGCACAAATCTAAAATCTAAAACTCATACACATAGGAGATTTAAACTATACTATTGCAAACATGATGAGGAGCCTATTGATTACCGAATGAAATGAAAGAAAAATACATTTTCACCATCCCATAGCGGAGTGTATTCATTTCATGTAGGATTGATCTTATCATAGAAAAGCCTCCAAATTTCGTGTGCAAAGTGTGGATGAATGCTTGGTTGATTGAAGGAAGGAATGCAACTCTCTCAAGGATGATCTTGACAACACTTAGTTGCTCAATGTATGTTGATTCTTTTATCCTTATTTGTGAGGAAAGGGGTTTGTTATATAGAAAATGTGATTTGAAATGGATGATTAAGATCGTTTTGAAGAATATCTAGATCAACAGTGGGAGTGTGTTGAGAGGATTTAGACATGAGATAATTGTGCAAATTTGATTGCAAAATTTGTGTGATTGAGAAATAGATTGGCCAGTCAAGGATGTGATTGATCAATTAATAGATTTAGATTGAGCAATTAGAAATGTGATGGATTAGTTAGGAATGTGATGGATTAGTTAACAAAATAGATTGTTTAGTTAACAATTTGGATTGATTAGTTAACAAATTAGATTGCCCAGTCAACAATCATAATTTTCTCAATCAGAAATTGGGTGCGTAATATGAATTAATTGATTTAATTAATTAATTCCTTTTTGGAGTTGAACGTGCAAATCAAGTTTGAATTTTACAAACAAAGTTGCATTAGTTTGATTTGATTTTTGATAATTGATTTAAACAGTTTGATTTAATTATTCAAATTTTTGGAGGGAAAGTGTTCTAATTTTAAATTATTATTTAATAATTTAATCAACTTAAAGGAATAAAGTGATTTAGTGACGTAATTAAATAATTGGCATTATTTAATCAATTAGGATGAAATAAAGTGAGATTGGGACTTTATTAAATAAATGTGATTTATTTAATTGGTCAAAATGATGAAATGTGAATTAATCAAATAATGTTGTTTTATTTAATTAATAATAGAATTAGGGTTTTTTAGGACTTTATTAAATAAATTTCATTTATTTAATTTATTTGAAATGGTGAAAAAGTGCATTAATTAAATAATTTTGTATTATTCAATTAATAGTGGAATTAGGGTTTTTAGGAGTTTATTAAATAAATGAAATTTATTTAATTTGTCCAAAATGACGAAAAAGTGAATTAATTAAAAAATGTTGTATTATTCAATTAATAGAGGAATTAGGGTGTTTGATGTCGTTTTGATCTGGTGCAATGTGGGGATGTCGTGAGATGATTTCAAGATGATTTGAGATAATTTTGAACCATTTCAGAGTGATTTTGAGATGCTTTGAGATGTTACGAGATGATTCTAAGCTGTTTTGGGGTGATTTTGAGATGTTTCGAGACATTATAGGATGATTTTGAGTTGTGAGATGTTACAAGATAATTACAAGTCATTCTAAAGTGTTACAAGATGATTCCAAGTCATTTCAAGTTGTTACAAGATGATTTCAAGTCATTCTAAGGCGTTACAAGATGATTTCACGTCATTCTGAGACATTATGGGATGATTTTGAGTCATTTTGAGATGTTACAAGATTATTCTAAGTCATATTGAGATGTTACAGGATGATTTCGAGTCATTCTAAGGCATTACAGGATGATTTTGAGTCCTTCTGAGATGTTACGAGATGATTTTGAGTCATTCTGAGTTGTTATAGGATTATTCTGAGTCATTTTGAGGCGTTACAAGATGATTCTGAGTCATTCTGAGGTGTTACGAGATGATCGAAGATGATGTTCCATATTGTTTGATGTTGTTCAATATTTTTTGATGCTATTCAAGGTGTGTGATAGGTGTCAAGTCAATTTTACATGTCTATAATTATTTATCATTTTCCCTCGATCTTTTATTAAATAATTATTTTCAATTATTTAATATTTCCCACTCCACCTTTCTTCTATAATTAAATAATTATTTTTTTAATTATTTAATTTCATTTTTCCTCTTTTAAATTAAATAATTTCGATTATTATTTAATTTAATTCTTCTTATCCAAGCCCTAAATCTCAACTAATTTCTTGAGTTTTGATCCATCCTTCCCATCCTTATCTCTTTCTCTCTCAATTAATATCATCCATTGATCATCATACCTCACCATCTAATCCTAACCATTCCATTCATTTTAATTGGGATTTCTATAAAAGAGAGTCATCACTTTTATTCTAATGCTAACCACAATTTTTGAAGTTTTTCTATCATCTATCTTGAGACCTTGCTACATCAACATCAAGCTTATCAAATACATTACATACTACAAATCTAAGAATAAACAGAGAAAAATGGAGAAGAGCAATGGAGGTGATTCAAATATGACACATGAATAGAGGTTTATTGCTTCATTATTATAATTTCTATTGTTATTTGTGCTTCATTGTTAGATTAGAGCCATTATGGCTTAAATTAGGTAGTTTTTTGGTTACTATCATTGGTTTATGCATTCCCCCCTAAATTTTACTTGATCTACATTTGGTGAACTCAACATGAACTAACCAAATTTTGTGAGATTTTTGAAAAAAAAATTAGTTTTAGGTGTGTGACGCAATTACACCTTCAAACACCATAATCATTGTACAATGCAATGTATGTGAGGTCTACTACACCACATCTATCACACAAAAAAATACATCTAACTATTATCTTGCAAATATATAAATCATTCAATCATTTTTGTTTTAGATCATTTTATTAGATCCTAGTTATTTCTTTGACATTTTAACAGACTGCTTACATCATTTGCATCATTAGATTTACTATTTTTTGTCAAATCTTTGTGTTTTTTAGCCACATGTTTATGTGCCATAATCATGCTATGGAATGACACCATCATTGATTTCTATGCCATAGTCACCATTTTGTAAGGCACGTCTATTTCATCTTGTGACACATGAAAATGCCACATTTGAGCCTCTATACACTACATTTGATTGTTGAGCAAAAAGAGGGTGTAACATTGAGTTTTTCACTTTTTTGCTTTTTGCATTTATTAGGGTAGAGGTTTTTGGCCATTGATATCAATATTTAGCTTGTGGTAATCATCGGGAAAAGATATTTCAATCTAAGACTACTAGTCCAATTTCTTCTAGGGTTCCATTGTGTGTTTGTGATTTCTAAATTAGGATTATTTAGAATTAGTGCTTAAAAAGAATAAATGTCTTATGTGTTTTGTGCACTTGCATGCATGCATTATTATCAAAAGTGTGTTTAGCTAAAGTATCATCTCCCCTTGCACTACATGTGATTATTGGGTGATGAGAAATAGTGGCACATTATTGTCTTAAGTATCCTCACCCCTTGTGCTATGTGTGATTCCTGGGAGATGAGAAAGAGCAATACGGAAGCTTTTCTTTTTATTTTTATTTTTGGGTAGGGTGTGCCTGCTAGTGGAGTTTCACCCCTAGGAATGACCCCCAACATATATACCTGTAGTATGCTATATAAAGTGCAAAAAAATAAAGGTGAGAATAATTCATTTGAGCCCTAGGGAGTGGGACTTTCGATCCCAAGTGATTCCAGATGGGGGTTAGAGAGTTCGACCTTCCATCGATACTAGGTCATGGTGTTCTTTGTGTTGAATGCACAAGAAAAATGAGAGGGAGCTGAATCAATTGTACCTCAAAACTTCAAAACCCTAAATAAAATTTGAATTAACATGAAAAGAAAATAACATAAACTGAAACAACTTAACACCATACACAAGAGAACACCATATTTATGTGGAAAACCCAATAATGGAAAAACCACGATGAGGATTAGCTCAAAATATAAGTAATATCAACACCAAATACAATAGGGATCACTGCCCAAAGAAGAAAGGCTCACTATTGAAATATAAAAGAAGACATATTGAAGAATTATAGCCATCTTCTGCTCACTACATCCAATAAACTAACACATGAAATATCACACTGCACTTCTCAATTTTGTACTATACAACTCTACACTTTTCATTATTCATATCTCTTTCATTTATTTTCACATCCGTAAACAACTCAACTCATACTTATATTGTCCTCAACCTTGAAAACCTTCTTGAAGGTTGTCTATGCACCTCAAATGTGCAATTTAAAATTAGGTAGATGCCAAAACACTTCTATGGTAGATAGAAGTGAAAGAGAACCACATCAAACCTTAATTTGGACCCAAATCAACAACACCATTCGACCACATGTTTCTATAAACAATAATTATCCATCACATGTAGTGTAAACACTATGTTGGTCGTTACCCATGAAAACACCATTAAAATTTTAAGTGCACACTTCCTCAAACCCAAGGAAAACTTTAAAACCACACACCATGCTTAAACATGATCTATAAAATTCCTCAAACACCTTGAAATCCATCAAACTCCTTTGCAACAACTTCCACCTGAACAATGTACACACCCAATATACTCAGATAACTCTGCCATACATTTTTACTTGAAAAACTAAATTTTGAAGCACAAAACCTCAAACCATCTTGACTAAGGTAAACTACCAACACCATCAACACAACTTCAAAATTGCAAGACCTGAAACATAACTGTAGAGAAACATAGAGTAAAGACATTTCTCCCAAACACCTCTGCAATGCACAATCACACACTGGTGAACACAAATTATTTTGTACAATGATCCATCACATAAAATATTGAATACAACACCTTTGAACACCTCCCACAAACATATCTAAATTTCATAGGTAGATCTTCAACCTAGAAGAAATGTGGAGCGAAATTAGAATACAAATTTGTCACCCAAAACACCACTACAACACACTATTTCCTCTTTTTATCAAATTCTCAAAATCACTTGGAAACCAAGCACCAAATACGCATCCTCATCATCTTTAGTAATTCCTTAACCATAGACATAAGCTTATCAAATAAACACTAGAGTTTGACACTAGCAGCTTTACTAGTGACAACATAATGCAACTAAACAAAGCATCATCTGTTCACACTCTTGGAACAATATTAGTCAACTATAGACATAAATGATAACATTGGCTTGTTGACATCAATGACAACACCAATTTCACATAATTGCAACACTTCAGAGTTCACATGAGAGTAATAACCATTGAGTTAGAATCCTAAGACCGTTTTTGTCTATCTGTTATTGTGGTGCAAGGGATACAAATCACACCCTGAATTTAATTACCACATCTGATTCTTGGTTTAGGTGAAATGGTTCTTTGTTTGAATTCCATCCTTTCAAGGCAAGAGGTGTTAAGGTGGTACATGACCTTGGCCTACTCTAGTTACCCACTACATTTTCTTAGATTTAACATCACCTAAAAGGTGAGGTAAGCCAACTTTAGTAGACAATCCTATTACTACTAGCTAGGTTGTTCTTGCTTATATTGTCTATGAACCAAGGCATAGCGAGCTTTGTGGAAGAAAACTTGAAAAATACTTGCTTACCAAGAATTCAAAGAGTAAAAATTAGCCAAATCTATTTTCAAAGTGTTTATTTTTTTTTATGATCAAATCAAAAAATTTCCCAAAAAAAAAACCATTTAGAAAACATCAAATTGAGACCAAAAACTAGAACATTGCAATTGTTAACCAAAACACCACAATCATTGAACAATACATTAAAATTGTTAGTTAAAATTTTGCATCTATCAAAAACCCTAGGAAGCTATAAATTTATATTTACTTATGCACCAAAATTGATTGGTCTTGCACTGCATCTGTGGCATTGTGCACAACATATGTTAGTTTCAATTTTTTTGGGTAAATATGTATGTATCCATCTTTCAGTTTCCTTCTAGACAGTCACTGTACAATAAAACTTCAGACTTGTTTAGTTTATTTATTCCTTCCATTTCATTTTATCAATTGTCTTAGCTTACATTTCCTAGTTTGTATTTGTCATCTTAGCTTATCCATCAACATCTTTGAGTCTTGATATTAGGAGGCTTATCAACACATTGATTAGACTATAGTCACATATTTGTTTGTATTGACCTTGTCATATTGGATCTATCTTATCCTTAGGTTGGGCTTAGAACTCATGTGTCTAATCTAGGTTCACCTTTTATCCAATCATCATTATCATCTTAGTTCTTATCCTCTTGAGGTCTTGGCATTTAGATTTGTTACATTGGTTTATCATAGTTTGCATAACATCCCCTTTTTAAGGTTCAAAGTTACATATCCAAACTCCAAAGCATAGTTATAGTTCCATTACCATTTTTCATCACAAGCTTGGTCATATTTGCATTACCATCTTCCATCCTTATATCGAAAAAATCCAAAAAATAGCATAGTTTCATTACCATCTTGCATCTTCATCCCTAGTTGCATTCATCCTAAAAGTCTCAAAATCCAAGAGTCAAAAGTCCTATATGGTCTTCACTAGGTCACAAAGGAAATGAAAAGACATGGATTCCACAAATGACCCCAACTTTAATCCTACTAACACCATGGAATTTGGGTCATCCTCAAACCAACCACAATTGTCACAACCTAATATTACAAATCCATTTTCCAATCTTATTCTACATGAGGTTGAACAATGTATAACTTCAAAAGAGGTTGAAAAGTCTTCCCAAGATCCTAAGATATTGCCCATCATAGAGGAGCTTTTCAAAGAAGATCTTGATAAATAATTTTTAGCACTTCTCAAAGTGGTTCCAAAATCCTCGTTGGTTTTGATACTTCCACATTTGTAGAAGGGACAAAACAAACAAAAACTCAAGGTCAAGGTCATAACACATTTTCACGAGGTCATCCCACACCACAATAAATTAACACTAGTATGCTACTTGGGGGAACTACATATAACATGAAAAATAAAAATATACCCCCAACTCCAACATTTGGGACCAAAATAATAAGTCCAACATCTCATAGACCAAGTTCCTCATATTCTAATCCATTTTCTATGAAATTTAACACTTTGGGTACATCATTTGTAAATCCATTTTCCACCCCATCCTCTTAAAATGCACCACCATCAACCAACATCATGGGTAAAAACATCATGAAACCAAACCCACCAAACAAAACATGAAGGATTTACATTTTCACACCAAGAAGACAACCCCAAATGACTAATGCTGCACTAAACACAAGCATGTATTTTGGGTCAACTCTAAACACCAATACATCTCCACCTCAACATAATATCAACCCAAACCCAAACTTCACACCATAATACCATCAAATGAGTCAAAATCCACCTCAACACCACACCAATACCAATACCATGTTCACCTCCAACTTCCAACAAAGCAATCAAAATTCTTTACAAAAAAATATCAACCCAAATCCAACATTCACATCACACTTCCAACAAACCAACCAAAACTCACTTCAACATCATGCTACACCTACACCCAGTTTCCAAAACCAAAACCCACTTCAACATCATGCTACACCTACACCCAATTTCCATAATATAACACATTTGACCCAAACACCAATCCATCCACTCCAAATATTGGTTATCAAAGTTCACTTCCACTTACAAAAAATATGAGACATCAATACACCAATGCGATTTAAAACACTATAGAAACATCACTATCACCCATGGATAAATTGAAACAAAAAATGTAAGAGTTACAACCATAAGTCTCCAATATGCAAGTGAGTGGGACAAAGAAAACTTATTCTATGGAGGAATTATGTCCTTATCCCTTTGATCGAAGCATATATATGCCACATTTACCTCAACATTTCAATGCTCCAAACTTCAACAAATATAAGGGAAAGGGAGATCTAGTATAAAATGTGAGATAATTTCAAACTACGTGCATACAAGTCACTTTTGAGCATATGTACTTAATAAGATTATTCCCATGTATCCTTGTGGGGAAAGCTCTAGAGTGGTTTGCACATCTACCTCCTAGGATAAGAACATGGAATGAACTACCCAATAAGTTTATCACACAATTCTCCTATAATATTTAAAGTGGCATCACTCTTACAAAATTAGTTACAATCAAACAAAAAGAGGGAGAAACATTTGAATCTTTCCTTTAGAGATGGAGAAGTATGGTTAGAAAATGCCCATGTGATGTCCTTGAGAAATAATTGGTACACATAGTTGTGGAGAATGTAAACAAGGAACTAATGTATCACCTAAAAATCCATTGATGCAATACTTTTGAAGAGTTTGTTGAGAAAGGTGTCTCCATTGAGATGGGACTTGTTGCACAAGGATTAATCAAAATCTTCAAAGAAAATCAAAAAAATCCCAATGACAACAAAATTTTTTGGTTTTGAAACAAGAATCACTAATTATGGGGTAGTTTATGCTAAATTGGTTAATAAAGTTCACCCCACCATTCATCTTAAAGGCCCTTCCACATCAAATAACCAATCAATAGGTCAAAACCAATCCAAAAATGCAGTCCAAAATAATTAGCAATGATGAGGTCCCCCACAAATAAACATACCAAAAAAAACATATGCACCCCTAGTGGAATCCATTAATCTGTTTTGAAGAAGCTATTGCAATCAAATTTCATTCAACTCCCAAAAAATAGACACTATGAACCAAGACTTTTCAAACCAACTTGGTGGAATGCTAATGATTTTTGTGAATACCATTGTACAAAAGGACATAAGATATTGTTATGTTGGAAACTTAAGGACACTATCTAAGATATCAATGACCAAAGTGACATATCCATAGATAATTCACAAGGGAATATTGACCAACCATTTTCAAAAATCCCCTACACGACCATGGGTCAGGAAAATCCTCTGGTTCAGGGACCAATACAGGTAACCAAGCTAATTATACCAATGTCTCATATGAGTATACCATTAATAACATCCAAAATTTTAACAATAATATATCTACCATTACCATTAATAAAAATCCAAAATGTGGTATCACAACCTAAAGATGTAAAGTGGTCTTGTAAGGGGCCACTCCTAATCCGCAACCAAAAAATCAATACAAACTCCAAGACCATTTAGGGAAGACTGCCACACAAATATCCATTCTTGAGTTGCTTCATATATCTCCTAACCAAAAATCCATTTTGGAAAAATATTTTCAAGAGACTTCCATCCCACCAACCTAAATATCAATCAATTTTAGGCCATGGTAGGGTATTTGGCTACCATCCATCACATTAAATTTTTTGAACAAGATCTTCCTATGTAAAGACCAAACCATAATGATCCATTAAACCTTGAGGTATACATCAAACACAAAATCAGATGAGTCTTGGTAGATGGTGGAGAAAGTTTGAACATATGCACTGTAAAATTGGTCACAATATTGACATTCTTTGAAGTGTGTATAGATATATCTAAGAAAATTATCATAAGGGCTTATATGATGATGTCAAGCATTCCTCCAAATTTTTAATTATACTTCCCATGATATTTGGACCAACCATTCAAAATACAACATTTCAAGTCCTAGATCTAGAACTACCATATAACCTTCTTATTGGTCGCTTGTGGGTTCATGCAATGAAAGCCGTTCCTTCCACCTATTATCAATGCCTCAAGTTTCCCATTAATGGAACCAAAATCACCATACCATGTGATCCCGACCCCTTCTAGTATTGCAATAATCTGAAGGGAACCTTCAAACATCAAGTTCCTATCAATCGGGAAGCCTCTCCCTCCACTACATCACATTACATTGATCCATCTTCATTATCCACATATTCTATGTCCTCCACTTATATTCCCAAAGGTGGAATCTAGGTCTGGGACCAAGGACATCGAGAGTATAAAATTTAAATTTCATTTTGCACTGGCCAGTTACCTACATAATTGAAATCTTGTGGGAAACCTCATCCTAACCAGAATGAACCTAAGGTTGTTATCCATAATCTTCCCACTAATTTCACTAAGTGGGCTGAGATAAGTAAAGAGAATATAGGTGAGGGTATCTCTTCATGGATCTATAAGGATGAAGAAGACACTAAGTTTGTACAAATATCAGTGGAGCAATATGGAAAAGGTTTTGAGATCCTAAAATGAGAAGGTTATGATGGGAATAGTGGTCTTGGATTACATAGGAATGGAATGACATAGCCTCTACTTCCTCCTAAGTTACCAAAGAATAAAGGGTTAAGGTACACACCATTAAAAGTGATTCCTCATCATACTAAGTCACCTTTAGATAAAAATGTTAACTCTTCTAGTGATGTCAATAAATCTAAGCATTACCATATTGAAATGGACTCCAATGAATGAGAATGGGGTTTTGAAAAATCCTCTAGTGATTATGACCTAGGTGAAACCTTTTGTGAACCTGAACAATCCCCCTCTCAAACCAAATATATCGATCATCAAACTTGGATCAAGACCTTTTATGATCTTGAAAATACATATATATTTACCATATCCACCTTATCCTTGAACTATAATGATACTGATGGTGACTTATCTCTAGTATACTCAAAATTGATAAATTGGGATAAAAAAGGACCTCCAAGCTTAAACATATTCAAGAATGATGAAGCAATAACTGAGTTTATGGGACTTCAAGAAGGAATATCAAGTGGGGATCATAAATTTGGATTCATCATAGAACTTGATAGCTTACTTTGGAGAGTCTACTCCACCCTCTAGTTGCAAAAATGAGAAAAATAAAAAGAATAGGTCTCTAGGTGAAAATTGAAAGGCGCCTTTAAACCATGAAAAAGCTAAAAAATGACATATTTGAGGGTGAAAACCTCTCTAAGGTTCCTAAATATGGAGGGTTGGACATGATCCCCATAAATCAAGAGAGATCACTATTTCTTGTGGAAAAATTAGAAGAAATAAATTCTGGTGTTGAGGATAGTCCTAGAATTGTGCACTTTGTAGCATCTTTAACAACCACCAAAAAACTAGAATTCATCAGTTTCTTTTCAAAAAGAAAAATAAAGTTTTCTTGATCATACGTTGATATGCCTAGGTTGGATCATGAGTTAGTCTTGTATCATCTGCAATTATTTTGTAATGCAAAAACTATCAACAAATATTAAGAAAGATGCATCCCCAGATCAAAATCTTAGTGAAAGAAAAGTTGAAGAAGTTGCTTGACATTGGTTTCATTCAACCTACAAATTATTTAGAGTAGATTTCAAATATGATACCCATAAAAACCAACTGGTGGAATTGGAGTTTGCACATATTTTAGAGACTTGAATAAATATTGTCCTAAAGATGACTTCTTGTTGCCAAACATTGACATCATAGTAGACCTTATAGTAGGATATGAAATTGTTTCACTCATGGATGGTTTCTTAGGATATTATTAAATCATAATTTCCCCTAAAGATCAACATAAAATAACTTTCTCTTGTCCTTGGGGTACATATTCTTGGAATTTCATGCCTTTTGGTCTTATGAATTCTAGAGCAACATATCAAAGGGCTATGATTACAATATTTCTTGAATACATGCATACACTCATGGAAGACTATGTTTATGAATTATTAGCCAAATCACTATCAAGAGATAGTTATTTAGTAACATTAGATAAGATTTTCAAAAGGTTGGAAAACTACAAGGTCAGATTAAATCCAAAAAAGTGTGTCTTTGGGGTACAATCTGATAAGCTATCAGGATACATTATCTCGCATAGAGGTATCAAAGTTGACCCCACAAAAGTAAAAGCTATCATGGATATGTCTCCACCAACAAATATAAATCAGCTACGCAGTCTACAAGGAAATTTATAGTCCATTCAAAGGTTCATAGCTCAACTAGTTGACAAATGTTAACCATTCCAACACTTTCTTTGTAAGGGATTCCCATTCATATGGACTAATCATTCCTAGGAGGATTTTCAAAATATCAAAGATTATCTACTAAATCCTCCAATCCTTATACCACCTGATGATAGAAGACATCTAATACTATACATATCAACAACCTTGTTAGAATTAGGAGTCTTGTTAGCACAAAATGATGAAGAAGGAAAAGAATGAGCCATCTATTTTATCAGTCATGCACTTGTAGGGTATGAGCTTAACTATAGTCCTATCAAAGGAGTGTGCCTTGAACTTGTATTTTACACTAAAAATAGTCAACACAAAAGCCTAAATCACCACATAAAATTGGTATAAAATATAGATCCCTTGAAATATCTACTTAGTAAAGTAGCCCTAATAGGTTGACTAGAAAAATGGGTAATGATTCTGAGTGAATTTGATATGGAATATGTTAATTGAAAATAAATTAAAGGAAAAGTGATAGCTTACCAACTTGTAGATGCTCCAAAAAGAGTATATCATTCCTTAGTGTTTGATTTCCTTGATGAACCCATCTTCACAATAGAGACCTCTACTACATGGAAAGTATATTTTGATGAGTCTTTCAAAAATCACGGTTCTGGAGCCGGTATCCTCTTTATCACATGGTTGGGGGACTCAATACCTAAGTTATACAAAATAGCATTCACTTGTACAAATAATATGGCCAAATATGAAGCATTACTCATGGGACTCCGAATGGATATCAAGTGGAAAATTAAGAACCTTCAAGTTTATGGTGACTCACAATTGGTTATTTATAAGGTCAATGATGATTATGATACAAAGGATGGAAATCTCACACTCTATAAGAGAATGGTTGATAGTTTCAAGCAACATTCCAATGTCATTATCTTTGAGCAGATTACAAGAATTCAAAATAGAGTATCCGATGTAATTGCCACTATAGGTTCTCTCTTAGATATACCTAACAATGTGCCACCGTGTGAGTTCTTGGTGGGACAATAGTTGATCCCCAAATTTGATATCCTTGAATCTGAGCTTGTGTTTGAAATTGTTGGTCCTGATTCTCCTTGGTATAAATACTTTTATAACTACCTACATGACCAAATTATCCCTCCTGACTTGTCCACTAACCAATGCAAGACCTTTATCTAACAAGACTCTAAATATGTCATCATTGGTGATACCATTTACCACTGTAGCCTAGATATAACCCTCCTTAGATGTCTTGATTCAAATGAAGCACAAATTACTTTACATGAGGTAGACAATGGTGTATGTGGATCTCACTCTAGTGACCCTATCTTAGCCAAGAAGCTCATGTGAATGAGATAATATTGGCCTATTATGGAATGTGGCACCTATCAATGGGGATATGACCTCATGGGAAAGATTCACCCTACATCCACCAATGGTCATAAATTCATCCTTACAACAACTGAATATTTTACGAAATGGATCAAATCTATATCGATGACCTACATTACCATAAATAAATTATCCAAGTTCATCCTCAATTATACCATATGTCAGTATGGCATCCCACAATCCATCATTACAGATAATGGTCATCCTTTCAAAAATTAGGATGTCTATAAACTATGCAAGAAATTCCATATCCACCACCATTTCAATACTCCATATTAGCCTCAAGCAAACTATCAAGTTGAGGCATCTAGTAAAACCATCCTTAAAATACTAAAGAAGATTGTTGATGATGTTGGCTTTGATTGGAACATCTAACTTAATCTTTCCATGTGGGCCTATCAAACCAACATCCATACTCCCATAGGTGCTACTCCATATTCCCTCATCTTTGGATCCAAAGTCATTCTTCCTATTGAGATTGAGTTACCATCCTTTAGAGTATCTATGTTGTAGTTCATTGATGATGAAGAGTATCATGTATCCCAATTAAATGAGCTAGAATTATTGGATGAGAGATGAAATAATGCATTGGTCCACCTAAAAGCCTATCAAAATTATCTTCGGTGTAGCTATAATAAGAGATTTGGTGTAAGAAAATTTGGCATTGGTGACTTGGTATTAAAAGAAAATCCAAAGAATCAAATGGATCAAGAGAATCCTAAAAATTTTGAGCCTAAATGGTTGGGTCCTTACATCATAACTACAACATATGGATCCAATTCTTATCAACTCCCTACTCCTAAAGGTGCACCACTACCAGAGCCTATCAATAGCATGCACCTTCACAAGTAATATACCTATTCTTCAAAGAATCTCACAAAAATACAAAAAAAAAGAAAAAAGAAAAAGAAGAAAATAATCAACAATATGGAGAATAGGTGTCTTGGTGAAAAATAAAAATAGAAAAACAAAAAAATAGTAAAGAGAAATAATCTATCCAATAGAAAAAACCACTTCCATGGTGCTTTAGATAAGTACCATGGTGAAAACCTACCAAACAGGCACCATTGTAGTTAGTATTTGCTCCATTGTCTACTACCATTCTAGTTGGTTTTCCATCTCCCTTCATGATCCCTCACACATATCCCATTCCATAATAAAACCCAATCCATAATAAATCTTAAGTCTCCTTCCTCATGGCCTAATAATTGTTGATGTTTACCATCCTCCATCTTCCATATCCATCCATAATAAATTTTTCCCATCCAATCTCATCGATAATAAGTTGGTCCTATACCTGACTGGGGGAAAAATCCTTGACTTAGGTTTCATATGGGATCCTAGATATGGTATCATAATGAAAAATCCAAACAAGCATCAAAAATCCAAAAAAACCAAAACATTAGAAAATCCAAACAAAGTTAAAGCATTCCAAAAATCCAAAAAAATTCAAAACAATAAAATATAAAAAAAAATAAAAAAACATCAAAACTCCAAAACAGAGTCTATGTTAGTCCAATTTGTCAAAACTTGTTGCCTCTATGACTTCACATGGGAAAGGGAATCTTCGATGATCCCCTTGTTGGTTCCCAAAATTGCATATTGTAAACCCTAAGAGTATGCTAAGCTCTATGGTCAGCTTTACAATGTTTTGGAAAATGAACAAAATCAACCAATATGGTTCAGAACTCCCTGCACTTCAGGTTCTACTAGACCTAGGTGGGTGTACCCTTATAAATTTTATTTCCTATGAATTGATGTTAAGTAGATTGAATGTGTTTATGAGAGTTTTGTTTATCTACTTCAATATGGCATAAAGGTTTGAAATAGATAACTTTAATGTTTGAACTAACTACTACTACTCCTAATTCTATAATTGAAAGTTGGAAATGTATACATTAAAGTTGATTATTGTCTATCTTATTGGGTAATGGATTCAAGATGTGTATGATATGTGGATCCTCCTCCTTGGCTTAACTCTAATTGTTTGGCACTTTCAGAAGTTTATACCTTGTATAAACGTGCAAGGTTGTTAGTTACCATGCTCTTCTTACAAATCCCAATGATATCTTCCCAAGTTACTATGATTATTTGAAAGGATTTTAATTCTTTTTTGAAGGAAACCAATTAAGATGATTTATTTAAAATGATTTTAACTTTGGGAAGAAACCAATTAAAAGGAGTTTAATTCTTTCTTGCAAAAACCAATCAACTTGAATCACACAGAGGCAAAAAATGTGTCTTGACAAATTAATTATATTCTTGATACACTCAATTTGAATGACAAGGAAAGACAACTCTGGAGACAAGAAGATAACTTGTATGAATTAATATTAACAAACAATTGAACACCAGAATTTTGGCCTCCAATTTTAGATTTTCTTCTCCATTGATTACTCCAAAAAAAATTGCAATTCATATAAGAAGTCTTCCTTTTTGCATTCTATTCTATAAGTATGGCTAATTGATGATGTAAAAATTCAGTCTTGGTTTCCCTTATATATATGGGAAGCATCAAGCTTCAGATTGTTTCATCAAAAAATATGTCCCTTCAATTGTCTTTTATTTACACAAAGTAAAAACTTAATGATGCATTTAAGAAAGATAAGAGATAATCAACGAAGTCTGAAGAACTCATGACACACCACAGTCTATTAATCTTCATAAGGCACCCATTCTCACTTTGGATATAGAAAGGTCCTCTATCCATAATAGTGTCTATGATGCAAAGCGATTTTGGTGAGGCTTTATGTTCTTACATTTTTCATGAGATGAATAGGTTCAACTTGGAAAGATGCTCAGTATAATTTTTTCTATCATGAGTATCAGCATTGGTGATTATATATTTCATAAAAAACTCTAAAGTGAAGATTTTCTATAACTTTAAATGTGTGTTTTACACCACCATTGATTCATCATTTACTATATTGAGATCCAATGATAAAAAATGAGCCAATTCATCCTTCCATATTCTCTGCTCCTTTAGATTGCCTCCATTGTCAAAGAGATTGGGCAAAGTCATATCCAGGTGTTTATTGAAATCACCAAGCTCTTTTGTCAGTACAATATAAAACTTATCATGCATATCAATCAACTCATCATAAATTTTGAACACCTAGTCATCAACATCTCCCTTAGCTATTAATTCTTCCCCATTTTCCATCATTCTGAGATGTAATCATTTATGCTCCTGGAAAGTAGCATATATTCTACTGTAAACTATCCATACCTTGTTAGCTTTCTCAAGTATTTTTTCAAACCTTTTCTTTATCGATTTTGAGACAAGATTGAACTTGATGGACCTTATTTCTATTTCCAATTTAGCATTTTTATTCTATAATTTCTTGGCCTTATGCCTCCAATAAGAACTTTCATACATAGCTTCTAATACCCTATTATCACTATCTAACAATGGGGAGTAAGTAGTTACGAAAGATGGAAACTTATCTTTATAGCCGGCTATTTCTTGTCTTAGGTTCTCATTTTCTGTGATATATTTTATTATCTTTCACCAAACTTTCAATCTAAGCTTTGGTGAACTTAGCAACATTAATATTCAATCTACAATTCCCAAAGGATCACTATCTCCAACCCATTGCACAAGGAGTTGGTCAAATACCTTGTCAGGATCATCAGTGACTATAGGTCTTTTGTCTAGTGGGTATAAGGCCCAAATTAACAAAGTTGAATTATCTAGATTATACCTTGATCCAATATATATTATATCTACTCCTTCTATGCTTAATTGTAGGGTTTTATTTTGGATTCTTCAAAAGTTGTCAAATACAATAGTAGAGCTCATATCCCACCCAAGGAGAATCATGACCCCTACTTCTTTGAGCATTTTCTTTCCCTTTTTTGGAGTGATGTCTTCCATTTCTTTATCAACCTCTTCTTGTAGCTCCTTTAAATATTTTTCTTCTCTTTTAGGTGTGATATCCTTAATCCTTTCCCTAATCAATTTACCTTTTTACTCAAAAACAAATGACTTAAACTCAGAGGGGCATCATAAAAAATAAAATTTTGGTTGGCACAATGTCTAACATCATCTAAAAGCTCATTTTAGGACTCCATTACAAAAATATTTATTTTTGGTGCAAGCTCATTACTTTCAACTATAGGTTTAACCACCTGCACACCTTCATCATTGATGTAGAGGAAGGACAAGGTTCAACAAAACTTGACTTTCCTAATCCACTTCCCTTAAGGATTTCATTGAAACCAAGGCATAATCCCTCTACACACCCTTTGTCCCTATTGACCATCTGAATTATTCGATAACCAGTGATGGGAAACACATTTAGGAGGGGTGGAACCTCATAAAATAGTGGGGCAACAAGATTTCAATAGCTTTTGACACACTATTTGACTTCATCCAACATTTCACACTAACAACACCCTAACAATGGCTTATACTTTAACAAAAGCAATGACCAACATTACAACAAGAAAGAAATAGTGGAATAATTGAGGGTAGACTTGAATTGAGGTAAGAATGATCATGGAACACTCCTATGAGATGACCAACAATGTAACCATTCATGGCTTGCAACACTTAACCTTAAACTGCATAATATTTCCTATTGGGACAATCACCCTAACTCTCTACCACTCCTTCCAAAAATAATATTAAATACTTTGTTTTAGGTCTATAGACCTCTTACTACATTCCTCTACCAATGTCAATGGAAAAAAAACAAGTTTCAATCCTTGATTCATGTATTCTTCCTTCGTTTTTAATATCACACTGTTTGATACATCAAAATCAAACTATCTACTGCCTCACAAAATTTGAAAAATATTTCTTGAGATCCTACAAACTTAAAACAAGATAAATTACATGCATGCAAACCTCTCCACCCATTTTGGTGAATTTTCACCAGTGGAGAGGTGACTTACATATTTATTTTTGCTCATTTCTTACCCTAGGTAGGGCTTCAGGTAGTTTTAGAAAAATTACAATAACTCCTACAATACCTAATGAAATTTGATGCATTAAAAAGAAAATGAAAGTAGATTCATGACCCAACATAGTCCAATTAATCTCGGACAAACATGTAAGCCGTACAGGTAGTACAAAGTGAAGAAAATAGTCTGCAATGTTAGAATGCACAAGAAAATAGTTGTTTCATTCCATAAAAATTCAAATCAATGTATTTTTCCATTCATTCAAGTCTTGAGGAGGTTCTCCCTCTTTTCCATCAATCAAAAACCATTTGTAATAGTTTCTTGGAGTACATGTAACTGATTCTTGATTTTTTGACATTTTCTAAAAGTTGCATGACAAATTTCTTGCACATTTGGAAAAAAATTATATTTTTATCAAAACCTAATCAACACACCAAAAAATGAATCCCTATGCTTCAAAATGGTCATAAATGACCTTATAAGACACCTAGACACACAAAAAAACCTAAAAACAAAAAATTGCACAAAATATGCAAATAAGGTCTTAGTGACCCTGCACCATACGCCCAAGGGGAAGAAAAAATCAAGTCCCACTTGAGTGTAGGTCTACAATTATATATCCATGCTTTATAATATCATCTTCAAAAATCCAAGTAGCATCTTCCATAGGAAGACCCCTCCATTTGACCATGTATTGAAGATATGTTATGTTCCTTGTTTTCTTGAGTTCCTTTGTATCAAGAATGCACTCCAACTCTAGAGTTTTGTTGGGAGGAAGGTTATAGATTCATTATTCATCCTCAAATGATTGGGGACCTACTTCATTACCGCAACGACATCCCCTTTGAAACGGTACAAGTCAAATAAATTAAATATAGGTGAGATGCCAATCCCATTTGGTAACTCAATTTCATATGCATTAGGACCAAACTTGTGAATAAATTTGCAAGGTCCAATTTTCTTCATTTGTAACTTGCAATACTGTGCCTTAGGAAATATTTTCTTCCTTAGATGAGCTGGAACCAAATCTCCAACCTTGAAATGGAATTCTCTCTTCTTCATATCATCTAGTTTTTATTTATCCACACTTTTTTGTAAATGATCCTTGACTTATTGGTGAATTTCCATCATAGAATCAATGAAATGCTCACCCTCAAGACTCATCCTCTCCATTCCACTGATATCCCTCAATTCAAAAACTCCTCTAGGCTACAAATCATAAACAACTTCAAAAGGACTCTTACCCACACTTCTATTCACTGAATCATTATATGAAAATTCTACCTAAGGAAATATCAGATCCCATTAAGTAGAATTCTCTTTTGTAAGGCATATTAAGATGTTTCCAAGGCTCCTATTGACTACCTTGGTCTTCCCATCAGTTTGGGGGTGATAGGTAGAGATGAAACTAAGGTTAGTGCCAAGTTTCTTCCATAAAGTTCTCCAAAAATACTCAACAAACTTGTTATCTCTATCTGAAACAATAATAAAAGGAAAACCATGAATTCTTACCATTTCCTTGAATAAAAAACTTGCAATGTAGGATGCATCATTAGTGCTCTTGCATGGGACAAAATGTGCCATCTTGGAGAACCAGTCTACTACAACATAGATATAATCAAAACCTTTAAGTGTTTTTTTTCTAAACCCATTACAAAATCCATGTGTGTTGACTCCCAAGGCCTATTTGGAATAGTAAGAGGCTGATATAAGCTTGAATTTGTACTAACTTTATCCCTTTGAAAAATAACACATTTTTCAATAAACTTTCTTACATCACTTTACATTTTAGGCCAAAAATAGTGCCTTCTTAGCTACTCCAAGGTCTTATCAAGACCAAAATGACCTATAAGGCTGCCACTATTATTTTATTTTATCAAATTATCCCTTGTAGAACATTTAGGCACACAAATTTTATCCCCCTTAAATAACAAACCTTCTTGAATCATGAAATCAGAACTTATCTTATGTGGAACACCATTAGATTGGCTACAAGATGCATAAATTTTCTTGAAATTAACATCATCTACATACATACCTTTTAGTGATTCAACACCTACACTTTTCAATTGGATTTATTGCACCATGAGTATCCTACTCAATGCATCAACTACTTTTTTTGACTACCCTCTCTTATGCTTGATGGTGAAGGTGTAACCTTGCAAGTATTCTACCCATTTAACATGCTTATGACTGAGCTTCTCTTGACTATTCAAAAATTGGAGAGCATGGTTATTAATAAAGACTATGAACTCCTTTGGAAGTAGATAATGTCTCCATTTTTTCAAGGACTGAACCAAATAATACATCTCTAGGTCATAGGAAGAGTATTTCTTCTTCACTTCATTAAGTTTTTCACTAATGAAGGCTATAAGCCTACCCTCCTAACTCAACACCACCCATATGGCATAACCACTTGCATCACACTTAATAGTAAACACCTTATTAAAATTTGGTAAGGATAATATGGGCCATTGTACTACCCTCTTTTTCAAATATTCAAAACTCTTTTTAGCTTCACTGGTCCAAACACAATTTTTCCTTTTATCCCCCTTTATAGTATCAATCATTGGAGCACAAAAATAAATTAAAACCTTAATAAGATTTCTATAAATACTGGCCAAACCATGGAAAACCCTTACCTCAAAAACTAATTTGGGTGTAGACCAACTTAGAATAGCTTCAACCTTGTCGGGATCCATTTTCAAGGTGCCATTTGTAACCACAAAACCAAGATACACCAACTCTATTTTCATAATAACACATTTCTTCAAATTTATCATTACTTTCTCTTCATGCAATCTTATCAAAACCAAATCCAAATGGTGTACCTTATTTTTTCTAAAAACAAGAATGTCATCAAGGTAAACCACAACAAAATTACCAATAAAAGGATTGAGAACTTAATTCATCAACCTCATGAAGGTGTTGGGTGCATTTGAGAGACCAAAAGGAATTACAAGCCACTCATAACTCCCTTCATTTTTCTTAAACGTTGTCTTCCATTCATCCCCTTGTCTGATTCTAATTTGGCCACTCTTGAGGACTATTTTGGAAAAATAGCATGCTCCACCTAGATAGTCCATCAAGTCTTCCATCCATGGAATGGGGAATCTATATCTAATTGTAATCTTATTGATGGCCCTATAATCATTGCGCATCCTCCATTTACCTCCCTTCTTTCGTGCTAGGATAGTGGGAACTAAACAAGGACTAAGGATTTCTTTGATTAGGCCCTTATAAGAAATTCTTGAACTTGTCTCTTAATCTCATCATTTTGTTGTGGTGTCATTTTATATGCTACCTTATTAGGAAAACTAGCCCATAGTATGAAATAAATATGGTGACTAATATCCCTCATAGGATGCAAGGTGCTTGGGATTTCATCCACTACTATATCAACATACCTCTTTAGCAACTTTTGAATTTCTAAAGGCAACTCTTCTTTCTTTGCTACTGTCACAATAGACTTAGGCTTGACTATGATAGAAAAACCAATTTTATCCTCTTCTACAACCTTTATGAATTCCTTCTCCTACCAACATCACATTAGATTCTACCTATGGTGTTTTATCTTTATCTTTCAATGGTGTTAGATTGTATGAGACTCCATCTCTCTCTATAACATATGTATTATTTCTACCATCATGCTTGGAATTTCTATCATACTACCATGGTCTACCAATAAGCACATGAAAAATATCCATAGGGATGATGTCACACAAGACCTTGTCCATATCACCCCTATATGGAATTATACCCAAGTTTTTTCATTCACTAACTCCTGTTGCCCTTTGTTTAAACAAAAAAAATTGTATGGAGTGGCATGAGGCAATCTTTTCAACTTTAACTTCTCTACCATTTCAACTAAAACCAAATTGTTAGTACTTCCATAATCAATAGAAAAATTACAACATTTATCTTGAAATTTGCATGTAGTCCTAAAAAGTGACTTTCTTTATGTTGGTTCTTTCTCCCTAGTCACTTTAATCAAGGTTCTTCTCATCAATAAGGACTCTCCAACTTCCGGTTCTACATTTTGTGATCAAGAATTAACACTTTCAACATCATCTTCACCTTGTGCAATTTGATTTCTCCTCTCTCCTTTAAAATAATTAGATGGTTGCTCCTCAATGCACTACCATGCTTGGTGGCCTACAAATTTATTATATTTGTAACACTTTATAGTGAAGACACTTCACCCTCCTCTATTGTTAAATCTGCCTCTAAACTTGGTCTTCTTCCTCTAAAGTTTCCCCTTGTTTCTGATGTTTTCCTCTTGTGAGTTACTTGTCTCTCCTTGAGACCTTTGGGACTATCCTCTACCAACAAAAGTCCCTCTTCATCTAAAATTTGTCCTTCCCCTACCTCTACTTTGATTTTCTTGTCTTCCCTTCAACTTGTCTTCAACCTTTATGGCCAACTGATAACACTCTTCTATAGTTCTTAGGCTTGTGAAATTGAGTTCATCTTGTAGGCTATAATTTAGCCCATTCAAATACCTTGAAATTTTTTCAACATCTTCTTCCATATGGCCTGACCTAATTATTACTCTGTAGAACTCTTCTATGTAGGTCTTCACATCCATGTCCTTTTGCTTCAAATTTTGCAACCTCCTATATAGATGAACAACATAATCACTAGGTAGGAATTTACCTTTCAATTTTGCAACCATTATGTCCCAAGATGTAATTTTTTCCTTGCCTTTCTTCTTCCTCTCCTCTTGTACATAATCCCACCATAAGGATGCATGTCCTCTTTTTTTTTTTCTTTCCAATTTAACTTGTTTCCCCTTAGGTATCTCTTCAAACTCAAAATACTTATCTAAGTCTCTTATCCAATCTAGGAGTTCTCCATTCAGATTTCTTGAATATACTAGAAGTTCTACTTTTACATTGGAACCATCATTCTTAACTACCTTCAACAATCTCTCCAAACTCTTATCTTCAACATCTACTACTACTAATAATAATTATTCTTCTTCTTCACCCACTTTCTTTTCTTCTTCTTCTTGGTCACTCAAATATTTTGTGACCACTCCTCTTTTCTAGTTGGTCTCAACTATTGTGAGTCTTGCATCAAGGTTGTCCTTTATGGCTCTCAATTATGGGGCAAGAGAATCTTTCACCTCTTTGATTATTCTTTCCACATTCAACTTAGGATCCATCTTCGCTTGAATTCAAATCAACTTATTTTGTTACCTCTTACTGACCTTCCTTGCTCTAATATGAATTTGATATAGAGGAATGACAAGGTTAAATAAAACTTGACTGTCCTAATCCACTTCCCTTAAGGATTTCATTGAAACCAAGGAATAAGCCCTCTACACACCCTTTTTCCCTATTGACCATCTAAAATATTGGACAACCAGTGATGGGAAACACATTTAGGAGGGGTGGAACAACATAAAATAGTGGGGCAACAAGACTTCAATAATATTTGACACACTATTTGACTTCATGCAACATGTCACACTGACAACACCCTAACAATGGCTTATACTTTAACAAAAGAAATGACCAACATTACAACAAGAAATAAATAGTGGAAAAATTGAGGGCATAATTGACTTGAGGTAAAAATGATCATGGAACACTCCTATGAGATGACCAACAATGTAACCATTCATGGCTTGCAACACTTAACCTTAAATTGCATATTTTTTCCTATTGGGACAGTCACACTAAATCTCTAGCAATCCTTCAAAAAAAAATGTTCAAGACTTTTGTTTTAGGTCTTTAGACCTCTTCCTACATTCCTCTACCAATGTCAATGGAAAAAAAACAACTTTCAATCCTTGATTCATGAGTTCTTCCTTGGTTTTTACTATCACATTGTCTGATACATCAAATATCAGACTATCTACTACCTCACAACATGTGCAAAATATTTTTTGAGATCTTGATGTATATACCTAAAATTGGTCTGGAGAATTTGATTAATTAAATACATATTATTTGATTAATTATCCTAAATTGCTCTAATGTTTAAATAAATAGAAATATTTATTTATATAGTTCACATTCACATTTAAATTCTTCTAATTCTTCTATTATCTCATCTTAATTAAATAAACAAAATTAAATACTTTGTTTGATTTAATTATCATTTCTCTATTTTATTCTATCACATAAAATCTTAAATTAGTTAAATAAAGATTAAACAATTTATTTATTAATTACCATATTCTTCTACTTTAATTTAATAAACAACTTCTATAGTTTGTTTTATTAAATTATTTATCCCTCTTTGGCTAATTTAAATAAATCAAAAATATTTAAATAAAGGCATAAGGAATATTCCACTATATTTCCTCAAAATCAAATTAGATATCCTATGTCTAATTTATGTCAAAATTAATTGATTCAATCTTCACGGGAAGATTTGGAGACAAATTGGAGACAAACTGTAAATTTATCTCTCAATCCTCTTGCATCAATCCTTCCTCTTCTCTTGCATGGTGTTTTCATGGGTAAAGACAATCCCCAAAATATTCTCAATCTCCTCCACCTCTCACTGTTCAATCCTCCAGATTGAATCCAAGCCTCTCTTTTCCATCCCTGTGCATTTCTGTTGCCAAGAAATCTATAAATACAACTTCATTCAACCAAGAAAAGGATCCAGATTATTTCACTTATGCACTCTTACTGTGTGGGAATTCAAGCATCCAAGCATCCAACATTCTAGTTTTCATATCATGGTTGCCTCCTGTAGCTTCATTTATCATTTTTCATGTCAATCCATGCTATATTAGTTTCTTTTATCATCTAGATTTATCATATTAGCTTCATATCATTGCATCAACATCATTCCATTCTTTAGATTGTCATTTCAATAGTTATAGTGTTATTTAAATCTGAGAGCACAATAGCTTAATAAATCTTTGAAGATAGGAGAAAATGAGATGTTTTCAGTAGATTATTAGCTTGATCTTTGATACAATGTTTTATTAAGAAGCTTTTTATTCCTTTCTACTTATTCACTTACAATTTGGCACCCACCATGGGGCCTAACCCCATATTTTTATCATTTGTTTTGAAAAGTATTGCGTGGGTTCTTGACATGTTCCGTTTAAGTGCTTCCATCAAAAACTATAGCACTTTTGTCAAAAACTATAGCACATTCGTGGAAAACTATGGTGCTTTTGTGCTCTGTTTCAGCGCTTCCATGATACTATAGCACATTCGTGGAAAACTATGGTGCTTTTGTGCTATGTTTCGGCGCTTCCATGATAGTATAGTGCATTCATTAAAAAATTTAGCACTTTCCACTATAGGGCTTCCATGAACTATTTCGGCGCATTGGTTACTCATCTCTAGAGAAGTTGATTTAGCACTTCTATGAGGAAATTTGGTGCTTTGGTTCTCTATTTCAGTGCTTTCGATTTTAGCACATCAAGTAAACACTATTGCGCTTTTGTAATTTTGATCTGGATCCGACGCGACTACGGCCAAAATTTCATTTTGATACAGTTAGACTAAAATGAACCAATCCTAGGGTAGTCATTTCCAATTTAAAATTTATCAATCCTAGGGTAGCCATTTCTGGTTTAAAAATTATCAATCCTAGGGTAGCCATCACAATTTTTCAATATCAGTTAAAAATGACACCATGATTGTTGTGAAGCAAAATCTTCACATAGATTAGCAAAATTTATCTTTTGGGCTCAAAACAAATTATTTATTTGTTGCGCTTGTGTGGTGAATAGTCTTATGCTCTCCCCTTAACTAGGTGATCAAAGTGTCAAACTCATCCTTATTTTCATACAAATTTATGATTTTGTTAAAACCTTTAGAAGTCCTACCATAGTGGGAAAAATTACTCACCCTACGAGAATGACCTAAGTGGGAACGCCTAAAGCCAATGATTCCAACCCACTCTAATCAAAATACAAGTTGTTGATGAAAGTCCAACTTGACGGTAGTGAGCAAGATAACCATCCCCAAAATCTTTGTTCTAAAGATTGGGAGGTCTCCTATGGGAGTTTATCAATTTCCGCACCGCACGGAAGCCCTATCTATGAATCATAGTGAAGTGTCTAGCCGAGTCAGTAACCAAGCATTGTAATAATCACGGTGCAAGGGGAGGGAAGAATCTACCCCCAAGAAACTCACCATATAATTGCCAAGGACTATTTGCTCAAAGGACAAGAAATCCAACTCTGAGTACGCACCTAGAAAAGACAAAAACACAGACGCCCTCTAGGGGGTGACACGACTATGTGCGTCAATGCAATTTTAAGATGCGTGCTATTGAGTATAACGATGACTTGTTTGACCTTAAGAGTGATTATGTCTGAATTGTGTACATTTGTCAAAGAAAACCCATGAAAATCAGTAAGGACCATTCGTGGTTCTTGAATATACACTATCTATTTAGATTAAAACAACTATTCTACAATTTGCTTGTTGTGTTTTCACAAAATCATTAAAAATCAGATAAAAGATCATCCAAAAAATAGAAAATCAAATTAGGTGAGAGAAATTCATGATTCGAAAATGGAAATCAACCAAGTTTGTCAAGAAAACTATCAAATTCAACAAACCCAAGAGACCACTCAGTTATCGAGATAATTTAAGAAGAAGGCATTTCTTATATTAGAGTCAAAATATTTTATTACAACATAGGACCTTCATTCATAGGTATCATGACTTTTCCAGAGGTCATACTCTTGATTACGCAGTAGAACCTCTTTATTCATGAGCTTTCTTCCAAAGGAGAGCCCTCACACAATATCAAAACCATAGTCAATGCATATGTCAGTCCCACATCCCACAACCAATGATAGAATATGCCACAAGGCCAAGTCAAATTTTTCAATAAAGAGTCTTAAGCATCAACCCTCTGTTTTAGAACTCTAGAAATTTGTTTCAGCACTTCGGGACTCTGTTTTAGTGCTTTCATAAAATAGCACTTTCAAGCACTATTTTAGCACTTACAACCACTGTTTTAGCGCTTCCATCATCTGTTTTAGCGCTTTCAAGCACTTTTTTAGCGCATTTGTAAAGATAGCACTTCCATCATCTGTTTCAGTGCTTTTGAACTATGTTCTAGGGCTTCTGCAAAATATCGCTTCCATCACATGTTTTAGCGCCCCTGAACTCTGTTTTAGCGCTTTCAAAAATAGAGAGTTCCAAATCATATCAATCAATTTTTTTGTCATTTACACATAGATTTCTATCAAAACAAAAGTACCTTTTTATCAGAATCGTTGTCTAGAAACTGAAATCAAATAGGTTCATACAATTTTCCAGTCTTTTCAACTAAAACACAGATCTTACAAATCATAAAGTGTCCAATCAAAACACAATCTCGATTATTACGCTAAAGTTTCATCATCAGGATATTATCATCCTATTATCATGAAACAAGGCATAGTATTCAAATTTTAAACCTAGTCTTATCAATAAGATATATCATCTTATTTCGACTTTGTTAAAAAATCACTTGACATTTTCCAACATAGAAGATCAAATTTTGGAAGAAAGAACAAAAAACTTGTATACCAATCTTCACCAGGTCACAAAAATAGAGGCTCTTAGAAAAGGAACTAGAAACATCAAATACAATGACAAAAGAAAATCCCTAGAATATTATACATCAAAGTGACAAAAATGAAATAACTCCAGAAGACATACAAACAGCCCAACATGATCCAAAATTCCATAAATTCATGGAAAAGTTCTTAGAAGAAGATATGGAGAAATACCTCTTAATGTTGGTTGAATCAGGTGCTAAGCTTCCCATAGAATTTGACATAAATCACCTAAGAGAAGCACCTGGAACAAACGAAACCAAAATACCACAACCCACACAAGGTATAGATCTGATTATTGCCTTAACATCCCGAATGCAAATCTTACAACAAAAAATACAAGACATGACAAAAGGGAACACCAAAAAGTATGCAGTATAGGAAATTTGTCCTTATCCTTTTGACTCAATAGTTGACATGATACCTTTTCCTCAACATTATGAATTCCCTAAGTATGACAAATACAATCGAAGAATAGATCCAATTGATCATATCCGAGAATTCAATACCATAAGCCTAGAGTTTTCTCAAGTGGAAAATTACCTGATGAGATTATTCCCAGGAAGCTTGGGAGGTTCATGTATGGAATGCTTTTCAAAATTACAACTAGTAATAAGGAATTTTGAGGAACTTGTAAACAGGTTCATCTCCCAGTACTCTTTTAACATCCAACACGATGTCATGATAAAGGATCTATATAACCTGAAACAAAACAAAGGGGAGACATTCTTGTCTTTTTTGCAAAGATGGCAATGACTATTCACTAGATATCCTCGCTCCATTCCCGAGGAAGAGAAAATGGAGTTATTCATTGACAATTTAATAGAGGAGATGAGTTATAGACTTGAATTGCAATGTCCTCCTATGTTTGAAAAGGTGATATAAAATGGACTTAAGATTGAAGAAATGCTAGTCAAAAGAGGGGTTATTAAACATTTCAATGACAAATCAAATAAAATAAACTCCTCAAATCAATACCCCAATAGTGATAAACCAAAATTTTGGCAAAAAAACAAAAATACGACTACAACGAAATGACCAGTGACTTACAAAATGCTAAACCAATCTTCAATTTGGCAGCATCTACTTCAAAAACAAATCAAAACAATGATCAAATCATCAAGTCGAATGCCATTCAAAACAACAAAATCACAAAACCGCAACCATACCAAAAGTCATCAAATCGACATAGGTTCACACCTTTAGGCCAAACATTGGGATCAACGATGGAAGAACTAGTCACCAGTGGTCTTATCACCACGCGAGAAACAAGATTCTGGGATCCAATGGTCAAACCACCATGGTGGAATGATGTATATTACTGCAAATTCCACAACAATAAAGGCCACTAAACTAATGATTGCATGGAGTTAAAATGAAAAGTTCAAGACCTGATCGACAATAACAAGATATATGTAGAGGGACCTGAAAACAATAATGATCATTCAGCCTTCAAGGACCCTTTACCAAACTATGATAAAGGAGCATCATCTTCTATGAACAACAAACATAAAAATATCAATCATGTCTATGATAAAATGATACATTGTCTTACCGAAGTAGAGAGTGATCATACCATTGGTCATAACATGGATGAACACAAAACCAATGACACTACCCCTTTGGATTTTCTCCCAAGCATACAAGTCTCTAAAAATAAAATAAACATTTTAAAAATCAGAGAATGAAAGGACTATTAACCAACAAATGTAATGACAAGGGGGCAATCCAAGGTAGTCTTAAAGGGATTTGGGCCTAAAAATGCATATCCACCTCCATGTCATTACAACATTGTTGATCAGCTTCAAAAAATTCCAGCGTAGATATCAATACTAGAACTCCTCAAATTATATCCATCACATAAGGAGGTTCTAGAACAAGCACTAGTTGCCACTACGATACCGAAAAATCTATATGTTTTCCAATTCCAAGCTATGGTGGAGCATCTGACTACACCACATTGTCTATCATTCTCTGAACAAAATGATCTCTCACTCAACCATCCCCATAACATCGCACTCCATATTGAAGTCAATCCACAATCATCATGTCAAAAGAGTCTTAATAGATGGGGAGTTGGTTTGAACATTTGCACCCTAAAGTTAATCCATGCACTAGGGTATTCCAATGATGCAATTGATGCCTGAAGGATAATGACCATAAAAGCATATGATGAGGAAGAGAGATCTTCAAAGGGACTGGTTGTGTTACCCATTCAAATGGGACCAATGATGAAACACATAGCATGCCAAGTATTAGAAAAAGAGTTAACTTACAACATACTCTTAGGACGCCCATGGATCCATGAAATGTAGGCAGTACCTTCCACATATCACCAATGCTTAAAATTCCTAGTAAATGGACATGAGGTGACTATATCTACCGATTATAATCATCCTCAACATTGTGACAAACTTAGAATCTCTCAAGATACCTTTGTGCCTCACAATAGGGAAGCATCCAGTTTAAAGTCATCGAATGAGGAAAAACATCCAAATATCACCACCAAGTGGGTAGAAAAGAAGGATAAAGCAAAAGATACAAGTCTTGTTGATACTCAATTAATAGAAAATCCAGATCCCCAAAATTCTTTGTCACATAAATTTAAGGAGCAGGTCCAGCTAACAGACAAGGGAATGGGGCAATATTCTATGGAGCAATCACTTAATATTTCATAGTTAATGCCATCTCCAAAGACATATGGCCAACCATCCATGATCAAACATCAAAAATCACTACCTTTCACAGTTCTGGAAGAAAGGTTTGTAAAAACCGGTACCATAGAGGACAAATCAGACAACAAAGCAATCCTCGACTGGTTATACAAAGATGAGGAACCATCAACATCAAATATCAATATCAAGAATGCCAATATCAATACAGACAAATATTGCAAAGGGAAGGCTATCCTAGAAAAATGGGTTATGAGGGACAAGGACCTATTGGATTAAGAAAGGAAGGCATCATAGAGCCTATTCAGCCCCTCACTCTTCATTCAAAAGAGAAAATAAAACTGGGATACGCTGAAGAACAAAAATAGGAGATGACAAAGAAGGTTGTTGAAAGAATCCTTCAGGTTAGAGATAGCTCTGAAATGGAATAAAATGAATATGAGTGGGATCTGTGTTCTGATATATCTTACACAAATATTTAAATTGATGTAATACAACAATATGCACCTATGCGTGAGGAGGGACAAACCTCTGGGTCTAGACCATTCATATCAAGATCACTAAATATCGATGACTCAAGTGGGGAAAAATAGACATCAAGTGAACTAGACTATCTTAAAGAGGGTACCATCATTGATCTCGATATCCCTAATAAAAACTATGATGACATTGCTATCCTAACCCTTACCCCCATTAACCTAATTCAATCCAATGACTTCATGCCTTTAATCCATCCTGAACTTATTGACTAGGAACCTGTCGAACCTATGAATGTGCCCATATTTGCAAATGATGATGCCATCATAAATTTCCTATGTTATGAAAAACTTGGTATGAGTTCTATCTATAATACTCATAACAATGTGACTTGACAAGAGGGTGTCAAATCTTCCAATTGCAAAAGTATAAACAGGGATAATAGATCTAACGGTGAAAACCATTCTATGGCAGCATTAAATCTAAAAAAATAAAAAATAAAGAATGCATCTAATGGTGAAAACCTCTTTGAGGCACCAAAATATGGGAGATTTGACACTCTTCCGAAACATTATCATGAGTGGTCATTAGTTCTAGTAGAACCAACACAATTTGTAAACATTGACACTGAAGAAAAAGTAAAAATCCTACATCTAGCAAAATCCATGACAGATCAAGAGAGACCAGAATTCATCAATTTCTTTAAGGAAAGAAGCACCAGCTTTGATTGGTCATATTCCATATGTCAAGCTTGGATCCAAATCTTCTCATGCACCATTTGTCTTTTCCTATAGGAATCAAGCCTGTGAAGCAAAAATTGAGAAAAATTCATCCTCATATCACATTAATGGCAAAGGTTGAGTTAAATAAATTGTTAGATGCGCGATTCATAAGGTCTATTGAATATATCGAATGGATATCAAACATTGTACCTATTTCAAAGCCAGACAATATTATCAGGATATGTACAGATTTCAAGGACCTAAATAAAGCATGCCCAAAGGATGATTTACCATTACCAAATATAGACATCATTTTGGACTTAACGACAGGGCATGCCATGTTGTCAATCATGGATGGTTTCTCCGGATACAATCAAATTAAAATAGCTCCAGAAGATCAGGAGAAGACTGCATTTACATGTCCATGGGGAACCTTCTGATGGAATGTCATGCCTTTTGGTCTGAAAAATGCAAGTGCAACCTACCAAAGGGCAATGACAAAAATATTTCATGATATGATACACACCTTCATGGAGGAGTACGTGATTTTTCTAGGGAAGGACATTTGCATACCCTAAGCAAAATCTTCACATGGCTAGAGAAATTCAATGTCAGGGTAAACCCCAAGAAGTGTGTCTTTGGGGTCACATCAGCGAAATTGTTGGGATACATTATGTTAGAAAATGGCATTGAGGTAGATCCAACAAAACTTAAGGAAATAATGGAGATTTCATCTCCCAAAAATATCAGTCAACTCAGATCACTATAGAGAAGGCTCCAGTCAATTAGGAGATTTATCTCCTAGCTGGTGGACAAAATTCATTCATTCAATCATCTACTGCATAAAAATATTATTTTAAAATGGGATAATGGGTGTGAGACAATGTTTGATCAAATAAAACAATATCTGATGTCATCGCCTATTCTCATGCTACCAACAGAAGGAAGACCTTTGATATTGTACATTGCATCAACATATATCTCTTTAGGAGCATTATTAGCACAAGAAGATTATGAAGGAAAGGAACACACCATCTACTATATCAGTAGAACATTAAATGGCTATGAAATAAACTACACTTTCATAGAGAAATATTGATTAGTGATGGTGTTTGCTACTTAACAACTGAGAAATTATATGTTAACTCATACAATTAGGCTAATATCGAAGATCGACCCCTTAAAATATTTACTTAGTAAAGCTACCTTAACAGGTAGACTGGCAAAGTGGGTCATGCTATTAAGTGAATTTGATATTCAATATGTGGAGAGAAAGGCCATCAAGGGTCAAGAAATCATCGAAAAATTGGCTGAGGTTCCTTTACTAGATGATCGACCGATGACAATGGAGTTTCCAGATGCGGACATTCTGATAGTGACGCCACAACAATGGATATTATATTTTGATGGATCATACACACAACGAGGATCTAGAGCATGGATTTTATTCATCACTCCCCAAGGAAACACCATTTCAAAATATTATAGACTGATGTTTCAATGTACAAATAATATGCCGAAATATGAAGCATTAATCATTGGGGTCAAAATAGAAATTGAATGGAAGATCATAGACTTACAGGTATATGGGGACTCTCAACTAGTCATTTATAAAGTAAATGACGAGTATCAGACAAAAGATGAAAATTTTATGCCCTACAAACAAAAAATAGATGATCTAAAATAGTTTTTTGTCAATGTCAAGTTTTATCAAATTTCAAGGGCAGAGAACAAAGCTGTGAATGCTATGGCCACAATTTCCAAAGAAACGAGGTTGTTATGAGTTTATCATAAAACAAGTATCATTTCACTCTTACAATAGTTTGGAATCCAATACCATATGCCATATAGATACCATTGAAACCTTTATCTATGAGAAAACCTATGCTTACCTCAAGGACAACTGAGAAATTATATGCTGACTCATACAATTAGGCTAATAGTGAAGATCGACCCCTTAAAATATTTACTCAGTAAAGCTGCCTTAACAGGTAGACTAGCAAAGTGGGTCATGCTATTAAGTGAATTTGATATTCAATATGTAGAGAGAAAATCCATCAAGGGTCAATAAATTGCCAAACAATTGGTTGAGGCTCCTTTACCAGATGATCGACCTATGACAATGGAGTTTCTAGATGTGGACATTCTAACAGTGATGCCACAACAATGGATATTATATTTTGATGGATCATACACATAGTGAGGATCTGGAGCAGGGATTCTATTCATCACTCCCCAGGGACACACCATTCCAAAATCTTATAGACTGGTGTTTTAATGTACAAATAATATGGCGAAATATGAAGCATTAATCATTGGGGTCAAAATAGAAATTGAATGGAAGATCACAGACTTATAGGTATATGGGGACTCTCAACTAGTCATTTATCAAGTAAATGATGCGTATTAGAAAAAAATATGAAAATTTTATGCCCTAAAAACAACAAATAGATGATTCAAAACAATTTTTTGTCAATGTCAAATTTCATCAAATTCCAAGGGTGGAGAACGAATTTGTAGATGATATGGCTACAATTGCTTCACTCTTACAATTTCTAGAGAAACGAGGTTGTTATGAGTTTATGGTAGAACAAGTATCATGTCCTTCTTACAATATTTTGGAATCCAATACCATATGCCATCTAGATTAGATACCATTGAAACCTTTGTCTATGAGAAAACCTATGCTTACCTCAAGGACAATATCCTCCCTCCCGATCTTTCCAAGAACCAAAAATGCAGTTTCATCCATCGATCCGCCTGACATATTTTAATCGTCGACATCCTTTATCGTCGAGGTCTTGATGGTACCTTACTCCGATGTCTAGAACATGACGAATCTGAGACATCCTTACATGAGGTTCATAAGGGTATTTTTAGCACTTATTCGAGTGGTATAACCCTAGCGAAGAGTCTCATTCATTTAGGATTTTATTGGCCATGCATGGAGAAAGAATCTTATTAGTTTGTGAGGAAATGTCAAAAGTGTCAGATTCATAGTAATCTGATTCAAGCACCAACTCAAGAGTTGCATCCATTCACATCAACATGGCCCTTTCATCAATGGGGACTAGATTTGGTAGGAAAGATAAGTCCCTCTTCATCCAATGGACACAAGTTCATAATAACAACTACAAAATACTTCACAAAATGGATAAAAGTAGTGCCTCTTACAATAATCACTGGAAAATAGATCTCCTTGTTCATATTGAATTGCATAATCTGTCGGTATGGCATCCCTCAATATATTATCACTGATAATGGATGAACATTCAAGAACCAAGATGTCCAAGAATTGTGTGATAATTTTCATATCCAACATCATTTATCAACACCGTACTATCCTCAAGGAAATGGCCAAGCAAAGGCCTCTAACAAAGCAATTCTAAAAATACTCAAGAAGATGGTTAACGATGTTGGACGTGATTGGAATGTTCAGCTTAATCATGCACTATGGTCCTACAAAACTAGTATCAAAACACCAACAAGAGCTACACCATATGCCTTGGTATATGGATCATAATCCATACTACCTATTGAAGTAGAGATTCCATCACTTCTTGTATCACTCAGAGGAATCATTTCAGATGAGGACTATAGGGTATCTAGACTTCAAGAACTAGAATTGTTGGATGAGCATCGTCAACAAGCTATCAACCATCTCATGACATATCAACAAAGAATATCAAGGAGTTATAATCATAGGGTAAAACCTAGGGTCTTTCAGGTTGGTGATTTGGTTCTAAAAGAGAACCCTAAAAATCAACAAGACGGGGAAAAGAAAGGGAAATTTGAGCCTAACTGGCTAGGTCATTTTGTCATCATATCAATGTATAGATCAGGAGCCTATCAAATATCAACATCAGAATGGAATTTTTTTGATGAACCTATCAACAGTATCCATCTCAAAAAGTTCTATACCTGAATTTCCTAGTGCACAGGTCAAACTTTTGGAAAAGGGTTTCCTTGATGAAAACCTGGAAAACAAGCATCTTGGCAACATAAAATACAAAAAAATACACAAAATACACAAAGAAAAAGAAAAATATACAAAACAAAGAGTGTAATCAAAACATATGGTGAAAACCTTGAAACAGGCATCGTATGTGATTCTAAACCACATTTCCCATCTATTTTGATACATATTAGGATCATTAGTTTGGCAGTCATTACCATTTCATATCATATCATTTTCCATCATTGCATCCATTATCAAATCATTTCACATAGTCAAGTCTCACTCCAAAGCTTGGGGACGACATCTGGATATCACTAAGGCAACAAAAACATCGGCTTTGCCAAATGGGCAAAAAATAGTATGATAGGAAAACAAAAACAATGATCACAACACAAAAATCACCGTTGGAAAGGCATCAAACATCTGTATCATGTCAGAAAATCCAAAACAAGTCAAAAAGTTAGTCTAGAAAAGAAAAAACCAAAAACATGAGTCTATGTTAGTCAAACTACGTGGTCTCTGCATGTGTAAGATTGGCAAGGCTAATCTTTGATCAACCCCCAAGACCCCTAGGATATGTTATTAGGTTAGGTCTTTGGTCAAAATCTCAAAACAAAAAAAAATCACAAAATCAAGATGGATAATCTAATCTGAATAATGATTGAAACACTCTAAGTTAAAGGTGGATAAATTGTATTTTTGATTAATTATTATCATTTATTTGGAGTAACTCAATGATTTAAATGAACTAGAGAAACAAGGAATAAGAATGATATTTTTATTGTCTATTGTCTGTAAGTTAATCATATAAATGTGTGAATTGTTGGGGGATCTTCTATGCAAATGTATCACCGATGACATTCAGAACTCACATATTCAAATGATTAATCTTTACTTGTTTATGCAATGAATGCTTAGGCCATCTTGGTTCAATTATACCTAGATTCTTTTGTTCACTTGCAATATCAAAAATCATGAAAATAGTACTTAGGTCGTCATTGTTCTAACATATACCATTAACGCTTGTACTCACTTTCAACATCCTAAAAAGCTCTATGATGATTCCAAGCATAAAAGTACTGTTAAAATGGCAATGTTTTGCATATAGTTGCATGATAAAATTAGATTTCAAATGTCATAATAAATTCTACATCTGCAGAGTGTTTGTGGCATAAACGATTCCAATTAATGATTATCTTTTCTACAAATATGATTTGAGTATACTTGACAAAAATCATCAAAAACATATAGGAGCATCATCTCATCATTGCAAAGCATTTATCATCTCATCATTCATTCATTTAACATCAAATAGTTGTACATTTATCATACCATATTTTCCACATCATATCATAAATAAATAAATCATGTTCATTACATCATATCATTCATTACATTATTATCATATACATTTGATAAAATTTTCAACATTCATCCATTATCGTCCATCACAACATCATAAATTTTATCATCATCACATTAAAATAAAAGAATTCACCATCCATCCATACATTTCATCACATTAAAATAAATACAAATCATGTCATAATTATCCATATATCATTCATTGCAAAAATCATCATTTAGAACATATCCATGCATCATAGATCATCATTTAAAACATCATAAAATCCATACATCATATATTCATACATAAGCATCATTTTTATCATCATCACATAAAATAAAAGCATTCATCATAGATTCATCACATAATAAATGCATCCATCATAGAATAATAAACCATCATAGATCAATAGTAATCAACTGCATATCATATATATCATCAATGCCAATGAAGTCTGAAAGAAGAAATGATACATCATCAAAAATATGTTGACTCGAAGTATACGTCATATCTCAAAAATAATGTCTCTAAATTACAAATGGAATCTATGATCTACTACTATCAGAATGAGCAAGCATAATAGGACCAATACCACCATCACCCCCAGAAGGACCAAGATCTCTGAGATCTTTTTGTGGAGGCTGCATCACACCCTCACGCACTATTCGAGTACATGTTCGACCAGATCTTGAGGGGGCATAGATAACTCTACTATCAGTAGGTATTGCATCATGATATCGGCCCCTATAAAACTATGTCTCTCGGCCAGCCCGCAAAACCTCCCTCATATAGTCGACAACAGAGGTACCATTAGCTACTCTTTATAGTGTCTTAGCAGTCTCTTGCACCCTATTAGAAATCTATCTAGCATTGTCCCTCTCAGTTTTCAAAGTATCAAATTGAGTCTGAACAACTAGCAACTATCTTTGTACCTATGCCAATGTCTGTGCATGAGCTTGTGCCTGACTCTGCATTCGAGTCTGCATTTGTACAAGCAAACCTTGTGCCTACACCAACTATCCCTGTAGAGTCTATACTACAAACTAGCAATCTATCTCTGATGGTCAAATGAAGGCACAAACACTGCTCGCCTCTTGCAAGGCCTGCTCGATGATGGATCAACACTGCCTGGCCCAACCCCTCTACCACCTCCACCACCACCATCCTCATCATCACTGCTGCTCAACTGAGTATCATCCCCACTATCCTTCTCACCCTCAGCAAAATCCTCCTCCATGGGTAAAGGTTTTGGCTCATCAAGAATGGTAATATGAGGATGTGGATGAAAAGCCAAAAATGTTACATACTCTCCTATCACCACTGCCTCTGCAATATCTTTACACAAATCCCAAGCTGATGGCTGCATAGTCCGATATCCCTCTACTAGTGTCTCGTAAGACACACATTGCCTCCAATATACTACATCACTCCTTCCCTGGGCATAATGAGCAACCCCCTGAGGCATACACTATACAATACCATACTGCCTATAAACCAGTCGCAGCAAAAATATCTCTAAAACAAAAGGAGTCTTGTCGATCAAGTACATAGAGTCACATAAGTACCCGAGCATTACATTGTCCTCATCCCATTGCTCATAGTCTAGATAAGGCCACCAGATGACACTCTCCATGTCATCCAAAACCCATCTCCAATGCTCTAACTTACCCATCCGGCATGGGTAAGTCTACCTCTGTATTGAAAAACATAGGGTTTGCCTGTAGGTCTGTTAAGAATCGGAAATGGTCGTGCTATGGAAAAATGCTCCCATGCCCACACCTATAAAAGAGTCACCCTTGCTGATAGGCTACACCCTCCCAAGTACACTACTTAATGTAAATTGTGATAGAGGTGGGATACCATACACATCCCCCACTCATATCGAGTCCCATGCATGACCATGCTCTCCAGTTTACAACCCCAACCCCATAGAGAATCCCTTTGACCTACGATTAGGACAAAGGAAACCTCCAATGAATCCAGCTAACACTGCTATTAATGAAGCATAGGCGTCAAGCATCACCCGCCATCTGACACTCGGTCCTGCAATATGTTGATCCTAGAAAACTCTATGGATTGCATCTCTCCCACCAACCTCATGTGAATCATAGACAACAAACTCTCCCATAAATGGTATTCACAATATCCACCACACATCCTCTGGTGTGACTGTCATCTCACTGGTGGGTAGATGGAAGGTGTTATGGTCATTGTGCCACCGCTCGGCCAAAGCAGTAAGGAGACCGCGATTAATCCTAATCTGGGGTATATCGAGAATACTAAACATACCACATTGAACTATGATCTTAATCTCATCAAGAGTCAGATGAGGAATCAAATCTATAGTCAAGGGAAACCACTCTCGCATTTGGAGATTACCCACACCCTCCTATCACCATAAAAAAAATTCAAATCAGTCCACTATGTCAAAAATCAAAAGTCATTCTACTATTGGATCCAATCAAACTTTGGGATGAATTTTTGATCAAAATTCATGAGAAAATGTCAACAAACCTCACCTATCATGAGGTTCATCAGAAAAATTATCTAATCTCACCTATCATGAGGTTTATCAGATATGAAATCATTCCTCATCTATCATCAGGATCATGACAAATAGGATTATTTCTCACCTATCATGAGAGTAAGTCTTATTAATCATCAGAATCAGTCATTAGGGGATTTGGATAAACAAATCATACCAAACCAAAAAATGGACATGATCAAAATTGACGAAATCAAGGTTAACTATGTCAAAATTTGTAAATCTGACATGGATGCACTAAAACATGCATCCAAAGCGCTAAAAATAAAAAGTGCTACTTCATCATTCATATGCGCTAAAACAGGCATCCAAAGCGCTACAAAATTAGAAGCATTATTTCAACACTTCGATGAACTAAAATAGGCATCTAAAGCGCTACTTTACTCAAAGCGCTATTTTAGCACTTCAATTCTCTAAAATAGTCCATCAAAGTGTCACTTTAATAAAAGTGCTATAACAGATCATAAATGCATCAATTTATTCCATCAAAGCGCTAGAACTTTCTAGGTGTTAAGATCTGGCGTTGAAGCACTAAATCTAACTATCTAAGCACTAAATCCTGAAAGCGCTACACTTTCCTATGAAAGCGCTAGAGAAATTAATGAAAGCGCTAATTCCTAAAAGCGCTACAACCATTAATAGAAGCGCTACACTGGAGTGCAAAGCACTACAATGTGACATTGATGCGCTAAACTATGAAAAACATGCTAAAACATAAATAAAAAATACTCCAAAATTGAGAATGCATAAAATACGAGGTGGATTACACGTACATACCGGAGGTCCGTAGGTGGCCAGTCGGTGGTGACATCGCACATGCTCAAAATGATGAGTGTGGTAGGGGATAGGAATCTTGCTCCATCTAGCTCAAATTTCTCTCTCACTAGATATTTGAAAGTCAAAAAGTACAAATGAGGATGAAAATGACCTTTTGGACCTTATATAGATTTTTTTTAAAGGGATTTTTGAGAGATTTCTTTTATTTAATTAATTTTATTTATGGAATTAATTGAAATTCATCCACAAGATAAATTTTCTTCATCAATTTCGGGAGATAAATTATTTCTTCATCAAATCTTTATCAAATCATCAAATCATCATGAAAATTCAAAATAATCATCAAATCATTAATTTATCTCCCGAGGGGGCATGTTATCGACAATCATCTAAAAATCAATATCTGGGGCATACTAATTTTTTTCTTTCATCAATACTGGCAGTAGCAGCAAAATTTGCTTCGAAGCAATGCGTAAACACATCACTTTAAAGAGGGGCAAAATGTATACACCTAAAATTGGTCTGGAGAATCTGATTAATTAAATACAAATTATTTGATTAATTATCCTAAATTCCTCTATTGTTTGAATAAATAGAAATATGTATTTATATAGTTCACATTCACATTCACATTTAAATTCTTCTAATTCTTCTATTATCTCATCTTAATTAAATAAACAAAATTAAATACTTTGTTTGATTTAATTATTATTTCCCTATTTTATTCTATCACATCGAATCTTAAATTAATTAAATAAAGATTAAACACTTCATTGATTAATTACCATATTCTTCTACTTTAATTTAATAAACAACTTCTATAGTTTGTTTTATTAAATTATTTATCCCTCTTTGGCTAATTTAAATAAATCAAAAATATTTAAATATAGGCATAAGGAATATTCCACTATATTTCCTCAAAATCAAATAAGATATCCTATGTCTAATTTATGTCAAAATATGTCAAAATTAATTGATTCAATCTTCACGGGAAGATTTGGAGACAAATTGGAGACAAATTGCAAATTTATCTCTCATTCCTCTTCCATCAATCCTTCCTCTTCTCTTGCCTATTGTTTTCATGGGTAGAGACAATCCCCAAAATCTTCTCAATCTCCTCCATCTCTCACCATTCAATCCTCTTGATTGAATCCAAGCCTCTCTTTGCCATCCCTGTGTATTTCTGTTGCCGTGAAATCTATAAATACAACTTCATTCAACCAATAAAAGGATCCAGATTATCTAACTTATGCACTCTTACTCTATAGGAATTCAAGCATCAAGCATCAAGCATCCAAGCATCCAGCATTCTAGTTTTCATATCATGGCTGCCTCCTATAGCTTCATTTATCAGTTTTCATGTGAATCCATGCTATATTAGTTTCTTTTATCATCTAGATTTATCATATTAGCTTCATATCATTGCATCAACATCATTCCATTCTTTAGATTGTCATTTTAACAGTTATAGTGTTATTTAAATATGAGAGCACAATAGCTTAATAAATCTTTGAAGATAGGAGACAATGAGACGCTTTCAATAGATTATTAGCTTGATCTTTGATACAATGTTTCATTAAGAAGTATTTTATTCCTTTCTACTTATTCACACTTACATTTGAAAACTTAAAACAAGATAAATTACATGCATGCAGACCTCTCCACCCATTTTGGTGAATTCTCACCAGTGCATAAGTGAGTTACATATTTATGTTTGCTCACTACTTATCTAGGTAGGGTTTCAAGGAGTTTCAGAAAAATTACAATAACTCCAACAATACTTAATGAAATTTTATGTAATCAAAATAAAAAAGAAAGTATATTCACAACCCAACATAATCCAATTGATCTTAGACCAACATGTAAGCTGTGCAATCCATACAAAGTGAAGAAAATAGTCTACAATGCTAAAATGCATAAGAAAATAGTTGTTTCATTCCATAAAACTTCAAAATCAATATCTTTTTCCTTTCATTTGAGTCTTGAGGAGGTTCTCCCTCTTTTTCCATCAATCAAAAACCATTTTTAATAGTTTCTTGGAGTACATGTAACTGATTCTTGAGTTTTTGACACTTTCTAAAAGTTGCATGACAACTTTCTTGCACATTTGGCAACTTTTTACATTTTTGATCAAAACCCAATGAACACACCAAAAATGAACCCCTTTGCTTCAAAATGGTCATAAATGACCTTATAAGACACCTAGACACACAAAAAAACTAAAAACCAAAAATTACACAAAATATGCAAATAAGGTCTAGGGGACCCTACACCAATCGTCATCCCCCACTTCTTCTGCAATAGATGTGTCAACTAAAAATTTAATATCTAGTGTGGGTTGAGGAGAGATCTGACACAATGGAGTTTCACTTTCAACTTGTATCCCCACAATATCCTCATTTCTTTTCTTTTTGAACACCAAAGGCGACACATCCCTAGTCAATTCAACTTCATGTGAAATTAATGCATCCAACCTTATTATAGGATCTTCAATTTCAAGAAAAGAACCTTCATATAGGGGATTACTACATGTCCTCCAAGCTTCTTTTGTCAATACTATATTATACAAGCTTCTCTTTCTAACAATGTGATTTTCATCAATATTTCTAATTAAATCATCCTCTTCAAAAAGTATGTGATGATACCCTTTCAATCTTTGGCTTGTTTTGACATAATTTATAAAATTCTTAGGGTCAAATTTCTCCCTTTCACTTCCTTTGGGTAAATTATAATACTCTAGACTTTTTTCAATCAACTCATACGCCTTTCCAAAAACCATAAAAAATCTCCAAAACATAGTGTACCAGGCATAAGTGATTTCTTGTTATGACTCTTAAGATGCATGAAATCTAAGTAAGTCGATTGCCCAAAAATCTCTAAATATGAAACCTTGTTTGGACAAGTTTTAAGCAGAAAAAATGAGACTCCCTCATAACCATATACTCTAATTTTTGTACAATCATCATAGGTTTACCAATTACCCCAATTATGACTAACTTTCCCTCTTTCATCCTTATCCTTGGGTCCGAGGAATCTCTGTATTTTTGGTGATATACTATAATCACTTGGACAACCCAAAATTTTATATAGAGGTTTCACAAGATACTCTTCAAAATACAAATAATGTGATTTTACACTTCAACTATCCCAAATTGTTGTCCACATCTATATTGGTTTGACATTTCCATCATCATCTGTCTTTTATTCTTAGGTTCTCACTCCACATTCCCATACTCTTTCCTTCATACAAAATGAAATGCATGAATAATGAATAATGGCTTAATCGAATACCTCCATCCTTATCTTTGATAGAAACAAGGGCATTGTGGATATCATTGGCTAAGTACTCAAAATAGTCAAGGGGCCAAGAATCCTGATTTTGCACATCAGATGTTAGGACCATTGGTGCTATGTCCATTAATATGGGGGCATCCAAACCAAGAACTTGGAAAATAAAGTAGTATGTATATTGGAAGTATTCTTCAACTAGGTTCACAGAAAATAGAGGGTGTTCCTCTATTGAAAATACCTTAAGCTGATTTCCTTCATTATGGGGCCTATGTAATGGTAGCCTCCATCTCTTGTAACTATTACTCATGTTGTAGTACTCATATAGAAGGTCTTTAATCCTAAATTTCATGTTTGTGTTGGTATCTAATTGGAAAACCATGGAAATGTAGTTCTTGGTAACTGGGATGAAAGAAGATCTGTCTCCCAAGTTAATCATGGGGGTTTGAGGATCATACTTGTCGATGAGCATCTTAATCAATTTGATATTGATGAACACATTAGGTACCACCTACTTCCATAGATTAAGTTTGCATGGGTTGGAGACTAGTTGATTTCTGTGCATTCTCTTATAGTGGTATATGAACAAATCAGACCCTCTTGATTGGGTCCATGTATTACCTACTTCCCTATTTTTGTCTTCTAAGTTTTCAGCTTAAGGATTTAGCTATGCATTTTGTCTGGACCTCTATCCAGAGCTAGGACATTGATCAATCAAGTCCTAATTCAAACGTCTGGTTTCTAATTTTTGTCTCTTTTTTTTAGGTTTTTCATATGTACTATCCATAATATGAATTTTGCAGAAAACCCTACTTTTTTGCTTGATAATTTAACTGGTTTTAGATACTAAGAATTTTAGATCAGCCTTAGGTAATTATTTGAATGACACCTTTCTTGATTCTATTGTTGTCATCCACTGCTATACTTTGTTTCCTTTCTCTCTGGATACTCAATGATTTCCAAGTAGTTTTAGGTTTTGATTTTTAATGCCCTCAATTCTGGTTCATTAATGCCATTTGATGGCACTTTCATGGCATCAAGATTTTAATCAATTGTTTTAAATATAGGTCAACAATCTGCTTATCATCACCCAAATTATCTCCTCAACATACTATTGTATTTTCAATGGGAAAGTAAATGCTTTCATTGTATCGAGAGGATAATATTTTGTTCTCATCGATATTTCTCTTTTCCCTCGATGCCCCTTTTAATGATATACTCTTCCCTTCTTTTGGGATTTTGAAGAGACTCCACATGGCTTCATTCCAATATCACGATGTCATGTCGAACCCTTCCTTGCAAGTATCCTCTTCGATATTATTTTATCTCTCCATATACATTTTATAGGTTCATTGAATCATATTTTTATCCTATTCCTTTCATATTATTAAAGTTGAGGCAATAAATATTATCGGTTCATCGAAGGGACTAGTGTCTTTTTCCTACCAATATGAATTCTTCTCTTTGATGGAGTCCTTAGTTTGATCATTTTTTTTTCTTTTATGGATGTCAGAGGGACTGATATTTGGTTCTCATTGATATATATCCTTCCCCCCAAATATCTTTCTGATTGATATGTCCTCTTTCCCTTTCTGGTTTTCAGAGAGACTATAAACTAATCAACTCTAATATTTTGGAGTCCTTTCGAACTTTTTTTTAGTCTTACAAACAATATATTCTATGTTATTTTTCATTTTGATAACTTCATTGGCTAAAGAGGTTTTTTCTTCTAATAAATTCTATCATTTCATCGAAGAGACAAATTTCCTTGTCCCGTTGATATATACCTTTCTCTTCAATGAACTTTGTCACTTTTGTTATATCGAAGGGACTCATAAACCACTAATCCCGACATTCCAAAGTCTTTTCAACCCTTTAGCTGTATAAGTCTAGCATTTTTTCTTCAAATTTTTTTTGTCACTCTGATATATTGTTGTGTCATGTCCGCGAGATGTTTTTATGTTTCCTGAATGTTGAGGTGTAATTATTCTGCAAGTCATGTTGGAGTACTAGTATTTTGACACAATTTAAAATATTAAGTTCCTTGGTAGTTTATATCTTGAGTTATCGAAGATACCTCAAAAAATTCTTCAACAAGGCCTCATTCGAAATATTAAAGGGACACTAAAACAAGTCTTCTTGACATGATGTACTCTCCTCGATAATGTTCATATTGGCTTTCTCCATCATTCCTTCGAAGGGACCCTAAAATGGCTCTTGTTGATATAATGTAGTCTCATCGACATGACATCCTTCATATATAGATATGATGATGAATGTGATTTTGTTAGGGTGATAAATATAGGGAAAATAAATGGAGTATTTTTAATGATAAAGTTTTAAATGACATGCTAAGTGATAGGATATTTGATGGGAAAATGGATGTTTTGTGGGAAATTGAGGCTGATTTTATTAGTCCTAATGGTGGCTTTGGTTGGGGATGAATGACTATTAGGTCATTGCAAGAATCCAAAAAAATTCTCTGGGATGTAGACTAATAGGTGAAGGTGGTTAAAAATAAAAGGAAGAGGAGATTAAAACCTAAACTACTGTACATGGAAAATAACTATAAATTTCAAGAAAAGAAGTTTTTCAAGAATTGTCCATGCATTGGAAAAATTTTATCTTATCCTACCATATTTTGTAGATAATATGAACCTTCTCCACATTTATTAGTGATGAAAAATGTTCCTAACCAAAATGATTCAAATTTTCCATGCTTTCCTTTATCTTGATTTCTAGCGCTCCACATGAGAACCATGTCATTAATTTTAAATTTTTTGTCTTTTTCCCTTCTGTCAAATAGATACTTCATTTGTTACTTTATATTCTCATTTTTCTCTTGTGTTTGGGATATGATATTATCCAGTTCTGCCAATTGTTCCATCCTCTCTTCTATAGGTTCAAGGATATCCATATCCTCCTATAAGATGAACTTGTAGATTGGTAGGAGGTTATGCATTGGGATTCTAGCTTGGGCTCCATACACCAATTCAAAAGGGGAATTTCTAGTGGCCTTATTTATGGTAATTCTATCTACCCACAATGATAGTCTTAATTTGGAATCCCATACCTTTTTTTTCTACCTAGCATCCTTTTGATTATCTTTATGATGCTCTTGTTACTAGATTCTACCTTTTTGTTTTCTTGAGGATTATAAGGTGAGGCATATGCAATCACTATTCCATATGATTCATAAAAATTCTTGAACTCATATTACTTGAAGCACATTCCATTGTTGGTGATTAGTTTAATAGGAACTCTAAACCTAGTAACGATGTTTTCTAGTATGAAATTGATCACAACTTTACTAGTGGCTTGTTTTATTGGTACTGCTTCTATCCATTTTGTAAAGTAATTAGTGGCCACCAAAATCCATTTATGCCCACCACTAGATTTATCTGTGATTTCCCATATAAAATAAATTACCCATTGATGGAAAGGGGCTTCAACTTGCATAGTCCTAATGGCAATGCCCCATGGCAGTTCATTTTTCTAGAATTTTTTTGAGATGCTTCACACTTTCTTACATACCTATGTGCATCATTAAAAACTTTGGGCCAATAGTATCCTTCCCTTAACACCTTGTGTGTACTGATTTTTGTTGAGAAATTTCCTCCACATACTCATTTATGCATTTCTTTCAATGTATACTTAGCTTGTGTTTCATCTAGACATAGCAAAATAATATCATCCTTATTCTTCCAATACAAATCCCCGTTTATAAACACATAATTTGATGCTTGGATTTTTAAAGTTCTTTTCCAATTATCATTCAAATTCTCAGGACATTTCTTATGTTTGAGATAGTATGCTATATTAGTGTACCATGGTGTATGCTCAATGCTTGATACCCATGTTTCTTCCATATGACAGACTTGTGTTGCTTCTAAATTAGATTCAGTCATCAATTTTGCTAGGCTCTGTACTCTTACCAATTTTGTGATTTTTATATCAATATTGAATTCTTGGATTCAATTTATCTATTTGCACCTTCTCCCCGTGACTTTTGTTTGTGAAAAACATCCTTAATTGCAGCAATTGGTATATATGTAATTACTTCTTCCCCTACAAATTAAGGCCTGAATGCCTTGACTTCCTTTACTAGTGTGTAGGCTTTCTTCTCGGTGATATCACATTTTAGTTCTACCCCTTGAAGTGACTTAATAAAAAGTGAGATGGGATGTTCATACCCTTCTTTATTCTTCTATAGCATTAGAACTACAACTATATGAAATAACACAAAGGAGAAGATCTGAAATGGTTTATCAATGTTTAAGGATTTAAATACATGGGCTTCCTTAATTTCCCTCTCAATTGACACAAATGCATCAATAGATTATTTCATATATTCAACCTTTGAACCTTTCTTCAACATCTTTGAGATTGGCTTTACAATCTCAACAAAATTTGAAATGAACCTCTCGACAAATTATTTTGTCTAAAGAAAGACTAGATGACTTTTATGGGGATGGGAATCTTATCAATAGCCTCTACTTGTTTAGGATCAATCCTTACTCCATATTTTGAGACTATATGTCCCAAAAACTTACCTTCTTTCATATAAAAATGACACTTCTTTGTATTCAAGGATATGCCATATTATAATGCCTTGATAAAGATATTTTCTAGGTGTGCATAGTGGTCCTTTTCCCTTTTGGAATATGGTGTCAAATCATCTTGGTAGAATACCATTACGATATTGATCAGATAAAAAAAGGCTACATACATAGCCCTTTTAAATATTTATCCTACATTAGTGAGGCTAAAAGGAATTATCACATAAAAATATGTACTCCAAGGTGTGGTGAAAGCAATTTTTTATTGTTCTAATTCCTTAACCTTGACTTGGTTATAGCATCAGAATCCATCCATCATAAACAAAAATTCACACCCTAGCACTCTTTGTAGCGTTTCCTCCATGTTAGGAAGGGGATAATTATCTGAGTGATGAGACATTCAAATTTTTGAAATCCACACACAACCTTATGTCTCCATTTTTCTTCCCTATTGATACCAAGTTTGAAACCTAAGAAGAGTGTCTAATGGGTTTGATAATGCTTCCATCTATAAGCTCATAAGCTCTTCTTTCATCTTTGGTGCTAATGTGGGGTTTGTAGGCCTCTGCTTTTGTCTAAATGGTTTGGCATCAGGCTTCAATGGAATTTCTTGTTGGAAGAGGTCTTCTCTATATGATTTTAGGTCATCATATAACCAAGAAAATACATGCTTATATTTTTTGAGCAAGGTTGTAAGAATTTCTCTAACCTTAGGGCTGATCCTTTTGCCAATGTACACCATTTTAGGATCCATTTCAGTCCCAATATTGATTTCCTCAATATCTTTGTGTTTAACTGGTGTTGGATTCAAATTAAATATGTCATGTCCATCGAATACTCTTTCCAAGGCTATAAGGCCTTTTAGTATTTTGTTTGTTCTAAGTTGTACCACCTCCTATCCAAAGATAGTTTCTTTACCATCTACCACCTCAAAAAATGCATTAAAATCTATTTCTTGAGATTCATATTGATCTATGCAATGGAGAAACTTAATTAAGTCCTCATCATCATTGAATACTTTCCAATTATAAATATTATCAGGGATTGCAAGCCTGGTTTTGAATTACACTTTTGTTATACTTGCCAAGTTGATATCATCCTTTTTTAGAGCAATATTTTCCAAAAAATCTACCATTATGTTTTTGGATCTCTCCACCAAATCTATTGAGAATGCATCAAAAAGTTATATGGTATCCCAAACAAAATTTTTGTATTTCTTTAGTCTTAAATTATTCTTTAATGAATACTTTTCTCTGACTTGTGAGACAACTAATTCAGAGTCTTCATTTACTATTGGCAGTTTTATTCCATACCTTGTGGCAATTTTCAGGCCTAACAGCACCTCATAATCAGCTATGTTGTTGGTGCATTCAAATGTTAGTAAGAATGAATATTTAAATGTTTTACCTATTGGTGAGATAAAAACTATTCTTGCTCCATTTACACCTTTTCTACAAACACAATCGAAAGACATTTACCATAAACAATGTTCATCAAGCTGAGCTTCCTTATTAATTGGATGTGTATTTTGTAACTCTCATGAATGTTCTATTCTAAAGCTTCCAAGATCTATGTCACAAAAAAAATTCATCTGATTTGAGTCAAGCTATTCCATGTTATGTTCAGATCTTGGTTCTCTATATAATTTAATCTCTCTTTGATTTACTGGTATTGTTGCATATGATAAGTCTGTTTGGACATTTCCCCTGACTGTAGTAGTCCACTGTTTGGATAAAAACATGATATAATATGGAGGGGTGTCTACTATAGTGATATTAGCTCTATAAGTGGCCTTAGGGTATGAAGCCAACTTCAATTATGCATCTGATATGACTCTAACAATAGGGAAAAATTTGTTGTCCATTGCATAGCATTTCCCATATGTAGTATCCAACCACAAGTCCAATTCCTTCACAACTACCATAGGCATGATATTTATTTTTGCTCCTGAGTCAAACATGTAGTTTTTTACTAGTTCATTGTTGATCAATAATGTATTATAAATGGATCTACTTGAGAAGGATTATTTTTCAAGGTGTCACCAAGATAAATCTCAGGTGTCTTTATAATTTATTATCCAACATTGTTTACTTTAGTTTCACCCCTTTCTAACTTATCTTTATTTTTGTTCTAGTTTTGTTGTTTGTTAGGCACATTTGAAATGAATTTGAGGGTACCATCTCTATATTCATCCACCTTCATCATTTATAATTGTGGCACTAACATATTGATCTGAGATAATGCTTGTTCTATGTCAAAGGAGGTGGAAGTCACTAGTTGTTATACCTTTTATGTTTTGTTATAAATTTTCTCCTCAATCTGCAACTTATCATTGTCCTTTGTCTTATCCTACTTAATCTTTGTTTCTCCCTTTGGTATATTTTTCTAAGTTTTTTTCCTTCTCACCTCTCTTTTAATTATCTAAAGCATCCTTCTTATGCTTTGGTTGATCTTTTATGAGTAAGCTCATTGGTGTTCCCTGATCTATAATTATAGTTATATTACTTATTTTATAGTTACTTTAAGCTTGCGCTACCACAACCATCATACAATATTTTATCTCTTCTTCAGTTGGTTTCCTTAATTGGAATTGTGGCATTGCATCAGATGTATTAGTTTCTTCATTGTCATCTTCCTCCTATTGAACCATGTTAACATTATATTTTTGATTATTTCCCACATCATACTCAAATACATCCTCTTCAGAAGATGAGTATTCCTCAACAACTCCATGGGGTCACATTTCTAACATATTTATAGTATGATCATCCCTCTCCTGATCATAAGATATTTCATTTTCTTGTAAGGACTGTGCCATTACACTATATTCGGGTGAATGTGGTAAATTACATGCTAAGTACCATGGATTATTTTCTACCATGTGTGTCCTATGAGTCTTCAATGGGTCATGGGTGTACTTACTAAAACTTTGTCTTTGATTGTTATCTATTGGTCTTCCATCCTTCCAATTAGTTTTGTATGGAATATCATGTAGTCCAGGCCTTTCATTTTTTTAATGATTGGTTTGCCTAGTTTGATGGTTATTGATATTTTTTGAAACTTTGACATCATCTCTCCTGCCAATCTTCCCTACATCTTTTCTATTATTTTCAATGTTCAAAGCAGCTTTATGAGATTCTGCAAGGGTAAGGGGACTTCTATTTTTGATTTCATACCCAATCATAGGATCAAAATAATTTAGGTAAAAGACCAAGGACATAGCATCTGGAGGCTTCAAATTGGATGAGATTTTATTGTATAGTTTTGTGAAACTTATGTTGAAATTAGCCACTAATTCATTGTGGTTCTTTTGGATTTTTTATATTTCTTGTAAGAAAATTTTTTAGTCATAATGATTTCCATACTGTTCCTTAAATTGATCTTTGAAATTTTCCCAAGAACTGATTGAAGCATCAGGTAAGTTTTTATACCAATCACTTGCATCTTCAATCAGGGATTGCATAAATAACTTCATGAGGATGTCTTCTCATTGTACATCAAATCTACCTATGACTGTTTCAAAATTTCTTATATGTTCTTCTGTTGAAATAACATGATTCCCAAAAAAATTAGGATTGCATTTCTTAGATCATTACTAATTATATCAGGACATATTTGAAATCTAGGTAAGTCTAGTTGCCTATATCTATCTATATTTAGGGGTCCTCTCAAAGAAGGGTTTTGGTTAGGTCGGTTTTGTTGATATTGAGGGCCCTATTGGTACTCGTGATGAGGCACATTTTGTTGTATATTTTGGTGAGGGTATAAATTACCTTGCACATTTCGCTGAGGTATGTGATATTGATGAGGTGGGACATATTTTTGACCAGGAGGTGAGTAGGTGTTAGTCATGGGTTTGGAAGCTTTAGGAACATTATATGATCTTGGGATTTGTGGTGGAATATTTTGTTGCACGCAATTATTGTTTCTTGGATTTCCTACTATATTTTGAGATTCCTTTGAAATCTTAGGACCACTTGTGTTCTAGTGTGACCCCTATGAATTAGTTGTGTTTGCATACCCACCCTACTTATGGGGAGGTATATACTTTGAGCTGCTTGTGGCATGCTGAGAATTCATTTGGTGTAATTTGTGTTTCATCTGATCCTCCTCTTCTAATAGTTTGTCTATTCAAAGCTCTTCATGTAGTTTTTGTATGCTTTGTTGTACTTCCTAAGCAGTCCATTTGTCTTTGGGTGGACTAACATGAGTTTTTGTGGGTGCCATCTGATCCACAAATTCATTTTTGGAGCTTTCACCCTACTATTGTGCTATTTTTTTCACCATACTCTCTTTGATTTTGTATCCTTCCCTCTTCTGCATAGGCATGAAATTCCTCATTTTTTTGGGGATCGGGTTTAAAATGACGAACAACATTGTATGAGTTCTTTTTTTGTGAATTATGGGGATCCCTTGGTTCATTTTCTCCAAGGAAAAGACCATTATATATTGAATTTTTTTTTTGAGGTATCTTCTTGATCATTATAGGTATTTTTTTGTATTTATGTGATTTCAGGTGGTTTTGAGATAGTCCTTTCCTTATTTGAAGTGGGGGGACCCATGTTTGTCTGTCTATTTTCTATTGTTTTTCTTTGGGATTCCCTTATGCAGAGACCTTCTACCCTCTGTTTTGGATGAGACTGTGATACTTTGATGCCTAAAATCTAATCTTTTTGATTTAATATTCAATTTATCACTCATACACAATGTGTCAGAGATTTTTGTCTAGAGTTGCCACCTCTCTTAGAGAGGAATGATTTTATCTTTTGGGTTTTTTCCACTAGAAGAGTTATAATTCTTAATTTTTGACTATATTAGAATGGTCCTTTACCAGATTTATTAGGTTTCCCCACTAGAATCACCAATCTGTTGGTTCCCAAAATTGTAGATTGCAAACCCTAAGAGTATTCCAAGCTCTATGGTCAGGTTTACAATGTTTTGGCCAATGAACAGAGTCAACCACTATGGTTTAGAACTCCCTACACTTCAGGTTCTACTAGACCTAGGCAAGTGTACCCTTAAAAATTTTATTTCCTATGAATTGATGTTAAGCATATTGAATGTGTTTATGAGAGTTTTGTTTATCTACTTCAATATGGCATAAAGGTTTGAAATAGATAACTTGAATGTTTGAGCTAACTACTGCTACTTCTAATTCTATAATTGAAAGTTAGAAATGTATGTATAAAATTTGATCAATTTATTATCCTATTGGGTAATGGAGTTAAGATGTGTATGATATGTGGATCCTCCTTCTTGGCTTAACTCTAATTATTTGGCACTTTTAGAAGTCTATACCTTGTATAAATGTGCAAGTTTGTTAGTTACCAAGCTCTTCTTATAAATCCCAATGACATCTTCCCAGGTTACTGTGATTACTTGAAATGATTTTAATTCTTTTTTGAAGGAAACCAATTAATATGATTTATTTAAAAGGATTTTAATTTTGGGCAGAAACCAATTAAAAGGAATTACTTAAAAGGAGTTTAATTCTTTCTTACAAAAACCAATTAGCTTGAATCACATAGAGGCAACAAATGTGTCTTGAAAATTAAATATATGCTTGATACACTCAATTCGAATAACAAGGAAAGACCACTTTAGAGACAAAAAGATAACTTGTATGAATTAATATTAACAAATAATTGAACACCAAAAATTTGGCCACCAATTTTAGATTTTATTCTCCATTGATTACTTCCAAAGTTTTTACAATTCATATAAGAAGTCTTCCTTTTTGTGTTCTATTCTATAAGTATGGCTAATTGATGATGTAAAAATTCGGTCTTGGTTTCCCTTATATATATGGGAAGAAACAAGCTTTAGAACGTTTCATCAAAAAAGATGTCCCTTCAATTGTTTTCTATTTACAGAAACTAAAACCTTAATGGTGTATTTAATAAAGATAAAATATAATCAATGAAGTCCAAAGAACTCATGACACAATAGAATCCATTAATCTTCGTAAGGCACCGGTGATCACTTTGGATTTGGCAAGGTCCTCTCTCCATAATAGTGTCTCTGATGCTAAGTGACTTCGGTGAGGTTTTTTTTCTTAAGTTGTCTATGAGATGAATAGGTTTAACTTGGAAAGATGCTCAATATAATTTTTTCTATCGTGTATCAACATTGGTGATTATATCTTTCATAACAAATTCTAAAGTGAAAATTTTCTCTCATTGTAAATGTGTTTTTTCCACCACCATTGATATTTTGTTTACTATATTAAGAGCCAATGATAACAATTGATCCAATTTTTTCTTCCATATGTTTTGCTCCTTTAGATCACATCTGTTGTCAAATAAATTGGGAAAATCCATATCCAGGGGTTGATCAAAATCATAAATCTCTTTTATCAATACAATATGAAACTTATCATGCATATCAATCAACTCATCATAAATTTTGAACACATGGTCATCATCATCCCCCTTAGCTTTTGATTCTTCCCCTTTTTCCATCATTTTGGATGTAATATTTTATGCTCCTAGAAAGCATCATATGTTCTACTCTGAACTATCCATACCTTGTCAACTTTATTGAGTATGTTTTTAAACCTTTTCTTTATCAATTCTGAGATGATATTGAATTTGATGGACATTATTTCTATTTCCATTTTATCAATTTTCTTCTAGAATTTATCGGTCTTATGCTTCCAATAGTCATAGCTTTTAATACATACACATATAGTAGCTATGGAATAAGCCTTCTAGAGCACCAAACCATGAGTGCATTTTCCAAAACATATATAACACCATTATCAACCTTCTTCTAGATCCACAAGTTTTGAGACAAATCACCAGGAGATTGTAGAGCAGAAACATCTCTCCCAGTCCATAGACAAACAACTCTGCCAGACCGGTTCACACATCAGTGAACACGACTTTCATTCTTCATCAGACTAGAAGCTATAACTCGAGATCTATTATCAAATGAAGCCCATAAAAACACTACAGATTTTCACAAGCATAGGATCAACACAAAATAAATGTAGAGCACAGTATTGGAGCACATTCAAAACACACACAACTCTATCTTCATTATTTATTAATTTTCTCAAAATCACTTGATATCAGCACACCTGCAACACCATAAAAATAGCTCCATGTACTCACAACACTTCTACAGTATCTCAACCATACATGTACCACCTGCAACAATTGATTCCTTTCTCTGCAACAACTTGAACTGTGTTGACATCAATGAAAAAATTAATGACAACACCACCAAACGCATTCATACTTGCAACAATATCCCTCTTTGTCATTGATGGCAACACATGATGTGAAAAAACATCAAGGAAAACATACACGCTCTCCTTCCTCTTCTTCCTCTTTTTTCAGATTAGACAACCTACACAACATTTCAACATTGACTTCTCCTTACAAATATTTTCTCTCCCTTTCATCTTTTTCAAATATAGATAGGCTTTTTCACATGACTCTCTCTCCCCCTTTGGCATGAATCTTCAACCATATGAAATCCTAATCACTCCCACTTAGGATTGCACCTACATATCATACTACAACAATTATACTCTCTACTCCCCCTGAGGAGTAGACCTCAATCATTAGTCCAAAAAGATGAAGAATTTATAGATCCATTGGACTGATGCACCTCCATGTGCACCTAGTTCAAATAAGGAGGGGAATTAACCCTAACTTCTCCCTAAGATACTCAAAAGTATCCTTCAGAAGAGCCTGAGTAAATATATCTACAATCTGATCCTTAGTAGACACATTTTCAAGCTTGACTTCATTTTCCAACACCTTCTCCCTCAAGAAATGATATCTGATAGATATATGTTTGTTCCTTGAACACATTACCAAATTTTTTGAAATATTTATTGCACTTGTATTATCACAAAATATAGGGATAGGCTCATCACACATCACACCTATATCCTTCAATGTTTGTTTCATCCAAAGTACCTGTGTACAGTAGGATGCTACTGCAATATACTCAGCTCCTGCAGTGGATAAAGAAACTGAATCTTGTTTCTTGCTTAGCCATGAAACCAATATTCCTCAAAGAAATAATGCACCACCACTTGTAATCTTTTGGTCATCTACACAACTATCCTAATCTGTATCAGTGTAGGCATTCAAAGTGAAAATAGTATCCTTAGGATACCACAAGCCATAATCTAGAGTTCCCTTTAGATATCTGAATATCCTCTTCACAGATGTAACATGTGTTTCCTTAGGTTCTACTTGAAATATGGAAACCAAACATATTGCATGCATGATATCCGGTCTAGTATTAGTAAGATATAATAGTCCACCAATCATATATTTGTACATACTCTGATCAATTTTAGGAGAGTTATCATCCTTACTTAGTTTGCATTCGGTCATTATAGGGGTATAGACCAGTTTGGAATCATCCATTCCAAACTTCTTCAACAATTATTTAATATACTTAGATTGTGAAATGAATATGGAATTATCAATTTGATTCACTTGGAGTCCAAGAAAGAAATTCAACTCACCAATCATAGACATCTCAAACTCTTTTTTCATTTCATCTACATATTTCTTGCACATACCCTCATTTCCTCCAAAGATAATATCATCAACATACACAACCACTATCAACATTTTGTTTCCTTCAAATTTGAAATAGATATTGTTGTCTACGGAGCCTTTTTTGAACCCTTGCTATGTCAAATATATGTCCAACCTTGTATACCATGCTTTGGGAGCCTATTTAAGTCCATATAGTGCCTTTTTCAACTTGCAGACCATGTCTAGTTTATCTGATAACTAATATCCTTTTAGTTGTTTCATGTACACCTCTTCTTCCAGTTCTCCATTTAGGAATGCAGACTTCACATCCATCTGGTATACCTTGAAATATTTGTGAGCATAAAATGCCAAGAACATCCAAATAGCCTCCTTCTTACCATTGGGGTAAATGTCTCCTCAAAGTCTATTCCTTCAACCTATGAATAACCTTTGCATACAAACCTTGCTTTGTTTCTTACTACTTCACCATCTTCATTTAGATTATTCTTGAACACCCATTTTGTACCAATTACATTCTTGTTTATCGGTGTAGGAACCAATTCCCATGTCTGATTCTTTTATACCTACTACAATTATTCTTTCATTGCTCTAACACAATTCTCATCTTTGCATACTGCACACACTATTTTAGGTTCCATCTTAAAAAGTACAATTTTTTTTACCTAAGTTGCAACCACTTTACTTCTTATCTTTACACCTTCACTTTTATCTCCAATTATCTGTTCTTTGGGATGATTCTTATGTACATACTTAGGAGTCTTAGGAGTAGGTTCCAGAGTCTCTTCTTCTTCAATATTTTATTTTTCTTCCTTATCCTCTTCTTGTATTTGTCCGCAAATAGTTTCATCTAGTTCAACTTCACTTATTTCAATTGCTATGTGTATAGCTTCATCAAATTTTATATTTTCACTTTCAACTATCTTCTTCAGTCTTTTATTGAAGCATCTACATGCTATGTTGTTAGTTAAATATCCAAGGAAAATACCTTCACCACATATTGCATCAAACTTTCCAAGGTTCCCATCATCTCTTTTAATGTAACATCTGCTTCCAAACATCTTAAAGTACTTAACAGCAAGAATCTTACCATTTCATAGTTCATAAGGGATCTTTGTGTTGTTACCTCTGATCTAAACTCTGTTAAGAATATAAACATCAATGAGGATTTCTTCTCTCTAGTATACACCAATAATATTTGCCTCTTTCATCATAGTACTTGCAGCCTCTTGAATAGTTCAATTCATCCTTTTCACAACTCCATTCTGCCGAGGAGTTCTAGGAGTAGAAAAATGTCTCTTTATACCATGATCTTCACAAAATGCATTAAACTCACTAGAAGTGAATTCTCCACCTTTTTGCATATCTTAAACATTTTATTCTCAGGTTCACTTCATTCTCTACCCATTCCTTGAACACTTTGAATCTATCTATAGCTTGAGCTTTCTCTCTAAGAAAATTAACCCATGTCATTTTAGAATAATCATCAATCAAAAGCATAAAATACAAGTGTCACCATTAATATTTCATATTCTTGTCAGACCACATAGGTCTGTATGAATCAATTCCAGCACTCCGGTAGATTATTGTTCTTTTCCTTTAAAACTACATCTTGTTTGTTTTCCCAATTGACAACTTTTGTAAACAGTATTAGTAGGCTTTGTAATTGTAGGCAGATCCCTAACAACTTCTCTTGAACTAATCTTGATCAGATTGTCAAAGTTTACATGTCCCATCCTTTGGTGGCATAGCCAACTTTCATTAACTTGAGAAACAAAATACTAACCATCACCACTCTTAAGCTAATAGATGTTTCCATATGTTCTTCTTCATGCAACCACCAAAGTTCTAGACCCTTTTTTGATCTCACAATTATTATCTTGAAACACAAGCTTGAATCTTTTGCTACACATTGTTCCAATGCTCGAGATATTGTTCCTTAAGCCCTTAAAATAATAGAAATCATCAGTAATATTTTTTCCATCAAGACTAATTGTTCCTTTTCCAACAATTTTTGCACCAAAATCATCTCCAAACATGACTAATCCTCCATCATACTTTTCAAGTATAGTGAACTTACTTTTTTCTCCAATCATATGATTTGAACATCCATTGTCCATTACCCAATAGTCTTCATCTTGTCTAGCATGAAAGGTAGTAACCAGAGTGCCTTCCATCTCATCCTTCTTGTTTTCTGGACCACATGCCCTTGCACATCTTCCATGGTTAGTAGGTACAAATTTATTCTCCAAGGCTAGAAACAAGCATTCATCTTTATCATCCTCAAAATCAGACTCATCATCATAAATTCCAACATCTTCTCTAACATAATACAATTTCTTTAACTTTCTATCCTTTTTTTTTAATTGTCTTTGTTCTTTTTGTGTACAACTCTATTTGGACATCTTGAAGCATAGTGACCAATATTTCCACAACTGAAGCATTTAAAAGGTAACATACCTTTGTACTTACCGGTACCTTTTTTCAATTTCCTTGTAAATTTTTCTTCCAAATATTATGAACCATCACTATCCGGATCATCTTATGTCTTAGTGGCTTTGAAGGTTGTTTCAGTTTTCTCCTTTTCTTTTCCAAACTTCCTCATCTCAAATGGAGTCAAGGTGCTAAATAGCTATTCTTTAGTTAATTTATTTGGATCATATATTTCCTCAATATTAGAGACCTTGTCACTATAATTCTCTAGTAGGGTCATCAAGATCTTCTCTATAATATCTTCATCTTCCAGAGTACCACCTTTATTTTTGACTTCATTTTCTACAATTTCAACCCTTTGAAAGTAGATTGCAATGTCTTCACCTTCTTCCATTTTCAAGTTCTCGTATTTTTCTTTGTTGTTAGCTTATTTGAAAATTTGACTCTATCATTTCCTTCATAGATATCTTTCAAATTTTCCCATACTTCATAAGCAATGCTTAATTGTAGAAAATTGTTTTGACACCTCTTACACCTCTAGGTTTTTGCACCTAAAGGGTAAGGTACAAAGACCTATGCTTCATTCAATAAAAAAACCTAGAGGTTAAAATTAAATAGAGATTGAAATCTATCAAAGCAGATTGTTCCTAAGGCTGGAAGTTGATAAAGAAGATAAACTATGGATGCAAAACTAAAGAGATGTAAAGTGTTTGAAAACACATTGTAGTATGCAGAAAAACCTAGAAAGATGAGTATAAATGTAAATAAAACACAACAAGAAAGTAAAATAGAAATCATGCACCTAGAAATGTGTTGAATATTGGATTAAAGGTTGGAAATTTTGTTTATTCTAAAATTTTGACCTACTGGGACACTTACGCCATTCTGGGTGACCTAGTCCTAGATTTGGAAAATTGCGCCAAAGCCTGTTTCAACCAAGTGGGTATCCAAATCTATAGAAAACTCTGAAACACATGTGTAGTGGGACTAATTTTCCATTGATGGATACTTGGTCCACTTTAGCCTTTCTGAAAATCTGAAAGTGGAAACGGAAGCCCTCGGTCTGTACTTTTTGTTCCTCCTGGTGTTCGGTTCTGAAACTATCAAATTCGGGTCTCCAAGTGACTTTTTTTAATGTTTTGACTTTGCAAAAAAGGATATTTCTTCAAAATATTTTTAATCTATACTTCAATTATCTCCAATCCTTCAAGGTACTCATATCTGAATCATACAAAGAAAGAAAGAGAAATGTTGAATGTTAGGGCATGGGGGTTTGCCTTGGTCAAACCCCTTTAAGGTATTTAAACCAAAATGAAAAAATAATGTAATGAAGCATGAAGTAATGGAGTTATAAACTTTCCATGATGATAGATCTTATTATTCTGGGGCAATGGATGATGAATCTTCCCTTGAATGTTTCTTGATGACTTAGAATGCCAAAACTCTAGCTTGCTTGAGAAGAATGATAAATGAAGAGAGGATAGATTGATTGGTTGAATATATTATCCAACTAGTTAGGGTGAAAATTAAGGGAAGACCCTTTATTTATACACAATTATGCCCTAATTCCAAAAAATACCTCATCACAGGCCAACCTTAGGTCTTAGAGAATAAAAACCTGCCAGAATTTTGGTTTTTTTTTGAGTTTTGAGCCAAATGGGACTAATTCACCCCAAGTGGTGATGTGGTCCCACTTAGGAATTTTTACTGGGTGTCAAGGATTAAATAATATTAAATGATGTTTAACAGGATTATTCTCCGAAACACACTTAAGTAAGGCTTGCAAGTGCATTAAGGGGCCAATTAAGGCATAACAAAGGTGTAATTATTGATGACAAGCCTAGAAAAGTGTGAGAGTTTGTTACAACTCCTTAAAAAACTTTGAAGTAAGGCTTGGTGAGTGATAAAAAGAGGTTATTTAAGTGAAATACATTAGAAAGGTCCTATAGAAGTGTGAAAGTGGGTTACAACACTTCATAACACTTTTAAAAGACACCATAGAATTCTTATTGATTCACAAGGGTCCAAGACTTAATGTGAATGTGTTGACCACATTACAACATTAAATTTAGGAAAAACAAGGCCAAATCCACAAGAAAGACTCAAATGAGCATAAAAATTTCCAACGATACTTTTTTTGCAACACACTAATGAAATAAATTTTGTTCACTCAGTCTTACATAAAGCACTAAAGATGGCATACCTTGCTTCTTCATTTTCCTCATAGGTGGAAATCTCATCTATAGAATAAGGACCACTTGTTGGCTCAACATATTTTGTCTCAACAACTTTCCAACTCTTGAAACCAAGAGAGATCAGGTAACCTCTCATCTACACTTTCCAGTCATTGTAGTCAGCTCCATCAAACACAAGGATTTGCAACTTGTGTTCCATTTGATCTACCTCAAGTGGTTAAGCTCTTCTCCAAGGAAACAGAGCTCTAATATCAATTGTTGAAATGAACAAGACAATTGAGAAGGGGGGGGGGTGAATTAGTTGTATCTAATTACTTTGACTTCCAATCTTAATCAATTCTACATTCACTTTAATATGCTATTAAGTATAAACATGAAATACAGATAATAAAAAGAAAATACCAGAGACACTAGATTTATGTGGAAAATCCAATGAGGGAAAAACCATAGTGAGGATTAACTCACAACATAATCTAATAATGCAATATCGGATACATAGGCTCACTACCTAGAAAGGACTCACTATTTGGATACAAAGGCTCACTGCCCAAAAATGACTCACTATTTGGATATAAAGTCTCACTTCATATAGATAGGACTCATTGTCCAGAAGGAGGCTCACTACCTATAGACAAAGAAAGATAATAGAAAATCTAGCAAAATAAGTTTCACACATTCACAACTTTGATCAAAGAATCCCGAACACCATCAACTCACTGATTTTAGGAATCTAACACATTGAATTATTGCTACCTTGATTTGCACTTTCAAACACTCTTCTCTTCATATTTGTTTTGTACACTTATTCACATTCAATTCACAACATCTTGACTTGCATTTATACCATCTTCAACCTTAGAAACTTTCTCCATGATTGGCAACATAATCGTTATTTCACAAATTTAAATTAGGTCAGTGACTCAACATTCCCACGGTGGATAAGAATGAGAGTGGACCAAATACATACTTAACTAGTGTTGATGGTTAAAATGACACAAACAACATTAAAAAAAAATATTTCTACTCTATTTCTCCTGAAAAAGAAAGGCAACATGTAGTAGCCTAACTCCCAAGGTCCTGGTAGTTGGTTCTCAACTATCTGATGTCACTCAATTGGTTCATGCAACTGTAATATTCAAGGGGCCTGTGCTAGTAACAAAAGATTCAAGCTGAGACTCTTTTTATTGAAACAGTTCCTGTAAATCAATGGGTTTTAAATAAAAGAAAAAGATAGAATAAAGGGGTAAACCAGTAAGTATGAATCAACTTTATCTATCATCCAGACATATATCTTCAATAATGACTGTTTCTTCCAATTAGATCAAGAAAACCATAGTATGACACAATCCATAGCATAATCTATACCACTGCATACATTTTAGGTGCTTAATTAACTTCGCATACTCTTCACAAATATTCCAAGGACTTTTCAAACAACACACATTCATTCATCATCTAGATCATAGATCAACAGACTTTAATAACTTCAATTCAATGACAATCTAACAAGATAATCTTTAAATATGGTTTCTTCTAATGACTTTCATCACATAAGAAACAATCATGCTTCAGCACAATCACTAGCATTCAGATGGATTATAACTTATTAACCTTATCAAACAAAACAACTCAATGCAAACTCCATATTGCGTTAACCTGTAAATTCTATTAACTATAAAAGATCAAGTACAATGTATCTCTGCAAAAACTCTACAAAATTCTATCTCCTAGCATTAGGTAAGCCAATCTAGTTCTCAATTAGCTGACCTTTACAATATGATACCCATTTGGTATTTATAGATATACAAAAAGTTCGAACCTCACTTCTATTTTAAGATTTCCACCTTTTTAGGAATTTAGACTCTCTTGGAAACTCAGATCAATTTGATCTTGAGTTCTTACATTAGACTTTTAGTCTTAACTAAAAATAGAAGATAGAAGAAACGAAAAGAAGTCATGCGCCCCACAAAACTATTACTGCTATATGCATGCAACATGCAAAGAAGGAGAACATCATGCATGTAAGGATTCATGCATGCGAAGCTAGATCTACTAGGAACTCATCGTAGCTAGTGAAGACTTGCTGTAGAGTATCCATCTCTAACCCATCAATCCAGTCATCTTCAAATTTAATCTGATCCAGCTCAACTGCAGCAAACTCCTTCATACTTTTCACCTTTATTAACTCTCTCCCAGCAGCTTTTATCTCCTCTTTGACCTCTACTAGTCGATCTAACATCAACTCTCCGCCATCATCTCCCTTTTGCATAAGTCCTTGGAATCTTTCATCCCACTTTTCCTTTATTTGATTAAAAGGCATGCCCTCTTTTGTAAATGCATTTATATCTACAATAATGGCAATAGCTGCTTCTAATTCTTCCAATTGCTCAGTTAAATTATTTATAGTCTCTTGAATCTCATTCTTATGCTTACACAAAAAGTCAGTCCTAAATCGGAGTATACGAGAATTTTTCTCTATAAAATCCTTGTTGTCTTCCTCAAGTATAGACTGTTCTAGAAGTGTTGTTAGAGGAAATTCACTCACCTTTTCTAACTTTTGATTGTATTCTTTGTATTCCTCTTCTTGCTTTTCTGATGCCTCAATGTATTGATACATCTCTTTAATCAACCCTTTAGTATCCTTGTAGGCTTCAAATCCTTTCACTAAAACCTCTCCTACCTCTTGGTTCAATTTATCTATCCACCTGTCTACAATCTCTGCCTTTCCTCTAACCTGCACCAAATCATCAACCTCCATTTTGCTTAGCAAAATAGGAGTCTCAATGGCTGCTACTTTTTGTGACCTTGGAGAGGAGACACTCTTCAAGAATGAATGTAACTGATCCAATTGAGCTTTAAGCTCATCTTTCTTTTGTTTTTCCTTCATCATTCTTGATTTAGTTGTTGAAGCCACTACATCAATTAGATTCATTTGTTGATTCCTAGTGGGTCTTCCCAAATTAACCATACTTAATTGATAGTCCGTTAGCTGCATATCCCCTACCTCCTTTTCTGTCATAGGCATGGCATATTCAGCAACTATCTCCCCTTTATTTGTGAGTCTGGTAGAATGTAAGATTTTAGCCTTCTTCTTAGGCCTTTCCTGTTCAATTCCCTTCATCATGTCCTCCCAATTAAGAGGTTGAGGAGGTGTTCTGGCTCTCTTTTGCAGGTCTAACTTCAACCATATAGGAGCACTGCGAGTAGTCATCATCATGGAAGAGGAAGCAACAATTGTAGAGGGTGACTGAACATTTACCTCAGGTTGAGAATCAACCTTTGCTTTCTCTTGTTGCTCCTGCAGCACATGCATCTGCACCAACTTCTCAGCCTCTTCTCTATCTCTTTGTTCTTGTATTTTTTTATCTTCTTCTTTCTTTAACTTCTCTTCCTCCATCTGATTCCTCTCTACTCTTTCCTTTTCCAACCTTTTTGCCTCCAAAGCCTTAAGTTTTGTAGCTTTGGCTTCTTCTTCCTGTTTTTTCCTAATCAACTCTTCGGCCTCTTCTTCCTGTTGTTTCCTAATTAGCTCTTCGGCCTCTTCTTCCTTTCTTATCTTTTCTGCTTCCAAAGCCTTTTGTTTCTCTTTTGCTATCCTCTCTATTTCTAAGGCCTTGAGCTTCTCTACCTTTTCCCTTTCTTCTTCAGCTTGTTGTTTCTTTATTAGCTCTTCAACATCTCTTTCCTTTCTTAGAGCTTTAGCTTCTTCTTCTTTCTGTCGAGCTTCCTCTGCAAGTTTCAGTTTAGCAACCAGGATTTCCTTTTCCCTCCGATTTCTTGCTTTCTCCTCAAGATCATGGATCTTCTGCATCAATTCTAACTTGTCATTTTCTGCTTTGACCTTGAGCTCATGTTCTCATTGCCTCATTTGCTTCTCTACTTCATCAGTTGCTACCCTTGTTTCAATTTGTTTTGCCTTTAATTGTTGTTGGTGAAGCAGAGCATCAGCTTGCACCTTAGCATCCATTTCCTTTTGCTTCTCCGCTGTAGCCCTTGCATTAGAATCTCTTGTAGCATCTTCAAATAGTTTCCATTGCTCTTCTTGTGTCAGAATCTGCTCAATAGTATGCTCTAGAGGCATTTTTTCTCGCAAATCCTTCTCTGAGAAAGTTTCATTTGAGTCTGTCTCAACTTCTACAAATTCTTCCTCCACTTCTTTTCCTTTAGCAGCTTCAACCATGCCATAAAGTGCTCCCTCCTAAACTTCTTTACTCCTTTTCCTTGTAAGTGGGACTTGTATGGATGACTCACCTAATGTGGGCATAGAAACAGTAGATCCTATTGGAGCATCTCCCTCTGGTGCCTCTTCTTCTTCATAGACCACCTCAAGTTCTATTTCTTCAACATCTAGAGGAAAGATTTCTAATGGCTCTTTGGAAGGTGTCTTTCTTTTAATTCTCTTGTATCCTTTACCCTTCTTAAGGACTGGTCCTTGAGGAGCTTGAGTTTTCATCATCAACCATTGCACACTTCTATCCAAAACTGTTCTTCCAATTTTCTTAATATCAATTGTTTCTTCCTCATTCCAGTCTATTGGATCTAAGCTTTTGGTGCCAATGTTCAAGGCTTCATATGAGGGCTCCAATACAATTCCATCATCCACCAATGTGTCAGGAATATTTTCTTTAGCACCCAACTCTACCATAAGTGCAACTAATAATCTTTCATAGCTCTTCTTCCTCAAATCATATTCATCTTGCCGATCGCACCAAAAGTCCTCTAACAAATTAAAGTGTCTAGTGAACACTGAAGGTAATAAGGCATACATTTTCTTCCTTGGATCAAAATACTTACAAGTTGTATACAATCCCAATTTCAATTGTATCAACTCATTACAAACCACCTTTGCTCCCTTCAAGTGTTCATAGCCATATTCACCCAATTTCATGGGAAATTTATGACATCCAGTTTTATGCTTGATCCCAAACCTAGCATTAACTCCAATGGCTTGATACACAAACTCCATAAGCACTACTCTATTACTGCAACATCTTGGAAGTAAATGTGGATGGCCTTCAAAACCAAATAACCTGAAGTATGTAAATTTGGGGTATTGGATATACCAACTTCCCCATTCAGCAATGAACACCATAGCTTCTTCACTTAACCTGTATCCTGCATCTCCACTCAATCGATTGATGACCACATATAAAAATGCATCATTGACTCTTCTGAAATGAGTCTCAACAACTCGAAGAGATAACTAATCATAATGTTCCCATACCTTCTTCTGCCCATCCAAGACTCCTATTATACCTACTCTGTTTAATCCTGTGAAAATCCCCAATCTTGTTGCAGCATAAACCACATAAGAAGTCATAAAGAAAGATTTAGTCTATTTGACCCTTGTGAGCTGATCATGTATGGCATCAGAAACAATCATTGACCAATCAAACTGGTAATCATCCTAAAAGATTACTTGAATGAAATGAAACATCCATTCCTTGAAGTGGAAGGTATCCCTCTTCCCAAACACTCTGGGCAACATTAATATTAAGTCAAATACCTCCTTCTTGAAATCTGCCCTCTTTGGCTGGTCTGCAAGCTTGCTTAAAGATTTCTTCTTTGTGTTTAACCATCTTTTCTTTAAGTGAGACTTATCAGAGTCTTTATGCTTGCTATATTTCTCCAATGCCTTTGCTTCAGTTAGCTACACCAAGTTCTTGGGATCAGGAACATTAAATATACTTTGGAACATTTGCGGAGTAAGATCTATAATCACATTATTTTGTGAATCCATGCATAATCTTGTAGCAGGATTGTAAGTACTGGCTACTGTCAATATGAACTCCGGACACTGGACTGATAAAGGAAACACAGTGATATGTGCAAGACCGGAGTCAACAATCCTTTGTGTTCTCCCTATCAATTTTTCTCATTCTACAAAGGTCTCTTCATGTAATTCTTCAAAGCTATACTGGCCCAGATTAGTATCTGTGATATCTAACCAGTCTGATTCCACCTTGCTCACTTTCACCACTAGATTCCTATGATCATATCTCAATGTATAAGGCGGTTGTTCTGGTTTCACCTTCTTTAATTTTGGTGTTGCCTTTGATGTTCCAGCCGGTTGATTCCTTCGAGCAACCTCTCCTGACGTTCTTAAAAAATTTCAATTTTCCTGCAAGCAAAACTCTAATTAGATCTTTAGATATCATCATAAAACATGCTTTTAAAACATACCTATTACACATACATCGGAGTCGGAACCAGACAGAAGCTCAAAACAATCTCTTTTACAACACTGTTGAACTCAGAGCAAAAACCGATATAGAAACTTCACTAACAATGAATGGGCTAGGAGTCCAAGTCGGGGAGGTTATCGGAACCGGGATCGGAATGAAAAATGGATTTGGTTTTCTTTGAATTTTTCATTTTTTTCATATTCGGTTTCCATTCTGCCTCCGCCTCCAATTAGGTTATCATTACTTTTTCAAAGAAGACTTTTATTACATTCGGAGCTAGAAACGGGATAGAAATGGAATCAATAACTTTCGCAAAACAAAATTCTTAAATTCATAATCTATTTTGATCCCGCCTCCACCTATGTTATCATATACCATATACTTCAAGGAAACCTTCTAGACCTCGGAGTCGGAAACAGGATAGAAATGGAATCAATGACTTTTGTAAAACAAAACTCCTAGGTCCATAATCTATTCTGATCCTACCTCTGCCTATGTTAATCATGACGTCATCAAATACTTTATTCATTTTCAACACAACTTCATGATTAAAACCTAGGTCGTTATAAAATGGAAAAGGAGATTAAAAACTCTACACTCATATGACCGTGGGGAACAATTGCATTTTAGGGCCATTATTTAAATCTTATTTAATTGGGATCATCAAGCGATACGAAACCCTAATCTAACAAACCCGATAAAAAAAACTAGGGCACGGGTTTAAACCCTGCCATTCTAAAAGATGAAGAAACCCTAATTAAACAATAAATCTAATCTACCCTAACTCACTGTAAAATCTCTAATCTACCTCACTGTAGATTTCTAATTTTAACAAACGCCATTAAAAAACCTTAATCTAATCTAATCTACTGCAAACCAAAAACAAACACAACACAATCACGATTAAGATGTGAAAGTGACTACGCCTAAAAATAGAAAGAAACGACACGAACGTACAAGAAAACAAAGATTTACAGCAAGAGAAACAAGACCAAACAAGAACCTACTCATTCAATCATATCAATAATCATAAATTTTCCTTAAAACAAAATGATCGAACACATGAGCAAATATAAAGCAAAACACAACAATCGCGACCGTAAATCAACAAAGAACAACGAAGATAAGAAACCTACCTCAAACGCAAACAAACCTAAGCTAACTTTCTGAAATGATTCACACACAATATCCCTTCTCTATCTTGATCAATTTGCTCAAACAAACTCTGCTACTGCTCTTTCGTGCTCTTAGATTTTTAACAATAACAATAATGATCGGCTTAACCTTTAATAAAGGTAAATATGTGAATTTCTACCTACACCGGGAACCACCATTAAGGCATTAAAGTGCAGTAAAGGCATAGTCAGAACTGTAAGAGAATGAACACTCGTCTATAGTGCAACTTCAGTCAAAAATTCAACAACAAAAAGTGGCGGGGGCTAAACTAAAATGGAAACGGAATCTCAAATTTATAAAATTTCCAAACCCCATTCCTATTCTGGTTCCGGGTCCGACAGCTAAAAAAAAAATAGAAGTAAATGCAAAAATTAAAGTAAAAGACCGGCCTAATAAAACAAAACACAAAGACCGAGACTAAGCAAAAGTCAAAATAGCGGAGGCGGGGTCAGAGTTAATTATGATTTTGCAAATTTTGATAACAACCATCCTAATACCCACTCCGGCTCCGCTTCCGCTAAAGACCAAAACAAAGGCAAAGAAAAGACTGTCGGGATAGAACCAAAAATAAGCCTCAAAAGAACTTTAAGAACCCGATTATGTTCCGGTTCCGATTCCGACAGAGAAACCAAAGAAAAAAAAAGTATTGGCAAAACTAGACTCCAAACTTTGTTTCAAAAAACAACTAAGTACAAAAATAACAAAGGGGGACCCATTTTGACCAAGGCAAAAGATGGGGTGGTTATGCAAGGCATAACAATTAGGACCCAAGACAACATCTTGGATCAATCACATGCTTCATTAATCAATTATTATTCTATATGTAATGTGTAGACACTAGGTCAACTAAACCTAATGAAAACACCAATGAAATTTGAAGTACATGCATCCACAAAAAGATGATCACACGTGGATCACATAACACACTTTACCAAATATTGGAAAACCTCTTAGAAACCTTTAGATACATCTGCAAAAAGTACAAAAATTTGCTTACATAGAACTCTTTCCAATAGTCCAACCGAATCGTGCAGACACATATAGTAGTTTTGGAGCAAGCCTTTCGGAGCACCAAACCATGAGGTTATTTTACAAAACACAGATAACACCATTATCAACCTACATCTAGATCCACAAGGTCTGAGACAAACCACCAGGGGACTGTAGACCATAGGCATCTCTCCCAGTCCACAAACAAAACAACTTTACCAAACCGGTTCACATATCAATGAACACAACTTTCTTTCATCATCATACCAGAAGCTATAACTCATGATCTATTATCCAATGAAGCCCATAAACAACACTACATATCCCCACAAGCATAGGATCGACATAGAAGAAATGCATAGCACATTACTAGAGCACATTCAAAACACACACACAACACTATCTTCATTGTTTATTAATTTTCTCAAAAGTACTTGATATCAGCACACCTGCAACACCATAAAGATAGCTCCATTTACTCAAAACACTTCTATAGTATCTCAGCCATATGTGTACCACCTACAACACTTCATTCCTTTCTCTACAAAAACCTGAACTGTGTTAACATCAATGACAACATTAATGACCAACACCACCAAACACATTCATATTTGCAACAAAATTTAAATCTAAAGTTCCAAAGGATCATTGTCTCCAACCCACTGCACAAGGAGGTGGTCAAATACCTTGGCAAGATCATCCATGACTAAAGGTATTTTTTCTAGGGTATAAGGCCCAAATTAACAAAGTTGCATTATTTGGATTATACCTTTATCCAATATATATTTTATTTACTCATGTGCTTAATTGTAGGGTTTAATTCTAGCTTCTTAGAAAATATCAAATACAATAGTAGAGCTCATATCTCATCTAGGGAGAAGCATGACCCTTGCTTCTTCTGTAAGTTTCCTTTCCTTTTCTAGATTGATGTCTTCCATTTCTTTATCAACCTCTTTCTATAGCTCCTTTAAACCATTTTTCTTCTCTTTCAGGTGTGATATCCTTAATCCTTTCCCTAATCAATTTACGTTTATACTCATAAACAAATGACTTAAACTTAGGGGATTTGACAAAATCATCATCATAAATAAAATTATGGATGGCATGATGTCTCACATCATCTGAAATATCATTTGAGGACTCCACTACAACAATATATCTTTCTGGTGGAGGCTCATAACTTTAAACTACATGTTTAACAACTTGCACACCTTCATTCTAATCCCCCACTTATTCTTCTTCTACAATATATTGTCAACAGAAAAGCTAATATTTGGTGTAGGTTGAGGAGAGAGCTGACACAATGGAGTTTCACTTTCAGCTTGTATCCCCATAATATCCTTGTTTCTTTTCTTTTTGAACACCAAATGTGGCACATCCCTAGTCAATTTAGCTTCATGTGAAATTAACACATCTAATGCATCTAACCTTTTTATGGGATTTTCAATTTCTATAAAAGAGCCTTCATATAGGGAATTATTGTGTGTCCTTCAAGCCTCTGATATCATTACTCTGCTATACAATCTTCTCTTTCTTATAGTGTGATGTTCATCAATATTTCTAATTAAATCATCCTCTTCAAAAAGATGTGATGATACCCTTTCAGTCTTTGGCTTTTTTTATCATTTATAAAATGCTCAGGGTCAAATTTCTCCCTTTCATTCACTTTGGGTAAATTATAATACTCTATATTTTTGTCAACCAACTCATACCCCTTTTCAAAAACCACAAAAAAATCTCCAAAAAATAGGTATCGGGCATAAGTGATTGCTTGTTATGACTCTTAATATGCATAAAATATGAGTAAGCCAATTGCCTCACAATCTCTAAATATGCAACCTTATTTGGACAAGTTTTTGGCAAAAAAAATGGGGCTCCCTCATAACCATATACTCTAATTTTCATATAGTCATCATAGGCATATCAATCACCCCAATTATGACTGAATTTCCCTATTTCATCCTTATCCTTGGGTCTAAGGAATCTTTGTATTTCTGGTGACAAACTATACTCACATGGATGACTCGTGAGTTTATATAGAGGTTTCACAAAATACTCTTCAAAATACAAATAATGTGATCTTATACATCTACTATCACAATTTTTTGTCCACATTTGTACTAGTCTAAAATTTCCATCATCATTTGTTTCTTTTATTCTTATGAGCTCACTCCACATTCCCATACTTTATCCTTCATACAAAATGAGATGCATGAATAATGAATAATGGCTTAATTGAATACCTCCATCCTTATCTTTGATAGAAACAAGGGAATTATGGATATCATTGGCTAATTACTCAACATACTCAATGGGTCAAGCATCCTTATTTTGCACATCAGACATGAGGAACATTGGTGGTATGTCCATTAATATGGGGACATCCAAACCAAGCTCTTGGAAAATAGATTAGTATGTATACCGGAAGTATTCTTCAAACAGGTTCACAAAAAATGGAGGGTCTTCCTTTATTGAAAATACCTTAAGCCAACTTCCTTCATTATGGGGCCTGTGTAATGACAACCTTCATATCTTGTAACTAGTACTCATGTTATAGTACTCATCTAGAAGGTTTTTAATCCTGAATTATGCTTGTGCTGGTATCTAATTGGAAAACCATGAAAATGTCGTTCTTGGTAACTGGGATGAAAGAAGATTCGTCTCCCAAGTTAATCATGTCGGTTTGAGGATCATACTTATTGGTGAGCACCTTAATCAATTCAATATTGATGAACACATTAGGTACCACCAAATTCCCTAAATTGATTCTCCATGGGTTGGAGACCAGTTGTTGTATGTGCATTCTCTTATAGTGGTATATGAATAAATCATACCCTCTTGATGGGGTCCATGTATCACCTACTTCCCTGTTTTTGTCTTCTAATTTCTCAGCTTGAGGATTTAGTTGTACATTTTGTCTAGACCTCTATCTAGGGCCAATACATTTATCAATCAAGTCCTAATTCAAATGTTTGGTTTCTAATTTTTGTCTCTTGTTTTTAGGGTTTTCAGATGTACTTGCTATAATTTGAATTTTACAGAAAACCCTACTTTTGTGCTTGATAATTTAACTAGTTTTAGATACTAAGAATTTTAGTTCAGCCTTAGCTACTTACTTGAACAACAATGCCTTTCTTGGTCCTATTTTCACCGTCCATTGTTATTCTCTATTTCCTTTCTCTCTGGATGCTCAATGATTTCCAAGTAGTTTTAGGATTTGATTTTTAATGCCATCAATTTTGGTTCATTGATGAAACTTTCATGTCATCAAGAGTATAATCAATTTTTTTGAATATAGGTCGTTAATCTTCTCATCATCGTTGCCAAATTATCTCCTCGGCATATTCTTGTCTTGTCAATGGACAAGTAAATTATTTTGCTATATCAAGAGGACAATATTTTTTTCTCACCGATATTTATCTTTTCCTCCAATGCCCCTTTTAATGGTATACTCTTCCTTTCTTTTGAGATTTCGAAGAGAATCCACATGGCTTCATTCTAATATCATAGTGTCCTTTGGAACCCTTCCTTGCAAGCATCCTCTTCGATATTCTTTTATTCCTATGATATATTTTATGGGTTTTTTGAATCATATTTTAATCCTTTTCCTTTTATATTATTAAAGCCGAGGTAATAAATGCTATCATTTCATTGAAGGGACCAGTGTCTTTGTCTTTCTGATATACATTCTTCCCTTTGATGGAGTCCTTAGTTTGATCATTTTCTTGTTTTATTTTAGGGATGTCAGAGGGACTAATATTTGGTTCTCGCCAATATATATCCTTCCCCGTGATGAGCCCAGAATATGGCTATAATTTGGATGTCATGATTATAAGTTTTAAAAAATCTTGCTTTTTTATGAATGTTTTAAACTCTATGGTGATGAACTTTTAATGTTTATGGGTAGTATTTGATGACAACCAATCCTATACTCTTGTTGCATAAATATCTTAGTCTATCTATGATCATTACCCTATTTTGACTTCCCAATTGACTGGTACATATATGTAGTGTTTGGATAAGTGAAATGAATTGAATGTGTGTGATTACTAAGGAATGTCGTGCTATTATGAGTGCATGCCTTCTTTTTCCTTTGTTGCCATGTGTTCTGCAGGTTGTTGAAGCTAGTATGAATGAGTCAATGCACAGCAGAACACGGCCTCGCGGAAAAAGCCGTTTTCAGTGCACCGGCGAAGGAGTCGTTTCAAGCAAGGATTCTTTGTCCGAGTCTTTGGGAAGAAACCGGATGAATCATCAATCTAGGAGGAGTGGAGTTCTATATTTCCTCTGAGATAGTTGAGCGGATAGACTTGCATTTATGAAGTCTGTTCCTTCATTTCATGCGACATTTATACTCGCGTCTTTCTCTGTTAGTTGATTAGTTAGTTAGCTATTTCTCTTTAAATAAAGGTTCCTCCTGCACGAGTGAATGGGTTGGTTAAGAGAGATTAGACTGCAAAGTATAGATAGAACATATTGTAATGTGTTTACTATTATAATGAAAGAAAGAGATTTGTATTAAGTTTTCTTACAAGCAAACAGTCATGTATGTGATTCAGAAGTTATGAATAAGAAACTGATGAAGTTTTGAGTTCTATTCTTGCGTAATTGGTTGATGCTTGCTAAGGGGGGCCACTTAGTAAGTATCTGTAGTTAGCTATCTACTTTCTATTATTTATTTGTTAGAATTCCATTCCAATAAGCTTTGATGCAAAATCAGTCTTAAAACTATTCCTGCAGCACAAAGAATCCATCCTTGTGTTTGTTCCTGCAGCATAAGGCCAGTTCATGGTTTGTTTCCCAGTAATTGTTATTGTGATTGCTTCTTTAGTTAAGTGATGCTTAAGTTAGCAAGACTTCATTTCATGTCCCTGCATCAGAGTTATAATTACTTTCAAGCATTATATCTAGAAAGTTATGGCTAAAACCGGTTCTTAGTGCACATTAAGTGCCGCTCCATTTCAAATATACGTTCCCTGGTTTGACAAGTAAATGAACGACCATGAGAAGATGTTAGTCACTTGTTGGAATGTCCAATTCCCAAGTTAGGATTTTTCGTGACTTCTATATCCTTTTGTGGGTGCGACCATTTTTGGCGCCGTTGTCGGGGATGGTGTCAAGCTGAGAACCTGTCCTAACCATTTTTAGCAATAGTTTTAGCATTCAAAATTTTAGAAATTTTTCATTTTAAGTTAAGTCTGTTACATGCATAGAAGAAGAGACCAATTTGGAAGATTCCTTCCTAGAAATTTAGATATCCAAGAAAATAACCCAGAGATTGACTCGAAAATTGTCCCAGAAGACCCATATTTGGATGCCGCCCAAGACCTTGTCACTTCATCTTCTTCTTCCTCAGAGATCAGTTTGAACCTATTTGATATACCTAATAATATTGATTTAATCGCATCACAGTTGAATAACCTGCATCCCCATAACAATCCACTAGCCAGGAGCTAACCCAAGACCACCACCAAGGATGGTAGTGCCTACTTTTCCATTTCCACTCCCTGAGTTTCATGACAATCATAATCTCAAAAATATCCCTGCTTCATTGCTTCCAAAATTCTATGGCCTGATTACAGAGGAACCTCATACCTTCTTGTTCAAATTTGACATCCTATGTAGGAGTTATGATTATACTACTGATTTCCATAAGATGAAATTGTTTCCTTCTACGTTAAAGGAGTCAGCCTTAAGATGGTTCATGGGATTAGGAGGCAATGCAATAGCCACTTGGGATGAATTGAAGGAATTATTCTTAGGGAAGTATAAAGAATATTGTAGGGGAAATGATATGAAAGGAGATGACCTCTTCAAGATGGTACAAAAGGAGGATGAAACCTTGGAGGACTATGTCTCCAGGTTTTTGTTCAGTGTGCAGAAAAATATCAGCACCAGCTAAATGAGGAGTCTAAAAAACTTCTCTTTCTAAAGGGAGTCAATGATACCTGTATGGAAGCACTAGACCTCATGGCTGGAGGAGATATTACCCAAAGTAATTGGGATGACATCAAAATGATATGTCTCAATTACTCTAGGGCAAGCGTAAAGAAAGGCAGGGGGTTCAGACCCTCTATTGCCAAAAGAAGTGGCTCAAGCGTATCAAAAAGAGAAATCTCTAATATGTTGTCTGACTTCAAGCAAGACATCATCAATGTTGTAGCTACTCAGCTGGACACCATGCAGGCTAGAAGGAAGAAAAAAAAAGTTGATGCGATGTTGGCTGAATATTGCTCTCACTGCAGATAGAGGAAGAGGGACTGTAGATGCAAATCGATGGCCAATTTGGAGGTGTAGCATCTTCCTACTGAGTTCAAAACTATTGAAAGAGAGGAAGATGTGTTCTTTGTTGCTCAGCACAGGCCATGGGCCCCAAGACAAGGTATGCCTTAGGACCCCTTGCAAAATTTTGGTTCATATAATAATCAATGGAAGAACCAATACCCTCCAAGTTATGGCCCATATTCTCAACCTCAATGGAATAATCCTTGGCCAAATGCCTAGCAAAATTGTTGGCAATCCCCACAAGGGAATTGGCAACCACCATAGCAAAATTAGTGGCAGCCTCCGCAAGGAAATTGGTAGCAATCTAACCAATGGAGAGGAGGCCAACAATGGTCAAATCCATCCACTGGTTTCCTGCAGCAACCCCAGCAGCAGTCCATTATGCCACCTCCTGCAGCTAATCACAGTCCAAATCCAAAGCCAACCCAATTACCTGCTCAAGCAGCACCCAATCCAAATAACCAGTAGTTGTAGCAATACCAGCAGCAAGTCTATTTTGTTGATCCTAATCATCATCCTGCCTATGCTCTCAACCTAAATAATATCAATTTACATTCAAGAACTGTGTTGCCCACACCATCTCCTCCCATAAACTCAGAATTGCCATCTGAGGGAGCTGGCCAAGATGAGGATAGAAATGACCTTCCCCAACCAAATGAGCCAATTCATATTCCATCATTACCTAAGGCATCTAGTGAAGTGTCCCCTCCTTTCCCACAAAGGTTGGAAGGTGAAAATGTGAAAAAACAAGAAGAACCTATCTTTGACATCCTTGACCAACTAAAGTATATATGTGTGAAAATTCCCTTGTTCCAAGCAAACAAAGAGGTACCTATCTATAGAAAAGCTATTAAAGAGGCATGTTTGAAGAAACCGGGGAGGAAAAAGAAAGACCCTCAAACTATCCATGTCATAGGCCAACTCTCTGACTTAATGCTAGGGAAGCTTACCATCCCAAAATATTTTGATCCAGGAAGCCCTATTGTGGAGATCAATATTAATGGGTTGCAAATTAAGAATGCTTTAGTAGATCTTGGGGCAGCTATCAATGTCATGACAAAGGACCTAGTTGTAAAACTTAGTATTTCAAACCTAAGGGCTACACCTACAATATTGCAACTTGCTAATAGCTCAATTGTCAAACCTGATGGGGTAGTTGAAGACCTTGTAGTCACCTTGGATTCCTGGGAGTACCCTGTTGACTTTATGGTCTTATCTCCAAAGGCATCATTGGGGGGATATCCTGTCATACTAGGAAGGCCTTGGTTGGCCATTGCTGATGCTTACATTGGTTGTAGATTGGGTAACATGACAATATCTGATGGGTATAATAAAAAGAAGCTCACCCTCTATTCTCCAACCCAACCCCAGCATGAGTCGGGAGAAGCCGTTTGGCCATATTTGGGAGAAGAAGAGGAAGTGAACTCTGTGGCCAAATTAATGATGATTACTAGAGAGCCTTTCATTGCACAACAAGAAGAAGAAGGTATACTATCCAATATTCTGTTGAATAACTATGGTACCGAATACTTTGATTGTGAAAAAAATCCATGTTCCTTGCAGACCATTATTTCTTCGCCTACATCAGCTCATTATTCTGCAGCAACTGACTGCTTACACACCTTGCTAGCTCACAAGGTAGAAATGCCATTTCTGCCTGAAGTATCTATGGTTGATTTAACCTCTCAAATTGAGGTAGCAACAGGAAAAACTTTGTGCATCAATAAAAACCTCACCGGTGAGCAACAAGAATCTATGGTTAAAATGCTTACCAGTCATAAGTCAACTTTTGCTTGGGAATATGGTGACATGAAGGGGTTATACCCCAAACTCTGTACACATCACATATACATTAACAGTGAGTTCAGACCTGTTAGGTAGCCTCAAAGAAGAATAAATCCAGCTTTGAGAGAAATTGTTAAAGAGGAGTTGCAGAAAATGTTGAATGCTGGTTTTATCTACCCAATCTCAGATAGTCAGTGGGTTTCCCTATTGGTTATTGTTCCTAAAAAAGGAGGAAAGTGGAGGGTATGTGAAGACTATAGAGAACTCAACTTGGCAACAAAGAAAGATTACTTTCCTCTTCCATTCATTGATCAAGTTCTAGATAATTTAGCTGGAAAAAATTACTTCTCATTCTTAGATGGCTTCAGCGAGTACAATCAAATCAAAATTGCTCCTGAGGACCAAGAAAAGACTACTTTTACATGCCCTTGAGGGAATTTTGCCTACTCAGTCTTGCCTTTTGGTCTCTGTAATGCACCTGCAACTTTCCAGAGGGCAGTCATAAGCATCTTCTCAGACATCTCACATGAGTGCATGGAAATATATATGGATGACTTTACTGCTTATGGTGCAACGTTTGAGGAAGCTCAAGCAAACTTGAAGAAAGTATTACAGAGATGTGAAGATCACAACCTATCACTGAATAGTCAAAAGTGCTTCATGATGATGCAAGAGGGAATAGTGCTTGGTCACTATATTTCTATTGTAGGAATACAGGTTGATCCTGCTAAGATTGAGGTCATCTCTAATCTACCGCTTCCTACCAAGCAGAAAGAGGTAAGGAGCTTCCTAGGCCATGCTAGATATTATACGAGATTTATAAAGGATTTCAACAAAATAGTCAGTCCATTGTATGCCTTATTAACTAAAGACTTTGAATTTTACTGGATTGAGGCCTGTGATAAGTCTTTCCTGCACCTGAAGGACCTACTTACTAAAGCACCTGTTCTTCAAGGACCAAAGTGGAGTCTGCCCTTTCACATACATACAGATGCATCTGATTATGCCATAGGGGTTGTGTTAGGACAAAAGGAGAATTCCATTGAGCATGCTATCTATTTGATCAGCAAGAATCTACAAGGGCCAAAATTGAATTACACCGTCACAGAGAAGGAATTGCTCACAGTAGTGTATGCTCTGAATAAGTTTAGGCATTATGTAACTAGCTACCAAGTATTTGTTCACACTGTCCATGCAGCAATACGGTACCTTATGAATAAACCTGCCATTTCTAGAAGGTTAGCAAGGTGGCTATTGTTGTTGCAGGAGTTTGATATCACAGTCATTAACAATCCAGGCAAGGAAAATGTGGTCGTTGATTTCCTATCAAGACTTCAAACAGCTACACCTACTACATCTGAGGTAATTGATGATACTTTTCCTGATGAACATCTATTCTATATTACTGCTCGCACCCCATGGTATGCAGATATTGTAAACTACTTGGTAGCCAACAGGATTCTAGCTCACTTCTCCCCAAAAGAGAGAAAGTTGATTGAGAAGAGTTTCAACTTTTCTTGGATAGTCGATTGTTTGTTCTATACTGGACCAGATCAAGTCATGCGTAGGTGTGTAAGGGAAGATGAGACGTATGACATACTACATGCTTGTCATGATGAGCCATGTGGTGGCCATTTTGCCTCTAAAAGAACAACAATGAAAGTACATAACACAAGATATTATTGGCCCACTTTACACAAAGATATTGTAGCATATACTAGGAAATGTGACAGATGCCAATGAATGGGGCAACCAACAAAGACTGATGAAATCTCTCTACATCCTCAAGTGGTAGTAACCCCCTTTGACAAGTGGGGTATGGATTTTGTTGGTCCTATAGACCTGCCATCCAATGGAAAGTCCTATATTTTGGTTTGCACTGACTATGTAACCAAATGGGTGGAGGTAAAGGTAATGGCACATGCCAGGGACAACAAAGTTTATGAATTCCTGTATGAACAAATCTTCACTCGGTTTGGAGTTCCTAGGGAACTCGTCACTGATCAGGGAGCTCAATTCACATCAACCCTATTCACAGCGTTGATGAATGATTATAAAATCAGACACAGGAAATCAAGCCCATATCACCCTCAAGCAAATGGCTAGGTGGAGGTTACTAACAGAGAGTTGGAAACAATCCTCACCAAAATAGTGAAGCTACATAAGAAGGATTGGAGCAGCCATCTTCCAGAAGCAGTCTAGGCCTATAGGACAACCTGGAAAACTACTACATGATTCACACCTTTTGAGCTACTTTATGGTAAGATTGCTATGTTACCAATTGAATTCGAACATAAAACCTTGAGGACTGCTCTACAACTATAGATTGATCTTTCTGAAGCGCAAAAAGAATGCCTCCTCTAGTTGAATGCATTGGGTGAGATGCAGAAAGCTGCCCTGTAGCATACTGAAGCAGTGCAACAACAAAAGAATCAGTGGCATGATCACCATATCAAGACAAAGCGATTTTCTGCTGGTGATTGGGCCCTACTCTACGACTCCAAATATAAATAAAATTAGGGTAAGCTTACAACAAGGTGGCTTGGTCCATATGAAATTGAGAATGTATTTGATAATGGGTCGATATAGTTGGTGACAATCGATCCTATCCATTTCAAACTGTTGGTTAATGGACATCGGCTTCAAAAGAAGAATTCATGCAACAGTTTGTTTCCCCTACGGCCAGTGATCTGCATGCAACAAAGGGCTTCGGTCCTCTTCCTGTAGCATCTCTTTGATTTACGAAGAATGTCCATAATAAAGGTTTTATTTTTATGAAAGCCCTTTCTCCATCATCACCCATCACCATCAATCACTCATTCCATTCTTCTTTTCTATGTCACCCATCCACGTCATCCATCTCCCGTACCACATTCATTTATGGTTTCTTTCCACACCGTCATTTCCGATTGTGCTGTGAGATCTACCAACATCCACGAGCATTTATTAAAAGGTACGCGATATTTGTTTTATTAGTCATATCATTCATTAATCTTATTTATTCATTTATTGCATTATGTCTATCAGTCATTCCTGTCATTACTCCCCATGCCTCGCCTATCCTTTCCCACATGTGTGGACACATGTCAAACTTTAAGTAGGGGGCGGGGATAAATTGAAACAAATTCTTTCTTTTTGCTATTACCACATTTAGTAAAACCATTTTTATCATACATGCCGTCAAATGAACGTATGTTTTTTTTAGATCAACAAGTTAACTGCTAGTTAAGTAGTTCCTCAAAATCATTGCATGCAATTGTTTGTACATTATTTCTAGTAAAACAAAAAGAGAAAGAAGAAGAACAGAGAGAAGCCGAGCATAGAAAAGAATTTTTTTAAAAGAAGTTGAGATTCAGGGTTTTTAGCAGAAACATTTGAGAAAATGGGTGGTCAGCTTGTACGACACGAACCAGCAGCTCATGAAGCCTTAACACAGGACCCACAAATAGTTCAAGCATTTAGCATGTGCGGATGGTTGAACTACTTTTTGAGCATCGATTCTTTTGATGACAAAGTTGCTGGTGAGTTCTTAAGAACTCTCTCAGAAGGTGAGGCCATAGTATGGGGCTTGGCAGTAGTAGTCACTGAGGAACAGATTGCAGAGATAACAGGTCTTCCTGTAGCTGGTGAAGACTTTCCTACAGGAAGGGATGCCGTCTCTGCCACAGCAAAATTCACAATGCCACCTGACAGACCCTTGGAAGTTTCAAAGCAAGGGTGCAGAAGGGTGTCTCTGCCTTACCCTTACTCAGAATATGCCTCCTATATAATCAGGTACTTAACTTGTGAGGGACGCTTTTCCTTTTTGCACTCCTATCATTTTAAGTTGTTAAGCCATATAAGGCACGGATTAGCTATCAATGTCCCAAACTTTTTGTTAAATCTTTTCGAGCACAGTGCTAGTGAAACTCAAAAAGGAAAAGACAATTCAGTCTCTCATCATCCCCTCATTAAATGACTAACTGAGCGTTCCCTAGGGGACGTTTCCCCTTTTTCTTGACAAGAATTTGTTGCCTAGAAAGGGTTGCAGCCTCCTGAACTTCCAAGAACATTACCTACACGACCCAAGAAAAAGAGAAAACAAGTAGAGTCTTCAAGTAGAGAAGCCGAACAAGATTCCCCTGCTTCTCCTGCAGCTGTTAGAACTGAGCCCTCTACTCAAGTTAAAACCAGGTCTACTACAAGGAGTGAAAAAAGGAAAACAAAGATAGCCGAACCATCTAGCGCTGGGCATACCCTAGGAGAAAACCCTCAAGCCAAGAAGTAAAAACAAGCCACCCGGCTTTCTCCTGCAGCAACACCCGATGCCACCATGGTTTCATCATCCTCTCCTACTAATTCTCAAACCCCCAAGCAAGCTAGGAAAAGAAAAGCTTCCCATGAATCTCCTACCTCAACTACATTACCTAGGAGAACTTCTGCAAGAGAACAAAGTCAGACTACCCCACCCTCTTCTACCCAACCTGAAATAATTGTCATTTCTGAGGAATCCAAGGAAATCATTCCTGAAAATTCTCAGAGTACATCCAAGAATTTCCCACCCGACACCTCAGAAATTACTGTTGATATACAAGAAGAAATAGGGGAAGTTGAGAAAGGATAGCAAGGTTGTAATAATGAGGGGAGAATGCCGAGTCTTAATGACTTGGTTGAGGCAGCTGAAAGAATTTCTAAGGAAATGCAGTTCTCTATTGACTAGTAGCAAGAGCAAGAGCAACCAGAGACATCCAATGCAATCCCATTACCTTCTGAAACATGTCAGACATTAGCAGTATATAAGAGACCGCTACTAACCCAATGCTTAGAACACCTTCAGAAAACCTGGAATCCTGTGACACTTCAAACCTTGAGTTTCTGCCTTCTGGCTGAAACTCAAATGCAACAGAGTCTATGGGAGGAAGAAAAGAAGAAATTAAAGAAAGAAATTGAAAATCAGAAATAGGAAATCCAGGAGGTGAAGGAAAAGATGAATGAAATGATGAAGGTAGCAGGTCAGATTATGGAATGTAGGCCACCACCTAGAATATATGCAATGTGCCTCAAAGAGCAGTTTTTGTGGTTTCAGTTGATGAGGATTTCTAAAAACCTTGACCCTGTTCCTACCACTACTAAAGAATTTTATGATTCTTATCAAATGGAACCTAACTGGCTGAGGAATTCCATTTGTGAGTTCTATTTACATGGTTTATTAATTCTTGATGAAACTGAGTGGAATCCACTTTTGTTTATAGGTGACATACATTTGAGATCACTAATGTCCTGGGCAGCAAATGAAGTTAATTATGGAAAACAATCTGAGGACTATGAGGAGGCTGAGTGAAGAGAACCTCTTCCCCTGAGATCAGAGAGCATAGATCCCAAAGAATTTATGAGGGCCTGGTTCTCTGTTGCGTATGGTTTTTATGATCCTGCAGCCAGGGTAAGGATATTTGATCTAAGAAAACAGGTCTATGACAAGTTCAAAAGCCAACCATATTCGTTCTGGAAGCTTTTAGCTTCCAAAAGCAAAACCAGATAGGAAAAGCTAACGGTTGGTTTAAAGAAGTCTGAGCCCCATAGTCCCCTACATTTAAGAGCAGCTGTCAGGAGGTCCAAAAGATACATGCAGATTGGTCTTCAGAAAAGGTTTGAATTATGGTTGCCACTAACATTTAGACCTCCTACTTTAATGTGGCCACTATATCCTTATCAGGCACCGAAAATCAATGAAGATACAGAAGCCAGAAGATATGAAAGATGGAAAAACTACAAGGGTTTCTACTTCAGATTTGGGACTGTATTACAGGGCCATGTGACTCCCACAGATTTCAGGGACACAACTAGAAAGACTAATGCTGGAGGACCAGCATTAGATAAAGTAGGGGGCAAATGATGAGCCCAGAATATGGCTATAATTTGGATGTCATGATTATAAGTTTTAAAAACTCTAGCTCTTTTATGAATGTTTTAAACTCTATGGTGATGAACTTTTAATGTTTATGGGTAGTATTCGATGACAACCAATCCTATACTCTTGTTGCATAAATATCTTAGTCTATCTATGATCATTACCCTATTTTGACTTCCCAATTGACTAGTACATATATGTAGTGTTTGGATAAGTGAGATGAATTGAATGCGTGTGATTAATAAGGAATTTCGTGCTATTATGAGTGCATGCCTTCTTTTGCCTCTGTTGCCATGTGTTTTATAGGTTGTTGAAGTTGGTATGAACGAGTCAATGCACAGCAGAACACGACCTCGTGGAAAAAGCCGTTTCCAGCGCACCGGTGAAGGATTCATTTCAAGCAAGGATTCTTTGTCCAAGTCTTTGGGAAGAAACCAGATGAATCATCAATCTAGGAGGAGTGGAGTTCTAGATTTCCTCTGAGACAGTTGAGCGGATAGACTTGCATTTATGAAGTTTGTTCCTCCATTTCAGGCAACATTTATACCCGCATCTTTCTCTGTTAGTTGATTAGTTAGTTAGCTATTTCTCTTTAAATAAAGGTTCCTCATGCGCGAGTGAATGGGTTGGTTAAGAGAGACTAGACTCGAAAGTAGAGATAGAACAAATTGTAATGTGTTTACTATTATAATGAAAGACGGAGCTTTGTATTAAGTTTTCTTACAAGCAAACAGTCATGTATGTGATTCAGAAGTTATGAATAAGAAACTGATGAAGTTTTGAGTTATATTCTTGCGTAATTGGTTGATGCTTGCTAAGGGGGCCCACTTAGTAAGTATCTGTAGTTAGCTATCTGCTTTCTATTATTTATTTGTTAGAATTCCATTCCAATAAGCTTTGATGCAAACTCAGTCTTAAAATTGTTCCTGCAGCATAAGGAATCCATCCCTGTGTCTATTCCTACAGCATAAGGCCAGTTCATGGTTTGTTTCCCAGTAATTGTTATTGTGATTGCTGCTTTAGTTAAGTGATGCTTAAGTTAGCAAGACTTCATTTCATGTCCTTGCATCAGAGTTAGAATTACTTTCAAGCATTATTTCTAGAAAGTTATGGCTAAAACCGGTTCTTAGTGCATGTACAGTGCCACTCCATTTCAAGGATACGTTCCCTGGTTTGACAAGTAAATGAATGACCATGAGAAGATGTTAGTCACCTGCTGGAATGTCCAATTCCCAAGTTAGGATTTTCCGTGACTTCTATATCCTTTTGTGGGCACGACCACCTCGGATATCTTTGCAATTGATATGTCCTCTTTCCCCTTCTATTTTTTAGAGAGACTATGAACTACTTTACTCCAATATTCTAGAGTCCTTTCAAACCTTGTTTTTTAGTCTTACAAATAATCTCTTTGATTTTCTTCTGTAATTTTGATAACTTTGTGGGCTAATGAGGCATTTCCTTCTAATAAATGCTAGCATTTCATCAAAGAAACAAATTTCCTCATCCTATCGATATATACCTTTCTCTTCAATGAAATTTTCCACTTTGGTTATATCGAAGGGACTCATAAACTACTCATCCTAACATTCCAAAGTCTCTTCAACTCTTCAAGTGTATAAGTTGAGCATTGTTTCCTCAAATTTTTGTCATCACTCTGATATATTGTTTTGTCATGTCTGGGAGATTTTTTTTTGTTTCTTGAATGCCAAGGTGTAATTATTCTGTAAGGCATGCCAAAGTAATAGTATTTTGACATAATTTAAAATATTATGTTCCTTGGTGGTCTATGTCTCAGGTTATCGAAGAGACCTCAAAAACATCTTTTACAAAGCCTCATTCAGATTGTTGAAGGGACACTAAAACAAGTCTTCTCAATATGATGTACTCTCCTCGATAATTTCCATATTGTCTTGCTCCATTGTTCCTTCGAAGGGACACTAAAATGACTCTTATTGATATAATGTAGTCTCATTGACATGACATCCTTCATATACGAGTATGATGATGAATGTGATTTTGTTAGGGTGATAACTATAGGGTAGATAAATGGAGTATTTAAAATGATAAATTTTTCAATGACATGCTAAGTGATAGGATATTTGATGGGAAAATAGATGTTTTGTAGGAAATTGAGGCTAATTTATAGAGCCTTGAATAAAAAATATAAAGAACTATTACCCTATCCCAAAAATTGATGAATTAATAGATGAATTGCATGGAGCCAAATATTTCTCTAAGATTGACTTATGATCTGGATATCACCAAATTAGAATGAGTAAAAAATACATTCCTAAGACAATTTTAGATGTCACTATGGACACTTTAAATTTTTGGTCCTAACCTTTGGTCTAACCAACACACCTACAACCTTTCAATCATGTATGAACCATGTACTTAGGATGAAAATAAGGAGATTACTGCTAATATTTTTTATGACATTCTAATTTATAGTAAAACATGGGAAGAACACCTCAAGCACATTAAAGAAACCTTAGAAATCCTTGAACAAGAATCACTTTATGTCTCTTCTTTCAAGTGTGAGTTTGGGTTAGAAGAGATTTTATATCTAGGACATAAAATCAATACACAAGGAGTAAGTGTAGATTAAGAGAAAATCAAATCCATAAAGGAATGACCTAGACTGAGAACTTTAACCCACCTAAGAGATTTTGTGGGCTTATGTAGTTACTACCAAAAATTTGTCAAAAAAATCTCCAAATCACTACTCCCGCACAACTTAACAAAAAAGGGAGCCTTTACATGGAGTGAAGAATCTTAGCAAACATTTATGAAACTTAAGGAAATAATGAGTTCATGTCCCATTCTAACCATTCTTGAATTTACATTGCCATTTTAATTAGAGTGTGATACATCTAGGGAAGGAATTGGAGCAATGCTCATGCAAAATAAAAATCCAATTGCATTTGAAAGTCATAAACTCATTGCAACTGAAAAATATTACTCTACCTATGACAAAGAAATGTTAACCATCATGCACACACTAGCCAAATTTTATAATATTTGGTTTGTGAGAAGTTCGTTGTCAAAACTGATCACAACAACTTAAGGTTTTTCCTAGATAAAAAGGATCTAAATGATCATCAACAAAAAGGTGTTAGCAAGTTGCAAGCTTATAACTTTGACATATAATATATACATAAGGCTATAAAAAAATGAGCCCATGCATACATATACATAACGAGCATTTTTGCAGATTGGAAGAATAAAATCATTGTCGAATATGCTAAAGACCCACAAGCTAACAACATCATGACAGGGAATACACAAAACAAAAAATATAAGGTGGTGGAGGAATTCATCGTATACAAAGATAGGATATACCTTGCACCAAGTTCAAAGATGAAGGAAAAATTCATTAGAGAGTATCATGATAACCCTTTAGCTGGCCATCAAGGATACTATAAAACTTACAAGAAAGTAAGAGAAAAATAATCATGGACAGGCCTCAAGAAAGATATCCTCAAACATGTTTAGGAATGCATGACATGTCAAAAGAACAAAGTTGAACAATTTCACTCGATAGGAATCCTCCAGCCTCTACACATACTGACCCAAAAATGGGAGAGTATTTCCATGGACTCCATAACAGGACTCCCTAAAGTACAAGGAAAATATTGCATTTATGTTGTTGTGAACCGTCTAACTAAGTATGCACACTTTATGGAATTATCCTCAGACTATAGGGCTCCTCAAGTAGCCGAGGTATTTTTAAGGAATATTTTTTATTACATGGTCTACCAAGAAATATTATCAATGATAAAGACAACTAGTTCCTTATCCTTTTTTGGCATGAACCCTTCTACCTAGTAGGTATGGAGCTCACACCAGGCACAAGCTACCACCCTCAAACTGATGGTAAAAGGTAAATTGTGAACAAATGGGTAGAAGGATATTTAAGGAATTATGTTATAAGAAAACAAAACAATAGGATCAGATGGTTGCACCTTGGAGAATATTTCTATAATACCACACATCACATGCCAATAGGGATGAATCCCTTCAAGGACTTGTATGATTGTGAATCCACCTCATTTGTAAGTTTGAGCATACAAGAAATCTAGATACTAGGGGCAAAGGAATTTATGGAATAAAATATGGATATCATGAAGGCACTCAAATATAACCTTTTTCAAGCCCAAAAACAACAAAATATTTATGTCTACTAGAACATGAAAAAAAGAAAATTTGAAGTCAAGGATTTGGTCTTCCTAAGGCTACAACCCTATAAACAAACATCGATCAATGAAAGTGGAGCCGATAATCTTAAACCCCAAGTTTATGGACCCTATAAAATTTTGAGAAGAATAGGAGAGGTTTCCTATAAATTGGAGCTACCTGTTAATAGTAGGATTCATAATGTCTTTCATGTCTCTCATCTCAAAAAGGTGCTAGACAACATGTCACTCCCTATTCATATTTTCCCCCATTGGATGATAAAGGAAAGTTGATCTTAGAACTTGAGATCATTCTTAATATGCACAAGAAGAGATTAAGGAATAAAACTATCCATGAGTATCTATTTAAGTGGAAAGGGATTCCCACAGAAGACACAACCTAGGAGAGTGTTGAGATCTTTAATCATCCAGATATGAAATTTATTGAGGAAAAGTAATCTCAAGAAGGGTGGACTATCATGCCTTCATGAAAGAACAAGGAAATAAATCACATCCTCCAAGGGAGATAAAATGAACGGAAATCTGAGTGAGAAAATAATAATATTATTACCTCCAAAAACATCCTACACAACACTCCATAATCCGTGACCTCCTCCAAAAGACACATTAAGAGGCATTGATTCATTGAAGGGACAAACATGTTAAAAGAAGGTGTCAATTGGTTGAAGAGGCAACAATTAGCCAAGAAGGACATGTCCCTTAAGGACAAACAATGATTAAAGGTTATGTCTCTTCCCCTTCATGGGGATATAAAAAGGAAACATATTCCAAGGAGAGGATCATAAAAAAATATTAAAGATATATATACAGACTGGTATCTACAGCAAATCATCCAAGATAAATTATCTACATTGATAATTATGTACATACTAAGATATAGTAGTAACATAAAATCATAGATATTATGGTATGGTATTTTATGTATATATTTTAAATATATTTAATTTCATATATTTCATATAGAACCTAATAAGAACTCCAATTCATATTAATTTATCAACTTAACCATAAATTATTTGTACCTCTATAATCAATCATGGGAAGAAGAGACAAAAATACAAGGGGAATATCCATTATAAGATTTCTAAGTAAATCACCCCTAGTGGATGCTCGTGTGTCTACCATTAATGGGCCAAGAGGGTTGCCTATTTACCCTTGGGCTTAGAAGGGGAGAGATTCCATGCTAAGTAGACCACCCTTAATGGATTCTCGTGTGTTTTCCATTAGTGGGCCAAGGGGTTGTCTATCTTACCTTGGGCTTAGCAATAAGAAATATACCAAGCACCCTTTTGCAGATTCATCTCCAATATTCCCAATGGTTGATTATTGAGGTGGATAATAACTTTGATCAATATTGTTCATTACTTATCTAGATCAATATATATGTCAAATAATATAATGTATGTGCAAACAATGCAAATGATCAATTAATTACTTTATCAATCATTGGATAACATTATTATAGGGTTAAACTCGAGTTTATCAAAAGTTGTAATTTAATACAATATCTCTCTTACTTTGAAATTGTGATTTTAGGGAAAAATTTAAGCCTATCCAAATAAGGGACATTATAGGTATATGTAACTATCTCTAGATAATGATGCAAATAATTTATCTAAATAATACAATAAAGAGGTGTGATATTCTCCAACATTCATTTGTAATGTTGGATAAATTTTTATGTTAGAAATTGCTCAAGGAGCAGTATAATTTCTTTCATATGAAATAGTAAAAAATTTAGATTTTAGGGGGAGTAGTAGGTAGAGTTATATGACTTAGTCATTATCAGGTCAAGTTATTATAAGGTAGTTAAATTTATTTATATTGGTCATCATAACATGTTTAATGTTCTCATTGAAGCCTTCACATTGAATTATTTCTCTATAGACCCTAATAGGTACTAATTTGATGTTGTGATTTTCTCCCATTCTCAGAAACAAAATATAAAATATAAAATAAATTTCCAAGCCATCTTAAGTTATTTGTAATTATTTTATTAGCTTCATATAAAAGTTGAAATGAGAAAAATGGATGTGTCAATCATGTATGTAGTCATACAAATCCTTGTTAATTTTTGTGAATTTTATGTATTGGACACTATGTTGCACCACTAGCTCAATATCTACATCTAGTGTCATTAAGGGTGATCCCCCTAACTTTTGTAGAGCCTGGAGTGTAGGGGAGAATGTTGGTGTAATTAATTACACTTTATTAAGTTTACTTAGGTAATAATTATTTTACTTAATTAATAAGAGCTTTATTTAATTGAGCTATTTTAGGTCAACATTAGGGTTATACATACATTGCTTTTATAAAGCAATTCATCTCTTGCGCCTTAATTCCTGCATAATATCAATTTGCACTTCATGCAAATCTCTGCTTTTTATTTTTTTCTCTTATTGAAGGTTTTTTCTAGTTTGCATGTCTGATCTTGGTTTCTAACATGGTATCAAAGCCTTGATATGCAACCCCTTCTCAGATTATTGCAGAGCACATTCGGATTTCCTTGAGGGTACATGCCTTGAGATTATTGATGCAGCATTTTGCATTAGATCGGGCATCTCCATTGGATTCAGAGTGCTAGAAAAAGTCAAGATTGGCTTTTATTTTATTGATTTTGGTCATTGTTGAAGAAATCTGTGAGGCTTTCAAGCTCGGTGAATTTTTGCAAGCTCTGGGGGTGGCCGATTTCTTGAGGCACTTTGGGCACAAACAGAGGTCACCTCGCGTTCACAACAGCCAAAAACCCTAAGAATTCTTATCATTTGGTCGATTTATGAGAAGTTGATCTGGAAGGAAAAAAAATTGCCAAGGAGGTCGTACGGCCTCCCCAGCATGCACTCTAAGGCATGATTTAAAAAAAAAAATTAAAAATTGATTTGTTTTTCAAAATTTTGTGCCTCCCATTTAAAAGGTGAGCACCGCCCACTAGGAGGACCCCTCAACCTGACAATGCCACCCCATAGGATTGTTGGCCACCGTTCCAACCCTCATGGGCCCTTAGCACCTTCTACCTGGTCATATGGGGGATCGGGTGCTATGCGCCCAACCCTCGGCCCCATTCGCTAGTTGCGGGTCCTTTGGAGGACTAGGATCTCAACGCTTAGCCCCCAACAGCCTCCTAGCCCCCTGCATGGTCATATGGATGACTAGGGGCTCCACCCCAGGACCTCGCCTACCAGTCCCTGGCCACGCACAGGACCAAGGGACTATTTTATTAAGCCCCCTGGGCTGCCTGTTTGCCATATTGGCCTTCTTGGAGCAACTTTCACGAAATCGGGCATAACTTTTGCATACAGTGTCATTTTTTTGCAAACAAGATACCATTGGAAATTTGATTCCAACACCAATCCAGTGGTGGAGGTAGTTTTTTAATTTTTCTCCAGTTTTATTTTGCAGGTCCTTGAACGCAGATGAAGCATTTTTCGCTTCGGACAGCATATCTTTTGACTCAGTTATCCTTTTTTCACCATTCTCATGGCATTGGAAATTTGGTTCAGTCCTCTACACAGATCTGAGGTCCATTTTTATCAAGGAGGTATATGTGAACTTTGGTTTTTTTAGGCACTCTATTTTTGTTTTCATGCACTAGGTTTGTATTTTCTCTTTAGTTTATGCATATTTAGCATTCTCTCCTTTTACAATCATGGGTTATTGTAATAAATGAACTAATATAAAGTTCCATCAGGGGGGGTTTCTTGTATAATAATATGATAAGATTTTAGTTTCACTTTGATCTCATCTTGATCTTGATGACAACTCACATGGGTTGTATCTGGATTCTGTTGTTTCTTTTGGCCACGTTTTTCTCATAGCTTGACACATTTTGGTTCACATCGATTCACATCTCAAATTGAGAGCCTATGGTTAATGATCTTGAATCGTATTAGATTCACATCGAGTCACATCTCAATTTGAGGGCCATTAAATTTATGGTACTTGCTCCTATGGATCAGTCACAATTTTTCATTGGCATCAAGATACACATAGCTTCCATATTCTTTCATCATATAATTCCCTCTTATGGGGGCATCTTTTTTCATCTACTATTGCTTCACAGATTCCAGGGTTGTTCCAGTTTGTGAGTTTTCCAGCGTTTCGTGGCATCAGGTCTATTGATTCTTTATCATGATTCCTTGAGTCAATCATTGATTCTCATCTAGTTTCAATAATAAACAAAATAATCTTTCCTTTCTTTCCAAATTCAGGTTCCAGTGTTCTTCCAGTGTTTCTTTGCAATAGGTCATCTCATTGAGGGGGGTTTCATCCCATTGGGTTTTCTCCTCTTTCCCATTCATTGCATTTGTACATGGGTACATGATCAAGCCTTGTTTTCAGGACCCATTCATGCTTTCTTACATTCATCCTAGCATTAGGTGCATGCTTTTTTAGTCTCCCTAAGTTTCACTTAAGGGAGGGTGTTGGTGTAATTAATTAAACTTAGGTTTTACTGAGGAAATAATTAGTTTACTTAATTAAAAAGTAAGCTTTATTTAGTTGAGTTGTTTTAGGTCAACATTAGGGTTACGCATACATTGTTTTTATAAAGCACTTCATCTCTTGTAATTTCTCAATTCCTAAATAATATCAATTTTCACATCTTCATGCAAAGCTCTTCTTTTTATTGTTTTTCTCTTGTGGAAGGATTTTTATGGTTTGCATGTCTGATCTTGGTTTCTAAAAGAGAAAAGTGTGATATCAATCTCTCATTCATTGGCCTCTAATCTAGGGTTCTTAATAATAGGACTTGGCTAATATTTAGAGAAGCCCTGGAAATCAGTTGAAGAAACTAATAGATTGGTGACTCCATTGGGGAGATTCATAACTATCCATTTGGAGAGAGTCACAAAATTTATAAGATCAAAAGATTAGGCTCAAATATTGAAGGCCTTCACACCTAGAGAAAGAAATTATTGCAGCTTGTTTGAAGATTTCATGAAATTATGGTGCTATATTGGTGAAAGAAACCCCAAAATAATTTTGATCTCTAAGAAGATTCCAACTACTTGAATATTTTTTCCTCTACGAAGAGGTGGCTAATTTTTAGTGAACATATTAAAATTGTGGAAGAATTGTTTATATTTTGCAAGCAGTTTTCATATGTTTGTAATTTTTTCAAATTAGAGAATGAATATTTAAGGTTTGAAATAGTTTTCTAAGTATTTAATTTATTATTTTGTCTTCAAGAAGGAAGGTATTGATATATTAATGTCATTGTTCAATTACTTTAAGAAGTATATTCCTCGTTCCAATAAGTGTTATATTTGAAGGAAGGTAATTAATATGAATAGTAAAATCCTACATAGTTTATTCTAATTTGTATGGATTGGTAGAAATATGCATGACTAGGATTAAGGATTATTGTTTCATAGTTTCACATATTATAAAATTTTGTGTGGTCTTTTAGACCTATGAATATTGTGCAATTGATTATTGAAAGTAACATTTTATGTTAAAGTTTGTCCATGAAGAAATGATTCAAAGCATTGGATAAATAAAGGTTTTTTTTACAATATTAAGAGATTGTTAGGGTTCAAGCAAGTTGTGATAAGATGTTTGTAAAGGGATATGTTTTCACTGAAAGCATTTTAATGTGCATTGGAATTCTAGTTGTTCCCTTATGAAATAAAAATATCACAATGATAAATACATATCAACAACAATAGTTATATCCATAGAGAAGGAATTTATATCTTGGAAGGTATATACCACTGAATTTTAGTGACATTTACAATTACCCAAAACATGTTCCTAACAAAGATAGGGAGAATTTACCAAAATTAAATAGAAAGAGTTTTGAATCAGTATGTAATCACTTACAAGAATTTGTGGATCTGACTGGAGATTATGAAATTGATGATTAAGATGTTATCATGAAGATTTTTTTTTAATCTTTAAAGGAAGATACCAAAGATTGGTTTTCATATTTTTAGTAAGTTTCATTTCTTCATGGAGTGAATTCATAGTTGCATTCATAGAAAAATTTGGTGAAAGAGTTAATGTAAGTTCAGTGATCATAAAATTCATGGACATTCAGAAAGAGGAGAAATTGGTTCTAGCCTTCAATATGATATTTACAAAGACAATAAGGGACATTACAAAAAAAAGTAGACCAAATGATACAATGTTCTTGGTTATATACTTGGGTGCTTTTGATGAAGAAATGAGTTATCTATTAAGAGACAAAGAGCCTCCAACACTTCATCAAGCTTATGTTGTAGCTAGAGAAATTGAAAAGAATCTAAATATTCAATGCCAAAGGGATATATGTCTACAAGTATTGGTTATCCTAGCATACCCCATGCAAATAAAATATACGGATCAAACAATAAAAATTATTTTCAAGGTAATAATAACTTGTTGAACACACTTAATACTGAGAGGAGGTGAATCAGTATTCCATTAAACCATTTAGACATTAGCCATCCAATTACAAAAATAAATTAAAATTAAATAACAAATGAAATCATGAAACATGCACAAGATCGTATAAAACATGAACACCAAGATTTTTATGTGGAAAACACAAAAATGGGAAAAACCACAGTGAGGCTTAGCTCACAATATATTATATTTGGATATAGTATATTATAAAAATGCTCATTGCATGTGGACTCACTATCCACAAAGAATAAGATAGAAGAAAGGGGTGGCTCATAATTCATAGCCTATTGAAATGTTACAATTGGATCTATAATATGTTGGATTATAGTTCCAATAAAGTACAAAACAATCTTTGCACCAATCTGGATCAATGCACTGCTCTACTTTGAATTCACAAAATTTGCACAACTTTGATCACATTCGCATCACACACATGTAGGTAGAGAACTATGCATTTCATATATCACACATCACTCACACCACTCCTTTAAAAACACCAAAATTATTCTCCTATATATATCCATATCAAGTGCAACTTCAATTAGGTCAGCCTAATTGGAAGTAACACACAAAATTTGAACTTATTATTCTCAAAAAAATTCATCCACGCCTTGTGCCTTAATTAAAAATTCAAATCTCCTCAAGATAGGTCTTACATAATATTACAACATATATTAATCCTTCAAGTGTGTTATGTCGACCCCAAATAAGACCTAAACACAAAAACCTTAATTTTTTTACCCAATTCACCACATGAGGAACTCAAAACTAGATCTCATTTGGAACTCCCACTCAACTAACATCTAAAACATTATCTTCAACAATAAAACTCAAAATAATCATATGTGAAGGAATACAAAATCTCCCACATCGACACTTTGTACATAAAATAACTGTAATATACAAAAATGAACTATGTCATTCATATCTTCCATGATACTTCACTAAACAACAAAAACTCTTGGATGTAGATGCATATGATGATCACCAAATTACTGTTAGAATCACAGAGTGACCTCTATTTATGGTGGAGTGTGGAGCCAAAAATTGATGCATTGAACCACTATATTGGCAAATTTGATACTTAGGCATTTTTTTGTGTAGCCATACTTTCTAGAATAACTTACCCTATACAAATGTCTTCAAAAACACTTCTAAATCATGTTAGAATAATCCACAACAATTTTGACATCAATGAAAAAATTGGATCATTAAAATATACATACCATGCACATGTTCTCAGAAAAGATCATCAATGACAATCTTCCAACAATCTCCCCCTTTGTCATTGATGGAAAAATTCTTACCAAAAACATTCTCAAACAAAAAACTTGATCTCCCCAAATATCTCACCAAGTAATTTTATGAATATCTCTCCCCCTTTGACATCAATTTCAAAGAGTGTGCAGGTACAAAAAAAAATATTTGTATACACCCCCTTAGATGTATAAACAAAAATTACTAAACATATGTGCTAACTTCCCCTTAGTAAGTTATCCAAAAACTCCTATATCATCTGCATATTCACAAAATAATTTGAAAACTTGAAAATGTATAAAAATTAGAAATGGTCAACCCAAAGATGTTAACCCTTGAAGCTTCTATAAGATAGCTTTCCAAGTAGATTTACCTTCTTCCTAATGTTTCTTCACTGATGCAAGTGTTCTCAACTATGAATCAAGCTCCACCAAGGGTTCCTCTCCTTCTAGAGTAATACGAGTAAGATTTATCTTTGAAGTCCTATTGTATTGGCAAGGGAACTTGAGGTAGGTATATACTTCATCTTCACTAAGTCCCTTAACTTCTCAAATTGTTTGATTATTTCTTCTTTCTAGCTCTGTAGTGTAAAGTATTATTCATGTAAGTCTAGGTCAGATCATCTATATCTTGTATCGGATCATAAGCATTTAATGAAATTATTATTTGTGTGTCAATTGCATCCATGGCATCCTTTATTCTTTGTGTAGCATCCAACCACTTCATACAATACAAAAATAAGGTTTTTGCTTCTTCCTCATAGGCTTGTACATCCTTCAAACTTTCTTCAACTTTGTTGTGTGTAAATGCACACTTCTCTATAATGTCCAATGATTTCTTCTTTGCAAGCCTTGCTTCAAATTCTATTTCAACTTGACCTTTTAGTCTAGAGGCATATTCGTTGAAGGAATCAATCAGTAGCTTGAAGTTTTCCATTGTAGGCAAGTAGGTATCAACGATTGTTCCAAGTATCATCTCCTATAATGTCTCCACATCTGCATCCATTAATTCACTAATCTCATAATCATGTTGATCATCATTTGTGTGCATATCTCCTTCCATATTTGGTTTTGGGGCACTAGGGTCAACATTTAAATCTTCTTCATCAGCATCATTAATGCCAATTTCCTTTTTCCTTCTAGCTTTCTACTTGATTCTCCTTGTAGTTTGATGTGCTTCTACCCTGGCAGCATGGACTACTAGAGGGGATTTTTCCCTTGCCAAAGGACTATTTTTGGACTTCCTATTCTCACAAGCAATAGGTGAAGATGTAGTAATTGATCTATCTGATCTCCTAGAGCTATCAAGGGCTTCTACTACACTCATATCAACTCTAGATATTTCTATGGAAAACCTAACTTTTTATTTTGAGATGCCAAGCTCTTTGGCATAAATGTCTACCTTAGCATCAACATTTTGTTGCAAGTATGGATGTTTTTGGTGGTTTTATCATTAATATTGTCATTGATGTCAACATAGTTTCAAATGTTTACAGGTGGTACTTGTATAGTTGAGATATTGTAGAATTGTTTAAGAGTACATGGGGCTATATTTATGAAGTTGTAGTTGTGTTTTTGCCAAGTTCTTTTGAGAAAATTAAGAAATAATGAAGACTGTGTAGTGTGTGTGTTATGAGTATGCTCTGGTAATGTGCTATGCATGTACGGATCTATTGTATTGATCATAAGCCTCAATGGATAATATATCCTAATTTTTAGCCTATGGATTGATGGAGAGTGGAAGATATGTTCACCAGTGTGTGAACCAATTTGACAGAACCATTTGTTTGTGGAATAGGAGAAATGTATTTTCTCCCCAGTCTTCTGGTGTTTTGGTTTAAATCTTGTGGATCTAGAAGATGGTTTACACTGATGTTCTTTGTGTTCTAGAAAATGTGCTTGTGGTTTGGTGCTCTTGAAGACTTGCTCCAAAGCTACTATGTGTTTATGCTCGGTTTGGTTGGACTGTTGAAGAATGTTCTATGCATAAATATCGCTGCAGTTGCTGCAAATGTATCTGAAGGTTTATAAGAGATGCTAAAATGTCTGGTGAAGAATGTTGGGTGATCCACACGTGATCATCTTTCTGGAGATTTGTGTACTTGAAATATCATTGGTATTTTCATTAGGTTTGGTTGACCTGGTGTTTACATGTTACATAAAGATTTGCATAAAATTAAGGAAGCATGTGATTGATCCAAGATGTTGTTTGGGTCCTAATTAAATATGTAATTGGTTCTCTCTCATTCTTATCCATCGCGGGACTTTTGAGTAATTGGCCTGATTTAAATTTGTAAAATGAAGGATGTATATCTGACCTTGGAAAAAATTTATAGGGTTGAAGATGGTATAAAAGCAAGTAAAGATGTTGTGAATTGTATGACAAGCAAGTGTAGTGTGCAAACAAGTGTGAAAAGAAGAGTATGTAAGAGAAAATCAAGGCAAAAGTACTTTGATGTGTTAGATTCTTAAAAGCAGTGAACTGATGTTGTTTACAATCTTTTGATCAAGCAACAAATGTGTGGAACCTATTGTAGTGGATCTTTATTTTTATTTTATTTTTATGTAGGCAATGAGCCTCCTTCTAGACAATAATTCCTATTGTAGGCAATGAGCCTTTGTGTCTGGGCAGTGAGCCTTTGTATCTAGTATTGCATTATTACTATATTGTGAGTTAATCCTCACTGTGGTTTCTCCCTCTTTGGGTTTTCCACGTAAATCTGGTGTCTCTAGTTTTTTATTTTTGTTATTTTCATTTCATGTTTACACTTAATAATAGATTGGGTTAAAGTGGAATTGATTAAGATAATAAGTAAAGTAATTTGGTACAACCGATTCACTCCCCCTCTCAATTTTATTTTTCATTTCAAGAATTGGTATCAGAGCTCTAGTTCCTCAGTGAAAATATTAACCACTTGAGGTAGATCAAATGGTGCATAAGTTTTAAATCCCTATTTTTGATGGAGTTGATTACAGTGACTAGAAATTACAGATGAGAGGTTACTTGGTCTCTCTTGGTTTCAAGACATGGAAATCTATAGAGACAAAGTATGTTGAACCATCTGTTGGTCCTTCCTCTGTAGATGACATTTATGCTTATGAGGAAAATGAAAAGGCAAGGTATTCTATCTTTAGAGTGCTATCTAAAATTGAAAGGAAAAAAGTTATGTCTTTAGGCACTGCTTATGAAGTATGGGAAAAATTGAAACACATTTATGAAGGAAATGGTAGAGTAAAATTATCAAGGAAGTTAATAGCTAACTACAAATTTGAGAACATGAGAATGGAAGAGGGTGAAGCTATTGTGAGTTATTATTAGAGAGTTGAACTTGTAGCAAATGAGATCAAGAATCAAGGTGGTACCATGTCAGATGAAGATGTAATTGAGAAGATCTTCATGACCCTATAGGATAATTATAGTGACAAGGTCTCTTAAACTGAAGAATCATATGATCCAAAGACATTTAATAAGGAAAAACTATTTGGCACCTTGACTGCATTCGAGATGAGAAAATTTGCAAGAGAAAAGGATAAATCTAGAACAACCTTTAAAGTAATTATGATAGGAGATCACTCAGATGATGACAGTTCAGAAGAATTGGAAGCAAACTTTACAAGGAAATTAAATAAAGGTACTAGTAAATACAAAGGTATGTTTCCCTTTAAATGTTTTAGTTGTGGAAATATTGGTCATTATGCCTCAAGATGTCCAAATAGAGCTACGCACAAGAAGAACAAAGATAATAATAACTACAAAGAAAAAAAAAGGATAGGAAGTTCGAGAAACTATATTATATTAAAGAAGATGCAATAATTTATGATGATGATTGTAACTTTGAGGAAGATAAAGATGAATGTTTATTTCTAGCCCTAGAAAGTAAAGTTAGATGTGCAAGGGAATCTGGTTTGGAGAGAAAAAAGTATGAGATGGAAGGTACTCTCATGACTTCTTTTCATGCTAAACAGGATGAAGACTATTGGGTAATTGACAGTGGATGTTCAAATCACATGACTGGAGACAAGATTAAGTTCACTAAACTTGAAAAGTATGATAGATGTACAGTTATGTTTGGAGATGATTTTGGTGCTAGGGTTATTGGGAAATGAATAATTAGTTTTGATGGAAAACATAGTATTGATGATGTTTATTATGTTAAAGGTTTAAGGCATAGTCTCTTGAGTGTTGGGAAAATGTGTAGCAAATGATTTAAGCTTGTTTTTCAGGATAACACCTGTGAGATTAGAAAAGGGTCTGAAACTGTGGTAGCAACAGGAAGAAGAACTCATGGAAAAATCTATCATCTTAAGAGTGGTGATGGTCAGTGCTTTGTTTCTCATATTAATGAAAGTTGGCTATGGAATTGGAGGATGGGACATGTAAATTTTGAAAATTTGGTTAGGATCAGTTCAAGAGAAGTTGTTAGAGACTTCCCTAAAATCACAAAGCTTGCAAATTCAATTTGCAAAAGTTGTTAGTTGGGAAAACAAAAATCATCTACTAGAATGCTAGAATTGATTCAAATAGACCTATGTGGTCCTACAAGAACAAGAAGCCTTAATGGTGATAGGTATTTTATGCTCTTGATTGATGATTACTCTAGGATGACATGGGTTACTTTTCTTAGAGAGAAAGCTCGAGATCTTGATAGATTTAAAGTTTTCAAGGCAAGAGTAGAGAATGAGATAAATCTAAGAATAAAATGTTTAACGTCTGATAGAGGTGGAGAATTCACTTCTAGTGAGTTTAACACATTTTCTGAAGATTATGGAATAAAGAGACATTATTTTTCCCCAAGAACTCCTTGACTGAATGGAGTTGTGGAAAGGAAGAAGAAGACTATTCAAGAGGTTTCCAGGACTATGATGAAAGAATCAAATGTTCCTGATGTGTATTGGAGAGAAGCAATCCACACAATTGTTTACATTCTTAAGAAGATTCAGATCAGAGGTAACAACACTCAGACTCCTTATGAGTTATGGTCTAGTAAGACTCCTACTATTAAATAATTTAAAGTGTTTGGAATCAGATGTTACATAAAAAGAGATGATGAGAATCTTGGAAAGTTTGACGCTAGATGTGATGAAGGAATTTTTCTTGGATATTCAAATAACAACAAGGAATATAGATTCTTCAATAAAAGACTAAGGAAAATAGTTGAAAGTGCAAATGTAAAAGTTGATGAATCCATGTATAGACTGGCAGAAATAAGTGAATTTGAACCAAATGATCTTATCTATGAACAAATAAAAGAAGAATAAAATAAATAGAAAGAATAAAGTGATGAAGAGGAGATTTTGGAACCTCCACCTAAGACTCCTAAATATGTATAGAGAAATCATCTGAAGAAACAAATAATTGGAGATATAAGTGAATATGTAAAGAAAAGAAGAAAAGTAGTTGAGGTAAACTTGTGTTTATTGTCTAAGATAGAACCTAAGACTTTGAGTGAGGCATGCAAAGATGAGAGTTAGGTTAGAGAAATGAAAGAAGAATTGCAACAGATAGAAAAGAATCAGACATGGGAACTAGTCCCTAGACCTGTGAACAAGAATGTAATTAGTTCAAAATGGGTATTCAACAATAAACTGAATGAACATGGTGAAGTGGTAAGAAATAAAACAAGACTTGTATGCAAATTTTATTCACAGGTTGAAGGAATAGATTTTGAAGAGACATTTGCACTAGTGGCAAGAATGGAGGCCATTTGGATGTTCTTGGAATTTTTAGCTCATAAAGACTTCAAAGTATACTAGATGGATGTCAAATCTGCATTCCTAAATGGAGAATCAAAAGAAGAAGTGTATATGGAACAACCAGAAGGATTTTAGTTATAAAACAAACTGAACATGGTCTGCAAGTTGAAAAAGGCACTATATGGGCTTAAAAAGACTCCCAAAGAATGGTATGCAAGGTTGGATAGATACTTGACACAACAAGGATTCATCAAAGGGTCTACAGACAGAAATCTCTACTTCAAAGTTGAGAGAAACAAGATGTTGATAGTTGTGGTATATGTGGATGATATTATCTTTGGTGGAAATGAAGGTATGTGTAATAAATTTATAGAGGAGATGTAAAAAGAGTTTGAAATGTCTATGATTGGTGAGTTGAATTTATTCCTTGGACTTCAATTGAATCAAACTGATAAGGGGATATTCATTTCATAATCTAAGTATGTTAGGGAATTTTTGAAGAAGTTTGGAATGGATGACTCCAAACTAGTCTATACCCCTATGGTAACTAGATGTAAGCTAAGTAAGGATGATGAATCTTCTAAAGTTGATTAGAGCATGTACAAATCCATGATTGGTGGGTTGATGTATCTTACTGCTACTAGACCAAATATAATACATGCAACATGTTTAGTTGCAAGATTTCAAGCAAAACCTAAAGAAACGCATGTTATAGTTGTGATTAGGATATTCAAATATCTTAAGGGAAATCCATATTATGGGCTATGGTATCCTAAGGATAGTGATTTCACATTGAATTCCTACACTGATGCAGATTAGGCTGGATTTGTAGATGACCAGAAGAGTACAAGTGGTGGTGCATTCTTCCTTGGACGAAGATTGGTCTCATGGTTGAGTAAGAAACAAGATTTAGTTTCTTTATCTACTATTGAAGCTGAGTATATTGTAACATAAGGAAAAAAAGTAATATGAATATAATACATGCAACATGTTTAGTTGCAAGATTTCAAGCAGAACCTAAAGAAATGCATGTTATAGTTGTGATTAGGATATTCAAATATACTAAGAGAACTCCATATTATGGGCTATGGTATCCTAAGGATAGTGATTTCACATTGAATGCCTACACTGATGTAGATTGGGTTGGATGTGTAGATGACCAGAAGAGTACAAGTGGTGGTGCATTCTTCCTTGGAGGAAGATTGGTCTCATGATTGAGTAAGAAACAAGATTTAGTTTCTTTATCTGCTGTTGAAGCTGAGTATATTGTAACATAAGGAAAACAAGCAATATTAAGAAATAAAATGCAATAAACTCAAATCTAAACCTACGCTAACAACAAAGAACAATGGAAATATACAAAACATGAATAAAAGAACAATCTCACAAAACATCTTCATCCATTCCATGAATCACCTTCATTGCACTTCTTCATTTTTCCGTTGTATGATAATTGCCCTCAAATTTCTCAAAAGTATGCAAATATGGCCTATTGATAATGACTAGCAAAACGTTGAAGATTCTTAAAGTTGCTTCCAAAAAGTATAAGGATTTCGGGAGGAGTAATAATGATGAAGGTAAAGCCAATTTATAGAAAATTGTTTTTTGAATGACAGGCTCAGATTCAAAGATAAATCGATGATCATGATTAAACATACAACATGCAATAGATTTTAGTGTCAATAATAACGCGAGTGAAAAAACATGACTGACAGAGATTAAATTAAATAAAAATTTAATCTTTAGTTGAGATTGTTTGAAACTCATAATAATAATGATTGCATGTAAAAGATAAATATTAACATAGAGGAAATGGTCTGTCGAACGCATGAATGAATTAATTAAATAAATAAACTTATTTAATTAATAAAAGTTTGCATACATAAGAATAAAATTGATTGATTAAACCAGAAAGTCTATTTGTCATAAACAAATAGATATTAAATCAAGAGATAACTAACTGATTTAATTAAATCTTTTCCTTAAGTGGTAAATGACTAATTAGATAACTAAGTGATTATCTAATTATAAAAGAATATGCTAGGAATAATTCCTTTTATGTATTAAATAGTTATTTAATTCAACATTCAAAATTTGGGGATTAAATTAAATAAATAAAGATTTATTTAATTGACTGGAGAAAAGGTTAAAGAATAATTAAATAATTTTAGATGATTATTAAATTATAGTCGAAAATTTGATGAGGGTAAATTAAATAACAGTTTATTTAATTTTTAGAAAGAAGATATATTTAATTAAAGACGTAATTAAATAAATAATATTTATTTAATTAATCAAGATTGAATAAAGGTAAAATGAATTAATTGAATAATTAAATTTATTTAATTAATAGAGGACATATAACTTTAGACATATAATTAAATTGTGAAGATTATTTAGTTATGATAATGAAGGTATGAATTATGAAGAAAATGAAGTCGTAGTCCTCGACCAATTTTTAGTGTCTACAGTTTTCCCCTCTTTGATACAATGTAATTTTAGTGTTGTGTCAAAGAAAATCAGTCAAAGCATGCCCCAGTCATGCCCCAGAGTGAAATAGGTAAGGGTATGCCCCCTCAAGAAAAATGACAATTTTTTGAAAAATTAAAAAAAAAATGGAAATTGTCCTGAGTAGGTATTTTGATAGCCGGAAGTTCGATGGTGGTGATAGAAATCAGTTTCGACAAAGTTTGGTAGGTGAATCAATCATTTGAAGTTGGTAAAATAGTGCACCCAATACATAAGGTGTGAGAAAAATCCTCCAAAAACCCTAGGTATAAATAGGATTTGGGTGGAAAATCAATTCATTTGCATGCCTTAAGTTTAGAGAATCTTGATTTTACTCTAGATCTCTCAGCAAAGATGTCATCTGTTCCCTACATAAAGCACCATGAATATCGCATTTGGACTTTCAGATGACCAGCCAACGTAGGACCCTCAATATGTACTTGAAAGCCATCTTTTGAATTTTTTATTTTCACACATTTTTAGGCCTTTAAAATTTAATTTTTAAATGCGTCACTTGTAGATCAACGCATATGCGGTTGTGTGTGACGTATTTGCTCATGAAATGATGCATATGTGAAAACATGTCTAGGTTGTTTTAGGCCTTTAGTTTACATGCACACATTTTTTTTTTCTACATTGCATATGTAGTTATGCATCACATTTGTGGAATAGAATGTCTCATTTAGATAAGGGCATTTCTTATTTTGTTTCACATTTGTGTCATGGCCAGTGTATTTGATTGTACATTGCATTTGTTAAAATGTGACACATATGCACGTTTGGTTTGGATTTCTTTATCATTTGTCGCATTTGTATTAAAATAATGCATCTGCATGGTTAAATGACACATGTGTGGTTATGCAATGCATTTGCAAGTTTAAATGATGCATGCGCACTATCGCATCACATTTGATAACAAAATAACGTATTTTTCTATCAAAATTTTTGAAGTTTTGTGATGTAAAAAAATGTCTTTGTATTTCTAACAAAAGATATTTGTTATGCATTTATAGGTTGTTTTGGATCCAATATACACCTAGGAGTCGAGGTCGACTACATACGAGTTGCGAGACTAGTTGCAAAGTGCAGAGAGATGATTGATATGGAGTCTTGGATTGCATCATGTGACATTTATGCCCACCATTCGGGCAAACCAAGGATGTTGATGACACTTTGTGAGCGATGGCACTCAAAGAATTCCTCTTTTCATCTACCTACATGAGAGGCTACTGTTACATTAGAGGATGTCTATAGGATTTTGAGATTACTTATCAGGGGTGAGAGGGTCCTTTATGATACCCAGAAGGGTTATAGTGAGCTCACCCAGTTTTATGTGTACGATGATATTAGACAACTTGGCATTGAGTGATCAAATAACATGTCATTGTTGAGAGGTATGAGTGTATTGATTGTATGTTGTGCACTTTGATTGTTGTGATTGTACTACCTAACCATCAAGGTCATGGGTTTCCTATTGGGTGGGGTGAGATGTTGGTAGGGATGTTAGAGCATTAGGTTGTATATGCATGGGGCCCCTATCTACTTGCAATGTTATATTTTCACTTATATGATATAGCTTATAGGGAGGCACAATCGATAAGCTATGGTATTACTTTGTTGATGATCTAGGTGTGGGAACACATTGTTATTTTTTGCCCACCAATTACATTTGATTTAGATTATAGATCCCATTATGTTTTTTGATATTTCATGACCATTAGTCAAAGTCATGTGGGAGACACAGGGTATTGGAGGCCCTATATGGATTATGTACAATGGCGAGACGAGGATAGACACTTACCTTTTTTCCAACAGAAATAGTATTTGATTGGGAGGATTGCTTCTAGGGTCCACATTATTGAGAGACCCCTAATGGATAGAGTTCTTAAACAGTTTGGGGAGATTCAGGATGAGCCATGAGGGCAAGTTGAGTTCGCTCGTTCTTCAAGAGAGGTTCCTTTGTGGGGGCCACAGATTCATTTTGCTATAGCTGAGGCAAATATTGATGCATTACAGACTTTGCAGTGGGGATGGAGCGGTGGAGCAACAAATCTCAGGACTATAGTGGTAAATGACACTTGGTGGGTAGATCAAAGCCTAGTGTCATTTATAGATCTTGATCAAGCAACACCTATGGATTGACGAGGTACAAGACCATGAGGCTAGCATGGTGGTAGGAGAGGTGGTCGAGGTGGTAGAGGTGATGGAGATGATGGGAGAGGAGGAGGTGGTAGGAGTGGTCGACGGGGTCAATGAGGCCAAGGCCTAGGTTTTTCACCTATCCATGAGGAGGAGGGAGAGGGAGAGGATGTACCTATGTTGGAGGTTGGTGGAGGAGGGGAGGTAGATATCAATGTGGAGCATGCTGCAGAGGAGGCCGATGGAGAGGATCATGTTGAGGAGGAGGCCGGTGGAGATGGGTGCCCCTCATTTTCTTGCAGGGTATGAGGAGGAGGAGGAGGAGATGGGAGATCAAGAGAGAGAGAGATCCGAGATAGCATTGTTGAGGAGTGGTATGTTGAGGAGGGAGATAGGCCATAGTGGGAGGAGGAGGGTCCCATTTATTAGCGGCTAGCCGATTTATAGGCACGAGTAGAGGGCTTAGAGGAGTGGATGAGAGTTGTGATGGTAGAGAGGGATTCTATACAGATGGAGAGGGATAGTGCCTATTTAGAAAGAGGTCAGGTGGTAGCCTAGAGATAGGAGATCGAGCAAAGATTTGTGGAGTTGAGAGCTCTTTGCACTTGACCAGCTGTAGCTTTCTCTTGAGAGTTGGTTAGGTCTGGTGATAGAGAGAGATATTACAAATATTTATGAGCAAGAGTTACCTCCTGATAGATGGGCTCCTAGTTATTCATAGGCACACAATGGTAGTTCATGCAACCAGTCACACAATAGATCTCAAAGCATAGAGGGTGTTGTAGGACCTCCTAGAGAAAGACCATATGATAGGCCCCCTTCTGCACAATGAGTACCTCCCAGTCAGTTGCCTCCTTGGACTCCACATGGGAGTAGTGGGAGCACATCCCAGGGACATGTTTTATATTTCTAGACACTACTGACTCTGACTCTAACTTTGACTCTATTTTTTGGGATTTTTGAAAGATATCTGAATTTTTTTGGCTTTTTTCCATGTTTTGATTTTTTTATCTTTTTGAGGTTTTATGATGTTTTTGGATTTTTTCACGACATTGGAATGACAAGTGCAATGTCCAAATGACATAGGTCAAGTATTTTCCCCTAGTCAGGTGTAAGACCAATAGGATGGAATGGGGATGTGGAGTGGACTCGATGTCAATTGTTCCAAGTTATGGAAAGGACAACCATTTATTATGGGTGTAATGATAGGAAAATTGGATTGGAATGATGGTAGATGAAGGAGAAAATTCGACTACACATGGCGCATCTTTGTCAGGTTTTCACCATGGTACTTATCCAAAGTGCCACCGAAGTGGTTTTCACTATTAGAAGAATTATTTCTCTTTACTATTTTATTGATTTTTAAATAAAATTGGTGTTACAAAGACGCATGTTTTCCAAGTTTGCATCAAGGTAACAATTTATTTTATTTTTCTCGTTTTTGTATTTTTTTATGATTAAGACAAGGCTCTCAGAAGCTATGCATAGAACCTATTCAGATGAAGTATTTTGATTGGCGTTGATAATGGTTCTCCTTCAGGGGTAGAGATTTGATATGCTCCTGATCCAAAGGATTTTGTAACAATATAAGGCCCTAACTAGTTGGGTTCAAACTTTCCTGATTTTTCTCTTTCTGCTTGATTCTTTGGGTTCTCCATTAAGACCAGGTCACCAATGTCAAAATGTCAACTCAAGACTTTCCTATTATAGTTGTGATGAAGATGGTTTTGATATGCTTGGAGGTGATCTATTGCCTTATGTCTTTGTTCATCTAGGAACTCCAGCTCATGTAGTCTTGACGCACGGTACTCTTCATCATCAATATGCCCTTTTAAAGATACCCTTAGGGAAGGAATTTCATCCTCTATAGGCAAGATGGATTCAGAACCAAATACCAAGGAGTATAGAGTGGCGTTGGTGGGAGTGCAGATACTTGTGTGGTAAGCCCATAGGGCAAGGTTAAGCAATAAATTCCAGTCATGACCAACATCATTGATAGTCTTTTTTAATATTTTGATGATTGTTTTCTTAGACACCTCAACTTGGTTGTTACCTTGTGGATAATATGGTGTAGAAAAGTGGTGTTGGATATGGAATTCTTCATAGAGATGGAAGACTTCTTGGTTTTTAAATGGGAGGCCATTATCCATGATTATGGATTGAGGAACACCATATCGACAAATGATGTAATTGAGGATAAACTTATAAATTTGGGTGTCAGTAATGTAGGTCATCGAAATGGCTTTGATCCACTTCGTAAAGTATTCGGTTGCAGTAAAGATGAACTTATGGCCATTGGAGGATGCAGGATGTATCTTACCAATGAGATTGAGTCCCCATTGGGCAAAGGGCTATGGTGAAGTTATTGGATGGAGCTCCAGTGCTAGTGCATGTATCAAGTCTCTGTGAATCTAGCATTGTCGATATTTCTTGACAAAGACATATGAGTCCTTTTCCATGGTAGGCCAATAATAGCCTAGTCTCATAATATTTTTAGCTAAGGTGGGACCACTAGAGTGGGATCCACATATACTCTCATGTACCCCACATAATATCGCTTGTGTTTCTTCAATATCGAGACAACTCAACAAGGTGTTGTCTAGGGCACGACTATAAAGGGTGTCTCTGATGATGGTATACTTTGAAGAATTATGGATAAATGTCCTACATTTTTTGTTCAAAAGCTCTTGGGGTAGGATTTTGGCATGGAGGTAATCATATATGTCCTTGTACCATGGGGAATTGGTACCAACAAGTTCACACACCATTTCATAATCTAGGATGTCAAAGGCAGGGACCAAAAGTTGTTCTACCAAAAACTTGAATTTAGGCATGTTGCTAGGTATGTCCAAGAGTGAACCAATAGTTTTCATAGCATCTACTGCCCTATTGTGAATGTGGGGTATTTGATGAAAGGTGATGTTGTCAAATTATTGTTTGAAACTATCTACCATCCACTTGTGTGGGGCGATCTTTTCATCTTTGGTTTCATAGTCATCATTAACTTGATGGACTACCAACTGAGAATATCCATTCACTTGTAGTTGCTTAATCTTCCATTTGACTACCATTTGTAATCATATTAAAAGAGCCTCATATTATTCTATGTTATTGGTGCATGGAAAATAAATTCTAAATGACTTTGGAATAGTGTCACCTTGTGGTGTGATGAATAATATTCCAACCCCTAAGCCATGATTAGTGTGGGACCCATCAAAGTATAACTTCCATGTCATTTTTGTGTCAATGGTGAAGATGAAATCATCAAGAACATATAAAACTAGAGGATGATCTACCTTAATTGGTGTGTCTTCCAGCTGATCAGCAATAACTTGTCCCTTTATATCTTTTTTTTCTACATACTAGATGTCATATTTACTGAGTATCATTACCCATTTAGTCATTCAACCTGTTAATGTTGATTTACTGAGGAGATACTTCAAAGGATCAATCTTAGTGACCAGCATTGTCTGGTGGTTTAACATGTAGTGCCTAATTTTTTTAGTAGAAAAAATAATGCAAGGCAGGCACGTTCTATGTGACTATAATTTAGTTCATATCCCATCAAAGTACAACCGATATAGTACACTTCTCTTTCATGACCTTCATTATCATTTTGTGTGAGTAAGACTCCTAGTGCTAATGTGGTTGCTGAAATATAAAGTATCAGAGGTCGTGCATCTGTAGGTGGAATTAACACTAGTGGTGTAAGCAGGTAATCCTTGATCTTTTGAAAAGCTTCTTGGAATTTTTTTGTCCATACAAACAATACCCATTTTCTAAGTAGATGTTGGAAGGGATGTATCTTATCTACTAACTACACTATGAATCACCTGATAGACTACAATATCCTTTGTATTGTTCTTAGCTGACTTATGTTGGGTGTTGGAGGCATGTCCATTATGACTTTCACTTTTTTTGGGTCCACTTCAATGCCTCGTCTAGAAATAATGTATCCTAGAAGTTTTCCTTATTCAATGCCAAAGACACATTTTTTGGATTTAGCCTTACTTTGTATTCTTCTAGTCTTTGAAATATCTTATCTAGGAATTTTAAGTGATCAACCCTTGTCAATTATTTAGCTATCATATCATCCACATAGTCCTCCATGAGAGTGCGTACATGATCATGAAATATGGTTGTCATGGCACATTGGTATGTAGCTCCAACATTTTTAAGCCCAAAGGGCATGACGTTCAAAAAATATGTTCCCCATGGACATGTAAAATTTGTCTTGTGTTGGTCCTTAGGTGTGATTCTAATTTGATTGTAGACTGAGAAACCATCCATGAGGGATAACATCTCATATCTTGTTGGTAGGTCCACAATCATGTCAATGTTTGGCAAAGGAAAGTCATCCTTAGGACATGAGTTTTTTATATCTCTAAAGTATGTACAGATGTGGATGCCCCCTGATGGTTTCATTACTAGCACAAGATTGGAAATCCATTTTGCATAGTCAATTTATCTGATAAAGCTGGCATCCAACAGTTTCTTTAGTTCAACTTTGACTAATAAAGCAATTTGTGGGTGCATTTCCCTTATCTTATACTTCACGATTTTAACACCTGGTTGTAATGGAAAATGATGTAATATAAGGTTAGGATCTAGTCCAGGCATGTCAGCATATGACCATGCAAATTTGATCTATCTTTTTGTAAAGAAGTCACGAAACTCTGATTTCTTTGTCTTTGTCAAAGATGCCACAAAATAAATTACCCGAGGATTATCATTAGTTTTTATGTTGATCTCCATCCTTGGGTGCCTTAGAGAGGTTTTTTCCCTTGGATGTGTCCCTTATTTTTACTTTTTCATCATCCAAACGCGCCTTGCGGTTTTCACCTAGGGACTCGTCATTTTCATTCTTTTCATTGTCTTTCTTTTTGTTTTCACTTTTGTGACTAGAGGGGTGAACAGACTCCCCAAAATACGTCATTTTATCCAAATCTATGGTAAATCCAGCCTTATGGTCACCACTAGGTATTCCTTCTCATAGTCTCATGAACTCATCTATTGCTTCATTGTTCTCAAATGTGTCTAAGATGGGGGTGTCTTATTGATCCCAATCTATAAGTTGGGGATATATGAGGGGCATGTCATCATCAAAATTATCAAAGGTGGAGGCTGACAAGGTGAGGATAAACCTATTGACATGGTCACAAAATTTTCATACCAACTCCTTATTCATTTTCTTAGGGATAGGTAGATTCTGAGGTGGGCCCACTATTAAGGCTTGGTCATCAGAAGGGGGTTCATTAGGTTCCCAAGAGACATGATCAAAATTTTCTCAATAGTAATGATTGAACCTTTCTTATTTTGTCAAGGATGCTTGAGGATGGGAACTAGTTGATTTTGGTGAGGGATTTAGCATTTGGTCAAGTTCCCCAAATAGTTTATCTAGGTCCATTAAACTAGTGGAGGAAAGGGAATCCCATTAATATTCATTTGATTTAGGGGATTCACAGTCGAATGAGTCAGATGGTTCATTGGATGTCTCAATATCCTTAGAATCACTTACTTCCTCTTGTGATGGTGTTGAGGTACTAGGAACACCAATCTTAATTGGTTGAAACCCTAGACCTAGGCATTTTGGTCATTGAGAGACAATGATCGGTTCAGTCCTTCCATTATGATGTAGTCCTAACCCACTATGTCTATCATATCATTTACTTTGCATTATCATGAAGCATTTTCCATATTGATCTTTAGGTATTTGAACAGATAGAGGAGGGTCTTCATTATCTTCTTTATATAACCAAGAGGTCACATCTTGATCCATAGCTTCTTTACTTAACTCTCCCCATTTTGTGAAAGTCATTGTAGGAGGGACATGTATTGTGACAATGGATTGTCTCCTATCTATTGTTGGTAAACTGTATGACTTAGGAGGAAACAACTGACTAACACAATAGGATTCTTTCATGTGATACTCTCCACAACCCTTGTCTTGGATCTTGACCTTAGGAGTGGAAGATAGTGTTTAGGATAAAAATTATTTGGAGAGAGTGGATGGATCAACATACTAGGATGATTTGGGGGATGAAGCCTCCTGATTGACAAGCACTTGTCTTTATGGTATTCTGCATAGGCTAGTGCAATATTGAAAAGGATCAGGATCACCATCTATCATGATCTCGGTGCCATTGTATAATAATTTAATACATTGATGGTAAGTGGAAGGGACAACCTTCATAGCATGTATCTAGGTTCTACCCAATAAAAGATTGTATGGAAGGACAAGATCCAAGACTTGGAAGTTAGTATCCATAACTGCAGAGCCAATTCTGATAGGGTTATTACAATTCCCTTAGATGATGTTTCCTTGTCATAATATGCCTTAATGACTATGCTATTAGTAGTGTCCACACATGCCTCTGAGAAACTTAATTTCTTAACCAATTTCAAGGTGCAAAGATTCAACCTTGCTCCTCCGTCTACCAAGACCCGTCTAAATTTCATTTTATGAACAAGAACTTCAAGGTGTAATGGGTCATTATGATTTGTCTTCTTAGTTGATTATTCTTGTTTAGAGAAGGTAGAATGATGAGAATTAGTTAAGTATCCTATCATCTCTTGGAAATTATTGACATCTAAGTTGGTGGAGACAGTTGTGCTTTGCAAAGTTTTGTCTAAAATGACTCGATGGTAGGGTGATATAGTCAACAGTTCCAAGATAAAGATTTGTGTTGGGGTCTTCCTTAATTGTTCAGGTAAATTATACTGAGACTTGGAGGACTATGGATATTATTGGGCCGAAGGACCTTGGGCGGTTATCTTAGTGCAATGAGTTTTGACCGCACATTCAAGGGTTTTCTTTATGGAAATAATATTGAAATTTTCATCGACAACTCGAATATGATTTATGATTACGTTATGGGTTTAGTCATACTTAGCATTAGTATAATTTATACAAATTATTGGTCTTATTTCCCAAACTAGAGGATTTTCCTCTCCCATGGTCATGTAATGGATCTGTAAAGACCTTGTGGTCATTGTTTGTGGTATGTTTTTTCCCATTGACTTCTATGGTTCTGTTTTCAACATAATCCTGTATAATGTTCTTCAGTTGTCGACATTGTGATAGACTATGTCCCTTAGTTTGATGGTAATCACAAAAAGCATTGTCATCCCACCAAGAGGGTTTAAAATTTCTAGGATCGTATTATTTTGGCTCTTGAGGCTATATGAGTTTGTGTTTTAGAAATTATTTATAGACTGACTCGATCAGTTCCCCTAGGTGGTGAACTCGCTTTTTAGAAACCTCCTTTGTGGTCGCGGTTGTTGTGTATTTTGGAAAAAAAAATTGTTTGATCGGCACTGTTGGGTATGTCATGAGAGGGATTGTGTCCTCTAAACATAATGACTAGTCTTATGTGTAGGGTCTTAGCATCAACAACTCCATCGTTTTATTATATTTTTGTTTCGGGACCAAAATTTGTTCTTGTCATTAGGGGTGCTTTGTTGTTGAACATTTGGATTCCTATTTGGAATCTTAATGTCACCTTTTTCAATGAGAGCCTTCTCAAGTATAATTCCTTTTTGTACTAGTTCCACAAAAGAAGTACAACAGTGTACTCTTAAGTCACTTCTCAGTTCTGGATTAATATTTTCAAGGAATATTGTGACCTTTTGTTTCTCTGGTATTTCAACAAGGCATCAACTAGATAGAATCCTCCATCTTTGGAAGAAGGTGATGAATTTTTCTCCTTCTTCTTGTGTGGTGTGAGATAAAGAAGCTATTGTTATTTCATTGTCAATGTTAAAGGAAAAAATTTCAGTAAATTTTTCAGCCAATTCACCCCATGACCTTATGTTGTATAGAAGTTTTGAAAACCATTCCAATTCTATCCTAACAAGGGTTCATGAAAAAAGTCTCATAAGGTACATGGGGTCATATGCGACGTCCATGCATGTTGTGGAAAAATCCCTTATATGTTCCAGAGGATTTTTCTTCCTATTATACTTAGAAAAATTTGGTATAACATATCCATATAAGAAGGGTGTCATGTATAAAGCTTTGTCAAAGGGACATGGACATAAATCTTGTGTTGAAAAGGTCTGTTTTCTAGACATTGTCATGTTTTCCATTTGTTGTTGAAGGGCTTGCAGTTGCATTTTTAGAACATCTACCTATGTAAAAGACATGTTGGTTACGTTGTTAGGGTTTATGTAAGTGTTCTGAAACCCAAAGTTTTGTGACAGATTCTAATTTGGTGTAGGTATGTGTCCTATTTGTATAACCCCTATTTGTGGAATGGCGGTAGTGGTTTTGACATGTGGTATAGTGCAGTTGTCGTGTTTATGCTAATTATAGGCCTTTTAATTCCGATATTACTGCCAAAGGGATTTGACAATGATGCTCTTGCAGAAAAACTAAGGCCTTGTGTCATGCTCTATGTACCAAATGGTGTTGTATGTATTGTTGTGGCACTTTGGGTAGGTGTTTCAAATGGTATAGCCGCAGTTATTTGAGGAATAGAGACACTAGATGTCATGGTTTTCATCCCTTGAGTAGATGAGGTTATCAATGAGTGGATGTCAAGTTGAAGAGGTAAGTGAAACCTTCTACTATCAATTTTTCTAGATATCGCTGGGGATATTTTTCCATACATTCATCTACAAAAGATGTGAATTCTGGATCTTGGACAACAGCGTCTATGTCTTCTACAAAAAATTGTCCTTGTGTGTCTCTAGTGAAATTTTTTGAGCAAGGCTTTGTGAGGTCTTGATGTCCCTGATGGTATATTTGAGAAGGGATTGATGTAGACTTGTGGGTTAGCCATTTCTCTTTGTTTCTTTTTGGACCTTGTTTTGACCATGTAAGATATGCTAAAAATGGGATGATGCAAAAGTATGTCTATGAATGATATGATTTAGTCTATGTTTTTGGCATTTTTCTGGATATAAGAAATGAATGTAACTATTGCTTTTTGGTATTTTCTAGTAAATAAGGAATGTCTAAAATGATGTTATTCTAGGATGACTATGTCTAGTATGCAAAAGTCTAAGAAAGCTTCTAAAGTAATCAATTTAGGAAGATTATAAAAAGAGGTTATTTACCACCTATAGTTTAACCAAGGCTACAATTTAGTTTTGTCAAGGAACCTTTGTAGGACTAAGACCAAAAGATAAGGTGAGCTCCCAAACTAGATTGATGAGATGGAAGGACTCACATGTAGAACAAAAGATATGTTGACAAGTGACTAGGTTCAATGACAATAATCATTGAAGCAAGGGTTTTTCCAAAGCATGGGAAGTTTTCCTATTCTAAAATCTAAAAGTTTGATCTATCTGATAGTAATGAAGACTCCTAAGATGTAACACTAAGTTTTGTAACTAGCATGCTTATCACTATAGCTAAATGATACCTAAAGGATGCAATCATGGAAAGTATGAGAAAACTTCTTGGTTTTTTTCCAAGGATCACTATGAAAAGAGAAATCAGAGATTGGTATGACTGTTTGGTTTCAGACTGTGACAAGGAATCTGGTATTTTTGGTTATCAGGAAAATGCAGTTTAGTTTTACAGATGTGTTGCAGAATTTAACAAATGTGGTTCTCAGTGTCATATGTGGTTTTTTGGTAAACTATGTCTCAGGTCTGTGACAGGCAATTGCGTCATTCTAGACTGCAAATGTGGCTCATAAAGTCAAATACATCACAAATTTTGATAGATGTGGTTTTCAGACTCAAAGACTATAGGTAAAATAAGGCTTGGGTCTATGACAGAGCATATGCATCATTGCAGACTACAAATGCGACTCACCAGATCAAATGCATCACAGAGGATTTCAAATGTGGTTTTCCAATATCAGAGGTATTAATAGAATTGACATATGCGACTTGTGTTATTAGATATAGTTTTAAAATTGGCACATGCGACTCACTATTACAAATGTGGCTGACTAATAAATAGATGCGACTTGATTTTCTGGTAAATGAAAGATTGGACTCAGTTTTGATAGATACAAGTTTTTGGATAACAGTTGTGGTTTTCTGGTAAATTGGAGGTTTGACTAACTCTATTTTTGATAAAATTTTGGTGAATAAAGACAATCATAAAACAACGTATTTTAGGTTTGATGAACATGAATGTGTATAATTCCAGAAGACAAGTATGATCCTAAGGTTGGCAATGAAAATATTGGATGAATTCTCACTTGGGTTTCCCTAGCTGCGCTTATTCAGAGTGAATGATTAGAAGCTTGACCACACTAGCTCCCCTCCATGGCACTCACTTCTTGGTTCAGCCAAGCTTCAGTTCTCATGAATCTCCCATGATGAACTTTTCATCTCTACTAAGAATCACATGAATGTGAGATGGCTTCAGAGGTCTTACCTCTTACACCAAAAAATAGGGGGTTTTGGTTAATCTATAAACAATTGGATTTTAAGTAAGGACACCCATTCAGAAGGCCACGTAAGAGGAAAGATTAGCTCCCATAAGGAGGCTCCCCAGCCTATAGAGGTTACACTCTACAGGTTTTGATGCACCACAAGGGTATTGAGGGAATCACTGTCACTTTCTTGTTTGTAGGAAGTTTTGTAATGCTAAGCTTTCCTCAACATTAAAATTTGTATACCGGTCGAGAGTAGCTTGGCTTTAGCTCATCACCAATTTTGAGTTGTTTTGGGATGAGTAATTTTTCCCACCAAAGCAGACCTAGATCTAGAGTCAATAATAGTTTATCTTGCACCCAGGGTCACACAAATGTGCAAGAGGAGAGAATAATGTTGTTATTGAATCGAGTTTCTAATCTAAAAAAATGTGAAAACACACCAAACACAGTATACAATGATTAATTTTAACCCCAAATAACAATTTTCTAATCTCCGTAGACAATCTATTTTAAAATTATCTTTGACAAGCATTCTGCAAATAAATTCATTAGTAATTTGATCTTTATCTTCATCAATCATCTTGCAAAAAGGTTTGAATACTTTTCTTCTATGAAACATCCTACAAACACAATGCTAACTCCTCAAGAACACATGTTGAAAAATCTGAACTAGTTGTAATAAAACTGCAATTTCAAAATTTGAACTCAAAATTTTGAACAAAAAAATATTTTACTTGTCAAATCCATTGTAGGGAGGCACAGATGCATCACGCAATGTTAGATGTGTCATGAAAATTAATATGTGGCTCATGGTATCAATTGCATCATTTTGTGCAACAAATACGTCTCGTCGTACCTGTACCTGCGAAACTCAAAATTTCTATGGATTTTTTTTTCAAAGATTGTGTTTTCACATCGGGTTCACCAATGTAACATAAGGAAAACAAGAAAGATTAAGCAATGCAATGCAATAAACTCGAATCTAAACCTACACTGACAACAAAGAACAATGAAAACATACAAAACACGAATAAAAGAACAATCTCACTAAAAGTCTTTATCCATTCCATGAATCACCTTCATTGCATTTCTTCATTTTTTTGTTGTATGATAATTGCCCTCAAATTTCTCAAAAGTATGCAAATATGGCCTATTGATAATGATTAGCAAAACGTTGAAGATTCTTAAAGTTGCTTCCAAAAAGTAAAAAGATTTTGAGAGTAATAATGATGAAGGTAAAGCCAATTTATAGAAAATTGGTTTTTGAATGACAGGCTCAGATTCAAAGATAAATTGACGATCATGATTGAAGAAACAACATGAAATAGAGTTTAGTGTCAGTAATAACACGAGTGAAAAAGCATGACTGATGGAGATTAAATTAAATAATAATTTAATCTTTAGTTGAGACTATTCGAAACTCATAAGAATAATGATTGCATGTAAAAGATAAAGATTAACATAGAGGAAACGATCCGTTCGAATACATGAATGAATAAATTAAATAAATAAATTTATTTAATTAATAAAACATTTCACACAGAAGATTAAAACTGACTGATTAAACCAAAAAGTTTGTTCGCCAGAAATAATTAGATATTAAATCAAGAGATAACTGACTAATTTAAATAAATCTTGACTTAAGTGGTAAATGACTAATTAGATAACTAAGCGATTATCTAATTATAAAAGAATATGCTAGGAATAATTCCTTTTATGAATTAAATAGCTATTTAATTCAACATTCAAAATTTGGGGATTAAATTAAATAAATAAAGATTTATTTAATTGACTAGAGAAAAGGTTAAAGAATAATTAAATAATTTTAGATAATTATTTAATTATAGTCAAAAATGTGATGAGGGTAAATTAAACAACAATTTATTTAATTTTTAGAAAGAAGATATATTTAATTAGAGACGTAATTAAATAAACAATATTTATTTAATTAATCAAGATTGAATAAAGTTAAAATGAATTAATTGAATAATTAAAGTTATTTAATTAAGAGAGGACATATGACTTTAGACATATAATTAAATAATTAAGATTATTTAATTATGATAATGAAGGTACGAATTATGAAGAAAATGAAGTCACGGGCCTAAACCAGTTTTTAGTGTCTATATATATTACAACAGCATTCTGTTGTACACAGGTAGTTTGACTGAAGTAAACTTTGAATGAAATAGGTGTGATGTATGATGGGCATATCTCTATCTTTTGTGACAATACAAGTGCAATAAATATTTCAAAGAATTTGGTGATGCATTCTAGGACAAAGCACATATCTATTAGGTATCATTTCTTAAGGGATAAGGTGTTGCAGAATGAATTCAAACTTCAACATGTGTCTACCAAGGAAAAAAATGCTGAAATATTCACTACTACCCTTTCGAATGATACTTTTGAGTATCTCAGGGGGAAGTTAGGGGTTACTTCCCCTCCTTCCTTGAACTAGATGCACATGGAGGTGCATCAGTCTAGTGGATTCACAAATTATTTTTTGGTCTGGACTAATGATTGTGGTCTACTCCTCAAGGGGAGTAGAGAGTTTAATTGTTGTAGTATATGATGTGGGTGCACTCCTAAGGGGGATTGATTACATCCTTATATGGTAGATGCTTCATGCAAAACTTTCTTTTGTCATTGATGTCAAAGCGGGAGAGAAAATCTTGTAAGGAAAAGGGAAGTGCAGAAATGCTTGTGTATTCTATCCTTGATGGTTTTTCACATCATGTGTTGCCATCAATGACCAATGGGGAGATTGTTGCAAGTATGGATGTGTTTGGTGGTTTTTTCATTAATATTTTCATTGATGTCAACATAGTTTAGAATGTTTGCAAGTGGTACTTGTATAGTTGAAATATTTTAGAAGTGTTTAAGAGTATATGCAGCTATATTTATGAAGTTGTAGTTGTGTTGTTGGAAAGTGCTTTTAAGAAAATTAAGAAATAATGAAGATTGTGTAGTGTGTGTATTCTGAGTGTGCTCTGGTAATATGCTCTGCATTTCTTTTGTGTTGATCCTATGCATGTGCAGATCTGTGGTATTGATCATAAGCATCAATGGATAATATATCCTAAGTTTTAGCATCTGGATTGATGGAGAGTGAAATATATGTTCACAATTGTGTGAACCAATTTGACAAAACCATTTGTTTGTGGACTAGGAGAAATTTCTTTGCTCCATAGTCTTCTAGTGTTTTACTTCAAATCTTATGGATCTGGAAGATGTCTTAAACTAAAGTTCTTCATTTTCTAGAAAATTTTCTTATGGTTTGGTGCTTCGAAAGACTTGCTCCAGAGCTACTATGTGTTTCTGCTTGGTCTGGTTGGACTATTGAAGAATGTCTTATGCATAAATATTGTTGCAGTTACTGTGGATGTATCTAAAGGTTTCTAAGAGATGTTAAAATGTTTGGTGAAGCATGTTGAGTGATCCACATGTGATCCTCTTGCAAGAGATGCACATACTTCAAATATCATTGGTGTTTTCATTAGGTTTGTTTAACCTAGTGTTTACACATTACATAAATATTTTCATCGAATTAAGGAAGCATGTGATTGATCCAAGATGTTGTTTGGGTCCTAATTAAATGTGCAATTGGTTCTCTCTCATTCTTATCCACCGTGGGAATGTTGAGTAGCTGACCTAATTTGAATTTGTAAAATGAAGGATGTATAGCCGACCTTGGAAAAAATTTCTATTGTTGAATATGGTATAAAATCAAGTCAAGATGTTGCAAATCAAATGACAAGTAAGTGTAGTGTGCTAACAAGTACAAAAAGTAGAGTGTGTAAGATAAAATCAAGGCAAAAATACTTTGATGTGTTAGTTTCTTGAAAGCAATTAGTTGATGGTGTCTGCAATCTTTTGATCATGTGTTGAACCTATTGTGGTGGATCTTTATTTATCTTTTCTTTATCTGGAGCTAGTGAGCCTCCTTCTAGACAATGAGTCCTATTGTGGGCAGTGAGCGTTTGTGTATGGGCAATGAGACCTCTAGCAGTGAGCCTTTGTATCTGGTATTGCATTATTAATATATTGTGAGTTAATCATCACCGTGGTTTTGTTGGAAAACAACGATAGACAAATGAGAGGGGGGTTGAATCATTTGTTACAAAATTTAAACTTATTCAACCTTTAATCTCATATCTGATAATTAACAGTGAAAGCATAAAACAACAACACATCAGAAACACATGGACACCAAGATATTATACATGGAAACCATAAAATAAGTAGATTAAATCCATCTAATGAGAGTGAATTGAGAAATTAGGTTCTACAAAAGCTTGATGATAGTTCCGATTAGACACAAAACCACTTCTTCACACTTCTCTCAATCTTCTTTACACTCATATTTGAAATCAAATTATCTAATATTTATTCGCATATTTTGCATGCATCCATTGAGCACACACCACACCTACACACCTCAAAATGAAGAAATAATCACTCTTATATATCCGCTACATTAATTTACATCAACAACTTTGTCGGCCACAAATAAAGAATAAATTACATCTGTCAGCCCTAATTCATGAAAAAATATCAATACACACCAACATAAGTTGGCCACATAGTAATGAAGACCTAAATCAATATCCTCAAACACTCCAAACAATAAAATATTAATCCATAAGGATCCACAACATGCTACCACCATTATGTCGGCCAAGAACATGAAAACCTCAAACACACAAAGGAAAATATTTGATCACAAGTACATCGATCAACACAAACGTACCATAATGATAGAGCATGATCTAGAAACATTGCTAAACATCACAACAGAATACACAACTCGATTTACTATAATTGCATTCTCTTCTTTCAGAGACACCTGCTACAGTAACAAAGTGACTATAAGAACTCAGAAACTCATTACTTTCTCCAATCTTGATGTGTACCACTAAAACTTATGGACAACATACTAGATAATCCCAACAAAAATCCCTTTAATGTGTGACCTCTGATTATCAACGTACATAAATTTCCACCACTCAGATCTTTAGAGCTTCATAGATTGCATGCAACATATTTATTCTAATTCTCAATATCCTCGACATATACAACCTTTAGAATCATCAATGCTAATACTATTGACATCAATGAAAACCACATATCAGCAACACAACCACAACATCCAACAATCCCCCCCTTTTGCATTGATGGCAACACATGATGTGAAAAATATCATCAACACAACTAACTCTTCACACAGTATTCTTCTCCCCCTTTGTTCCACAGTTCTCCCTTTAGACTTTACAAGGTTTTTTACATTACACTTCTCCCCCTTTTACATTAATGGAAAAGGTGAACAAGCTCTAAATAACATATCATCTAAATCATTTGACTACTCCCCCTGAGTAGCATCCACCACAACATCAATTTGAAACAAGATATGACTGTAAGTGCACAGATTGATGCAAAGACTTGCATCTTAGTTCAAATTGGGAGGAGAAATCACCCCTAACTTGACTCAAAGATATTCAAAAGTATCCTTAGGTAATGGTTTAGTAAAAATATCTACAATTTTTTCCTTAGTGGGCACATATTCCAATATGACTTCTTTGTCACTCACTTTGTCTCTCAAAAAGTGATACTTGATAGATATATGTTTTGTGTTTGAATGTAACACCAGATTCTTGGAAATTTTTATGACACTTGAGTTATCACAAACTATAGCAATAGGATCATTATACTCAATTCTAATGTCTCTCAGCATCTGTTTCATCCATAATACTTGAGTGCAATTTTTTGCAATAGCAATATATTATGCTTTAGCAGTAGATAAGGAAATGGAATTCTGCATTTTACTTAGCAAAGACACCAACTCCTTCCCTAATAAGAATGCACTACCACTTGTACTTTTCCTGTCATCTACATCTCCTACCCAATCTACATCAGTAAAGGCATTCAGAGTAAGATCATCATCCTTAGGATACCAAAGACCAAAATCAACTATTCCTTTCAAGTATCTAAAAATTCTCTTTATTGCAGTCACATGTGATTCCTTTGGATCAACTTGATATCTAGCAACCATACACACAACATTCATAATGTCTGGTCTAGTTTGATTCAAATATAGCAATCCACCAATCATTGACCTATACCTAGTTTGATTAGCCTTAGGAGAATCATCATTCTGTGTTAATTTGCATCCAGTTACAATGGGTGTACAAACTGGTTTTGAATCTTCCATTCCAAAAAAAATCAGTAACTCTTTTACATATTTGGACTGAGATATGAAAATTCCATCATCTAATTAAGTTATTTGCAATCCTAAAAATAATTTCAATTCTCCTATCATTGACATCTCAAACTCACTTTTTATTTCATCAGCAAACTTCATGCATAAGTCATCATCACCTTCAAAAATGATGTCATCAACAAAAACTTTAATAACCATCTCTTTATCTTGATCCATCTTGAAATATAGATTGTTGTCAGCAGTACCTTTATTGAATCCAAGCTTCAACAAGTATTTATCAAGTCTTGCATATCAGGCTCTAGGGGCTTGTTTGAGTCCATATAGTTCTTTCTTCAATCGAAAAACCATTTCTTTTTCATTAGTCAGTTAAAATCCATCTGGTTGCTGAACAGAAACTTCTTCTTCTAACCCACCATTCAAAAATGCTGACTTCATATCCATTTGATAGACTTTGTAATTCTTGAAAGTAGCATAAGCAAGAAATAACCTTACAACTTCAATTCTGGCAACAGGGGCAAAGGTTTCTTCAAAATAAATACCTTCCATCTGTCAGTATCCTATACATACCAGTCTTGCTTTATTTCTGACAACTTCACCTTGTTCATTCAAGTTATTCTAAAAGACCCATTTAGTTCCAATCACATTTTTATCTTGAGGTCTAGGAACAAGAGTCCATGTATCATTTTTCTCTATATACATCATTTCTTCCTTCATTTATTCCATCCAATATAAATATTTACATGCTTCATTGACATTACTTGGCTCAGTCTTGGAAATCAGGCAATATTCTCTTGCAATTCTTCTTCTAGTCTGCACACCTTTGTTCTTGTCTCCTATAATCTAATTTTTTAGAATGATTTAGCTTTACATGCCTTGTAACTTTTGGATTCTCTCTAACTTCTGGTTCTTTTGTTCTTTCTTATGTACTTCCACTAGCTTCTTCTTCATGGTTCTCTTGATTCGCCAGAACAATTTGAACTTGATTATGTGTTTGTGCATTCTTTCCATTCTCGGTGCTATCTTGTTGGTCATCTGAGTCATATCCATGGTATCTGGATGATCTAACAATGTCTTCATCAACTCTGAAATTTGCACTTTCAACCATTTTCTTCAGTCTTTTATTGTAGCACCAATAGGCTTTGGTCTTAGTAGAGTAACCCAGAAAGATTCCTTCATCACTTCTAGCATCAAACTTGCCAATATCTTCATCTCTCTTAATATAACATCTACTAACAAAGATTTTGAAATACTTAATAGTAGGCTTATAACCAAACCACAGTTCAATAGGATTCTTACCAAATTTACCATTAACATTTACCCGATTGATAGTGTATACAACAGTGCTTAAAACTTCTCTCCAATAGATATGAGGAACATTAGCTACCAACATCATAGTTCTAGTAGCATCTAGAATTCTTTTGTTTTTCCTTTCAACAACTTCATTCTGTTGAGGGGTTTGGGGAGCAGATAATTGTCTTTTGATTCCATGCTCTTCACAAAATTTATTAAACTCCCGAGAAGTGAATTCACCACCTCTATCTGATCTTAAGCATTTGACCTTCAAACTTGTCTCATTTTCTGCCAAAGCTTTGAAACATTTGAACTTTTCTAGTGCTTCATGTTTTGCTCTCAAGAAAGAAACCCATGTCATCCTAGAGTAATCATCAATAATCAACATAAAGTACCTTTCTCCTTCTAGACTTTTGATTCTGGATGGACCACATAGATAAGTATGAACTGACTCCAGTACTCAATTAGAATGATGTTGTTTGCTCCTAAGAGAAATTTTTGTCTGCTTTCCCATCTGACATTCCTTCCACATAGTGTTAGTAGGCTTGACTAACTTAGGTAGATCTCTGACTTCTTGAGTGGAGCCTACTTTGACAATGTTATCAAAATTCACATGACACAACCTCTTATTCCATAACCAGCTTATATCAACTTGAGCAATAAAGCAACATTCACTAGCAGCACTTAAGTGAAAAATATTACCTATTGTCTTTGTACTTGACGCAATTACATTTTCAGAGCTTCCCAATATCTTGCACTTACCATCATTGAACTGAAGATTGAATCCCTTGTCTACCATCTATCCAACACTCAACAAGTTATGCTTCAATCCTTCAACATAAAGAACATCATCAGTATTACATTTACCACCAAGAGAAATAGTGCCTCTGCCACAAATCACACCAGCATTGTTATCTCCAAATCTTACAACATCATTGTCATACTTTTCCAAGCTTCGAAACTTGATTTTGTCACTAGTCATATGATGTGAGCATCTATTCTCAATCACCCATTCATCCTTTTTATCAATCTTGGTTGCAAGATCTTTCTCAATATTTTGATTGTTAACAAATTCAATGGACACTGTACCATTTTCCTTGATAGCAATGAATACGCATCCATCTTCATTTCCAATCTCATTATCAAATTCATCATCAGTAACACCTTCTTCAGCATAATAAAATTTCTTTTGAAATCTAGACTTGTCAAGTTTATACTTAGAAACTCTTCCAAGACACCTTGATGCAAAATGACCTATCTTACAGCAAGAGAAACATTTAATAGGAAAATTTCCTTTGTACTTACCATGTCCTCTAGATTCTCTTTTCACAATTAATGCTTCCATTTCTTCTAGATCTCTTTCTTCATCTTCAATCTGTCTCATCTCATCTTCATACTTGAATGTCTTTGTGGAACTTTCTCCTGGATCATATCTCTGTTGGCATTTTCCAAATACAGTAGCTTTAAATGCAGATTTTGTCTTAGAAGTAGACTCACCAAATTCACTCAACTCAAAGGTGGCTAGTTTACCAATTAGCATGTCTCTTGTCACATTTTTTGCTGTCTTGAGCTCTTCAATAGCATGAGCTTTCATTTTGTAAGAGGCAGGTACTGATCTTAGCACTTTAGCCACAATCTCATCTTCTTCCATAGCTCCATCAGCACACTTGATACCCATCACTAGTTTATTTACCTTCTGCATGAAAGAAACAATTTTTTCATCTTCACTCATCTTCAAGCTCTCCCACTTGCCTTTCAAACTTTTTAGCTTAGCAATATTCACTTGTGCATCTCCTTCATACGATATCTCCAATTTCTTCCATATCTCATGTGATGTCTTCAGACCTATCACATTTGTCATCTCTAAATCTATCAAAGAACTCAATAATGGCTCTATATCCCTAATATTATTTCCAACTTCTTTGATCTCACCAGGAGTAGTGGGACCATTCTGAGGAATATTATATCTATTCTTTGTAATCTTCTAGAAGGTTTCACCAATGAACTTTAAATGACACTCCATTCTGACCTTCCACAAAGAGTAATGTGTACCATCGAATCTAGGAGTATCCTTCTTGGATGATTCCATCTCAAACGACCTCAAGCTATTAATCTTCTTCAGAGGAACTAGCTTTGATACCAATTGTTGGAAAAACAAGGATAGACAACTGAGAGGGGAGGGGGTGAGTTAGTTGTTACATAATATAAACTTATTCAACCTTTAATATCAGATATGATAATTAATAGTGGAAAAATAAGCAACACATCAGAAACACATGGACACCAAGATTTTATACATGGAAACCATAAAATAATCAAATTAAATCCATCTCATGAGGGTGAACTGAGAAATTAGCTTCTACAAAAGCTTGATGACAATTTCGGTTAGGCACAAAAACACTTCTTCACACTTCGCTCAATCTTCTTCACACTCTGCTCTAAAATCAAATGATATGATCTTTATTCGTACATTTCACTTGCATTCATCGAGCACACACACACCTACACACCTCAAAATGAAGAAACAATCGCTCTTATATATCCACTACAAGGTATGTGCAAGATCATGATGGGCCAAAACATGGTGATATGTAAGTGATATGATGGCCCATGTGGCTAATGACTTTTTTTTTTACCCAAAGTTGATGAAATGAAAAGGGTTGTTAAAGGAGATTCTCAGCTTTCCACCAATATAAATTATGCTTTACTTTGAATTTAATAAATTATTATTATTCATTTTCTATTTCAATTATGACTAAAGTCTTGATTGATAGGCTAATTGAAAAAAAATTATAGCTTTCAAACGATATCACATTTTTTGAATCTGAAACATGTGTCACATTCTATGCTTTGCATACTATAGGATTAAAAAATAAGTAATTGAATTTCATGAAGTTTTGACCAAGTTAAAGTGGTCAAACATACGAGTTTTTATATTTTTAAAAAAATTTAATAAAAAAATCATAATTAATTATTTACTTGAAAACAAATTACAAAACAATATTCATCACATCGCAATGTGAGTCCTCTACTTATATATAAAATATTATAAAAAATATATTATGATTTTATTGTGGTTAAGGTGGTCAGACAGACACCTACTTCTTATTTTTTCCCTGAAATTTAAGTACTACTGCATTGAAATTTCAAATTTTCACTAAATAGAATTTTTAGTTTTTTAAATAAACCTAGTCTTTTAGAAACTACATTAAATTTGCTACAAATTCTATTGTTATATATTTTTTAAATAATATAGATAACTTATTCAAAAATTTATGTCAAGTTGCTCAACTCTGATTTTCTGAATTGTTATCACCACTTAAGGGTCTATTTTTTCCATGACGATCCTACACATACCCTACATGAATTTACATCAACAACTCTTTCGGCCACAAATAAAGAATAAATTACAACTGTTAGCCCTAATTCATGAACAAATCTCAATGTGCACCAACATAAGTTCGTCACATAGTAATGAAGACCTAAATCAACATCCTTGAACATGCTAAAACATAAAAGATTAATCCATAAGGATCCACAACACGTTACCACCATCATGTCAGCCAAGAACATGAAAACCTTGAACACACAAAGGAAAATCTTTGATCACAAGTACATCGATCAATGCGAACGTACCATATTGATAGAGCGTGATCTAGAAACATCACTGAACATCACAACATCATACACAACAATTCAATTTACTATAATTGCATTTTCTTCTTCCAGAAACACCTGATATAGTAACAAAATAATTGTAAGAACTCAAAAAATCATTACTTTCTCCAATCTTGATGTGTACCATTGAAAATTTTGGACAAAATACTAGATAAGCTCACCAAAAGACCCTTTAATGTGTGACCTCTGATTATCAACGTACACAACTTTCCACCATTCAGATCTTCACAGCTTCACACACTACTTGCAACATATTTATTCTAATTTTCTCAATATCCTAGACATATATAGCCTTTAAAATCATCAATTCTAATATTTTTGACATCAATGACAACCACATATTAGTAACACAACCACAACATCCAACAAGTTTTTCCCTCATTGGGTTTTCCACATAAATCTAGTGTCTCTGGTGTTTTCTTTCTATTATTTGCATTTCATGTTCACACTTCATAACAAATTGGGTTAAAGTATAATTGATTAAGATAAGAAGTAAAGAAATTTGGTACAAATAATTCACCCCCCCCCCCCACCCCATCTCAATTTTCTTATGCATTTCAACACATTTTTCCTCATCTGTGGTTTCTTGAATTCTAGGTGAACTTCCATTGACTTTTCTTCATAATTCCCATACCTTGCCCTAATGGTGTCTTTAGGATTGTTTAGCTGCACTTTTGCACAACCAATAGCTTCTACTTATGACACTTCATAACCTAGTTCCAAAACCCAAATGGTTCTAGGTTAAACTTCTTCCATTATACTGAAATTGGTGGAGACTAGAAAAGTAATGTCATTTATATATCTCTTCACAACACTTCTTGGAATTCTCTATCTCTTATTCATTCTTCTTTGGAATATTGAAAATAAGGTTGCAAGGGTATCACCCTGAGCATTATTATCTCCAAGACCTCTCATACATTCTCGTATTTGGTGTGCAACATGCCTTGTATGTGACCAATTAACTTTCCAAATCACTCGAACTTCCCTTGAGAAGTAGAAAAGAAAAAACATCACCAATGTTCGATACTTGAATACATACTTCTTCTTAATCTCCTTAAATTTCTCCATCAATTTTTTTCAGAGCAACTCACAGAGGTCATAATAATCATTTTTCTCAACCATGTCCAATGCCACATGAATTGCGGTGGTAAAGACCAAATTATCTCTATTGGTATAGTAAATATTTAATGCAATAAGCATAGCTACATATCTAACTTCCAGGCTTTTGATAGGGTTTACTATGAGGGCTCTTTGATCAAATTTAGCACCCATTCTCTCTATTACATTCTTGTTCTTGACATATTTCAAGACTAGAACCAATCTAGTGGACCATAAACTAGTTACCTCCCTAATTACTTCCTTAGTAATCATGTGAGGGTGATCAATCCACATAAATTGGTCATGAATTCTACTTAGGGCCATTTTTATGTAGTTCTCTTCATAGCTAAAACTCAAAAACCATTTCCATACATATAATTTCTTCTCATTTAGGGCTTTGTAATTTGGCTTTAAAGTGTAATCATCCCCAACTAACTCATCTATCCATAGGTCCAATAATTTTATAGAGGAGTGTTCATCCATACTACCATGAATGTATTCCCTAATGTCTTTGGTTGGCAAAACCCCATAAGGTATATGTGAAAATGAACCTAAGGGATCATCTTCTAAGGCTCTAGCAGAATATCTTTTAAACTTAGGTTGTGTTCTTTTTGAGATTTCTATAACTTTCAGTTTTTCCATTGCATTCAAATTTATTTCAAATGACAATTCCATAAAACTAGAGTATGCAAGGATTGCTAAATACCTTTTACTCTACTCAACAAACTAGGGTTTTGATACTCTACAACTTTGAGATGCTTTGAACTCTTCAAATTCACTTCTTTCTCCTCTATTCTCCTTCGACTTATTTCGATGAAATGAATTTTCCTTAGCAAATTCACTTTTAACTCTTGAATTTAACCTAATTATTCAATAAATTCTTCAAACTATAAAGTTGGTAACCCTAAAAATTATATGCATAGACAACTTCTCAAGCTCTACAAATCTCTGCATTAGCATATTTCCATCTGCAATTTTCTTCAACAGATTAAGCATTCCATTCTTCATGCCATATCCTTGTGTTGTAGTTCCAACATCTACTTTTTGGAGGGGAGTATAAGATCCATTAAATCTCCCCGTAAGCCATAGCTCTAGGCTTAGCTACCAAAGGAAACATCTGCACTGGAGGGTGGTAAAAATTCCCCCTTATCCTAAGTCTCCTCTTTCTTTATCCATATATTTTCCATTTCCTTCTTTACTTCAAGTGGATCAATCTTTTTGATTGGTCCGTTCTTCTTTACTGGATTATCCTTCTTTGTGTTTTTTCTTCTACAAAATTTAGTAATATGACCTAACCTATTGCAATTGTTGCATATCAAATTTCTTTGAGCATTATTCCTTCCACTCATTCTATATCTACATTGATTAACTTTGCGTCCAAATCCATAGCATGTATAACAATAACCATTAAAATATTGAATCATTCTACCATTGTTATATCCAGTCATCATTTAACTTCTACATTTATTTTCTTTATGTCCAATTTTTTGCATGTAAAACATTGACCAATGAACAATGGAGCATTTTGATTCATTCTACTTCTACATTGCATTGCTCTATGTCCATATTTATTGTAATAATAACAAAAACCATTGAAAGATAGGTACTTTTGAGCATTTGGTTGTCTAATAGGGGATCTTCTAGCATTGTTTCTTTCTATTGTTCTTCTTGTCTTTGGTCTTTTCTAGTTCATTGATCTATTTTTTTCATTAGATGTCCAAGTTGCTTTTAAGCTTTCTCCTTTTTCAAGTCCTAAACCACTTTTGTGTTTAGATTCTTTCTAACCTAGAATCAACTCATCAAGAATTGTAGAGCTTGTTTTCAATTTTTCTTCATGAAATCTTTCCTTCTCTAGATCTGACCTTAGATTTATCACTTCTTGTTCAAGCCTCATGCATTCATTAGATTTTCTTTCCACCATTGCATTTAGACTTTACTCAACTCTTTTCTTCTCTTCCACTTGTACTTTTAGTTCACTGAGATCTTCATTTTCTTGCTTCAATTGTTCATTGAATTCCTTATGCCTTTCTCTAAACTTCTTTATTTGATCTCTCAGTTTTCTAATGCACTCAATAGCATATTTAAGATTTTCCTTTAGATCTTTATTTTCATCTTCAATTTTGTTAAGATCTTCAAGAGAAACTTTGAGTTCTTCTTTGTCAAACATGCAATATTATTTTGTGTATTAAATAGTAGGGATCTCTTCTGGAGGAATAGGAAAATTTCTATCAGTCATGTGTTCAATCTCCAAGATATTCCCAAAGCAGCCAAGCTCCTTCCAGGGATCCTAACTTTGATACCAATTGTTGAACACTCGAAATATTGAGAAGGGGGGTGAATCAAAATTCCATTAAAACATTCAAACATTATCCATCCAATTACCAAAATAAATTCAACTACAATAATGAATGAAAGCATGAAACATCGACAAGATCACATAACACATTAACACCAGGACTTTTATGTGGAAACCCCAAAATGGGAAAAGCCTCGGTGAGGGCTAGCTCGCAATATATTATATCCAGATATAGTATATTATAAAAATTCTCAATATAGGTGGGCTCATTGTCCAGTGGACTCACTATCCATAGAGAATAAGATAGAAAAAATAAGGGTTGGATTATAACCTATTGAGTTGTTAAAATTTCATCTACAATATATTGTATTATAGTTCCAATGAAGTAAAAAATAATCTTTGCACTGATCTAGATCAATGCATTGCTCTACTCTTAATTCACACAATTCACACAAATCTGATGACATTCATATCACACACATGTAGGTGGAACACTATACATGTCATCTATCACACATCACTTTACACCACTCCTTACAATAAACCAAAATCAATCTCCTATATATATCCATATCAAGTGTAACTTCAATTAGGTTGGACTACTTGGAAGTAACACACAAAATTTGAACTTGGCATCCTCAAAACATTTAATCCACATCTTGCACCTTAATTACAAATTCAGTTCTCCTCAAGAAGGTCAGGATGGACCCAATATAGGCCTTACATAAGATTACAACACACATCAATCCTCCAAATGTGTTAGGTCAGCCCTAAATAAGACCTAAACACAAAAACCTTCATTTGTTTACCCAATTTGCCACATAAGGATCTCAAAAATCAATCTCATCTGGAATTCCCAATAAAATAACATATGAAATATTATCTTCAACAACACAACTCGAAATAAACATCAATGAAGGAATGTGGAATCTCTCATAGCGACACTTTGTACAGAAATTAGCTATAATATATAGAATTGAACTTTGTCATCCATATCTTTCATGATACTTCACTAAACAATAAAAACACTTAGATTTAGATGCATTTTATGATCACCAATTTATTGTTAGAGTCACAAAGTGATATATCTATTTGCGGTGGAGTGCAGACCCAAAAACTGACACACTAAACCATTATATTGGCAGATTTGATACTTAAGAATTTTTTGTGTAGCTATACTTTTTGGACAAACTTATCCTATACAAATGTCTTCAAAAAAACTTCTAGATCATGCTAGAATGATCCAGAACAATGTTGACATCAATGACAACACTGGATCATGTGAAATATTCATACCAAGCTACATACCAAGCTCATGTTTTTGGATATCATCATCAATGACAATCTTCCAACATAACTATGTTGTTATAGCTAGTTTTTGATTGCATCATGCAACTCATGATGAACTCCAAATAAATTGTGAGAAGGATTTGAGTAATGTTGATCCTATGTTGCTTGTTCAAGAATTTTTTGACCTAAAAATACATGATGATGAGTCACCATATGACTTGTTTGCAAGGGTTTTAGATAATTTGTTGGTAATCCCTAAATATATGGACCTAAGGACTCAATATAAATTGATTTGTTTTATGAAGATTTTGAGCCAAGTCTAAGCACCAAGCCAAAAGGTTGAAACCTCATAATATTGATCAAATATATGAGTGGATCAAGATTATTGAGAAATTTAAAAGTGTGATTACAGAGAGAAAAGTATGTACCTAATTGTCGATAATAGTGACTACATTGCCTTGTGTGAGAAAAGTAAGTACTCAGTGCATATGGATGAAGAGAGTATGAAAAAATAAAGATGCATTGTGTAATGGTGAAAATGAAGTATATGATCATCTTATAGATGAAATGTCTGTAGATGAAAATTGTGATAATGCCTATACAAATGCAATGCATGATGAAGTAAAATAAATAAATGAAATCATTCCTTAAAATATCTCAATCAACGAAAATAATGAGAGTGCTACAAATATCCCATTGCAAATCAATAATGATATTATTGAAAGTGGATGTTTAAGCATTCAGTTTGAAGATTCTAAGCATGGTGTTGTGCAGTTTTCTCACACACACCCCACTGATTGTGGGGACCCTCTTTCTTCACTTTTTGGTATTTTGGCACTTCTTTTCTGGGGGTTTTTTCTTGGTTGGGTTTGTGCTTTAACGTCAAATTTTTCAAGTTGAAGTGGCATTCTTTTGAACTATTTTGAAATCTGGACTTTTCGCTTTATCTCGAGTTTTTCACTGTTTTCGGAAAAATCCGCCTGGGCCGGATTCTCCCGGTTTCTTCCCATTATCCGAAATTGCTATTTTTGCACTGCTTTCGGGAAAGTCCGCATATCCCAGATTTCCCCAAAATCCGTGGCAGTGTCGAATCCCCAAAATTTGTGGCGGTGTCATCCCCAAAAGTCTTTTGTGGTCGTGGCTGTCTTGTCGAGTGCATTAATGGTGTTTGTGTGAAGGTCTTGCAGCTTTGATATATTGATTCTTTGAGAAGTAATTGATCATTTGAGTTTGTGCACTTTCTATCATTTGTGCTTGTGTATTGAGGTTCTTGGTGTTTGCTAGATATCTAGATTTTTGAGGCCATTTGGATTGTGCATTTGCATTTCCTGTGCATGGGCTGTATTCAGTTTGCATTGAATGGTTGTATCTCGACTTCACCAGTTTCAACCTTTGCATTTCCATGGTATGTAGATGTGCCCTTTTTTCTGATGTTTTCAATGGCTTTTCTTTATTTTCTCAGGGAGTCCTTCATAGGTTTCTTGGTTTTTTTTGGATGCGCATCATCATTAAGCACTTTGGGGTTTTCATTTGGTGCACTAGTCTATTTTTATTGATCAGGCGTGTGCGTTTTGGTCTGGTGTTGCTTCTTATTTGGGCGTTGGCTTTTTGTGGTTTCATACTCTCCATTTTGGTATATGAGCAAGTCATTTGTGCTTTCATGGTAGACATTTAAGGTTCTTGACCTAGGGCATGGCCAATCCTCTTCAAATTTTTGTGAAGAGTGTCTTCAGTTCACGTTTTATTCATCAGGGTCCTAGGTTGAGTTGGTTTCAAAGTTCTGGCCTAGACCCAAAGTGATTTGAGTCGATTTGGTGAAAGTGGCAAAGATGTAGACAGGTTCAGGTTTTCGAGGTCTTTGCGGAATTTCGCTTCCCTCGGATTTCCCCGAATTTTCTATCTCCTTTTCTTTTATCACTTTCTGTCGGATTTCATCTAGTTTCACCAAAATCTGTTCCATCCGGATTTTCTTGAGGTCCGCAGTCGGGTCGTTTTACCGATTTCGAGCTTTGATAATTTTATATCTAGATTTCGCCAAAATCCTCTCCATCCAGATTTTCCCCAATTGTCTGTCTCTCATCATTTTCCTCGAGTTAGTTATAACTAGTGTTAATTTTGTCAAAATCCATCTCCGGCGGATTCTTCTGGGTGTTTTTGGGAAATGCTGAGTTTGATGGTTTTAGATGGTGGGTTTCTTGGTAATTTGTTTGATTGATTTAAGGAGCTTATGCTAAGTATTCTCAAATGATTTTTCTTGTTAAGTTGATGATTTAAATGATGTTATGGGGTTTTGTATGTTTGGTTCGCTGGAATCCGCCTAGTTCGGATTTTCCCGAAAATCCTTGCCAGTGCAAAATCCGTGAGGTGAGCTAAATCCCAAATTTTGTGATAATGATCTTCTGCACTTGTTGCTTCTTATGGATCTAATTGTGGTTACTTTTTTGTGAATATAGATAGGATCAGGATAGAATATTGTTGTTCGATGCAAGGGAAAGGCAATTGATCCTGGTGCAGAGGCTTCTGCTATCTCGGATGCAAAAAAAGTTAAGTTGGATATAAAGAGCAGAATTCCTGAGACTAAGTTGACCTCAATTTGGTCAGGGATCACAGATACGAATGTGGGCATGTGAGATTACAAAGAATTCAAGGCTGAGATGTCAACACCAAACCTTCCTCTATTGTTAAGGAGAATGGTGGAATCCGGGTTGGCTCATGTACAGTGCTATGAGTTGGTACTTGAGTGTGCCAGAAATTCTGATATTGGGACACAGAGAATAATCGATCCCCAGGGAAGGATTCTTGTTGGTTTTAGTCCTATGGCCATTGCTACAACCTTTGACATGCCTAATAGGTCCCATGTGGTGGGCTTCAACCTAGAGGTTGCCAGGAAATGATATCAAGAGAACATTGTCAAATCTCGACAGGTGGTCAACTCCTAGCTAGAGAAGCCTAAATCTCTCTAAGTTTCCTCAGCAACTATTCAGGCTGAAGTTCAAGAGGGAGTATTACAATGCCATCAACCTTCTCAGCAGGTTGGTAGGATTGAAGAGTGCAGGTGTTTTTGAAACATGGATGTTCAATGTGATTGCAAGAATCGAACAGAGGATAGACTATCATTGGGCAGGAGTTATTAGTAATATGATCCATCATCAGTTGTGTAATGTCTTACAAACCAAGACTTTCACTATGACTTCTTACCTAGTGTATTCATTGGCCAAACTTCATCCATACAAGGGATTGAGCGCTAGACGTATTTTTGGGAAGGATGCTATCTATGAGGTGTATTCATAGTTGCACTTGACTGGTGGAAGCTACCAGAGGTTGAATGATGCCTTCACAATATACATTACCAGATTGCTCCAGGGTGCAGAGCATGTGAGAATCTTGGATAAGGCAAAAGAATTGATAAGCAGGTATGAAGCCTGATTTATCTAGTTCCCAACCTTCTCATATATCAAAGTTGATAGTTTTTAGAGGGCTCCCTATAGAATCCCTACATATCCCACTGATCATGTTGTATTGTTGGAAGTCACTAGACAAATCTGTGACTTTGATAATGTTGTGAAGGGAGAAATGCACAAAACAGGTTTTGGGAATGATTTCCCTTTGAAAACGGGAATGCGTGAAGTTTGTGTCTCCATTCAGTCTACTCATGCTTCAGAGGAGGAGATGGGTACTCTTGGGCTCTCTTTTCATTCTAAGAGAACAAGGTTTGATCTTACTAGAGAGAATAAGAAGAAGGCCAATAGGGATTATGGCCATAAGGCTCATATTGAAGATTATTAGATTAACCTTGCTGATGAGTTTGAGGTGAGAAAGAAGAGGTTTTCGAGGTTGCCAGTGGATTTGGTAAGATTATATAATGTAAAATCCATCCCAGACCAAGTGGAAGAAGATGGGAATGTGATCTAGGGTCATGTGTATGAGGCAGTTAAGCATAAACCAATGGGAGAAGTTGACTGGTTAGAAGAGGAAAAGACTAATTTGGATCAGGTCATGGCCCTAGTGATTAAATATACCAAAATGTGGTTAAAGCACAAAATGTTGGAGCTGGAGAGCGATGGTGTTCCATGCACCTATGAGTTGATGGGAGACTTAGAGTCTCATTCTGCTTTCGAGGCGTCACTTGAACCAGATCAAAAGGGCAAGGAGAAAGTGGATTCTCCTTTCAGAATTTAGGTAAGAGAGGTGCAGGCTGAAAAGACTGTAGAGGTGGTCAAACAAAGGAGGCTTGTTGCCAAGAAGAGGAAGCATGCCTCTGAGAAGGAAGTTGAGAAAAATCAGGAGGAAGAAGAGGTTGAAAGTTTTAATGCACTAATGAAGAAGAGAAGAGTCACAAGGACATCCCAGAAGGTGGAGGAAGTTCCTAGGGCTGATAGGGAAATTAAGGAACTAGTAGTAGAAGTGGAGAGCTCAGGGGAAAAGACACAAGTCTATATGAGGAGATCAAGGACTCCTTCCCCAAGGGATATTGTAGCCAAGGAGGGTGTTTCATTAAGTATCCCTATTGCTAAACAAGTTAGTCCCTCCATTCCTCAAGATGCTGGTAACGTAAGGGGAGAACTAAAACAAGATGAAAGTCCTAAGAATTTGGGTGAGGAAGAATTCCAAGAAGGAGACCTCTTTAATGAAGAGGCAGAAATCGATAAGGTGGTTCAATCCCCCTTGGTGGCACATGCAAACTCTCCTACAAGAGAACAAATAGACAAGTCTCCTCAAAAGGAGGAGGAAATACCAGCTAGGGTCCTTTTACTAGTGGAGGTTGTTGTGGAAGAATAGGTACGGCAGGAAGAGAACCCATTGGTGGATGTTCCTAAAAGTCCAAATGTTGAGGGGGATGTAACTACTGATCAGCAGGAGAAAGAACAAGATAAACAAGACACAGTGCCTGCTGGGTCTTCCATTCTGGATTGGCTTGAGAGGGAATTGAAGAGAAAAATGGTAATAATGGAGGATGCTCCTCCTAATTGGGATGCCCTCATGGCTAATGTAGAGAGGGAAAAGACCAAAAAGAAGGCAAGGGTTGTATCCTATATTGAGAGGGATGGATCAGGTAATCGGGTGGCCCACATTGCTACCCCTGCTCCAAACAAAGATAGTGATAATGTGACTGCCCAAGACTATAGTGTGTAGACTGTTGATTTGGGACATGCTACTGTTGAGAAGGATATTGAAGAGTATGAGGGTTCCAGTGTAGTTATTGTAGGGAGATTGAAGAAAGCAGTAAAAACTACGCATGAGCTAGAGAAGGAGAATGAAAAACTAAGGAAATACTTGCAGGATTTGATGAAACCTTTGCAATCTATTGGCTCCTCCTCCTTTGCTACGGGATTCCTACCACAGGAGACAATTTCTGAGTTAGAGAAGATGAAGGGTACTTCACATGTTGCGGTTACCTGGTTGCAAGGTGTCCAAGCTAAGATAGATGAGGCCATTAAGGGCATATTATCCACTGGAGGGGATGCACTAAGGTTGATTGATTGGTTGAAGGCTGGATTGGTGCAGGATAATGTGGATACAAACCTCCTGCTACAGAAGACTTCAACAATCATGGGGTTCACTGAAGATAAATTGGTACAGTGCAGGATTCTTCCATTTCCAAGGGTTTCTGAACCTTGGGAATGGTTTGAAATCCTGCAAATGAGGCAGAGGGCCTTGAAAAAGATCCACAAGCAGGTGAGGCAAATTGAGGATGCTCTGACTGGTGTTCATGAGAGGTGCATTTCATTCTTTGATGTCATCACCGAAAGGAAGAAGTTTTCTCCAAAGCATCATAGTTTAGACCAACTTAGAGAATGGTGGAGAGATGTGTATGCTCCAGTCAGTGAAGGGCCAATTATTAAACATTAGTTGGATGATGCTGCAACTTATATTGTAGTCATTGACAAGTTTTTGACCAACAAAACTAATTGGGATGGTACAGTTAGGCAGGCAAGAGAAGATATCAAAATTCTTGAGAGAAAGATTAGGGTTTTGCCTGTGCCACCTGTTACTGAGTTGGATAGGGTCCTATTGGCCGTACATGGTGAAGAAGATAAATCTAAGGACAAGGATGGGGAGTGATTATATAGAGTTACAATGATATTTGTGCTTCCCATTAATTCACATCTATTGGGCTGACCTTTTGATGTCTTGACGGTTTTGAATGAAATTAGTGCCAATGGCACATTCCATATGGTTCGAATGTCTTTTAGGTCGACCTCTTGGAGGTCATGTTTTATTGTAAATTATAATTTGGGCTGACCTATCTTATGGATTCTCTTTAAAAGTTGGCATGTTGCCTCATTTTGGATATAGAGAGAGATTAGAAAATAGATATAAAAGGATAGGTAGATCAGGAGAGAAATAGCTAAGTGATATTAGAGCAAGTTAGGGTTTATTTTCAAATAATGTTGTAACAGAAAATTGGAATTGCTGCCATTTTTGGATGATCTAATATAAGAGGGATATTGTGTTTAGTATCTATCTTCTGGATTTTCATCTGGCATGGTTCTTGTTATTCTATCTTTCAAATTGCTTAATGTTTATGGTTAAATTATTTGGTAATGATTAGGGTTTCATGTTTGAAATGTTTGTAGTGATCTCTAGTCCATACTTTTTACAGTTAGCTGATTGATAGCTACTTTCTAAAGTTAGACTGGACTTGTATTTGTGCTTAGTTCAATTGTGAAGGTTTATTCATCTCAATTGTTGTAGGATTGACTGAATGAATGTTTATGATTTGAAAATATTTCAATACCTTAGAAGATTGCACTATTTCTGTGGAATTCCATATTCATCTGGGTCAAGCAGAAAATAGTTTATGAGAGATTAGTCCATTTTAAGCATTTTATCCTTTTGCATTTTCAATCTTAGGGTTAGAAGTAGTTTTAAGATTATCTCTTAAACCTTTATCTTTTTTTGTTTCTTTATTATTAGAATTCCAATCAAGTTTCGAAGTATCATTTTAGTGTCTATATTTGATAAGATTCAAAATCCAGTGTTGCTCGTAGTAAGGTCCCATTGTGATTACCAACATTTTCACATTTATCACTAAGTTGTTTTACTGCATTGTCAAGACCTGACATTAGAAACCTTGGGGTTATCTCTTTTCCATAGAGATTTACCTTTCAAGAGAGATAGGATATTACATTATGTCTAAGTTGTTGCCATGCAGAAAACACCATCAACAGATTGGCGCTAGAAGGAGGGACTTTGAACAAGCAAGCTGGAGCATTTCTTAAACACCATCTCTCTTGAGAGACTTAGAAGAAGAACTAGATCCACTCTAGGAGAGGAAGAATTTCAAGAATTACAAGCCCCTACTAGGTCAAGAAGGACCAGAAGAGGGGAAGAATCATCATCAGCTCATCCACTTTCATCATCTTCATCTGACTCTTAGGGGATTCCCATTCCACAACCACAACCAATCATAAATCAGCCATTACCACCCCCACTTCCACCAATGGCTTTTCTTGCTACTAATCCATCCCCATTGATCTTCAATAATTACAATGTTATGCCCAAAAATCCTAAGCATTTCTGCTCTAAGTTTCATACTCATGATCCTAACAGAACTGCAGAAGAGCATATTAGGATTTTCTAGACTTGTCTGAGAGATAGAGGGATTAACCATGAGGATGTTGCATGTAGACTATTCCCCTATTCTCTAGGAGAAGAAGCCTTTTATTGGTATAATCACCTACCTGCTGCTTCTATCCATAATTGGACTGAGTTGGAAGTTGCATTCCTAAAAAAATTCAAGATTCTCATCAGTGCTAATGAGCTATACTTACATTTTACTAGGGTAAAAAGAGAGATTAATGAGCCCATAGGATCATTCAATGATAGGTTCCATCGAGCATATACCAAACTCCAGGCATCTTATGCTGAAAATGAAAATACTGCTTTGGAGATATACCTTGAGGCCTTGGATAGCCTTACAGCCACCTTCCTTAAACAAAGGACCAATCCTCCAAATACTCTACTCACTACATATGCGGAGGCAGTGAAAGTTAGCACAGACTTAAGACAACATTTATCAGGACCTTTGCCATCCTTGGGACCTATTGCTCACCCTGGAAAAATCCAAGCCCTTAATCAGGCCTTTACTAGCATGCTCCAATAATGAATTATGTACCATCACTACCTTTGGTTCCTCATCCAGGTCCACCTCTAAGTCAAGCTCAAACTACAACTTCTTATTCCCAGCAGAGAGTTAATCAACCCTTACAGCAGCAACAAATTGGTTTCCCTACATATTTGCAGAATTCGGAAGTCTTGAATCAGGCTATCGTTTTTCGGAATATACTTGGATATCCTTTGGGAGGTACTCTGACACCACCTAACAATCTAAATAAGGAGAGGTTGGATGAATTATCTGAACAGGTGAAGAGGTTGAATACAGATGTAACTTATTTGAGAAATCAAAATAGCCAACTTCAGGCTTCTCAGAAGAATATACAATCCAGCTATGGCAGGGAAAAAAAGAATTTTGAAAGAGGTCAATACTTTGATAGGAATCAAAATTATGATAGAGGGCAGGGTTCTGGTCAGAATTTTGATAGAAGACATGGCTCTTGTCAGAATTTTGATAGAAACCAACAAGGTGGACAAGGATTTGACAGGGGGCAACAACCTAGGCAGAATAGATCTTGGAATACTGGGCCCAACAATGGAGGGATTCCTACTCCTCTAGATCAACCTGTTACTCAAGAGAAACCTTGAAATGGTGTATACCTAGCAAAAGCAGCTTTGTCTGGATGGTGCAGACTCCATAAAACAAGTCAACATTCTGAGTTAGACTGTGTTGAATTTCAGACTACAGCTTCTATCTTTCAGTATGAAATGGAAAACAATTCTATTAGGTAGGAAGTTGTACCTTCAAACCCTTATGATGCTCCAGTACTGGTACTTAATCATGATCCATTCCCAAAAAGTGAGGAAAATGAACCAGAAGATGTGTCTAGTACATAGGAGGAGGCAGAGCAGGTGTTGAATGAAGATGAAATCTCCCAGTTGTTTAATGAAGAAAATGAGAATGATAATGGCCCTTTAGATGAGGAAGAAGTTGGTGTTGAAGAAGTTCAGATGTTTCAACAACCAGCAAAGAAGTATGATTTAAGAAATAGGCCTAATAGGGGTCCACAGGCTAGAGGTCCTTTTACCACTTCCATTCCCCCTAACAATTTGAGTAATCCACCTGATCCACAAGCTAGTAACAATCCATCTTATCCTCAGGTACCAACACAATACCATCAAAGGGGAGCAATGCTGAAGTTTCTAAGGATAAATAGGCCAGTGCCTACAAGGAATCTCAAGCTGACCTGAATGTGGAGCAATTGGGTGAATATGTGATTGAGCAATTCAAGAAAAAGTAAAGGTAAGTTTTTCTTCTTTCAAATTGTTAAGAATCCCTGTTATTAGAAATGCAATTTTGGGATCATTTGGTTCAAATACAACATCACAAGGGGTAGCCACGAATGAGGCTACTACCAGGTTTTCTAATTCTCAAACACCCAGAAGTCAGGTCCCACCTGTGGACAAGAGGGGAGATAAAGATAGAGGTCAGGTTGCACAAGTTGATACTCACCTAAACTTATTTCAGGGTAAGATGGAAACTCCTCCTTTCCTAATTTTTGTTCATATTTTCGAAAAGAACTTGCATAATTGTCTTCTAGATTCAGGAGCCTCTACAAATGTTATGTCTTTTGCTATTTGCAAAGCATTGGGTATCACTCCTATAGCTTCTCAAAAGAAGGTTACTCAGTTGGATAAAACAGAGGTGAGTGTGGTTGGAGAATTGAACATGATCCCTACGTAGCTTACATCAGATCCTAGGGTGCAACAAGTGATCAATATCCAAGTTGTTGACATCCTTGATACTTATGGGTTGATCCTAGGTAGGGATTTCACTAAAGCTTTAAATGGATACACATCCACAGATCATTACCACATGTGGTTACCATGGAAAGGAGTTCCAAATCAGATCAGAATTGAAAGGGAACCTAGGATGAAATATGTGATCACAAAGTACCAAAATATCTCAAACGAGGTATTGGTGTCCGAAGTTAGCATGGGAAATTATGTGTTGGTCGCATCAGTTATGGAGGATGAAGAAGTTTTTATGTTCCAGGATTCTTTAAATGAACACCTTCTGGAGAGCAGTGGTCCTGAGACTTTGATTGAACCAAAGAATGAAATAAGTGATGAAGAAGATAGAGAGCTTGGTTTGTTGGATATTTTTTAGGAATTCATCCAGAAGTGTATGGAAGACCAAGTGCAATTAAAAGGAAGCATGACCTTTGAAGAATTGTTGCTTCCAAGTTGTTGTAGAGTACATAATGCCTCTCATTCTGAGTTAGAATGTGACTTGTGTCAAACTATTGTTAGACAAATACAAAAATGTATTAATCCAGTTCCACCTACTAGACTCAATGTGCAGGAGGAATCAAACAGTGATAAAGATAAAAGCTCAGTACTTTATGAAAAACTCTTTATCCTGGATGAAGAACAAGGTAAATTAAAGTCGAAAGAACCTGATGGCTGGTGGACACTAAGGTTTGATGGATCTAAATCCAAGCAGGGTGCTGGAGCAGGATTTGAATTGATTAGTCCTAAAGGAAAGAATTATTTTGCTACTCACAGACTCCAGTTTCAATGCACTAATAATGTTGTTGAATATGAGGCTTTGATCCATGGCTTACTAATGACATCAAGAAATAAAGTTAAGATATTGCAAGTATTCGAAGATTCTGAATTGGTGGTCAAACAAGTAAGAAAATAGTACTCATTCCATGACAGAAGAATGACCAACTACAGGCATAGAGTGTGGGATCTCATTGAGGGGTTTGATTCCTTTAACATCCAATTGATCCCTCGGAGCAAAAATCAGGTTGTTGATTCTTTAGCTCAAGCTACCAGCACCTTACAGCCTTTGTCACTTTCAAGATTGAAGAAATTTACAGTTGAGCTCACTCCATTCCCTTCAGTGCCTAACAATGTTACCAACTTTTAGGTATTTGAAGATGATAAGCATATTCTAGACTTTATTAAAAGCTATGATGTATTTTCCTCCCAAGTTATTGATGAGATCGAGCCTCAAGAAGTAGAAATTAACTTTGGAGGAATCATCAATCTAAAGACTAATACCATTCCAAGGGGTATGGTGCAACTTGAACGGATTTTTGACTTGGATAAAATAAGAGAGCAAGAACAATAGATTAGAAGAGAGTCCATTAGCAGCCAGTGTGAAACATATAATATGGGGACACCAGATGACTTGAAGAATGTTCTTATTGGCAAGGTATGTACTCCAAAAAAAAGGAAAGGGATTATTGATACCTTACACACGTATCATGATGTAATAGCCTAGAGTTATGAATATTTGAAAACATATGATACTTCAATCATAACACACACCATTCCTCTAAGACCAGATGTCAAACCTTTCCAACATAGACAAAGGCCAATCAATGCCCTGTTAGAACCCATTATTCAGAAGGAGGTGCAAAAACTGCTTTCAGCACGTATTATATTTCCAGTAAGACACTCTACTTGGGTGGTGAATTTGGTTCCAATAAGGAAAAATAATGGAGAAATCAGACTATATGTGGATTTTAGGAATTTGAATAAAGCATCAGAAAAGGATAATTATCCAGTTCCTTCACTGGCTGAAGTACTTCAGATTGTCAATGGATCACAAATGATGTCCTTTTTGGATGGGTATTTTGGATACAACCAAGTCATGGTGCAATATGAGGATAGACACAAGACTACCTTTACTACCAAATGGGGAACTTTTGCTTACAGAAGGATGCCATTTAGATTGATCAATGCTAGAGATACATTTTAGAGAGCCATGGACATTGCCTTTAAAGATATAATTGGTAAGTGCATCATTATCTATATGGATGATCTGATTGTTTTTTCTAAAAAATGAGGTGATCATATAATGGACTTAGGTAAGGTGTTTCAAAGATGTAGAGAGTTTGGTATTTCATTTAATCCAAGAAAGTGCATTTTTGGAGTCATAGAAGGCAAGTTAGTAGGACACATTATCTCAAAATAGGGTATTGCTATAGACCCTGAAAGAATTTAGGCTATCCTGAAGATTCAGCCTCCTGCAAGTAAGAAAGAGATGAAGTCATTCTTTGGAAAGATTAACTTTGTTAGGAAGTTTATCACAGGATTTGTAGAGATAGTCAAACCATTGAATGTTATGTTAAAGCAAGAAGCGAAGATAGAACGGAATACAGAAGCTAAGGAGGCATTTGCAGAAATCAAAAAGGCTATTGCTAAAGCTCCTATATTGGTGAGTCTGGATTACACTAAGCCTTTTTTTATATATTCATTTGCTTCTGATCACTCTTGTGCTACAATGTTAACACAAAATTCCGATCAAGGGGATGAACACCCTATAGCCTTCATGAGTACTCCTTTAAAAGATGTAGAATTGAAATACCACAATGTGGAGAAACAAGCCTACGCTTTGGTCTGAGCAGTTAAGAAGTTCTGGAATTATATCTTAAGGAATAAAGTTTTTGCCATAGTGTTTGATCCTGTAGTAAAGTTGTTATTGATGCAGAATGAGTTAGGTGAACGAAGGGCCAAATGGGTAACCATGTTGCAGGAATATGATATGGACATCCATCCCATGATATTGGTAAGAGGACAAGGGCTTACCAAGATGATGGCTGAGACAGGTCCTGATCTCACAGCCCAACATTATTACCTTCAAGAGGTGTCTCCAAGAGACTGGTATGATGACATTATTTTTTATCTATTGAATCAGTAGTGTCTTGATCATCTTAACACAGTTCAGAGGCGAGCCTTGCGCTTGAAGAGTGGAAGTTTTATGATGAAAGGAGCTATACTATATAAAAGAAATCATGAGGGTGTTTACTTGAGGTGTTTAGGAAAGGAGGAAGTTGTTAGAGTTATGATTGAATTTCATGAGAAATATGGCATAGGCCATGGTTCTGCATCATCTACTACACATCAAATCTTGAGGGTAGGCTATTACTAGTCTACTTTGTTCAAAGATGTACACCAACATGTGAGAACTTGTCACATATGTCAAACTACGGCAAGTAAGGAAAAACACGCAGCTCTTCTACTTCAACTAGTCATAGAGGTAAAACCATTTGCTCAATGGGACATGGACTTTATAGGTCTAATTAACCCTTCATCTTCTGTGGGCCATAGGTATATTCTTACCATAACTAATTATTTTACTAGATGGATAGAGGTTCTTGCTTGCAAACAATGTACTTCGGATGTGGCAATCAATTTTCTTGAATCAGGAATTATTAATCGTTTTGGTTATCCGTTGTCTTTGGTTTATGATAATGGTCTTGCATTTGCATCACTGAAGTTTTCTAATTGGGCATATGATCATGGAATTGTTATTAAATTTTAATCCAATTATTACCCCCAGGGTAATGGCCTAGCTGAATCTTCCAACAAGAAACTACTGACAGTTATCCGTAGGCTGTTAGAACAAAATCCTAAGGATTGGCACACCCAACTTTGATTTTCTCTCTGGGTTGACCGTATTAGACAGAAGGCATCCATAGGAACCTCCCTTTATCACTTGTGTATGGTTTCGAACCTGTCTTTCCTATTCAATTGAAAATCCCTAAGCTCATTAATGAGTATTATAATGAAGAGGATAAGTGTGAAGCTCGTTTGGTTGAACTATTGCATTTGGAACAAAAAAGAGATGAAGCCCTAGAGAACTTTGCTAAACATCAAGGTGTAGTAAAAAGATGGTTTGATAGGAGAGCTCAGGTAAAGGCCTTTAGAATTTTTGACTTAGTTCTTTATTGGGATAAAGTCCATGATTGTAAGGGAGAGCATGGTAAATTTGATAAACTTTGGCTTGGCCTTTATCAGATTTCACAAATTCTGGGAGATAATGCTTTTCATTTGAAAACCCTCACTGGTGAGGATATCTCGCTGCCTGTCAATGGATAGTATCTGAAACATTACTTTCAACCTTGAACTGCTTGTAGTTCATCCTATACATAGCTAGAATAGGTTCGCCTTTTGTTTTGTCTTGGGTTTGCTTTGTTAGATTAGGTTTGTTTTGGTTTGTTTTTCTTTTCATTTTGTTTTGCTTTTGGGTTCCTAATTTCTTTCGGCTGTTGTGCCTATGCACCAGGGCTATTTTGTTTGGGATTGTCCTAAAAAATTATTTTATAAACTCTAATTAGTTGTTCAGAGTTAGGTGGTGGAATTCATTTATCTGATCTTCTTTGTACTAAGAATTAGAACCACTTATTTTAGATGCACTTTGGAATATATTTGGGTCTCACATTTCATATTGTAATAAAGAAATTTCTGGAGTTGCCTGAGGTTCTTGAGTAGTTTGGCTTGGTGAAAAAACTTATATTCTATTTCAATGCCACTATGTTCCTCATCCCTGAGCATGAGTTTCATTACTTACGAAGGTGAACAAGAAAGATCTATAAAAACAAAGAGAAAAGAGGAAAATTTTAAAAATTTGAATGGCTTCACCTTATCAGGAGTATCCTAGTATCTCTACCGGGGCTATAGATGCTTGACTAGCAGTAGAGCTATGCTTGGGAGGGACACAGTGATAACCTCGCCAGGGCTATGGAAACCTGACTAGTAGCGAGGCTCTATCCAGGTTGCTTTTAAAGTTTGAATTCTATGTAGCTTGGTCAAATGTACTCTAGTTCTCCTTACACTTACATGATAAAGATCAATGCATAATACACACACTTGGACCCTAGTATAGGAAAAGGTCTTATTACTTATGGTTTCTAAAACTTTGTTCTTAGGATTCTTGACGCAAGGATTGAAACCAGAGATTCCAGGTTCTTGATTCTAGTTTATCCTTGAAATACTCTAGAGCATTTCCCCAGCGGAGTCACAATTTGTTGTGCAGTTTTCGCACACACCCCACTGATTGTGGGGACCCTCTTTCTTTGCTTTTTGGTATTTTGGCCCTTCTTTTCTAGGGGTTTTTGCTTGGTTGGGTTTGTGCTTTAACATCCAATTTTTCCAGTTGAAGTGGCATTCTTTTGAACTATTTTGAAATTTGGAGTTTTGGCTTTATCTCAAGTTTTTCACTGTTTTCGGGAAAATCCGCATGGGCCGGATTCTCCCGGTTTCTCCCCATTATCTGAAATTGCTATTTTTGCACTGCTTTTGAGAAAGTCCGCATATCCCAGATTTCCCCGAAATACATGGCAGTGTCGAATCCCCAAAATTTGTGGTGGTGTTGAATCCCTGAAAGTCTTTTGTGGTTGTGGTTGTCTTGTCAAGTGCATTAATGGCGTTTGTGCGGAGGTCTTGGGGCTTTGATATATTGATTCTTTGAGAAGTAATTGATCATTTGAGTTTGTGCACTTGCTATCGTTTGTGCTTGTGTATTGAGGTTCTTGGTGTTTGCTGGATATTTGGATTTTCGAGGCCACTTGGATTGTGCATTTGCATTTCCTGTGTGTGGGCTATATTCGGTTTGCATTCAACGGTTGTATCTCGACTTCACCAGTTTCAACCTTTGTATTTCCATGGTATGTAGATGTGCCCTTTTCTCTGTTGGTTTCAATGGCTTTTCTTTATTTGCTCGGGGAGTCCTTCCTAGGTTTCTTGGTCTTTTTTGGATGCGCGTCATCATTAAGTGCTTTGGGGTTTTCATTTGGTGCACTAGTCTATTTTTATTGATCAGGCATGTGCGTTCTAGTCTGGTGTTGCTTCTTATTTGGGCATTGGCTTGTTGTGGTTTCATACTCTCCATTCTGGTATATAAGCAAGTTGTTTGTGCTTTCATGGTAGACATTTAAGGTTCTTGACCTAGGGCATGGCCAATCCTCTTCAAGTTTTTGTGAAGAGTGTCTTCAGTTCACATTTTATTCATCAAGGTCCCAGGTTGAGTTGGTTGCAGAGTTTTGGCCTAGACCCGGAGTGATTTGAGTCAATTTGGTGAAAGTGGAAAAGATGTAGATAGGTTTGGGTTTTCGAGGTCTTCTCAAAATTTCACTTCCCCTAGATTTCCCCGAATTTTCTATCTCCTTTTCTTTTATCACTTTATGCCGGATTTCATCTAGTTTTGCCAAAATCCGTTCCATCTAGATTTTCCCGAGTTCCGCAGTCAGGTCATTTTACTGATTTCGAACTTTGATAATGTTATATCTGGATTTCGTCAAAATCCACTCCATTCGGATTTTCTTGAATTGTCCATGTCTCATCATTTTCCCCGAGTTAGTTATAACTAGGGTTAATTTTGTCAGAATCCGTCTCCGGCGGATTCTTCCAGGTGTTTTTGGGAAATGTTGAATTTGATGGTTTTAGATGGTGGGTTTCTTGGTAATTTATTTGATTGATTTAAGGAGCTTATGCTAAGTATTCTCAATGCTTTTTCTTGTTAAGTTGATGATTTAAATGATGTTATGGGGTTTTGTATGTTTGGTTCACTGGAATCCGCCTGGTCTGGATTTTCCTGAAAATATTTGCCAGTGCAAAATCCGTGAGGGGAGCTAAATCTCGAATTTTGTGATAATGATCTTTTGTACTTGTTGCTTCTTATGGATCTAATTGTGGTTACTTTTATGTGATTACAAATAGGATCAAGATAGAATATTGTTGCTCGAGGCAAGGTAAAGGCAACCGATCCTGGTGCAGAGGCTTCTGCCATCTCGGATGCAGAAAAGGTTAAGTTGGATATAAAGAGCAGAATTCCTGAGACTAAGTTGACCTCAATTTGATCAGGGATCACAGATACGAATGTGGGCATGTGGGATTTCAAAGAATTCAAGGTTGAGATGTCAGCACCAAACCTTCCTCTATTGTCAAGGAGAATGGTGGAATCCAGGTTGGCTCATGTGGTAGGTTTCCCTTATGCAATGCAATGCTACGAGTTGGTACTTGAATGTGCCAGAAATTATGATATTGGGACATAGAGAATAATCGATCCCCAAGGAAGGATTCTTGCTAGTTTCAGTCCTGTGGCCATTGCTGCAACCTTTGACATGCCTGATAGGTCCCATGTGGTGGGCTTCGACCTGGAGGTTGCCAGGAAATATTATGAAGAGAACATTGTCAAATATCAATAGGTGGTCAACTCCTGGCTAGAGAAGCCTAAATCTCATTTCTCTAAGTTTCCTAAGCAACTATTCAGGCTGAAGTTCAAGAGGGAGTATTACAATGCTATCACCCTTCTCAGCAAGTTGGTAGGATTGAAGAGTGCAAGTGTTTTTGAAACATGGATGTTCAATGTGATTTCCAGAATAGAACAGGGGATAGACTATCAATTGGTAGGAGTTATTAGTAATATGATCCATCATCAGTTGTGTAATGTTTTGCAGACCAAGACTTTCACTATGACTTCTTACCTAGTATATTCATTGGCCAGACTTCATCCATACAAGGGATTGAGCACTAGAGATATTTGTGGGTAGGATGTTATCTATGAGGTGTATCCATAGTTGCACTTGACTGGTGGAAGCTAACGGAGGTCGAATGATGCCTTCACAATGTACATTACCATATTGCTCTAGGGTGCAGAGCATGTGAGAATCTCGGATAAGGCAAAAGAATTGATAAGGAGGTATGGAGCCTGGTTTATCTAGTTCCCAACCTTCTCATATATCAAAGTTGATGGTTTTCAGAGGGCTCCATACGAACTCCCTAGATATCCCACTAATCATGTTGTATTGTTGGAAGTCACTAGACAAATCTGTGACTTTGACAATGTTGTGAAGGGAGAAATGCACAAGACAGGTTTTGGGAACGATTTCCCTTTGAAGACAAGAATGAGTGAAGTTTGTGCCTCCATTCAGTCTGCTCATGCTTCGGAGGAGGAGATGGGTACTCTTGGGCTCTTTTTTCATTCTAAGAGAGCAAGGTTTGATGTTACTAGCAAGGCTCAAAAGAAGGCCAATAGGGATTATGGCCATAAGGCTCATATTGAAGATTACTGGATTAACCTTGTTGATGAGTTTGAGGTGAGAAAGAAGAGGTTTTCCAAGTTGCCAGTGGATTTGGTAAGATTATATAATGTAAAATCCATCCCGGACCAAGTGGAAGAAGATGGGAATGTGATCCAGGGTCATGTGTATGAGGCTGTTAAGGATAAACCAGTGGGAGAAGTTGACTTGTTAGAGGAGGAAAAGACTTATTTGGATCAAGTCATGGCCCCAATGATTAAATATACCAAAATGTGGTTAAAGCACAAAATGTTGGAGCTGGAGAGCGAGGGTGTTCCATGCACCTATGAGTTGATGGGAGACTTAGAGTATCATTCTGCTTCTAAGGCTTCACTTGAACCAGATCAAAAGGGCAAGGAGAAAGTGGATTCTCCTTTCAGAATTCAGGTAAGAGAGGTGCAGGCTAGAAAGACTATAGAGGTCGTCAAACAGAGGAGGCCTATTGCCAAGAAGAGGAAGGATGCCTCTGAGAAGGAAGTTGAGAAAAACCAAGAGGAAGAAGAGGTTGAAAGTGTCCATGCACTAATGAAGAAGAGAAGAGTCACAAGGACATCCCAGAAGGTGGAGGAAGTTCCTAGGGCTAATAGGGAAATTGAGCCACTAGTAGTAGAGGTGGAGAGATCAGGGGAAAAGACACAAGTCTATATGAGGAGATCAAGGACTCCTTCCCCAAGGGATACTATAGCCAAGGAGGGTGTTTTAGTAAGTATCCCTGTTGCTGAACAAGTTATTCCCTCCATTCCTCAAAATGTTGGTAGTGTAAGGGGAGAACTAAAACAAGACGAAAGTCCTAAGAATTTGGGTGAGGAAGAATTCCAAGAAGGAGACCTCTTTAATGCAGAGACAAAAATCGATAAGGTGGTTCAGTCCCCCTTGGTGGCACATGCAGACTCTCCTACAAGAGAACAAATAGACAAGTCTCCTCAAAAGGAGGAGGAAATACCAGCTAGGGTCCCTTCACTAGTGGAGGTTGTTGTGGAAGAACAGGTACGACAGGAAGAGAACCTATTGGTGGATGTTCGTAAAAGTCCAAATATTGAGGGGGATGTAACTATTGATTAGTAGGAGAAAGAACAAGATAAACAAGACACAGTGTCTTCTGGGTCTTCCATTCCGGATTGGCTTGAGAGGGCATTGAAGAGAAAAATGGTAATAGTGGAGGATGCTCCTCCTAATTGAGATGCCCTCATGGCTAATGTAGAGAGGGAAAAGACCAAAAAGAAGGCAAGGGTTGTATCCCGGATTGCGAGGGATGGATCAAGTAACCGGGTGGCCCACATTGCTACCCCTGCTCCAAACAAAGATAGGGATCATGTGACTGCCCAGGACTATAGTGTGCAGACTGTTGATTTGGGACATGCTACTATTGAGCAGGATATTGAAGAGTATGAGGGTTCCAGTGCAGTTATTGTGGGGAGATTGAAGAAAGCAGTAAAAACTAGGCATGAGCTAGAGAAGGAGAATGAAAAAATAAGGAAATACTTGCAAGATTTGATGAAACCTTTGCAAGCTATTGGCTCTTCCTCCTCTACTATGGGATTCTTACCCCAGGAGAAAATTTCTGAGTTAGAGAAGATGAAGGGTACTTCACATGTTGCGGTTACCTTGTTGCCAGGTGTCCAAGCTAAGGGAGATGAGGCCATTAAAGGCATATTATCCACTGGAGGGGATGCACTGAGGTCAATTTATTGGTTGAAGGCTGCATTGGCGCAGGATAATGTGGATACCAACCTCCTGCTGCAGAAGACTTCAACAGTCATGGGGTTCACTGAAGATAAATTGGTATAGTGCAAGATTCTTCCATTTCCAAGGGTTTCTGAACCTTGGGAATGGTTTGAAATCTTTCAAATGAGGCAGAGGGCCTTGAAAAAGATCCACAAGCAGGCGAGGAAAATTGAGGATTCTCTGACTAGTGTTCATGAGAGGTGCATTTCATTCTTTGAGGTCATCACTGGAAGGAAGAAGTTTGCTCCAACGCATCTCAGTTTGGAGCAACTTAGAGAATGGTGGAGAGATGTGTATGCTCCATTCAATGAAGGGACAGTTACTGAACATCAATTGGATGATGCTGCAACTTATATTGCAGTCATTGATAGGTTTTTGACCAACAAAACTGATTGGGATGGTACAGTTAGGGAGGCAAGAGAAGATATCAAAATTCTTGAGAGAAAGATTAGGGTTTTGCCTATGCCACCTATCACTGAGCTGGATAGGGTCCTGTTGGCCGTACATGGTGAAGAAGATAAATCTAAGGACAAGGATGGGGAGTGATTATATAGAGTTACATTAATATTTGTGCTTCCCATTAATTCACATGTATTGGGCTGACGTTTTGATGTCTTAGTGGTTTTGGATGAAATAGGTGCCAATGGAAAATTTCATATGGTTCGAATGTCTTTTAGGGCGACCTCTTGTAGGTCATGTTTTATTGTAAATTATAATTTGGGCCAACCTATCTTATGGATTCTCTATAAAAGTAGGCATGTTGCCTCATTTTGGATATAGAGAGAGATTAGAAAATAGATATAGAAGGATAGGTAGATCAGGAGAGAAATAGCTAAGTGATATTAGAGCAATTTAGGGTTTATTTTCAAGCAAATGTTGTAACAAAAAACTGGAATTGCTGCCATTTTTGGATGATCTAATATAAGAGGGATATTGTGTTTGGTATCTTTCTTCTGGAATTTCATCTGGCATGGTTCTTTTTATTCTATCTTTCAAATTTCTTAATGTTTATGGTTAAATGATTTGGTAATGCTTAGGGTTTCATGTTTGGAATGTTTACAGCGATCTCTATTCCATACTTTTTGCAGTTAGCTTATTGTTAGATGCTTTGTAAAGTTAGCCTGGACTTATATTTGTGCTTATTTCAATTGTGAAGGTTTGTTCATCTCAATTGATGTAGGATTGACTGAATGAATGTTTATGATTTGAAAATATTTCAATACCTTAGAAGATTGCACTATTTATGTGGAATTGCAGATTCATCTGGGTCAAGCAGAAAATAGTTTATGAGAGATCGGTCCATTTTAAGCATTTTATCCTTTTGCATTTTCAATCTTAGGGTTAGAAGTAGTTTTAAGATTATCTCTGAAACCTTTATCTTTTGTTGTTTCTTTATTATTAGAATTCCAATCAAGTTTCGAAGTATCATTTTAGTGTCTATATTTGGTAAGATTCAAAATCTAGTGTTGCTCGTAGTAAGGTCCCATTGTGATTACCAGCATTTTCACATTTATCACTGAGTTGTTTTACTGCATTGTCAAGACCTTACATTAGAGACCTTGGGGTTATGTCTTTTCCATAGAGATTTACCTTTCAAGAGAGATAAGATATTACATTATGTCTAAGTTGTTGCCGTTCAGAAAACACCATCAACACATGGTTTATGTAATGATGAGTTTTCTTGTGATGAGGATCATGATGATACTATTCTTGATCATTTTTCTATGGATATGCTTCCATGAATATGGTTCAAAAATATTCATTTTAGATCAATATTGCAGCGATGTAATTTTTATGGAAATATATATTCATGAGGTGAAAAAATGTTATGTGGTGAGTATTTGGAGCCTAGCCTTGATTTTCCATCCACCGATCATGTTACTTTGTGAATAATGATTCTCTTGAAGATAAATGGTTGGGAATTCAATGTATAAAACCTAAGCACAGTCTTATCAATGGAGTTTTTTTTATGGTGTTGATTATGATGTATGTGGATATAATTGTCTCTCTACTACCCCTAATTTCTTCTATGATGTAGCAATGGAAGTATTTATTTTATATAGAGAATATTCTAATGATAATGAGGAAGCATATTCATGTAAAAATGAAAAAGATATTTTTTGTGAGGAGCATTCAAAGTTTTTATTTCCTTCCCTTAAGGAATTCCAAATAAAGCTTAGATGGTGTGCAAGACACATTTTTATGTATTCAGAATGAGGAATTCAAACATAATTTCAAAATTGAAACTCCTTGTTTTGCTGAATATGGAGACATTGGATATGTTCATTTCTTTGACATTGATTGTCCACATGATGAAGAAATAGAAGTGTTTTTTCTTATGAGGAATTCAATGATGTAAATTCAAATGAATACATATGCTCACCTATGAGTGAATTAATCTAAGGTATTCATACTACTATAGTGGAAAGTAATTTTGATTATGAAGTTTTTTGTAGTATTAGTCATGCTTTGAAAAGGATTTGTGAAGAGTTTCATAATGGGTTATACTATGAAACTTTTGAGCCTTATCTTGAAGTGTACCCTATAGGATTAGATAATGATTCAAAAGATTAATTAGATCTTTTCATTGAATCTGAACTTGAAAGGTTTATTGACACATTGGATACTCATGAAATTGAGATCGTTTATAAAGGTTGTGATTTTCTTGTTGAATAAAATGTTGATTATGCAGACAATTTTTTTTTGCAAGTCACTAGGGCATTAGTAATACAATTGAGTTAATATATAAAGATGAATGCATTTTCCAATGTTATGCAGTTTAGTGGAATGAGGTGTATGTGTATGATTGTTCTCTTTAGCACACCTAGGGATTGCTTGCAAGATATGAAACATGATTCAATTGATCACCCAACTAATAGGTTTATGGAACAAAATTATTATGATAGTTTCAAGATTGAGTTGTAAACTAAGGATGAATTCAATGTTGTTGATGCATCTTGTTTGATGGAGTATGAAAGGTTTTATTTCTCAATTCAATAGGGTGAATATGTGATGATGCATGATATTGAATTTGTCAATATAAACTATTGCAAGAGTGGAAATTATATGGTTGGAAAAAATTTATTTGCATGTTACATGATGAGATATTTTAGTTAATACTTGATTGCAAGTTTCAAAGATGCATAAATAACATTGCTAGTAATAAGTATACAGATATGGTAACATACAAGTAGGTTATGAGAGAATGGTCAAACTAGACTTAGGAATGTCAGTAGAGAACAAAGTGTCCTACAAAGGTAAACATTAATTCTTCATTTTTGGGGGCCTCGGGCCACCAAATAAGGTTTGAAATTATGGGTTTCATTGTAGCATAAATAAATAGTTATAAGGCACCCAATGGATTTGGCACATGGTCTACATCCCAAAGAAATCTAGAATATCACCATGATTTACTAAAGTATGTATCCTTAAATAAGAGCCACTATTGGAACCTATAAATTTGATGAATTTCTAATACTTAATTTCCCTTGGATTGGTGAAAAAACCCTATTTATAAGCCCCATGGTGATAGGATTGGTTAAAAGTATTGGAATTAAAATATCCCAATCTATGAGCCATCATAAAAATTCCTTTTGCAAAAAATTATAGCTTGGTAAGAGTATGCAAACTTAGTTTCATAGAAATCATATGAGTTTTGAGGAAAATTTCAATGTATCGCCATTTTGGAGCAGGTCCAGAGGGTCTCGTAAAAAAATTCAAAATTCACAATTTTGGTAATAACCCAGTTGTTACCTTTTCCTCAATAACATATATCTTTGTTTTTTTTACTATCATAGAAGTTTTAGAGCTTGAGAAAAAAAATGGTTAAACCCATTAGAGGGCCCAATTTACAAATGAGGTCTCAAAAAAATACATTTGTTGTGAAAATTTTGGTGACATTACGAGGATCTAAATAATTGATTATAGCCCTTTCAAGTTTTTGCAACCTTTGAATGACATTTGCACCCATTGTATCAGTTTCATTGCATGGCCCATGGAGGAATTAGGTTGCCAAATTTAAATGTTTTAAAATGAATTGAGGGAGTGGATTATTGGTCTCAAATGTCTTTAACATTTCCTCTAATGCACAACATTAAGTGGATATTTTTATTTTAAACTTTAATAATTTTAATACTAAAATATAAAATTTTAAGGCATGGGCTCCGCCTAAGCTCTTAAGGACATTTTTATGCATGTGGTTAAAATTAAAACATAAAGTGAGGCTTAAAATAGTGCTAGTCAAAGTTTACTAATCTTCCATGCTACCCTGCATGGTGAGGGGGCTCTTCTTTTGGTTGAGTTTTTTAGGGAAGTAAATGTGTGTGAGGGATGTAATACAAGTCTTTATTTTTGTTGAATGGATGCTCAAACTATGGTTTTATTCTCTAGTTCCAACATCACATTGTGGGAAAAATCTTCATTGTTTGAAACCTATAAGTCTTCAATCTATTTCTACCATGAATTTTAATTGCATGGGTGGGATTTGAGGGCAGTATAAGGGCCATTTTGTGGATGAAAATCATTGAATTCACTGTTCATGGTGATGCTTAGGGCCTTTCCAATGTTGGGGAATAAAATTTAATGGTGTTATGAATGATTTTTTATTTCCAGTAATTCAAAAAATGGCCCAACAATGTTTCTCATTCCCAAGTAGTCATTTTTTTTTTAGCATGTTATAAGTATCCAGAAAGTTAAGAACACCCTTACTCAGCTGAAAATGTCCCAAAACTCATTTCCTATGCTTATGTATCAAATTGGTGAGGTTTTCAAATTTTTCAAATACCAATAATGGTAAAATATGACCCACACATACTAAAAATTAATTACAATCATTTTCAATAGTCTATAGAATAGTAAAAAATGACGAAAGAAAAATGCATGTAAAATAATTGATGAAATTCCTTTGTTTGATTCAGTTGCAGTGCATTCTTAAAATCAAATTTATGATGGATTTGGTTTTTAGTGACTATTGAAACAGTGTGGTCCACTATCAATTCTCACATTCAAAAGGCTAAATGGAGGAAGAACATGATGTATTATTTTGTATGATACATATATTTGAATATGTGGTAAAGCTAAAAGTTGAATGTGAGGAAAACTATTTGATAAATTGTCAAACCAACTATACAAAGGAAAATGAAAGCTCTAAGGAGTAAAATGCTAAGTAAAAACATGTTTTAACTACTAGTGTGTGGGGAAAAGGCTTGAAAGTAAAAAAATTCACCTACAACTTGGTAAAATGCAAAAGTAAACCAATTTTTACTTGTAGGTGAAAAAGTTGCACGGGATTGCAAATAGAATGGTAATAACAAAATTTAGTTGCAAATATGGGGGAAGGATAAGTGTAAAATGACATATTTTAGATGCCAGTAAGTTGTAGGATCAAGGGCTAGATATGTTGCCAGGTTTCATTTTTAAGGGAAATCTAAGTTTTCTCCTCTTCTTTAAAATGAAAATTTTATCTCATTTGTAGGGGTTCTCAAAGTTAGAAAAACAGAGCTTTGTAGGAGAAATATTAATTTAGAATTGTTTCATAGTTTTATGTTTGTGAATTATAATTCTTCTATGGCAAGAATTGTAATTTTTTAATTTGATGTACATGAAAACATACTAGTCTATGTAATTGTCTCTAGCTTATAATGTAAAAAATTTATTTGAATAATGCAATCAAGGGTTGTGATATTATCCAACATTCATTTGCAATGTTGAACAAATTTTTATGTTAGTAGCTACACAAAGAGCAGTGTAGTTTATTTCATAGGAAATAGTTATAATGTTTACATTGTAGGGGGACTAATAAGTGGATTTATATGACTAAGTCATTAGCAGGTCAAGTTAATATAAGGTAGTAATATTTATTTAGATTGATCATCATGTATAAGCGTGAATTTGCACCCCTAACACAAATTCCATTTTACCCCCTTGCACTCTAGAAAACCTAAGGCAGAGGCTTAATCCCACTTAAAATCATTGTCCACATCACACTTGATGCCTATTTTGTGTGTCGGTGGGAGTGTTTCTGTCAGGGAGGCCCGCGTGGCATGGAGACGTTTACGCAACGCGCTTATGTCCCTGGTAGATTCCTACGGTTGGATTCTGCAAAGATGTTACACTTTCGATTGGAAGTCGAAGAGTAACGCCTCTCTTCGGTTGGCTGACTCGAATATGGTCATTTTTCATCCTTTTCCTTCATATTCTTCACTCTCTCATCCATTCATAATTTTTTGGAAGTTTGGAAGAAGTTTTGCAAGATCATTTGAGCATTCTCTCCATTCCATTCATTCACTTCAAGCTTTGTAGCAACATTTTACACTCCATTGCATCAATCTACCGCTCCATCACTCTGATAGTGCAAGCACAAGACAAACACCATTACAATAGAGGCTTGAGTTCCTCTCATTTTCTCCTCCATAAGCCTTGAGTGCTTTGTACGGAGGTCGTAAGCTCCTCTCATCTCCTCTATCATCTTTGGTTGAGTAAGCATGTACTATTTTTAGTGTATTTTGTTGACGTATCTTGTATTCCCTTCATTATCTTTATTCCTATCATTGCAAGCTTGGTTGTTTGTGGAGGTGGAAACACCAAAACATGCTCTGACTGAGGTAGGCCCCTAAAGAGCCCCGACATTTCCCCCTTTTTCTATGTGCAAGAGGAGAGATCTCGAAGCAAGCCGGTGAGAGGATTGTTGTACTAAATTATCTTTGTCACCCTTGCAGTAATATATTTCTTTTATCACATTCATATTTATGTTTCATTCTTCTTAATCTCATTTTGTTGTTCAAAAAACCTCTAAACTAGGTTAGCAGTCCTTTCTTGAGGATTTAACCTCGTCTCTTTGGTTTTATAGCCATACGGACGCCAACGCGCATGTGAGACGCCAGTGCACCACGTTGTCATCCTAAAACCATGCTTTTTCCTTTGACAGAGAGCTATCTAAGACGTAGAGTTGACCTTAAACCATGAATCACCTAGTCTCCCTTCAATTCTCAAGATTGTAGAGTGATCAAAGTACCTATAGTCTTCATCATTCCCATTCCCCCTATCCTAATCATCCTTTCAACTGAGGTAAGTTAGGGCAGCCTTTCCGCTCTTGGCCTTTCGTGACCTAGGGCCTTGAAGTGGTTGGTCCCCCTCTCTTACATTTTTTATGAACTGACATGAACCATTTTTGGTTTCATTTTGCGATACTGAAAGCTCATTTCCTTGTATCCTAAGAGTGTTATAGGTGTGAGTGTTGTGATTCTCTCGCCTCGCAACACAACCTGCGACCCCTAGAAGGCGTAGTTGGAAGGTTCCAAATTATTGCATAACGAAATCTTAATTGGGTCACTACCTTATCTCATAAATCTTAGGAGGCTCTATAGAAATACTATTTGGTGTGCACGATGCCCTCTGTAATACCCCTCTATTTTTCTCTTTTGATGTGATGGTGATTTATTCTAATGTATCATTGCAACATGCTTTAGATCAGCATTGTGAATATTTGAATTAATGATGCTTTATGTTTGGATAATATTATTGATGTTAGATTCGTCAGTTTGTAACACTGTATTGGTGAAGGGGACGGGATTGTACCACTCGCTTGTGAGCGCCCTGCGATTCTATGATTCCCTCTTCACGGTGTGTTTTATATGATGCAAGTATACATGTGTGATATTCTATTGTTCGCAGGTTAACAGGTACAGGACATTGACTCCACCCGATTTCACGGGGTTGAGCGTGTCCATTGCCCAACGGCATTCGATTGGGAGATAGTAGCTAGGTTTTCCATGCCAAGCCATCACCCTAGTCTTGAGTGTGTCGTCAGTTGTAGTCCGGTTCAATTGTTTGTTATTTTTCTCTTGCTTTGATCTTATTAAATTGCAAGTTAGAAAAGTTAAATAAATGGCCTATGTAGTTAAATTGTTGATTTAATTAATCTGGTTATATTGTGAAAAATGTTATTTTATTTATTGATTAATTTAATGTAATTAATAAAATAATTAAATCTTGGATTAGATTTATTTTATTAATTAATTAAATTAATTATGTTGAACTGAAGTTAATTAAGCATTTTGGAAATTATAGATTTTTTGAATTTAAATTAAGTTGGAAATTTTGAAAAAGGTTTAAATTTCATTTTTGAAAATTAGAAAATGCAAAAATTGGAAAATAGAGTTATTTGGAGATATTTTCAGAAGTTTGATTTTGGGGTTGAGGAGATATTTTTTTATTTTGGTTATTATTTGGATTTTGGGTAAAATTTTAAAAGATGGATGAAAGATGAGAAAAATGGAGAAGGGAAAGGATTTTTGGTTTTGGGGGTTTTGGATTTGTTGGGAGGAACTAAAATCTAAAGGAGAATGATTGCACCCTTTTGGATCTTTTCAAATTTCTGGAAACTAGGTTCTTTTGATTCAATTTAAAAGTTACATATTTGAAATGTTGTTTGCAATTCATGTTTGGAAAAATTCAAAAAAAAAAAAAGAATTTTGATGAAAACCCATGTTGAATCTAGTTTTAAAATCTTTAAAAACCTTGTTTTGGAAATGAAAATTCTAAAGAAAATTTATGTTCTTGGTTGTAATTGATCATTTAAATTACTATTTGCTCAATTAATTCTGTAAATTTTCTTGTGAGAAAAATAAAATATATATATATATATATATATATATGTTTAAATATATACAAAAATGTATATACATACTTATATATACATATATTATTTGTGTTTTATTATGAGCTCATGTTGTTATTGGTTTAAGTAGAAAAACCCCTCCTTTGAAAAATTGATTTTCGGATTTTTTTTTTTTAAATCCGCAGGAAAATAAAACTATAAAAAATAAAAAATAAAGAAAGAAAGAACCCGAAGGGTTTGGGGGGGAAAGACTATGGGAGGCGCTGCCCCCACCGCCGCCCCCATACAAGGGACGATTGTGGAGGTAGAGCCTCCTCTGCAACCCCATCCCCGCTCCCCCACAGTCGCCTAAGCATGTCGCCCACATATTGGTGGGTCGGTTGTGCTTACCATAGTCACACCACCAATGGTCGGCCATGCTAAAAACATGCCTATGCTAAAAACATCGCAGCCCTTCCAAAGTGCGGCCAAGGAAAAAAAACAAAACCGCTGCCCTCTGCCCTAAATTTCATGTACGTGGCCCGAGGCGTAATCCGCCCTAATATCTTTTGGTTTTTTTTTAAATAAAATATATGTATATATATATATTTTTTTTAATATTATATTTTATAATATTAAATATTGTTTAATAATATTTGATATTATATTTTATAATGTTAAAATGTTAATATTTATTGTTAATATGTAGACATAAAATATTTTAAATATTATATTTTATATTTTATAATATTAAGATATTGTTAAATAATATTTTAAATATTATATTTTATAATATTAAAATATTAATTTACATTAAAAGGTGTTTTTAATTAGTGGCATGTGTAATATAATTGAGAAAATTGTATAGCTAAATGCTATAGTCAAATTATGGAATTTTTTTATTTAGAATAATATATTTGAAAAGGCAACATTGGTGTTAAGAGTAATATATTTTTATATCGTGATTAATTAATTTTAAAATGATTTATTTTAAATCGAAGGAGTAAAGGTTATTTTATTATTATTATTTGCAATCAATTAAGGATTAAATATTTGATTCTAAAATAATAGATGAATTAATGGATTTTAAAGTAATATATGTTTTGGAAAAGGGGAAACAGTTATTTATTTCAAAACGATATTTTCTGAATGATTGAAATAAATGTATATTTTTATATTGAATTAAAAACAATTGGAGAATGAAACATTTGGTGTATATTTCATCTTTTTCTAAAAGAGACATTGTTCAAACTCAATTTTATTAAACGCAATAAAGTGTCGAAGGTTAACTAAGAGTGGATTTAGGAAATCTGAAGTAGATTCAACCCTGATTAAATAGTTTATTTAAATGTAATTCCTTATGTTGTTGCTTTGGGGGAATTAACTAGAAAAGGTGGTTTAGTCTTCCAGATAGGGTTTTAAAGATGTGGGTTGTCGTATCATGTATCAACCCGTTTGGAATGATGAGGTAAATGTTTATTTCAGTATTATTTAAAAGCAATTAAGGAATTAAATACTTTGATTAAATTGTCTTCCTTTGCCTGAAAGAGGCGTTATTTAATTAGTTTCTTTAAGATAATTAACTACTGAGTTATATTAAGGAAGTGGATTTAAGGTATCCAAAATTAGTTTATTCCTCACAAATTCTTGTGTGATTGATTCCTCTATGTCATGTTTGAGGATGTGGGTAAATTGTGTCTTTATTATGTAAGTCTTCTAGAGCTTCGGGGTTGTCGCTTTGTGAGGTCAACAGTTTGTTAATCCCTTGGTTAGTGCTTGAGGTTATGTCAGTTTTATTACCCAGTTATCACAAACGGGGATGCTTTGTGCCTCCTGCGAAAGGAGTGGATTTTGTGTTCGTGGCTCCTTGTATGGAGTGGCATTGATATCATTGTTACTTCCTGAGTTGGAGTGGGTTCTTTTTATGTTTCCTCCTAGAGTTGGAGTGGTCGTGTCATCTTGTTGTACGCACTTGGGTTTCCATTGTGTTTGGTTATGTCTGGTTTGTTGTCAAGTAGGAGAATGACTTTCGTTAGGGGCCAAAACCATGAGAGGTAAACTAGGTAACCTGCGAAGGTAGCTTATTCGAGTGATAACTATAGCATTGTGATTTATGTTAGTAATGTTATGGTGTACTTATAGTTGGTACCTGATTGTTTTGTGTATGGCTTTCTTAACATACCTGATCTGTTATTTCTAGAAGTAATGTAACCATGTTAGAGTTGTACTTGAGTGTACTTGTGATGTATTTCACTTGTACATATGTTGAACTTGAGTTGTACTTATGTGGTGCAAGTGATTGGTTGTGTTAGTTTGGTTTAGTTATGTTCTAGCTTGTGTCTAGAGGTAGATGGCCTTGTCTAGGATTCCTTGTTACTATCTCCTAGCATGGGGGGTGGGCCTTCGGGTACCACTTGGTTGGGTGGCATGCACCTTACTCCGTTGGGCTTCCTTCTTGTTCGTGTTGATGAGATTTCCAGTTGGAGAGCTCGTGAGATCCAGTTATTTTTGTGCTTTATTCATTTCAGATAATCTTGTAATTTATTACCCTTCTTTGTATTCAAGGTGGAAGTTGTAATATTCAATCATGCTTTCGGTTTTGCCTCATTTAGGGAATGAGAGTTTTAACCTTATTGTTAATGGGATCTTATGGTATCTTATTTTCTTTGATGAATTTATCCTGTATGGAATGCTTGTGTTCTTAATTTCTTAAGTAATTAAATGTTGTGGTTTCATTTTGTTAATGTTGTTCATGGGTTATTAATTAATCTCAGTCTCATAACCTTAGAGGTTGTTGCAATGTGTTGTGAACTTGCATATTAATTGTACTTTAAAAAAAAAATAGTACATTTGTTTAGTTAATTGCAACTTCCTCTAGGGTTGCATGGCGGGGTGTTACAACCTCTCTCCTAACTTAGCCTATTCCCTCTGTGCAGACTGTGAGTAGTGGTACTAATATAACCTTCACTTCATAGGACCTACCAGTGGTCATCAATAGAGATCCATCTCCTCTTTACATTCCTGCAAGGATAAATGGGAATACTATAGAAGGTGTTCTTGTTGATCTAACATCTCAAGTGAATATCATAACTGAGGAGATCATGTTGATTAACTTCCTACACAAGGATGGGTATGATCCACCTAAGAGTATTATGCACGCACACGAAGGAATTTTTGTACCTCCTATAGGAAGTGTCATCCTATTGGTCCTCGTTGGGACTAAATCTGTGAGCCTTAGGTTTGAAATCATCCTAGGGTCTGAAGTCTTCAGATTAAAGCTAGGTATCCCCTGGCTAGTAGCTATGAACACAATTCCCTCGGTTGTGCACAAATGCCTAAAGTTTGTTCATGGAGGTTCGGTACATGTTTTCCATGAAACCAGTTATAGACCATTGGTTTTCGTGGTAGCTATACCCTAGATTAATTTTGGCCTATGTCTCTTGGTCCTCTCCCACCTAGGAAGGACCTCCTATACCATACATATCAAAACTATAAGAAAGGGTGTGCTAGGCCGAAAGTGAGGTTCCCTCCTTCACCTTATGCTATTTTTCATATAGCTTGCTTAAAAGTTGAAAGTGATGTCACCAACGTGCATAGAAGAGAAGAAGAGAAGTGGTCTCGAGATCCTCCTTCTTCCCCTTCTTCTTCTCAGTTTGATGCTTCCTCTCACCTTGACATGGTGCCATATGCTTCTATCTCACACTTACAAGAGAATCCCATGGTGCTCGCTTAGTGAAAGGCCAAGAGTCTTGCATTTGAGCTTCCTGTCTTACCCATGGATCCTAGGCCCATTCAGTATGGAAGATAGAAAGCCCCTCATAGAGAGTCCTCTCTATCTCGGCCTTTGTGGCCTCTTACTATTCCTATCCTCAAAATAGTGAATGGGAAGAGGCCTGCTACCGAGGCACTAGAGTCGATTCCTCCCACCATTTCTAAACCTTCCCCTTTTGTTCCCATTCAAGAGTCTTTCCTTCCACTGGAAACAGTTGTGGAAGAAACTCCAATGGTTGAGCAGAACCCTTCCATCCCTTTGCAAGCTCCAACTTCTGGTTCGAAAAGTCGTAGAAACCACCTTGCCTACGAGCGCAAGTGTCAACGAAAGGCTCTGCTGGCTGAGCAAGATTCCTCACAGAAGGAGGAGGAGAAGACAAAACCTCCTGTTGTGTCCTCCACTTCCCCCTCTTCTACCTCTAATCTAACTATTTCTAAATCTCTTCCGGCTCCCGTTGTGAGCACACATGCGCCTGGAAAGCTGCAAGTGTTTATCGCTCCTTCAATGGAGCCGCCCCTGCTGACCTCTATTCCAAATGTCTTGCCTTTCCCAAAGCCCATGGATATGGTTAATACTTCGGTCATATCTATCGTGGTTCTTTCCTCTTCTCCTTCAACCCTCCTTGCTTCATCTGTGGGTAGTTCACCTCCTCCGATGAAGAAGAAGGTAGAGCATCGTCCCTCCAACAAGGGAGGAGGTAAGAAGAGCCCACCTTCTCTGAAAGGTGGCCCCAAGCTGACTTTTTCTATCCTAGTGATGAAACTAGTCTCGACCTCCCTCGATTTTTTCACCACTCCCAAGTCTCTCAGTGAGCCTAGCAATGAACCTCAGGTACAAACTCCTTCATTCACCGAGGTTAAACATGGCATTCCCATCAAGTGTATGTTCGACTTGGTGGATGAATTTCTGACCTTGTCAGCAATATTCGCAAGGTCATTGACCTTAGACCCACAAGAGCTGCGTGATGGAGACCTCACTGGCCCCTCTACCTTGGCCCTTGTTGCGAGAAGATCAAAATCCCCTCCCCTTAACCTTACACCATTACAGGCTCATCATCCTCCCCCCTACAATGCTCTACAGTGGGAAGCTAACAACCTCTTGGTTGACTAGTGTTAGGGGGAGACCCTCTTATTGATCTTTAGATTAAATGTGTGTGTGTGTGTTGTAACGTTTTCCCCCGTAATCGTGCTATATGTGCCTAGATGACCCTCATCACCCCTATTGGTGCTTGGATACAGGTGTGGTGTTTATATTAAACCTTCCTCTATGTGTATCTTCAATCTTCCATGTTTGTGATTAACTTTTAGTAAATTGGGGATGATGCAAAGCATCAGGAGCATTTAGGCCTTCCTCCATGTTGACCCAATTTTGTATTTGTACTTTTTCTTTCATGCATTCTTCCTGGTCTGGTTGGAGATTGATGATTTTTTTCCTCTCACCGCAGTTACCCACTAATAAATAAAGGCAGATCTGACCCCATGAAACCAAATCTCCTTGTGCCCTTTGTGTGTGATCTCTTTTATTTTACCTTTCTCTTTATCTTTCTCTTTTCTTTGCTTGATTTTTCCCTCTTATGTGTGACAACACTACTTCTACATTACTTGGTATTTAGAAAATGTATTCATTGTCAAGCGAATCTTTTCTCAAGACCCCTCACACAATTCTTCATTAGAATTGCATTCTCAACTTGAAACCCCAATGGAAAATTTTTCCTTCATCATGGGTTCATAAAGAAAGGACTTGGAAACCCTCCTTTCAAGTGGGAACGGTCTTATTCTTCCCCTCGCAAGCATGCATCTCCTTCCTTCTAAGTTCCTTGATGAAGTGAACATATTTCGAAAGGATTCCTTGATGATGAAACAATTCAAGAAAGAAGACGGTAGCTTTTGGATATCATGTCCCTTGATTGGACCCCTCCCTTTCATGTTGGCTTACCAAGGGGTCCCTCCTAAAGATTTCAGAAAAATTCTATGGTTTCTAGCCTGGGGCTAGCTTGACTAGACCAGTTTCATATCCTTGCATCTAGCTTGGGGGCAACCTAACTAGACCAGTTTTACTTCTTTGTGTCTAGTCTGGGGGTAGCCCGACTAGACCTACTTCACATCCTTACATCTAGCTTGGGGGCATCCCGACTAGACTTCACTTTTCAAATAGTGTGTCCCTTGAGTGGACCCTCCTTCATTTTGAAGGGTTCCCGAGGGACCCCTTTGAAAGTCTTACAACTTAGCGATGGTCTGTGTGACTATCTATTCATTGGCCTACACGACCACTTCTTGATGTGTTCTATCTGCGGATAAACATGTCACCCTCTTTGACTCTATGGAGTCTCCTTTTCTCAGTCTCCCTCATGTGAGAATTCTTGGGGGATACCTTCCTTGCAGGTTTGTGGGTCTGTAAGGTGCATTTATTGATTTCCTTCATGTGAGAGTTCTTGAAGGATAACTCCCTTGCAGGACCATGAGCCTGTGAGGCGCTTTCATACTTCAACTTTGTATTTATGTGGAACTATGAAGTCCTTTCCTACACTTCTGAGTTCACCAGACCGTACTCTGCTTCCTCGTCGGTTTAGGTATACTTCTCTTACTTTTTTACTTCCTTACTACTCTACTTTACCGAAGCACTCATCAGTACTCGTGCTCACTAAAGTGGGGGAAAAATGTATAAGCATGAATTTGCAACCCTAATGCAAATTCCCTTTTACCCCCTTGCATTTTAGAAAACCTAAGGCAGAGGCTTAATTCCACTTAAGCCCATTTTCCACATCATACTTGATGCTTGTTTTGTGTGTCGGTAGGGGCGTTTATGTTGGGGACACCCACATAGTGTGCAGATGTCCACATGTCGCGCTTATGTCCCTAGCAAATTCTCGTGACGAGAGTCTGTAGAGACGTTACACTTTCGATTGGAACTTGAAGAGTAACACCTATCTTTGACTGGCCGACCTGAATATGGTCGTTTTTCATCCTTTTCCTTCATATTCTTCACTCTCATCCATTCAGAAGTTTTTGGAATTTTGGAAGAATTTTTGCAAGATCATTTGAGCATTCTCTCCATTTCATTCATTCAATTCAAGCTTTGTAGCAGCATTTTACACTCCATTGCAGCAATCTACCACTCCATCACTCCGATAGTGCGAGCACAAGACAAACACCATTGCAGCAGAGGCTTGAGTTCCTCTCATTTTCTCTTCCACAAGCCTTGAGCACTTTGGATGAAGGTGGTAAGCTCCTCTCATCTCCTCTATCATCTTTGGTTGAGTAAGCACGTACTATTTGTAGTGTCTTTTGTTTACGTAGCTTGTATTCCCTTCTTTATCTTTATTCTTATCATTGCAAACTTGGTTGTTCATGGATGTGGAAACACCAAAACGAGGTCTGACTGAAGCAGGCCCCTAAATAGCCCCAACATTTCCCCCTTTTTCTATGTGTAGGAGGAGAGATCTCGAAGCAAGTTGGTGAGAGGATTGTTGTACAAAATTATCTTCATCACTCTTACAGTAATATATTTCTTTTATCACATTCGTATTTGTGTTTTATTCTTCTTAACCTCATTTTGTTGTTCAAAAAACCTTTAAACTAGGTTAGCAGTCCTTTCCTGAGGATTTAACCTCATCTTTTTGGTTTTCTGGTTGTACGGATGCCAGTGTGTCGCGCTGTCATCCCGGAACCACGCTTATGTCCTCTGGAAAAGAGTTATCTGAGACGTCGATTTGACCTTAAAAAGTGACTCACCTAGTCTCCCTTCAATTCTTAGGATTGTAGAGTGATCAAAGGACCTATAGTCTTCATCATTCTCATCCCCCCTATCCTAATCATCCTTGCAACTGAGGTAAGTTAGGGTAGCCTTTTTTCTCTTGGCCTTTCATGACCTGGGGCCTTGTAGTGGTTGGTCCCCCTCTCTTACACATCATAACATGTTTAATGTTGTAATAGAATTCTTCACATTGAATTGTCACTTTGTAGCCCCTAATATACATTGCTCTGATGTTGTTCTTTTCTCCCATTCTAAAAAATTACATCTAAAATTTCAAATTAATTTCCAATTCATCTTAATTTATTTGAAATTATATTCTTAGCTTCATATGAGAGTTGAAATGAGAATAAGGGATGTATTATTCATGAATTTAGTCATAAAAACCCTTTTTATTTTGTGTGAAGTTTATTTGTTGGACACTGTGTTGCACCAGTAGCCGAATATCTACATATATTATCATTAAGGGTGACCACTCTAGGTTTTATAGAGATTGAAGTGGAAGGGAGAAAAGTGCAAGATAAACATCTCATTCATTGGCCACTAATATGGGGTTCCTGACAATAGGACTCAACTAATCTTTAGATAAACCTACACAATTAGTTGGAGAAACCAACACTAGCCATGGAACAAAATTGAATGAAGCAATAGGAATACCAACACCATATTGAAAGAAGTTCTGAAGTTGGGGATTGGGTTTTCTTGAGATTGCAATCTTATTGTGCATGTAATCCATGTTTTTGAATATTTTCTGTTGTTGGATTTTTTTCATGGGCATGCTCAAAGGTCAAGCATATTTTATATTGGCATCTTCATTTTTTTGGGGTTTTTCATTTTCAAAGTTTTGTCTAAGTATGGCTCTCTTTGTAAGCTCCACGTGGCTCCCCCACGCTCATTCTTGATAAAGGAAATCCCGCCATCCCTTGGAAGTAGCACCAGCAAGCCACATGGTGGCTTCATGTGTTATTGATAAAAGTAAAATTTAGAAAGGCTTTTAAGAAGTGCTTTCTCCTCAGCCTACCACATGTTGTCCCAACACTCATTTTGTGAACTACTCAATCCTCAGTCACTCTTGTCTTCCTCTACTGGTTGGGAAATTAGTGAATAAAGGCCCCCGATGTAGATTATTTTGAAAAGAGTGGAGCTTCCGGGTTTTCTTTGGTTTTAAATGGTACGCCATTAGCTAATTTATTAAATTAAAGGAACCACAAGATGAATCCATATTTAAATGGAATTATTTTATCCACATGGCATCTTGGCATTTGGCTAAATCAATTATTTTCTTGTCAAAAGTTAAAGATGGGACATGTTTGTCGTATTTGTGCCCTATTTCCAATAAAAGCTTCAAGATTAGCTTGAGGATGTACATGTGTTGTCATGGAAATTTATCTTTGTAGTAGGGTAATCACAATACATTAAGGTCATACCATACCTAGATTTTAAAACCACCTACATAATGGCATTTGCATACCTGGGTCGAGGCACTCCCCTTTCACTTAGATAGTTACAATGACCCCATCATAAAGATGCATTGTTAGCTGAAAACCTATATATAGAGATTGGTCTTGAGTTTTTTAATAGCTAGCCAGAAAGAATATTCTAGAATATAAAATTAGGAAGATAGAATGTAATTTAAGAATACTATATAAGGTCCACATCCCATATTGTAAATATAAGTAGGTAAGAAGGTTTATTCACTAATAAGTAGAGAGAAAGAAATAGGAATAGATAATAGAAGATAAATTTGTATAAGATTGACTATAACAGAGATATAAGAAATATAATAAGAGACTATAAATTTTGATATTTATTATGTGTGTGTGCTTTTTATTATGATTTACAACTAGTATTGGGGTTCAGAATATCCTATGGTGTCACCTCAATAGGACCTATTTCAGGGTTATAAACTACAACTAGCAAAGATCTTTTGGCAACAAAACTTTGTTATGTATCCCTCAGATTTATCACTAATATTGGTTCCATTGTTGGGACCCCGGTTAGGCTTTGTTGAGGCTTGCTAAAAATTATTGAAAATACTAAAACTTTTACTAGACCAAACAACTAATGAAAAAATAAAGATAATTGATTAAAATCTCATCTTCTTGACTTCTACCTTGTGAGAGGGGGTTAGGCACCAAAGGGATGGGAAATGTGTTGCAAGTATGAAGGTTTTGTCATTGATGTCAATTGGTTAACTGGTTTTCAACTAGTTATTGTTGTCATTGATGTCATGAAAGTTGGATATCGGTTGTATGTGTCGAGGATATTGAGAAAATTGTAATAAAGAAGGTTTGCAAGTATTCACTGTTTGCTCTGAGTTTTGCTCCAAGATTTGTTGCTATACTAGTAAGGATCTAAGGTATTGTTCATGGTTGTTGGAAGTTTCTATATCTAGAATTTGGGCTTCTAGATCATTGTACAATGCAAGATATTTTCACCAGTTGTGATTTGTGCTTTTTTGTGTACCTAGTCGAGGTTTGGGAGAAATGTAGTTGCTCCAGATTTCTTCTTGTTTAGGTTTTATGACTTGCAGTTCTTAGGATAATTTGCTGAGGTCGTGTTCAAGTGAAATTTTTTATCTGGAAGATTGGATCATGTTAAGATTGTGTGTGCTTAATTGATTTATGTGTTTTACACAATTATTGGACGACCTTGTGTTAAACACTACTTGCAAAACTATTGGAACTATGTTGAAGCGTGTTGGGACTTATTTAGGTCCTCATTTAGTGTGTGTTTGGGTTTCCCTCATTCTAATTCCATTGTAGAATACTTTGGCACTGACCTAATTTTAATTTGTAAATACAAATGATGTGTGGCAGACCTTGGATGAGTTTCAACGTTGAAGACGGTATAAACACAAGTTGAGTCTATATTTGTGAAAGTGGAATGCAATCAAGATAGATTTAAGATAGATGTGAAATAGTATGTGTGTGTGATGCGATTTTGAGTAGATCAATGTGAAATCTAATTGTTGAGTTTCTAGAGGCAGTGAATTGAAGGTGTACTCTATCATTCAAGCATATTTGTAAGTGTGTGAGCGAATTGTGGTGGAAATATCAATTGCATTGAGATATTTTTTTCTCTTTTTAACTAATCTCTTCTATCTTCTTTGTAATTTTGTGGTAGTGAGCCCTCTGAGTGGTTAACCCTTGTTGGACAGTGAGTCTTATTTCAGACAGTAAGTCCTATTTTGGCAGTGAGCCTTTGTATTTGGTTTTGATATTCTCTATATTGTGAGCTAATCCTCACCATTTTTTTTCTCTCATTAGGTTTTCCACGTAAATTTGGTGTTTTTGTGTGTTTATTTTTACTTCTTTTAGTTTTTTCTTTTGCACTTAATCATTAATCACATTAACAGAGTAAAGGATTTGTGAATGATAATTGATCTAATCTCCAGTGCAAGTTTTAAAGGTTAAATTTGATACAATTTATTCACCCCCCTATCATTTGTCTTGTTCAACAATTGGTATCAAAGCTTGGTTCCTTGGAGAAGAGCTTAACTGCTTAAGGAAGGTCCAATATGGTGAGAAAGATCACTATTGAGTGTCCTAGGTTCAATGTGACTGACTATGCCTTCTGGAAGATAAAGATGGAAGGATATCTGGAATATTGTGGATATGATGTTAAGAAAGATTATAAGATTTCATACACTACTCCTACTAATGGTCTAAGTACAACTGATGAAATCAAGGCACATGAAGTGAACAATAAGGAAAAGTTCATTTTGAAGAGTAGTCTTTCACATTTTGAATTGATTAGAGTCCAAAATCTAAAGATTGCTAAAGAGGTCTAGGATACATTAGAAAATATTCATGGAGATAAAAAGGTCAAACTAGAAAATCTATTAAATTTGGAGGAGTAATTTGAAATTTTGCATATGTCTAAAGATGAGAACATTAAATCCTTTGTATAGAGAGTGGATGAGCTAGTAGGTAGAATGTGAGGACTTGGTGCTATAGTGGATGAATCCAGGATAGTAAATAAGATTCTTATAACTCTCCCTAATGTATACAGTGAAAAGGTATCTGCTATCAAGAATAATTTGTATATTACAAAACTTATACTAAATATCAGTTATTGGGTACTCTAACATCATATGAAATGAGAAATACTAGCTTGAGAAATGGATCAAAGTCATAAACTACTTTTAGGGCTACAAGAGATGAATATTTGGATGAAGTAGAAGCTTACTTTGTGAGATGGATGAAAAGGGATCCAGTAAGTATGAAGGTAAGTAACCTTTTAAATGTTTTATTTGTGGAGGAATAGGTCATTATGCTTTGAGATATTCAAAAAGAGCTCATAAGAATAAATATAGAATGAGAAAATAGAACAAAGATAAGATGATTAAGAGAGCATATTATGCAAATGAAGATGCTGGTATTTCTAATGAAGAATATGATTATGGAGATTTTGATGATAATGATTTTTTGTTCTTGGCTATAAAAGATGAATCTATTTCTGCTAATACTGAGAGACAGGTGAAGGAAAGTGATCTGAAGAAATTTGAAGATACTGTGATCTCTACCCTTCATGCTAAACAAGAAAAAAACTACTGGGTTTTGACAATGGTTGTTCACATAACATGATTGGTGATAAGAGTAAGTTTTTTAAACTTGAAAATTATGATGGAGGCTTGGTTAAGTTTGGAGATGATACTAGTGCTAAGATTTATGGGATTGGTTTGGTCAGTTTTGATGGAAAGTGTAATACTGATGATGTCTACTAAGTTAAGGGTTTAAGGCATAATCTCTTGAGTGTTGGAAAAATGTGTAGTAAAGGATATAATATTGTATTCAATGATGAGAGATGTGAAATCAGGAAAGGATCCGGAATAGTGATTCTTGTTGGTAAGAAGTATGAAGAAAATATTTATCAACTTAAGGGTGTTGATGGGCATTGTTTTATGTCTCAGATTAATGACAGTTGGTTATGGAACCAAAGGATGTGTCATATGAACTTTGATAATATAATAAGAATCAAGAATTAGTGTTGTACAAGTTGTGAGAGATTTTTTGAGGATTACAAAGCCTGTTAATGTTATTTGCAAGGATTGTCAATTTGGAAAGCAAGCTAGAAATTGTTTTAGGTCGAAGGAACAATCTACTACCGAACAATTGGATTTGATTCATATATATATTTGTGTTCCTACAAGAGTGATAAGTCTACAAGGTGATAGGTATTTTATGCTTCTGATTGATGATTACTCTAGATATACATGGGTTACTTTTCTTAGAGAGAAATCAGATGCATTAGAAAGGTTCGAGGCATTTAAGGCTATGGCTGAGAATGAAGAAAAATTGAGATTAAATGTTTGAGGTCTAATAGAGGTTTTGAATTAACCTCTAATGAGTTTAACATGTTTTGTGAAGGTCATGGAATAAAAAAAAAGTTATGTGCTCCTAGAAATCCTCAACGGAATGGAGTTGTTAAAACAAAAAAATAGAACAATTCAAGAAGCTGCTAGATAAATTATTACAGAGGTAGGTCTACCATAAGTATACTGGAGAGAAGTTATTCACACTGCTATTTATGTGTTCAATCGAGTTCAAGAAAAATCTAATAGTAATAAGACCCCCTATGAGCTATGGTGTGGAAGAATTTCTACTGTCAAGTATTTCAAGGTATTTGGAAGAAAATGTTATATCATAAGGGATGAAGAAAATTTAGGGAATTTTGATGCTAGATGTGATGAGGATATCTTCCTTGGATACTCTACTAGAAGAAAAGCTTACATATGTTTCAATAAAAAACTAAGAAATATTGTAGAAATCACAAATGTTAAGGTGGATGAAGTGTTGAAGGATTAAATTGAAATTGATGAATATGTATTGGATGAGCCTAATTACAGATAAGTAGAATAAGTTATGGAAGAACAAGAAAATAAAAATGAAGAAGAAGATCAGGTGGTGTCCCCAAAGACACCTAAATATGTGCAAAAGAATCATTCAAAAGATAAAATCATTGGAGACAAAAGAAAAGGAGTGTTGAAAAGCAGTAGAGCTACTTCTGAAATAAATTTGTGTTTACTTTCTGAAGTTGAACCTAAGACAGTGAGTGAGCATGCAAAGATGAGCATTGGATGAAAGAAATGGAAGAAGAACTTATGCAGATTGAGAAGAATCAAACTTGGTAATTGGTCCCTAGACGAACAGATCAAAACATAATTGGATCAAAAATGGGTATTCAGAAACAAGTTGAATGAGAATGGAGTAGTTAGAAATAAAGCAAGGCTTGTGTGTAAGGGTTACTCACAAGTAGAAGGTATATATTTTCAGGAGACCTTTGGTCTGATGGAAAGGATTGAAGTTATCAGAATGTTTTTAGCATTTTTTTCTTACAAATATTTTAAACTTTATCAGATGGATGCAAATTCTACATTTCTAAATGTGAGTTAGAAGAAGTGTACATGGAACAATCAAAAGGATTTCAGTTGTTAGATCAATTGCATATGGTATGCAAATTAAAGAAAACTTTATATGGATTGAAGCAAGATCCTAGAGCTTGGTATGCAAGGTTAGATAGATATATGATTCAACAAGGTTTTAGTAAAGGTGCGACAAATAGTAATCTCTATTTCAAAATTGAAAATGAAAAGATCTTGATAGTAGTTGTATATGTTGATGATATTATCTTTGGAGGAAATTAAATAATGTGCAAGATGTTTTCTGAAGATATGAAAAAATATTTTGAGATGTCTATGTTTGGTGAAATGAATTTATTTCTTGGGCTACAAATCAATCAAACCAAGAAAGGGATTTTTATTTTACAGTCAAAGTATGTAAAAAATTGTTGAAGAAGTTTGGGATGGATGGTTCCAAATTGGTATGCATTTCGATGGTGACTAGCTACAAATTGAGTAAAGATGATGTTTCACCTAAGGATGATTAGAGAAAATTAAAATCTATGATTGGAGGACTATTGTATTTAACTGCTACTAAACTAGATATCATGCATGAAATTTTTCTTGTGCCTAGATTTCAAGAAGATCCTAAAGAAACACATATTGTTGCTATTAAGAGGATATTCAAATATTTGAATGACACTTCAGATTATGGCTTGTGGTATCCTAGGGATACTAATTTTACACTAAGTGATTATACAGATGCAAAATGGGCATGTTGTGTTGATGATAGAAAAATTACAAGTGGTGATACTTTCTTTCTTGGTTGTAGATTGGTGTCATGGTTAAGTAAAAAGCAAGACTCAATTTCCTTATCCACTATAGAGGCTAAGTATATTGTTGCAGCATCCTGTTGCACATGAGTTTTATGGATGAGATAGACATTGAAAGATATCAGAGTAATGTATGATGATCCCATTTCTATCTTTTGTGATAATACAAGTGCAATTAACATTTCATGTCAAAGGGGAAATCAATGTAAAATATCTTTTGCCTTTTTCATTGATTTCAAAGGGAGAGAGAAAGTTGTGTGAGAGAGAGTATCATGTGAAAATATTATCTACTAAGGGGGAGAAACAAAATTGTAAAATCATGAGAAAGTATGTTCAAATTTGGTGTGTTGTCTTTGATGGTTTTTCATATCATGTGTTTCCATCAATGACAAAGGGGGAGATTTTTGCAAGTATGGAGCATGTATGAAGGTCTTGTCATTGATGCCAACTGGTTAACCAGTTTTCTACTAGTTATTGTCATTGATGTTATGGATAATGTTTATTGGTTGTTTATGTCGTGGATATTGAGAAAATTGTAATGAAGAAAGGTTGCAGGTATTTAGTGGTTACTTTGGATTTTACTCTGGAATTTTCTCCTATGTTCGTGTGGCTCAGATATGTTAATCATGATTGTTGGAAGTTGCTATATCCAAATTTTGGGTTTCTGGATCATTGTTCAGTGCAAGTTGTGCTCACTAGTTGTGAAATATTTTTTTTAGTGTATTTGAGTGAGGTCTGAGAGAATTGTAGTTACTCTGAATTTCTTCTTATTCAAGTCTTATGACTTGCAATTTTCAAGATAAGTTGTTGGGAATTTTTTCAGTTTATTTTTTTTTATCTGGAAATTTTGGATCATGTTAAGGTTGTGTGTGCTTAATTGATTTATGTTTTTTACACTGGTTTGGCCAACCTTGTGTTTAAAATTACTTTTGAGGCTCATGGAAGTGTGTCATTGTGTTTCCCTCATTCTAATTCCACCCTAGAATGTTTTGGCACCGACATAATTTGAATTTGTAAATGAAAATGGTGTGTGGCCGACTTTGGGTATGTTTCAAAGTTGAAGATAGTATAAATATAAGGTGAGATGTTTGTGTGAAATATTAGATAGAGGTTGCAAATAGTATAGTTGAGATAGATGTGAACCAATGTGTATGTGATACAAAGTGGTGTAGATCAATGCAAAATCTAATTGTTGATGTTTTGGATGTAGTGAGCTGAAGGTATACTCTATCATTCATGCCTGTCTACAAGTGTGTGAGTGAATTATGGTGGAAATCTCTATTGCATTGATATTGTTTTCTCTATGTAATGTATCTCTTCTATCTTATTTGTAATTTTGTGGTAGTGAACCCTTCGGGTGGTTAACCTTTGTTGGATAGTGTCTTGTTCCAGACAGTGAGTCTTATTTTTGGTAGGGAACCTTCTCTAGTAGTGAGCCTTTGTAATTGTTTTTGATATTCTTTATATTATGAGCTAATATTCACCGCGGTTTTTCCTTTATTGTTTTTTCCACGTAAATCTGGTGTTATTGTGTATGTGTGATGCTTTTCAATTTTTGATTTTGCACTTAATGATTAATCACATTAGTAGAGTAAAAGATTTATGTTGATCTAATTTTTTGGTGGAATTTCTTAAAGGTTAAAATTTTGTTACAACTAATTCACCCTCCTCAGTTGTCTTGTTCAACAAATATAATTTACAAGATGTAATGTTACTAAAATGATGTGAACAACTAACATAAAATAACTAATGTAAACTATAATATGTAATAATTAGACAAGGATTTTATTATAAATAACATAGTAAATTAAATAATACATCCATATAATTCACTCAAGTTAACATTAGAATTATAATATTCCAATATATTTTAATATTAATGGAATTTAATACTTATCTTTATTTGAATGTGTAGAAAAACCATAAATTGCTTGGAATGGATCCTTGATTCAGCCTCTTTCATTTGTGAGTAGTCTAGGAGGAACAAATAATACTGCATTGCTCTACATGAGTGTTGGCTCAACAAAACAATGCTCAACACAAGTGCAATACCCAAGCCTTAGTTAGGATGGTCCTGAGTGTACTATATACCCCAGGTTGGATACACTCTATGTGCCCCCTTCACTAATGCTCAAAACCTACTAACCTGGAATCATATTCCTACCATTTGTCAATTAATTCCTTTCCTTTTTCTCTTCTCTCCTTGAATATTATACAAGCCCCTTTTCAAGTCTCACATAAATGATTTATATAAGCCTTAAGGGGTGGTTTCCAAACCATTGTACCTTTTCAAAAAGTTTTCCTTTTAATAATTGTTTAAATAAATAATTATTTTTCCCCTTTTTAAAGAGTCTTCATACATATTCTATATGAATCTCTCTTTTAACCAAAGGATGGTAATATATTTTATTTTTCTATCTCCCTTTTAATTCTAAAGGGTTATTTCATAGTTTTATCTTCTCTTGAGGAAAAAGTCACATAACATTCCATATACCTTTCTTATTTATCTATGTGTTATCATTCATATCTTTCTCTATACATATATCTATGGGATGGGACATGACCCATCTATTCTACCCATAGTCTAGATGGAATCTTTCCAATCTTATGGTCTACAAGCTCTTTGTGGCAAGATGCAATAGGATTTATCGGGCGGTGTCTATAGTGTTTTTTTTAACGAAAAATGGGCTTTAAAGGGTTCCTAAAACCTTATACAAAACAAAATTCAGCATGAGAGAAAATACAAAATTAAGCTACCCCAAAAGACAAAAAAATGATTAAACCACAATTAGTTGACCATCAAACCAACATCAAAAAAGAAGCAAACACAAAAAGAATAAAGTGATAGTTAGAGAAGGTTCCTTAAAATCCTTTTTGCCTCCAAATCTTTGGTGATGACCTTATCATGCATCTCCATGACCTCTTTTACATACCACATCGAGATATCAGTACCTTTTTTGGTTTTTCTATGAGTTTGCACACTTGATCCTGCCCCAAGATATTTTTCTTGTTTCCCTATTTTATTATCCACTCCCAAAGCATACACCCCCTATTCAAGAAGAAGGGGCTTACCCATCCAATCCTTAGCCTTCTCATTTAAAATCACCAGACCCTTCACAGTAGTCTCAAGAGAATCCTTGTTGAGATTAACCAGAGTAGAGAGATCATGATGAACTTTCAAAAAATTCTTCTCAAGGGCAGCAATTATAGGGTCATGACCCATTTTTAATTTGGAAAAATCCCCCACCATTTGGTTAAGAGTGATATTCCTAGTCTTAACCATACTAAATATCAAATTCATCTCCTTAGTGCTTCTCAAAGTAGAAATGTTACACCTTGTAATCATGTTGCACTTACCAAGAAGATACTTCACTTCATGAAGGAGACACATAAACAATTTGAAGAAGAAATTTAAACCCTCCTTCACCAAGATAGAAACCTAACTAAGATCCAACAACTCCCAGTTCAATTCCATCCCCTGTTGAGATACCACAGGATACTCCTCACAATGAATTCTAGTTGGGGGCACAAACTACTCTTTTCCTTTGTCTGTGAAGACTAAGACAGTAGGGGATGCATCCAGATCAACAAAAAAAATTAGAACCCTTAATCTTCTCCACTTCAGGAGCCTTCTTCATCATACTACTCGCCTATACCCCCTCCAAAAATTCCAGAAAAGGCTCCTCACCACCTTGAATAACATCATCCCTCACTCTAGAAAATTTCCTCTCACCAAAAGCATTACCACCCTTATTTCCCTCCTCTACTCCCCCAAATATTTTATGTTTCACACCTAAAGGGGAGGGCATAGACTCCATCTTAAAAAATCGACCACCTTTCCTGAGCCTTGAATAACTTTCACTCTTAGCCACAACCAAGGAGGTTTTATCTAAATCCAACTCAGTTTGATAGCCATCATACCAAGCAAGTGAGTCCTCCTTATCACCAGACTCTGACTCACCTTCAACTTCCTCCACTTCAACAAAAGCCTCACCCATGTCATAGTCTGAAAGCACTTACTTGGACTTTTGATCTCTACTAGGAATAGGGGTTTCGATAACATATATATTCTTAATATGTTAAATAATTAAGAGCATCGACCCTTCATGTAAAAAATAGTTATTAGAATTCTTCTTAAATTCAAGAATACCATTCTCTAAAGATAGGAGAAGATAAAATGGGAAGGCAACCATCTTACCATGATGGAAATGGTTCAGTAACATAAAGTGATACCCATAGATGGTAGACAATATCCCATCCAAAGTATAATACCACATAATATCCATTGCCATATCCCCCCAAATGGGTTTAATATAAGTCTTGTCATAGCCACCACACCCCAACTGCTTGATTTTAACATTCTCCTTATCCCGTAGGAAATTCATCCTCGTAGATAAAGACACTGCCTCTTCCCTGTAGAACTTCCTACCCTACGTAGAAAGGCTAGTAAATTTAGTAATGAAGTTCTCAATAACACTAAAATCAACCCCAAAAGTTCTCAGAACACAATTATGCCAAGCATTCCCAAAATCCTGCAAAATCTGAGAATCGTAGCCATGAAGTTTTTCCATAAAAGGGGTGACCCCACCTTTTTCAAGAATCTCCTAGACCCTACCATTTTCCTTGGTCTCTTCACATGACACTAGATTTTTTCTACACCTCTCACCCCCCATAATCAAATTCATAGACAAGCACAGAGAATTACAGTTGAAGGTTAACCCACAAAAATGAGGAAAAGAGAACACAAGGAGGATAATAGCACCCAAAAAGTGCGCTACATTGATATTATAGGTGCATGTATTCATTAAATTTGTATCCCTCAGGAGATCACGACTCTCACAACCATGATTATCAAGATAGATTAAGCCCCCCATAGGTGTAATCAACATAAGAAATCAATTATGAGGCCAAACGCCTAGGAAATTAAATCATAATTTGACCCCCTTCATAAGATGCATGTGAAATTTTCTCATTATTAAGCATTGATATGAGATCAATGGGAAAGTGTTCATTAGAGTTCTAAGACCTAGTTGACAAAACCCCCAAGTTCACCAAGAAATCAACAACACCATTGGCCTCATGATACTCATGGGAAAATTATATAAAAGTCGTGGAAAATAATTAATATTGTGATAGAGTCTTCAATGAAATGTTGAATTGACCAAGAGTGATATTTAACCCTTCTCAAGCAATTAATGATGTCCATAGAGTCCCCCTCCAACAACTTCTGCAACAACTTCTGCAAAGTGGTTTTTCTGAGTTCCCAAAGGGAGTTCCATTGTAGAAACCAACCTATCATTATGATCATGCAACAATCCCCCACAACTAGCAAGTCTCAGATTGCCTTTATCAAAACCATCAAAGTTAATTTTAAACCAACTAGGAGGAGGGGAATACCAAACCGCTCCCTCACAAGCAGGCTTAACCTTCTTCAATGACTGGGCTATGTTGAAATTGATCTTCCACTAATCAACCACCCACAAGTCATAATAAAAAAACATGAATCTTCCCAAGAAGATTAGAATCAAACACTTCCAACATGGAATTCTCCTTAATCGCCACACAAATCTTAAAAGATAGCCTATGAGGAAGGAGAGCAACATTCCAAAAAATCCTATTATTCCTCAACCTCCAAAGACCCCTAGCCACATGCGGTAAAATTGAGGACCAAAATACACCCAAAGAGGGTTTGGAAGAAGGGGAAGTCCATTGGAAACAAAGATCAACCATAGAGGAAGGAAACACCCACTCAATTTTCTAGAGCTAAAGCACATGAGCCCAAACCTCCACAACAAACTTGCAACTAATAATCAAATGGAAGGAGTCCTCAACATCCTCCTCATAGAGATAACATATATTTGGCATCGAGAAACCCCTTTTCCAAAGGTTGTTAATAGTCAAGATTTTGTCTCGACACAACAACCAAAAAAAAGAGTTAACCTTAGGGATCAATTTTGAAGACCACACCAGCACCCAAGGAGGATTAGGGACCACAACATTATTTTTAAAATGAGAGGATGAGGCCACCAAAAACTGACCCCGAGGAGCCAGCCGTCACACCACCTTATCCACCTAGGGAGAAACCAAGATATGGATCAAATATAAGAAATTATAAAGGATTTTTAATTCCCCAAACTCCTCATGAATCCTCTTCCACAAACCATTAACAATGTAATTAGCAATAAACACTCCATAAGAACAAACACAAAGGTCTTGAAGTGGAGCTACCCACTTTTCATATTTAAGAGGATTGTGTCCCATCCACCAATCATCTTAGAAAAGAATTGATCTATCATTTCCCAGAGACCATCGAATCCTAGAGAAAATGATCATTCTGAATTTAATCAAGAAGTTCCAAAAAACCAACCTTGAAGGAGGAGAGAAACCATCCCACAAAAAATTCTTGAATTTATCAACACTAGACAAATACTTACAGGCTAGGATTTCTAACCACTCCTTACCTCCAACAAGAAGGTTTCATAATTGTTTAGCCATAAGGGATGAATTAAATTTCTTAATTTTTCTTAAGCCCAACCCTCCTTGTTTTTCAAATCTTTGAACACCTCATCCCAAGAGAGAAGATGCAACCTCTTATTTTCCTCCACTCTTGACCATAAAAAATTCTTTTGAATACTGTCAATCCTTTTCCGAAATTTCTTTAGGATCTTGAAGATACTTAAAGCATAAACAAGGAGGTTCTACAAAGTAGATTTGATTAGCAAAAGCTTTCCATCTTGGCTAAGAAGAGCACCTTTCCACCATACAATTTAGCATTGAATTTATCAATCAAACCATGCCAAAAGGAATCAGGGACAACATTCGAACAAAGGGGTAGACCCAAATAAGTTGACAAAATCTCCCCAATAACACACTAAAAAATACGTGCAATTCTTTTCATTCTTCTCTCAGGGGTGTTCAGGAAAAAAATAGTGCTCTTAGGAAGACTCACCAATTGCCCCAAGGTAGATTCATAATTAAGAAAAATTAATTCAATGGCATTGGCTTCAACAATAGAGGCCTCCCCAAGAATAATAATATCATCCACAAACTACTGGTGGGAGTAAGGTTGAGAGGAGGATAGACAAATCCCTTTGATAGCACCAACTGAGACTGCCTTTTAAAGAGATCTTCCAAGAGATACAAGTGTCTGTGTTGTTACTCTTTTTGGCTAAAAGTAATAAACCACTACTTAGTTGGTGTGTCCTATTGTAATTATTTCCTTAGGCCAAATCAATAAAATATTATGTAATTTTATTTTGGGGCCCAAGTTTGAAAAATAATTGCAACTTGTAAATTTAGGGTCTAGGGATCAATTTAAGGTATAGGTTGACTTGTTATTTTATTTATAGATTTAATGCCCAAGATGGGTATTTATAAGAGTTTTAATAACATTGTTAAGGGTTGTAATATTTTTATTTAAAGTGAAATATTGAATTTTCAATGTGGGAATCTTTTTGGAGGTTATAATCTACCGATTTCAAATCAATTAAAGGATTATGCCTGATTTATCTAATTGTTCTTAGCCTTAGTGGTGACATATCTTCACTTTATGTTCTTTAAGTTGAATAACTTGGGAAATATTGAGTGTAATTTGTAGAGGGTTATGTTTGAAATCTATGCATGGGAATATAGTGGTTTTATGCATTTAACTCGAATGTCTCTATTTTTTTAATTGTTTAGAATATCACACTTGTAGTGTTTTATATTGTGTGAATTTACTAGTCTTTGCATTATAGGTTACTTTGGATTTCATCATATCTTTTAGAACTAAGGATCAAGTTGAGTATATCATTGTCTATTTATTTTTTATGTGTCTTTCTCTAAACCCTAATACCTTTTGATCTTTTTTGAAATATGATTAGATTATGAGTAGATCTAGGTTGGGTTATCTAAAATAGATTAGAAATATATTGATTTAGTAGAAATATTTCTTATTGATCCTAGAAGAATATATTGATAATCATGTCTACCACGAGGCCAATATGGAGGTGGAATCTCTTTCCAACTTGGTAGTAGATGGAAATGAAGATATTTTCAATGTGCCACAACATTATGCCTCAACCAGGTGTTCCTTGGTTGGTGAGAGTTAAAAATTATAATGATAATAATTTTTTTATTGTGATTGAGTTAATGCTCTCATTGGTGGGATGGGTTTTTGGTAACTACATTCATTTATTGGATCACTCTCAACCTCTCCTATGTGTGTGAATGGATGGGGTTAATTTCATATCAATGAAAAAGGATTATTTTCCTTCATTTCAACATTGATGGTTTTAAAATATCAAGTTTCTAGCTATGAAATCCCAAATTTGAATGGTAGGCTCTCATCACCAAATAGATTTCTTGGGGGTTATCATAGAGAAAAGGTTAAATTTTATTTTCAAGAATCACCAAGGCCTTATCCTCCTTATCATCTAATGGGTTTTGGGGGATGATTTCATGAAATTAGACCATAAATATAATGTTAATACATATATCTCTTTCATGTTCCTAGCCTCCTTGTTAGATCTTGGTGAGCTAAAAGATATAGTGAAATCCCTCTCTCAATTTCTCATAAAGAAATAATTTCTAGGCAATTTGGACAAGTTGTTAGGTGTGGCTCATTATGGTGTTGGTATTCCTTTGTCTTTAAATTTTTCAAAGCTTCTAGAGCTTGGGGAAATGGTGGAATGGTTCCCCTTTCTCTCCAATTTTAAATCATCTACTCTCACTCTCCATCATCACAAAGTTGTAAAAGGTACATCTTTCCTAAAGAAGATTATGAGTTTGGATGTTAGTATACAACATTGAATGGTTGTTCAAGTTTCATCAATGAGGAAAAATAAGTGTGATGAGCAATGGTTCTCAGGTGATAGAATGTAAAGGTATTTATAATAGATATAGGGTTTTGTCTCTTTTTGAAAGTATGTGGTAAATGGATATATAGTCTAGTGATAATATATGTTTATAGGTTCTATAGGAAATATTCCTCTAGGGTTTTTGCCTCATAGATCTTTAAGAAAAACAAGCAATGTCCCAAGACTAGAACTCTATAACTTTTTAATTTTTTTATCAATATAAATGAGAGAAACCCCTAGGTTGTATAAAAAAATTAGGAAAAATATGGTGCATTAAAGGAGAAATTCCTCTCCAAAGGAGTTTTTTGTATGATTAATAGTTTAGATAAAGAGTTGTGTTCCATTGAAATTATGAAATTTTGAATAAATCTAATTTTAAAAAATTATTAAAAAAATAAATAAATTATTTTCCTCCATACATTAAATATTAAAATTAGCTGAGTGGGAAAAAATAAGAGAAAAATAAATTAATTTACTATATTTTTTTCTATGTCCCATCAACACCACTTTATAAAAAATCAATTAAATATTTCTCTTAAATTTATAAAAAATTATATACATTTTTTTTAATATTTCAAAAAATATAAAGTATAAATTACACTAAGAGTTACACATTCCATTATTTTGTATCATTTTAAATTCAAAACATCTATATCACTTTTAGGTGCTTCAAGTTGAAAATTTGAATTTGTATCAGTCATTTATTTTATAAAAGTGGAACACAATTATGAACTTCCACTCAAGTAATCACAACATTGGTACCCAACATGATAGGAAGAGGGGTAGAAGGAGGAGGCATACCAAATTAAAGAATAAAACTTGGAAAAAAAGTATGAGGAGGATACATTATTCAAAGAACTAAGACTAACCTTAGAACCAATACCTTAAAGCACTTCTAAACCAAATAGTTTACTAATAAAATATCATGAAATTCCTTAAAAAAATGTGTGTGACTCTCCACCTTGACTAAAAAAGAAAGATCATGTGTATATTATTGTTGTTCAAAATATCCCTAATGATCAAAATTTTCAGCCTTGGGCTCAATGATAGTGGTAACAATAGCAGTAGCCATATCAAGACCATTAGAAACACAGTTCTCACTATATTAGGTCATGTGAGGTTTCAAATATGGATTTCATCACAAAGGAGTGTTAGGATGTTGATGAGACCTTAGCAAGAAAACAACTCACCAAATTCTAAATGTCAAACGATATAAAAGGGTCTCAAAATTTGATATATAATAAAAAAATAGGAAGTAACCAAATATGTAAATAAATATAACAAATGAACCCTTGAAGTTGAAGCTAATGGTGGGGAGGTTGGAATGGAAACAAGATCAAACAATGAAGCCCAAAAATCTAAAGACAATATATCAACCAATTAGATCTGAAAACCTTAATAAAAGAAGGATAAACCATAAGGCTAAAACATTATTTCATGTATTAATATAGACTTCACAAAAATATAAGGAAATAGATCACATTTACAAAAATACAAAAATATCTAGCATATAGTGACAACATAAAGATGTCCCACACTTTTTGACTTAAGTGGACTATGCAAATCAACATTTAAAAAAAAATCTCAATTATAGCAACCAAATATTAATGATTGAAGACAATATAAACTTGATTTGTAATATTTCTTATGTAGATTCTATTGTTTTTATAATTTAAAAATAATTTATCTCATGTCTTAAACATTTGTTAATAAATTATTTCTTACACTTTATAGTATTTTTTATGAGTAATATTTTCCTATTTAATGCATAACTTGAGTTAAAACAAATTCTCTTCAAAATTTTTAAATACAAATTATGAAAGATGATATGTTGGGAAAATATTTAAGAAAAATATTGCATATTTTATTTATTATTAATTTATAAATAATAAACTATTAATCTAGACATATATTGTCTTTACAGCATAACTCATTTCATCTACACCAAAATTACTTTTTTTTGGTAAAAGGACACCACTATGAAGGGAAACATTATTTTTTGGAATTTATTTTTCATCGTTTGCTATTTTTCACATATGACAAATATGGATCTTTGATTTTTTTACTAAAACTATTTTGATAAAAAATAGAAAGTAAATATTTTTAAAAATCTACATTTTTAGAAAGTTAACTTTGAGGTTATATTCTTGTTAAAATACATATCTTCGTGACTTTGTTTGATCATGTAAAGTGTGATCTAAATCAACAATTTATGTTTAATAAAATATTTTCATTTTCCTTAGAGGGAAGATGGTACAATATAAAATGTTTAAGAGACACACATATACATGTCAAGAATGTTGTCTAGAATGAACTTAATATAATTTTCCTTGTCTTTTAAGATGATTGGGACACATTATTTGAAGGATAAATTGTTAAATTAGCATATGACCCACAAGTGGGACAAACTTTTATGCTTCTAACCCCTAATTAAATAAACAAAATAGTTAACATAGATTTAAAAGTTGGGATTGATGTTAAAATTAAATGTGGAATTTGAATAAATAAAATAAGGTAAGGGGAGGGTCCAATAATTGAGCATGTACTATTAGTTGTCATAGTATTTATACATTTAAAGCTCAATATTTTAAATAGTATCTAGTACTATTAGTTGTAAAGAGGATCCAATAGCTAAAAAGATAATACTATAATTGAATCAAATGAATTCATTAGATTCAAAAAGTAACAATTCATATAATGTCATAGTGGCACACTAAGACAAAAATCTTAATGCACAACAATCAGTCTAATATTTTTTGGGGTTTATTATGACACTCAATAAAAAAACATGTTCATGACATAAGCTTGATGGCAATAATTATGGTGAAACAAAATATTTAAACTATCTGCATCCTTGGCTACTAGTGATATCATTTTTTAGTGTCAATGTTATTGTATGTTGTCATGTCAACTAGTAAAGTTTGGGTGCATCATTAGTTTTACCTCTCGCCTACTTAGCTAGATTACAAAGGGAGGAAAATGATGTTGCATATGTTAGGAATTAATTCGCTAATATGTTAAAAGCTATGGTCTTGATTATAAATTTACACACCATAATTTGTAAATGGTCTATACTTTGCATCATATTTGCACTTATAAAATTAATTTCCACACTTATGGAGGGTTTGACATGTAAAAATAAACCTAGACCCACAAAAAAGAATTGGTAAGGTAGGGATGATTGTAACAAATTTGTCTCAACTCTTTGTCATTATGACTAGAATGGGGTAATGAATATAGACACCAATTGGAAACTTGCTAAGCAAGGGTCATGTACTTATGACTGGAATGGGGTGAAGAATATAGACACCAATTAGAAACTTGCTAAGCAAGGGTCATGTTCTCTTCAATCAAACCCTTAGGTTGATTGATAAAATGACAATGATTCTAAATCAAAGATAGCAATCAAACATGCAACAAGTGTACAATGATAGTACAAGTTGATGGTGCATTTAAGATGCTACTTTGATGCTCTCATGCTAATATTCTACTAATGATTCCTCTATCTTCTAAATTATTTACAAAAGGATGAAGAAAATCCTCAAATACAACATGACACACAAATCCATTCAAATATGCATTAAGTTAATTCAAAATGACTTAAGCAAAAACTTTAATTTAATTTTCAAATTTTAAAAATCTGAGATTCAAATCTACACCTATAAAAGTGACCTAGATCAATTATATTCCCAAAAATCTAATCGATAATAAGAAATAAAAAACCTAAAAACTAAAATCTAACTTTATGAAAAAGGTATGAAAAACTGTTACTCCATAAAAGACACTCTAATTTGAGTGGACCCAAAAGGGCAATGGGCCTTTTCATCACCACAAAGAGATAAGATGGGCTTCCTTTTTAAAAAATGCTTAGGAGTCTACTCAGGAGGGCAAAATATGGGCACCGACTAATTAGAAAGTACACACGTGATCCTAATACGAATCTTAATAATTGCATAAGAACGAATGGCAAAACAACGGTTATACTAGTCACTATCAATTAAAAGCAACTGTCTTATATTTTGCACTAAAGCAGCTAACTTCCAAACTGACTTAACCGCTCCGTAAAACTTCTCTGTGCACAGTGCTGGTAAAACGACGTGCAGAGATATCAGTCACGGTTAGAAACAGGAAGAGAAGCCCTCTCCTCCAGACATTTGGAAGGCGGTGGTCATCTTTGATCCACGTAGACCGTTTCTGAACAAATTAAAGTCACATCATACTGTGCCATCTGGAGCAAGGGGAGCTAAGGCCATGAAATAAGCTCATACCAGGCGAGTACCCACTGGTCCAGGGTCCACACTCTCTTTTCAGAAAGCAATTTAACCTCTGCAATAATCCCAATGCATACGTCAGGAGAGAGAGCTTGGTGCTTGACACGTGAACGGCCAGGATGTCTGGATTGTTTAGACGCCCATGTGAGTGTTTGGAAGGGTCTATAAATTGCAGGCCCCTGGAGTTCATTTACTTGTGAGGGGCAGTGCAAGGAAGCTTTCTGGACTCTGCTTCTGCTGTAGGAAATTCCTTGCATTTTCCTTTTTTTCCCAAAATGAATGGAAATGGGGTTGATACATTGGAACCAACTGATTTAATAGACATTGAGAATGGCAAGCCAGGTATTGTTTTCTTTCTCTCTTTGAAATGTTTTGGTCTTGGTGTGGATTTGTGATGAGTGAGTTTTTTTCTTTTCTTTTTAATTTGGTTTTCTGTGTAAAAAGGCTATGACAAACGTGCATTACCTGCGGATTGGAAATTCGGCGTCAAGCTTCAGAACGTCATGGAGGAATCCATCTATAAGGTAGATATCTGAAATGAAAGTTTTTAATGACACACAGGAGATCAAACAGTGGGAAAATTTGTTTATGTGCATTTAGATTAGTGAATACCCAATTGGGTGTCTGAGTACAAGTACTGACGTGTGTTGCATGGTGGAGCAGTACATGCTGGACACGTTTACTCGTCATCGGGAGAATGAGGCGTCCAAGGAGCTGTGGCAGCGAACATGGAAGCTGACTCAGAGGTAGAAAGCTCAGTGGGTTTGCTCTTGTTTGGTTTCTGGCCTTTTTCTTGTGTGTTGTTGTTGTTATGTGAGTGGAGATGTGCAGAGGGGAGATGATGACCTTGCCAGATCAGGTGCAGTTTCTGCGCCTCATGGTCAAGGTCTCCGGTGCTAAGAGAGCCTTGGAGATTGGTGTTTTCACTGGATATTCTCTGCTCAACATTGCTCTCGCTCTTCCTTCTGATGGCAAGGTAGATGGATACAAGTTTAGAATATTTCTAGGCAGATCAATCAAATGTTGGTTCAGTTAACTTGAAATTGAAACAGTTGATAAGTTGTTTGTTACGTTTTGTTGGTTCGGGCATAGTTCAATTTTCGGATCTCATAGTTTTCATTTCATTGATTGTTTGTCTTTCCCTCTTTTTTATATCTCTTTGTAATACTTGCTCTCAATTAATTGATTGGTTATTCTTGATTACTTGTGAATATTAACAATCAAATTAAAATTTGATGGTACTATGATCTACTAGTGAAGTCAAAAGCAATAGTTTGGTGTATTTAAAATATGGTTTCTAAAATCAGTTGTGTATGTTTTTTTATGGATCGCACTTTTATCAAGTTTTGCTCTCAATCTTGATTGATTAGTTATTTTTGATCACTTGTGAATATTAACAATAAATTAAAATTTGATGGTATTGTGATCTACTGTTGAAGTCAAGAGCAATAGCTTGATGTATCTACAAGATGGCTTCTAAAATCAGTTGCATCTGTTTTTTATTGACGTTTCGGATCACACTCCTATCAAGATTGATCGGAAATGGAAATGTTTCTTGAATAGGTCGTAGCCGTGGATCCAGGTGAGGATCCGAAATTTGGGTGGCCATGCTTTGTGAAGGCAGGAGTAGCAGACAAGGTGGATCTAAGGCAGACAACTGGTCTGGAGTATTTGGATTCTATGATAGAGAAGGTAAGCAAGCTGATTAACTTGAAACCCAATTCATTCAAGTGAACAACAGTGTTTACATCTAAAGGGGCGAATGAAAACTTCAGGGAGAGAAAGACTGCTTCGACTTTGCCTTCGTGGATGCGGACAAAGTGAACTACGTGAAGTACCATCCTCGGCTGATGAAGTTGGTGCGCGTAGGGGGGGTGATAATCTACGATGACACGCTCTGGTTTGGGCTGGTGGGAGGCAACGATCCACACAACCTCCTGACCAACGAGTACATGCGCACTTCTTTGGAGGGCATTAAGGCCATCAATTCTCTCGTGGCCAACGATCCCAATCTGGAAGTGGCCACCATCTTCATGGGCTACGGTGTCACCGTCTGCTACCGTGTTTCCTAGACACCCACACATCTACTGTTTCCTAGACACCCACTTCTAGTGTTTGTACTAGAATAGCAATGGAGGCCCTTTCCTTCTAGTATTTGTACTAAAATAACAATGAAAGACCATTTCTTCTGGTTTTCCATTGCTCATGTGTGAGGGACTCGGGAGAGAGCCCCTAAATTGTTATTATTGCTTTGTTGGTTCCTAAGCTACGTAATTATAGATATCAAGTACGAGTTTTCTTATGGTTCATGGAATATATTTGGAAATTGGTCTATTGCCCATTGACCTTTCTGTAGTACAAAGAAAACTAACGTTCCACATTTCTCTAGAGCACGCTCACGTTCTGTCTGAGGAAATTGTCATGTCTTAATATAATAATAATACGTTGAAACGCTACTGAATTATAAACAAAACAAAACCTTTCGCTTTCCATCCACACAGGTGTCACGCTAAAACATCACAGGCATCACTTTTTCACATAAATATCCTACGAAAATTAGGATTGAATGGGTTTTTGGGCAATAGCACTAACGAAGACAGGTTGTGGGGTGAAGATTTTTCGTTGATTGTGGGGTCGTCTGTTGTTTTATTTTCTTGAAGGGGTTGTATGCAGCCAAATGAATAGTAAATTGTCTACATCATTGTAAATATTTTTTTTTAGTGGGGAGAAGATTTATTGGTTATGAGACTTCTTTTTAAGAAGTTAAATTAAAATTATGTAAGGGTACAAATTTTTCTTCTGAGTACAATTTTTTTTGTCTTTAAGTAATTCAATCAATATTGTCATGAATATTGATATATTTTCAATTTGATATAATTAAAATTCATATTTTTCAAATTGAATGTACAATGTTAAATCAATATTGTCATGAATACATTTTTTCAACTTGACATAATTAAAAATTCTTATTTCTAAAAATCGTTTCATCTCTTACAAATGTTATGAGAAAAATGTTCACTATGGAGACATCAACCACCAATAGTCATGTCTAAGGAAGACATATCAATAGTTGGGTGAGGTCCCATTGGTGGTATAGTATTTGTGTTTATGGGATTGAATCTTGCAATATATATTATATATTATATATTGTTAATAATTATTCTACATATAAATAAGTTAATGGGCATACTTTTATCAAGATGGGCCCGTATATAAATACATGAGAACTTACAAATGCAATTAAAAAATTAAAAATATATTCATTAACAAGTATAATAAATATGTTTTTTGCTTTGTATAAAATATCTTAATTGTTCAATATAAGTGTAGAAAAATAATGTTCTTATGTCTACAACTACTCGGATGGCAATGCACATGCATTATAGCAAATATGTTTGTTTGGGGGGAAGAAGATTTATTAGTTGAGCATCTATTACTAATAGTTATGAAACTTCTTTTTTATAAGAAATTAAATTATATAAGGGTACAAATGTTTGTCTATAAGCAATTCAATCAATATTGTCATGAATATTAATATGTTTCCAACTTGATATAATTAACATTCATATTTTCTCAAATTTAATGTACAAAATTAAATCAATATTGTCATGAGTATTGACATCTTCCCAACTTGACATAATTAAAATTTCTTATTTCTAAAAGTCATTTCATCTCTCACAAATATTATGAGAAAAATGTTCAGCGTGGAGACATCAACCACCAATATTCATGTAGGAGAGACATAATAATAGTTGAGTGGGGTCCCATTGTTGGTATATAGTACTTGTGGTTATGGTATTGAATCTTACATCATATTTATATTATATATTGTTAATATTTATTCTACATGTAAATCAATTAATAGACATACTTTTGTTAAGATGTTCCCTTACATAAACACATGAGAACTTATGGATACAATTAAAAAACTATAAATATATTCATTAACAAGTGTAATATATATATATATATATATATATGTGTGTGTGTGTGTGTGTGTGTGTGTGTGTGTGTGTGTGTGTGTGTGTTGGTTTGTATAAAAGATCATAACTATTCAATATAAGTGTGTCATTTATAAAATAAGGTTTTCATGTGAACAAATATTGCATGTATGTGGAAAAATAATGTTCTTATGTCTACAACTATTGGGGTGGCAATGTATGTATTCATTTGAATACTTCATGTTATATGTTTGGCATGTTGGTGCCCAAATTTGTAAGCTCATAAATCCCTAAAGCTAAGTTGTTTACAAAGAGGCAAAGTGTTAAACTTAGGGCAAAGACCTTCGACTTATAATCAAGAAAGGACCATAATGGACCAATTTGCTAAGGTGGGTATTGTCTTCTTTGGATTTAGACTCTACTAGTCCAAGGGGCTATTCCCTAAAGTTTTGTCTAAAAAGGAAACTATAGGGATTGAAAATAAACCTTGGAACAAACCATATCTATTTCATAGAATACTCCTATTTCTCTATCTTTAAGTGTCTATATGTTGGTTTGTCAATACAAGTCTCCTACACATTCATAAAGTAGATGAACAAACATTTAAAGAGATTTAACATATGGCTTTCACAACCTTTAATGATATTAAAAATATAATATAAAATTAATGATGTTAAAAACATGGAAGAAAAGTAATAAGAACAACATAATATAAAAATAGGTGTTGTTGAGATGGCAAATTGAGCAAAAAGAGGACAAGTGCCTTAATCTAGTAGGCCTAGCAAAGTTTCTAGATTTATAATCTAAAAGGGAACACCAAATGAAATCCCTTATAACACCTTTAGTTTTCACAAGTAAGATAGGATCTATATATGCAAGCAAGAAGATTAACGAAATTGTAGGACACCTAGTTGAATCTATCTTATTTATCCATAAGCAGACCTACACATTTATTGTGATGTTTTGATAAGACTTCTTGGGTGTTGTCATAATAATGGGTTACACTTTCTAGGGCATCTTGATTTTTACTTAAAATCACATATTTTTAAAAATATATAATTATTTAAGCCTTTAAAGGTTCCATTTAAATGATTTTAATTAAAGAGGGTTTGATCAAACCCTACTGGACATAACCCCATTATTTTTAAACCGTGCCTATAATGGAGTCTCCTCTACACCAATCAAAATGTTGATAAAAAACCACTTTTGATTTACCTTTTGGGTGATCAAATAAATTCATTTAAAATTTATGTTTTGTAAGTATGTAGCCCTTATTATAAGCTTCCCAAAAGTATAATTTTAAATATATTTAATTTGATTATTATATTTATTTTTTATTTCTTGTGGATGTAAGTTTTTTCAATGAACATCAAGTTCTTTGTTTCACACATATGAGAAAATATGAAAATAGAGAAAAAAAATTCTAAAAAATACATGTTCACTAGGTATTGATGTCCTTATTCCAAAAAAAATAAAATAAGTTAATTCAAATGCATACAAAAAATTTATGTGGTCCGAAGTACAACTATATCCAAATTATAATTACTCTAACTTGGAAAATTAATTAAAAAAAATGTAACAAAAAATCATGAAAAAAATTCATGCACTAGATATTGGTGTGACAAATCTGTATTTTAAAAATTAAAATTGTATTATTTCTATAAAAAAAATTATTCAGTCTGAAGTAAACATCACTTTTTTAAAATGTTGTTTAGTAGAAAATTAAAATACATAAAAAGATTCACAATTTATTTTTATTTTTATTTTTAAAAATTAGAATCTAAACACAAAATCTCACAAATCACTAGTTTGATTCATCTTCAAATTCTTAATGGTTTAGTTGAGCTATAAGTGTAAGAAAGTGAAGATTTGGTGAAAAATGTTGATTTCAATGTCAAGTTTGGCCAAAAAGTGTAACCCATTATTGTGGGATCACCCTCTCGTAAAATATTTGCAAGGAGTTTTACTTCCTTCCAATTTACAATCTACTCAAAATAACACTTGAACCAGAAAATGCAATAAAGAAGACCAATAAGATCATCATAAATGTATATAATGCTTAGAGAGACATTTAAAAACATGTTGGATCTACACATTTAAAATAATTAGTTTAGACTAATGGGTGGAAGCAAGAAGTTGGATTCACATTTAGGGGAAGTGTTAGGAAAAAAATCTCGACAAGAATAGATACCCATTTCAAAAAGAATGGGTACCCATTTAGGATAAAGACCCCAATCCTAAATTTATAAAAAGAGTACCCATTTTGTTTTTTAAAACAGATATCCGTTTCTAATTGTACATCATATTCCTGCTCCTTTTTAGTACAAGTATGTGTTTAGAGTGTGTATGTGTTTCATAAAATTTGAATTTTGAAACCCATGGCTTTGCTTTTGTTTTAAGTTTGAAAACCCACCCCTTAGTCTTGGACCTATAAAGACAATGTCATGAAAATAGAAAGAAAAAAATTGACTTTAACAATATGGTTGACAAATTACTTTTAAGATTTTTGACGAAATTAAAACCCATTATAGATGATGGTGCTTAGTTTCCAAATATGTATTTTTTGTATAATTGAATTTTTTATTTTTTTTATTGAAATATAGGAAAAGAGATCCTAGGTCTTAAATGAAAAGAACCTAGGATGCAATGGTGACCTTTTTCCAAGTTTCATTAAGATGTAGATCAAGCATAGATTGACTTTCATCTTTGATGGTGAGCCAATCAGACCTAGATCTACATCTAATTAAAGATGAGAATGGATTGGAAATATTTTGGAATGATTAACCTAATGATACTATATGCCCTAATATGTAAAATGCAAGATCCTAACAACTGATAAACAAAAATAGTCAAGTTCTGATAGATCTAGAAGGTGTGGAGGATAGTAAACCTGCTCAAAAAATTGGTTTTGATGTTCCTAAAAAAATTGGGTCACCCAATGTTGACTGAGTCTTTGTATGGGGATCTTGCTCAATTTTTGGGGTCCTATGGTGTCAGATTTGAGCTTCTGTTTTTTGCTTGTCCCATTGTCAGAATGTCATAAATAAATTTTGTAGGTGAGTTTCCAGGTCTTGACAAGGTTGATGACAAAAAATGCAACAATGTAAAATTGATTTTTTAACATATTAGCGAATTAATTCCTAACATGTGCGAATTAATTTTGTAGGTGAGTTTCTATGTCTTTTTTATATCTCTTTGTAATACTTACTATCAATCAATTAATTGGTTATTCTTGATTATTTGTGGATATTAACAATCAAATTTGATGATATTGTGATCGTTGAAGTCAAAAGCAGTAGTTTGATGTATATCAAAATATGGTTTCTAAAATCAGTTATGTATGTTTTTGTATCGACGATTTGGATCATACTTTTATCAAGTTTGATCGGAAATGTTTCTTGGATAGGTCTAGCCGTAGATCTAGAAGAGGATCCGAAATTTGAGTGGCCATGCTTTGTGAAGGCAGGGGACGTGGCAGACAAGGTAGATCTAAGGCAGACAACTGGTCTGGCGTATTTAGATTCCATGATAGACAAGGTAACCAAGCTGATTAACTTGATACCCAATTCATTCAAGTGACCAACAGTGTACAACAGTGTTTACATCTAAAGGGGCGAATGAAAACTTCAGGGAGAGAAAGACTGCTTCGACTTTGCCTTCGTGGATGCGGACAAAGTGAACTACGTGAAGCACCATCCTCGGCTGATGAAGTTGGTGCGCGTAGGGGGGGTGATAATCTACGATGACACGCTCTGGTTTGGGCTGGTGGGGGGCAACGATCCACACAACCTCCTGAGCAACGAGTACATGCGCACTTCTTTGGATGGCATTAAGGCCATTAATTCTCTCGTGGCCAACGATCCCAATCTGGAAGTGGCCACCATCTTCATGGGCTACGGTGTCACCGTCTGCTACCGTGTTTCCTAGACACCCACACATCTACTGTTTCCTAGACACCCACTTCTAGTGTTTGTACTAGAATAGCAATGGAGGCCCATTTTCTTCTAGTATTTGTACTAAAATAACAATGAAAGACCATTTCTTCTGGTTTTCCATTGATCATGTGTGAGGGACTCGGGAGAGAGCCCCTAAATTGTTATTATTGCTTTGTTGGTTCCTAAGCTACGTAATTATAGATATCAAGTACGAGTTTTCTTATGGTTCATGGCATATATTTGGAAATTGGTCTATTGCTCATTGACCTTTCTGTAGTACAAAGAAAACTAACGTTCCACATTTCTCCAGAGCACGCTCACGTTCTGTCTCTGAGGAAATTGCCATGTCTTAATATAATAATAGTACGTTGAAACGCAACTGAATTATAAACAAAACAAAATCTTTCGCTTTCCATCCACACAGGTGTCACGCTAAAACATCACAGGCATCACTTTTTCACATAAATTTCTTACGAAAATTAGGGTTGAATGGGTTTTGGGCAACAGCACTAACGAAGACAGGTTGTGGGGTCGTCTGTTGTTTTCTTTTCTTGAAGGGGTTGTATGCAGCCAAATGAATAGTAAATTGTGACTACATCATTGTAAATATTGTTTTTAGTGGGGAGAAGATTTATTGGTTATGAGACTTCTTTTTAAGAAATTAAATTATGTAAGGGTACAATTTTTTGTCTTTAAGCAATTCAATCAATATTGTCATGAATATTGATATGTTTTCAATTTGGTATAATTAAAGATCGTATTTTTCGAAATGAATGTACAATGTTAAATCAATATTGTCATGAGTACATTTTCTCAATTTGACATAATTAAAAATTCTTATTTCTAAAAGTCATTTCATCTCTAGAAAATGTTATGAGAAAAATGTTCATTATGGAGACATCAACCACCAATATTCATGTAGGGGAGACATACCAATAACTAGGCGGGGTCCCATTGTTGGTATAGTATTTGTGCTTATGAGATAGAATCTTGCAATATAATTTTATATTATATATTGTTAATAATTAATCTATATGTAAATCAATTAATGAACATACTTTTATCAAGATGGGCTCTTACATAAACACATGAGAATTTATGGATGCAATTAAAAAATTATAAATATATATTCATTAACAAGTATAATAAATATATTTTTTGATTTGAATAAAATATCATAACTATCCAATATAAGTGTGTCATTTATAAAATAAGGTTTTCATGTGAACAAGTATTGCTTGTATGTGTAAAATAGCGTTCTTATGTCTACAACGACTAGGGTGACAATGTACATGCATTAGAGTGAATATGTTTTTGGGGGGGACAAGATTTATTAGTTGAACATCTATTACTAATAGTTATGGAACTTCTTTTTTTATAAGAATTTAAATTATGTCAGGGTACAAATGTTTGTCTTTAAGCAATTCAATCAATATTGTCATGAATATTAATATGTTTCCAACCTGATATAATTAAAATTCATATTTTCTCAAATTGAGTGTACAACGTTAAATCAATATTGTCATGAGTATTGACATCTTCCCAACTCGACATAATTAAAAATTCTTATTTCTAAAATTCATCTCATCTCTCATAGATATTATAAGAAAAATGTTCACTACAGGAACATCAACCACCAATATTCATGTAGGGGAGACATACCAATAGTTGGGTGGGGTCCCATTATTGGTATAGTACTTGTGGTTATGGGATTGAATCTTGTAACATATTTATATTATATATTGTTAATATTTATTCTACATGTAAATCAATTAATGGACATACTTTTGTCAAGATGAGCCCTTAAATAAACACATGAGAACTTATGGATGCAATTAAAAAATTATAAATATATTCATTAACAAGTGTAATAAATATTTTTTTGATTTGTATTATCATAATTATTCAATATAAGTGTGTCATTTATAAAATAAGGTTTTCATTTGAACAAATATAGCCTATATGTGGAAAAATAATGTTCTTATGTCTACAACTATTGGGTTGGCAATGTACACGCATTGGGGTACTTTATATTATATGTTTGGAATGTTGGTGCTCAAGTTGTAGGCTCACAAATCCTTAAAGCTAAGTTTTTTACAAAGAGACAAACAAAGTGTTAAACTTAGGGAAAATACCTTCAACTTATAATCAAGCAAGGACCACAATTGACTAATTTACTAAGGTGGATATCGCCTTCTTTAGATTTAGACTCTACTAGGCCAAGGGGCTATTCCCTAAATTTTTGTCTCAAAGGTAACTATAGGGAGTGAAAATCAATCTTGGAACAAACCATATATCCATTTCATAGAATACTCTTATTTCTCTATCACAAGTGTTTATATGTTGGTTTGTCAATACAAGAGTCCTGCACATTCATAAAGTAGATGAAAGAGATTTAACATGTGGCTTTCACAACCTCTAATGATGTTACAAACATAATATAAAAGTAATGATGTTAAAAACATGGAATAAAAGTAATAAGAACAACATAATATAAAAATAAAAGTGACTTTATATTTTAAATATGTTGGTGAGACAGGAGATTGAGAATAAAGAGGACAAGTGCCTTTATCCAATAGGGGTATCAAAGTCTCTAGATTTATAATCCAAAGGGGAACACCAAATGAAATTATCCTCTATAACACCTTTAGTTTTCACAAGATATGATATATATATGCAAGCAAGAAGATTAATGAATTTGTAGGAAACCTAGTCGAATCTATCTTAGTTATCCATAAACAAACCTACACATTTCTTATGTTTTTTTTATAAGGTTTCTTGCAAAATATTTGCAAGGAGTTTTACTTCCAACTAACAAACCAGTCAAAATAACAGTTGAGCTAGCAAACATAATTAAGAAGACCAATAAGATCATCAGAAATGCATATAATGCTTAGGGAGACATTCAAAAACATGTTTTCTACACATTTAAAATATTCCCTTTAGACTTATGGGTGGAAGCAAGAAGATGGGTTCACATTTAGGGGAAACGTTAGGAAAACAATCTTGATAGGAATGGATACCCATTTCAAAAAAAATGGGTACCCATTTAGGATCAAGACCCCAATCCGAAATTTTTAAAAAGAGTACCCATTTTATTTTTTAAAATAGGTATCCAATTCTAATTACATCATATTCCTACTCATTTTTAAAACAAGTATGTGTTTTAGAGTGGGTATGTGTTTCATAAAATTTAAAATTTGAAACCCATGGCTTTGAGTTTATTTTAGGCTTGGAAACCCACCCCTTAGCCTTGGACCTACAAGGACAATGCCATGAAAATGAAAATAAAAAATTAACTTTAACAATATGGTTGATGAGGTATTTTAAAAAAATGACGAAATTCAAACCCATTATAGATGATGGTAACTAGTTTCCAAATATGTGGTTTTTTTATAATAAACTTGTTTTCTATTTATTAAATAAATTATGAGGAAACTGGTCCATAAAAAATTTTAAAAAATATATATTTAGAAAAATTCCTCATCAATATTCAGTTTAAATACAAATATTTCCCCACAATGAATTTGAAAAATACTTTTAGTTAGGTCAAAATTATGCTTTTCGTACACACGCATGTTATGGTCCTAAAAAGTGACTTTTAGAAGTGATTTTTGTACAGACATATACAAAATTATTTTGTAGCATCTAGATATTAGAATAAATTATATATTTGAAAACTAGATTCAAAATTCTACATTTCTTATTATTGGACATTTTGAAGATTCTATGTGTAAGTGCTTCAAATTTTTATTCCAACTATGACAAACTTTTATTTTAAGTAAACTTCCACTTTTGGCCAAAAAATAGACCCAACATCGTGTACTTACCCTTATAGTGTGATGTTACAGTCTTTAAGAGAAAACCCAGAAGATTACAATACAAAATTCATCTGAAACGTAATTTTTGGGAAGAAATCCTAATAGTTTATGACCCCTTCTCTTTGTTTTCTACTCTAAAGCCTTTTTCCGTCCTCTTCAAATTAAAAAATTTAATATATATTTTCACACTGCCACATAATTTTGGAGGAAGAATCAAGGTCTTCTACAATTTCACAAGTTTCCCATGCCTACTTGCATCATCTTCACATTGTTATGCACTTGAATCCATGCTTATTACATCATCAACCATACATTTTTGCACATAGATCATGTCCTCAAGGGGTCCACAAGTACTATAGATGTTTGAGGGCTTTCCCAAGTGTGATCATGTTTATTCCCATCATTAATGGTGCTCTAGATCATGCAAGGAAGTAAATAACCATTTTTCTAATAGCTAGTGGAAACTCAATGAAGAACAAGACACTGTGAAATTGATGTGCAAGATAAGGTAAAACACATAAAATTTGTTAAATGAAGATCTTCAATAGATGATAGGCTTGATTTTATTTTTTGTGCTAACCCCTAACCCTAAGGCTCTTACTTGGAAATAGATAAGGTGAATGGCGTTGTCAAACAAGAAGACATGTATCCTCAAATGAGGGGGTGAAAAGGCCAATGAATAAGAGGAATTAAGACCTCTTCTACACTTTGACTATTGTTCTTTGTTAGGGATTGCTATACATAAGTTACATTTAGATGAAATAAAATGAATGAAATGAATCTAAAAACAAAGATGAATTTATATTAGTCTTTGACTATTGTTCTTTGTTATGGATTGCTATACATAAGTTGCAAATCTCTTACTTTAGGAAGTTAGGTTAAATGATTCAATTTAAGATAAAACTTGGTCACAAATCCCTATAAATACATTTATCTTCTAGTTTCTTACAACATCCTTAACCCAATACCATACATCATATATATCATTAATATAATTGTTTAATTGGTTAAATAGGATCACAATAGTTTTAATATAGATTTACAATAGTGGATTGTGCACAATGGTAGAATAAATAAATCATCATTATTTTCTTACAAAGATCTAAAATTATTTCTATAGAATGTAAATGGAGTGAATGGTTAGCTTTGTACAATCATAATGGTGCCTAATCTTACAACATAGAGTCTAACCTAAATGAAACCCCAATGGGACTATAAATCATAACTTTTAGATTCAAGTTTGATACACTTGGCTCTATCTTTCGAAGCTCAAACTCTCAAATTAACTTCAAACTTAGAAACAGATCTTCTAATTAATAATCCATAAAATATGATGAGGGGCTACTCCACCCAACACCCACATAGAATACAACATATATCAACACAAAAAATGTAGGACAAAAAATAACCCACTTTCGATTACTTTTAGAAAATGAAATTGCAGATTCAGAAATTACAAATCTACAACCACATGGGTTTGATTCACTACAAGTAAAATCAACTCTATAAGAAAAATCTATTATTTAGAGTCATAATTAGCACTAATGGAGCCACCTCTCATAACCTTTTTTCAACCATTTATTTGGCATCAATAATGGCCTTAGAATGTTCTAGAGAGTGTAACTTGCCTTTTGTTTTTGGTGCCAAAAGTCTCTAAGCCATTCATTTTCTCACTCAAAAAGATATTTTATCGAAATTCACTTTTGGGTGGCACAACTTCTCGAAGCCATAACTTTTGACTCGTGTATGTGATTTTCTATTAAATAATATATTGTTGAAAAGATTTCAAAGAGATCTACAACACCAAAATTATCTAAAGATCATCTCATCCATTTTTTGAGTTTTTTGAGGCTTTTAAGGACCTCAAAATTCAGTTTGAAGTTGTATTGGAGAATTTTTTTGAAACAAAACTTTAATATCTCCCAAATAGTACAAGATATTGAGACGATTCTTCTGCCATTAGATACATTTTTTAATTTTTCTTCTTGGGGTAAATTTTTAGGTCCATACATGCCCATTTAGGCCAACTTACTAAAAAGAGTAAGTGACCATTTTTTACCTTTTTGAACTTTTGATTGTCTTACACCCTTAACTTCCATCATGGGATTTAAAACAACTAAATAAAATAAGGATTTATTTTTTGGGTGATACAAGATTGCCCCTACACCACTGAATGCTCCTATATAAAACACCCAAGGTAATTTGAGAAGTGACCTTGTCACATATTTGGTGTTGGAGGGAAACCAAGATGGTCAGCCTCTACCTTAGAAAACTATGATGAATCTTCAATAGGCTTCCCTTCCATTCAACCATATATTCTTCATACTGAATGTTTCTTGTACGTCTTCCCACACGGTTATCCAAAATTTCTTCTATCTCTTCCTTCTTCAGAGTAGGTGCCAAAATATTCCACTATTCTTTTATTGGTACATCCTCCATATCTCCTTCATCATACTCTATTAAATCAGTAATATTGAACACATGAGAGATGTTGACCCCACTCGACAACTCTACCTCATAAGCATTTCATGAATCATACTTCTTTAGGATCTTGCATGGGCTAAACTTCTTCATTTTCAACTTGTTATGCATTCCCATTAGGAACCTTTATTTCCTTGAGTGAACCATGACTTCATCCCCATATTGGAACTACTTAAATCTCCAATTTTCATATGCCTTAGCTTTGTACTGAGAATTCATCTTATTGATGTGATTTCTTACCTCTTTGTGTAAGTTCTTCAGGTGATCTACAAAATCTTTAGCCTCAACACTGCTCTTTTCCCCTTTGTCCATCTTCCTCAACTCAAAATTATTTCTTAGATTACTCCCACATATAATCTAGAATCCAGGGATTTACCAATACTCTTATTGATAAAACTATTGTAAGAAAATTCTACCTATGGTAAAATCAAATCCCATCCCTTGGGCTTATATCCAACTAAAAATCTAAGAAGGTTTCCCAAACTCCTATTCATCACCCATGTTTGTCCATTAGTCTATGGATGGTGTGCAAAATTGAACTTCAAATTTTTCTTTAACTTCTTCCATAATATCCTCCAAAAATAACCAACAAATTTGGTATCTCTATCTAAAACTATACTCTTTGGTAAACCATGTAGTCTCACCAGGTCTCTATAAAAAAACAACTCTACAATGTGAACAACATCATTGGTTTTATGAAGTGAAAATAAATGCACCATTTTTTGAAAATCTATCAACCACCACAAATATTGAATCATGTCCTCTTTATGTCCTTGGTAAACCAAGAACAAATTCCCTGCTAATATCTTCCCATGACCTCTCTTGTACAAATAATGGCTTATGTAGCCCAATATTCTTACCCCTTTATCCATCTAGCATACTCTACAACTTTATACAAACTTCCTCACATCTTGTTGTAACTATGACCAGTAATAATTCTCACTAACAAGAGCAATGGTCTTATCCCGAAACTTTTTTCCATCCAATCCTCCACTATGCTTCTCTGTGATCATGTTCTCTCTCATAGAACTCCTCAAAATGCACAACTGTTTTCCTCTAAACAACATATCATCTTTAATTAATTAATCCAACCATTTTTTCCTATCCAAAATAATAGGTTCCAAACAAGCCTTCCAAGCCTTTGCAAATTCTGGATCTTCAAGATACAAACTCTTTAGTTCATTGAACCCAACAACATCAATTCTCATCTCTATAAAAAAAAAAAATTAACTTAAGACATCTACAACTCTATTTGACCTTCCACTCCTATGCTTCAAAATAAAAGTATAACTCTGCAAAAACTCAACCCATTTTATGTGCCTTTGATTTAACTTTCCATGAATATTAGGATACTACAAAGCCTGATGATGAATATATAAACAAATTCTTTTGGAAACAATTAGTGTGTCTATTTCTTCAAAGCGTGAACTCATGATAATAGAAAAGGGTGTTGGCAAGAAGTTGAGCCCACTTTTTGGCCATTTAGTGGAAGTGTTTTCCTTAATTTTCAGAATTTGACACTTTGACCTTAAAATTTGAAGCACTTAGAGATGGAATCTTGAAAAAAGTCACTAATCATAAAATATATTACTCAAAGTCTAGTTTCCAAATATGTAATTTATTTTAATACCCAGATGATACAAATTGATTTTCAATAGGCGTTTGTAAAAACTACTGTTTAAAAGACATTTTTTTTACCATACCATGCACGTGTACATCATCCATATTTTGACCTAAATAATCATAATTTTCTAAATCCTTTTGGGAAAAGATTTGCAATTCACTGAAGCATGCTTTCCATATTTTTTTGTAATTTTTATTGAATTTATTTTTTTGTTAATTTTTATTGGCCATATTTGGTGTTTTAAAAAATTGTTGTGTACGTCACGCATAAGATGACCTAAACTTATGATTTTTTGAAAAAAAAAATTAAATTGAAAAGAATTGTCTGAGGTACACTTTCATGCAATCCGTTCAGGAAAATGTTATGTTGACAAAAAGTTATTAAAATACTAAAAAACCCTAATAATTCAAGTTTATGGACAGGTATTTAATCAGAAATTAAATGAAAAATTAAAAATTAATCCAATTGTAAAAAAAATTACATATTTGGAATCTACATTGTCTAATTTATAATGGGTTTTAATTTTGTTGAAAAACTTTGCAAAAAAGGTCTTTAAACATATGCCCAAAATCACTATTTTCTTGTGACATTACCAAGACCTTCAACTTGCAGGTCAAACCAAGTCTAGGGCTTAGGTTCGAGTCCCCAAGCCTTTTCCTGAACCGAAAAACAAAGCAAAAACCCAACCAAAAATCAAAATGATCTCGTTTCATAAAAATATAATTTTTTTATACTTGAACGAAACGAGATCTCGTTTGTAATTTTTTATTGAATATTTTTTTTGTTAATTTTTTATCGGCCATATTTGGTGTTTTAAAAAATTGTCGTGTAAGTCATGCATAAGATGACCTAAACTTATGATTTTTTTATTTTTATTTTTAAATTGAAAATAATTGTCTGAGGTACGCTTTCGTGCAATCCATTCGTGAAAATGTTATGTTGACAAAAAGTTATTAAAATACTAAAAAACCCTGATAATTATAGTTTTTGGACCTATTTAATTAGAAATTAAATGAAAAATAAAAAAAATTAAGGGTGGGTGCATGGAAATGGGTAGCCATTCTGTGGACACCCTTAAAAAAAAAAGTTGTTAAACATAACGCGAGTGCGTTATAACGCGCTCGCGTTACGTCGTCAATTAAACCTAGGCAAGGTCCCGGCGGATTAAAAATTGCAGAGCAATAACGCGAGCGTGTTATAACGCGCTTGCATTATTGACTGTTAAAAGCAAAAAAAGAAATGCAAATCTCTCATTTGCATTTCTACTGGTTTTTTTGTGCACCCGCGGCCAAAAACACCAAAATAGTGTGCTCGCATTCGAGGAGAAGAATTTCTTCACCAAGAATCCGAATTTCTTCACAACGATGGCACCACGACGATGAGGAGTTGTAAGAGGTAAGGGTTCTATGCTTTTTATTTTGAATTTGTTAGTTTTAGGTTGAATTTGATATCTATTTGTTTGAAATTTTAGGAGATGCAAATCAACTTGCAAACCCTCAAAATCCTCAACATGAGGACCAACCAAATCCTCAAGATCAAAATCAACCTCCTCCACCAATCACTCAACCCCCTCTTGGCACTCAACAAAATTTAATGAGTGAAACTGAGAACAACAAAAAACAAATTGAGGATTTGATCAATAGGTTGAGTGATCCAAATGGTTCAACCATAGAAAGAATGACCCTAGCAAATTCCTTGAAAGATATGTTAACAAACGTAGATTCAATTAGCAAACAAATAACTGGATGGGAAGATAGGAGGAAGGCGGCTAGGGAGTATTATACAAATAAACTATCATACAAGGATGTGAAAGATTTAAAAATAACAAAAGGTGATTTGTGCTCATTATTCACCGACCCATGCACAAATCAAAATCTTACCCTCAATGCGAAGAGGTTTCCTATCCATTGGTGCCAACACCAACAAATGAAGGAGCGGTTTTATGATAGGTGGTACATGGTCTTCAATTACCCACCGTGCAACAATTACGAGGTCTCGCAATATTTCCTTAGGAAACTATACAGTGAGTTCATATTGAACAAAATCCCAAATTATTTTGATATGAGGGATTTCCAAGGGAGAGGTGGGGGGTCAGCTCAGGATAGACCTGGTGCACAGTCGGATCCTACGCGGCAAGGTAGATGAGCTCTCGCTAGGCCACCTCATGAGCACATTGTTATGCCTTCCGTCGTGAAGGAAAGTGCTGACGTAGAGACATTGTAGGCAATCAACACTTTGACCCAGAGTGTCATCCATCATACTAGCCCTATTCTACAGCGCCATCCAGGGGAGTCTTCTAGTGGTGGTCTTCGAACACATGTGTGTCAATCTTGCGGGGCTACTTGTTCACATGACCCCACTGACCCTCAGGAGATTGGTATGCAAGATCCTTCTGCAGCTATGGAGATGGAGAGGGCAGCTGACATTTTGCATGAGGCATATGGCATTGATAGTCAGGTAAAAGTTATTGCATGTGTTCATTGAATTTAATTTATTAAATTCTGATTTTGAAATGCAAGATTAACTAAAAATGTTTTATGATTTTAATAAAATTGCAGGGTCATAGTGTTGAGACTGGATACACCGACCCCCCACCAACCTATTTTTGCAGTACACCTATCGCTAGGGTATGTAACTAGTAAACAATTATAAGTTTATTGCATATTAATGGAATTGTTTTATGAATGGTAATTTAATATGCAATTTTGGATGTTGAACAGACTAATATTGGAGGTTTTGATGGAACACTTCCCAGTGGCGGTGGATTTACTCAAACCTTCACGCAGGTAATAGAATAAAGAGTTTAACTAATGAATCAAGTACTTAATAGATTTGTGTAGTTTATACATGCACATCGTTGATTACGTTGAATAATTTGTTGTTTTATTTTCAGTTGTTGCGAGATGATACACCTCCGAATGTGACGAGGGCAATGGATATTGGTGTGACATCTGCTATACAATCCTCGATGGCTCTGACAGAAGAGGTATGAGGCAAATTAGTAAATTTTAATTTACATTTGTTGTTATAGATGTTAGTTAGTCAGAAATCAAACCATTATTGATTCATGTAGTTTTTGTCTATTTGTATGGTTTATACAGGGCTTGAGCACGCCTGAGCATGGGCGTGAGGATATTTCCCTCATGGAGAGAGATCGTGAGATGGCTGTAAGTGATTATTTTGTCAAATATATCATTTTTTATAATGTAATTTCTATATATTCATGTCTTTACTTCTTATTGTAATAGTTAAAACTTCACCATGAACTAAACCCTAGGAGGAGTAGCAGGAGCACTCCACGAGTGCAGCAAAAATGAGTGACAGACCTATCACCATCTGAGCGAAAAGGAAAGGGAAAGATTTTATTTCTTGGGCATGGAGAGCAATGACTTTTGATTCTAGAGTCCTTTATTGTATGCCTGCATGGCAGTTTTGTACATATTTTTTATTGGACATATTTGACATTGTATGCCTAGATGGCATTCTCGTAAGCCTATATGGCTATTTTGTACATATATTTCATACTTATATCGACATATATTTATGTATGCCTACATGGCTATTTAGTTAATACAAATTTCTTTTTTCGATGCCTGTCCATATTTGCATTCTAAATTGATGGTTCAATAGATATGAGTTACGTATATTCAAGTGTATACTTTACAACTTATGTGTATACTTTGTGACTTACGTGCATTCGAGTGTATACTTTGTGGCTTACATGTTTTCATGCATATACCTTGTATTCGTGCATATACTTTGTTTTAATTTGTGTATACTATGTATTCGTGTGTATACTTTTTGAGGCTTACGTGTTTATGAGTACTTGTAGTTCCCTTATTGACATGTACATGTTTGACTTATTCACGTGTATAATTATTAATTGGTTAGCCGTAGCATTGATCTATGTCATCCTCAATGCATGATCCTTGAGATGGAGTAAGTACACCCTCAAGGTCAAAAGGAGTTTCACATGCATTCTTCATAGGCTCATTTTGGTAGTGAAACCAAAAACCTCTTGCATCATTGAAATGAAAAAAAAATTCCTTTATAGCAGGTCTGAAGCCATTATCATTCTCCATTAGTTCTTCATGTATCCACTCCCCATTAATGGTTGTCTCATGACCTTCATGAAACCAAGCACTTATCTCATTTGTGATAGAAGAAATGTATGAAGATTTATCTTCCTCCTTATGAACCATTCATTATCATGAGAGATGGGTTCTTGTGAACCACTACTAATGAATCATGGGTCAATGAGTTTGACTTGTAAAACTACACGATTGAATCGTGATAGCAATATCACAATATTTATATATCTAAATACTGCCATTGAATCCTAAATACTGCCATCTTACCCACACAAGATTTTGGAAGATGTTTCCCACCCTTCTCTTAGTGGTTGCTCTCATTGCACCTTCTACCTAGCTTCATCTTGGTGTAGACAATACGAAGAGCCCAACTTGAGATCTTCACACATGCAAGAACAACTACGTCCTTCCTACAGCTTGGATGGATCAACTTGCAACCAAGAACCCATGCTATTGCCTGGTGTAGATTGCCTTCTACACGCTCAGAACCTTTTGCCTCTGATACCATTCTGATGCAGAGGAAACAACACAAGATAGTGGCTCATCCACCCTTCTCACTCCTTAACCTACTGATCACTACTGATCACTACTGATCAAGACATGTTCTTAAGCCTCTAACTCTATCCGCCACCTTTCTGTTGTTCAAAGCCCGAGTCACACATTGCTCAAACACAATGGTCGAGTGATGTAATGGTTTCTTTGAAAACCGTTATACATTTAAAACCATACAAGAATTTCACACTCGATTATATTACGTATATTCCCTGTCAACTGAAATTGTTTCTCCCATTCCATTCAGGACTATCATAAAGAAACCCGAAAATAAGACATCCATGACATTCAAAACAATAGCGAATCCTTCAAAACTAATCTGCATTCACAATTTGCAAAACAATAAACCAGGAAAGATAGAGAGAACGACACGACGGGAAATGGAAACTCCCCTTTAACGAATTCCAAATATTAACACTTCAAAAACATACATGCTTTAAATGGCTCTCTGTCCGAAGGCCATAGAGCCTGATTTCTTCTCCCTCTTGTTTACTCTCTTTTTTGTTTTCCCGTAATTGCACTCTCTATTTCCTCTATCTCCATGTATTCGGTTACATGTTGTCTCTTTATAGAGATTCTAGGGTAGTTAGACAAACTATTCATCTACCCGATATTCCCATTCAGTTACAACTATCATTTAATCCTTTTGATGAATATATCATTGCAATTTTAAACACAACCATTTCTTAACATGGTCCCACGAAATTCTAAATGACTAAAACATTACAAAATTATGAAGCTTGTCATAAATTTCAAGAGTCGAGGTGTCCCCGCACCAGTATCCTAGTTGTCCCTTTGTTGATTTATCTCCTCACTGATCCATCTTATTGGATTCTTTCACCTTTTACCCATCGCTTTCTTGAAAAACTCAATTTTAGGCCTTGTAGCCTTCTGCCCCAATTTGGCCTCCTAGAACCCGTTTTCTTGACTTTTCTCACAATCAGTCTTAACAATGCCCAAATTTTTTTGTAAATTATTTCTTTTGATCATCAAGGCTCCAATATTTACCAGGCCTTAGGTCCTACAAGTTTCTGTACATATGATCGTCCTCAAACCCCCTATTTTCAAGGGTTCCTATGGTTTTTGGCTCTTTTTCCTTCTTTGAGGGCTTCAACGACCTCCTTAGCTCTCCTCCTAGCACACGCATGACTAAGATACATGTGCCTACACTCCCATACTCTTTATTGGCACAAACCAATCCATTTAGCAACTCTCCTTGTTGTTGTCCTCTCCAAGCTACTAGCCAGAATGCACTTGCACTCGCCTAGTGCTTGATGATTTCATCACCTTCCCTGCAAAACAAGACCCCAAAACCTATATGTACACTATTTACATAGTCCCCAACTTGATTCCAAGTGGCCATGATAGGAAATCCATGGGAAGTCAAGTGGGACTCATTATTCACAAAACTGGCCTGAACCAGCAATGAGACCAAGAAAACCAAAAACTTGCAAAAAGATAACCAGTCGATCTAGATGACTAATCTAATGCTACACAAGGTAAGTAAGTGACACAAATGGAAGACTCAAAGAATTAGATAAGTCCTTTGAATCCATTCTTAACTAGATGAAGGCTCAAACACAGAAATTCAATGAAAACTTGCTCTCTTCCAATCACAAAAATATACTCTCCAAGTCTCAATTCATGAAAACAATCCTCCAACCCAGGTATTAGGGTTTTTCTGACCTTATATACCTTTCTCCCACATTCTAGGACCCTTTGGTTGGACTTAGAGCATCATTAATGCCATTTTCCAACTTTTAGGACAAATAGCTAAGGCAACATTGCTCAAAATGCTCACAGAGTCCAAGACTTACCCAAACCGCAAGCCCCTAACAAACCTATTTCCAATTCTCTCATCAAAAAAACTCTTGGTATTTTATATCATAGTCCTTATTCCTTCTTTCATCCTAATCTGATAGTAGCCACTTTTCAAATCAATCTTGGAGTAGTACCTAACACCCCCCTAAACAGTCCATTAAGTCTTCTATCCTAGGAATAGGAAACCTATATCTAATGGTTATCCTATTTATGGCCCTAGAATCATTACACATTCTCCACTTATCTCCTTTCTTAGGTGCCAACACCACTAGAACAACACATGGGCTTATGCTTTTCCTGATCAACCCTTGGTCCAAAAGTTCTTGAACTTGGCTTGCTATCTCCTTGTTCTGCTCTAGTGTCATTTTGTATGCAGCCTTGTTAGGAAATGTTGCTCCTGGTACAAAGTAAATTTGATGATTGATTGCCCTCTTAGGTGGTAGTGTAGCTGGTGTGCCTTCACAAATGATATCCTTGAACTGATCCAACAGTTGCTTCACCTCTGCTATCATAGGTAGTCGACTAGGTGACTCCTCCTCCTTTGGCTTCAACATGATTGCACAGACAACTCCTTCTTCCTCCTTCATGTCTCTTAGGAGTTGCTTTCCACTCATCAAAAGTACACTGGATTTTTCCTTTTCCACTATCCTTCTTGGGGAAAAAACTTCATGGTTAAGCGCTTAAGCTGGAGTATACTGGAATAGGTGACCTCCCGGGAAGGCCTAGTGCCTCACCTCTGTGAGCATCACTTAGATGCAATGAGTGCTCAGTGGGCCATTCAATATCATTTCAAATTTTTTTTTTTAAACAACTTACAAATTTACAACTTAAGACTCCTCCAACCTAAGGGATTGATCCGGTGGAACATAGCTCAGAGCGATTCCACGTGTTTCTGTGCAAAAGAGGACCATGCCTAGCGTAAACATACCTATTTGGATGTTTTGGAACAGTCAGATTGGTCACACAAGTTGCAGAACGAAAGTTGCACCACTCTGCAACTTTGCACTGCTTGCATTTGATGCTTTTTCCATCAAGTGAAAATCCGCCACCACTGGAAAACCACTCTGAGATAGCCAAAACCGAGAGAGGTTTTTGTAGACAGGCTCAACACAATTCTATAGGATCAAACGAGAAGTTTCTAAGCATCATGGTATCCAAGTAATAGCATGCTGAAGTTTGCAGCTATTTTGCACTTTGGACCCTTAAGGGATCGATCCAGTGGAACATAGCTCAAAGCGATTCCATGTGTTTCGGTGCAAAAGAGGACCATGCCTACCATAAACATACCTATTCAGATGTGTTGGAACAATCCGCTTGGTCACACGAGTTGCAGAGCGAAAGTTGCACCACTTTGCAACTTTGCACAACTTGAATTTGACACGTTTTCCATCAAGTGAAAATCCGCCGCCACGAGAAAACCACTCCAAGATAGCCAAAATCGAGAGAGGTTTTTCTAGAGGGGTCCAATGCCTTTCTATAGGGTCAGATGAGAAGATTCTAAGTGTCACGGTATCCAAGTAATAGCATGCTGAAGTTTGCAGCTATTTTGCACTTTGGACCCTTAAGGGATCGATTCAGTGGAACATAGCTCGGAGCGATTCCACGTGTTTCGGTGAAAAAGAGGACCATTCCTACCATAAACATACCTATTTGGATGTGTTGGAATAGTCCACTTGGTCACACGATTTGCAGAGCGAAAGTTGCACCACTTTGCAACTTTGCACAGCTTGAATTTGACATGTTTTCCATCAAGTGAAAATCCGCCGCCACGAGAAAATCACTCCAAGATAGCCAAAATTGATAGAGGTTTTTCTAGAGGGGTCGAATTCCTTTCTGTAGGATTAGACGAGAAGTTTCTAAGTGTCACGATATCCAAGTAATAGCATGTTGAAGTTTTCAACTATTTTGCACTTTGGACCCTTAAGGGATTGATCCAGTGGAACATAGCTCAGAGCGATTCCACATGTTTCGGTGTGAAAGAGGATCATGCCTACCATAAAAATACCTATTCAGACGTGTTGGAACAGTCTTCTTGGTCACACGAGTTGCAGAGCAAAAGTTGCACCACTTTGCAACTTTGCACAGCTTGAATTTGACAGGTTTTCCATCAAGTGAAAATTCGCCGCCACGAGAAAACCACTCCAAGATAGTGAAAATCGAGAGAGGTTTTTCTAGAGGGGTCCAATTCCTTTCTATAGGATCAGACGAGAAGTTTCAAAGTGTCATGGTATCCAAGTAATAGCATGTTGAAGTTTGCAGCTATTTTGCACTTTGGACCCTTAAGGGATCGATCCGGTGGAACATAGCTCGGAGCGATTCCACGTGTTTCGGTGTGAAAGAGGACCATGTCTACCGTAAACATACCTATTCAAAAATGTTGGAACAGTCCGCTTGCTCACACAAGTTGCAAAGCAAAAGTTGCACCACTTTGCAACTTTGCACAGCTTGAATTTGACATGTTTTCCATCAAGTGAAAATCCGCCACCGCGAGAAAACCACTCCAAGATAGCCAAAATCAAGAGAGGTTTTTCTAGAGGGGTCCAACGCCTTTCTGTAGGATTAGATGAGAAGTTTCTAAGTGTCATGGTATCCAAGTAATAGCATGCTGAATTTTGCAGCTATTTTGCACTTTGGACCCTTAAGGGATCGATCCGGTGGAACATAGCTCAGAGCAATTCTACGTGTTTCGATGTGAAAGAGGACCATGCCTACCATAGACATACCTATTCGAAAGTGTTGCAATAGTCCACTTGGTCACACGATTCGAAAAAAATGTGTACAAATTATTTACATGACCTTTATATGACCTTTTTCACATTGTTTACATTTCAAAATTCAAAGTTTGCAAATTTTCCTACTCAAGGCATTTACAGAACAAGGTGCTACTACACCAAACATGAAATTCAACCTTACAATATTTGAGTATATCTCATTATGTAATTAAATCTTATTGCAATGCCTCTGGCACTTCGTTCTCTCAGATCTTTTACAATGTCACTCATACATTCAAGATTCTTTTTAAATGTCTACATCATAGGTGCTCATCATGAGGTTAACTTCAAATGAGTAACTTGAGATTCCCTCGCTAAGCTTCAAATGCTCTCTTATAATGGCTTGAAATCAAAATTGAGATTTGTCAAAATCATCAAAATAAGTATGTTGCATTGCTTTTTTGGCTGAGATTTTTGATAATGGCTCTTAAATCAGCATTTTCTGCAACGAAAGATCAATCAACCCTTAGTAGTTTACTTACAAATACGCAAAGTAAAAGAGAAAAAGAAAGAGCATCCAAAATGGAAATGAAATAAAAATAGATGGAAGGCACTTACAGATGTTGCATGCAGGCATCAAAATAAGGATGTTGCATTGCTTTTCTGGTTGGCATTCTCTTTGATGGCTCATATATCAGCATTTTTTGCAAGGGGACACCAATCACTGTAAAAGAAGATGATAGCATTGGCATCAAACAAATTAATGTGCATACAAGTATAAATTAATAAGAACCAATTTGCATATACTTACAAATTAATCCAACGAACCATTCGGGTCTGCTCTACTCTTTATTGTGTCAAGTATTGCCTCATGGTCAGACTCATGGACCTTCCATAACGTCTTGTTCAAAGGTCTACCCCCATATTTGGTCAAATGAACATTGGATGCCACGACAAGGTTCGAGTAATGAAGAATCTTACGATGGATTTCAAAGTCCTAAAATAGCCAATATTTAACACTTCAATGTGGGTACCTTCTAAGCCATGTTCCAGTAACCACAACTGAGCCTGTAGGGTATTCGATGTTTTCTCCATCTATAACTGGGGCCTCCAATTTCTTTTTGGTCTCAACACAATGACACAAGTAATAGTCTATTCCCTCTTCATTGTCTTCATCTACAATAACTGCATAAACATGCCCTACATTGATATGTGCAAAAAATCTCTTGAAATTTGTCAACATTATGAATACAGTACAAAGTAAGATCTAACGATATGGAATTTCAACAACTAAGAAAGTAGATATATCACCTTGTTGAACTAGATCTGATATGTGGTCAAAGTCGACCGATGATTCTATCTGTGTCAATTCCAATGCCGTCGGAGGGTGATACATGTGAAGTGGGCTAAGATAACTTGTGAACCATTTTTCAACCCACTCCCCTGACTCACAATCATTCCAGTCTTGCATTGTACATGAAGAACAAAAGCATGCCATCTTTCGTGTATCGATACTCCATGAACTTGTATTTGAGCTAAGGAAAGAGTGTACCTCACTCAATCCTATTAGTGTACGAAAATATTCATATGGTGCAATGTTAGTATCATCCATCAACCAAAAAAATCTATGAACTGAAGACGTACCTTCATTACCTAGACCCATCAAAGCATTACACCACTCAACGATTGATTTTGCATCTATCAACTTTGCACTGTCTTTATACTTTAACTCTACTCATGCTAATGCTTTTTTCATGCATGCTCCTACACCATCATGCTCCCCCTTTCCATGTCCAGCCTCACAAAAGTTCCACATATGTTGAACACCTGTAATGAAATGCATCCTTCGCAATGAGTAGAACATGTGTGAGTTCTTGAACTGTGTTGCATAGTTATCAAACCATATTATATGTTGATCGTATTCTATGCCCCTCTGAGCCAAACCACTGTAGAACATCTGGAAGCAACCTTGCATGAACTCTGGAGAATGTGTGCAATCATCACTAATGTAAAAGTGGTACTCCCTCAATACCTTCCTTTGCTCATCTATACTATCAGATGCATGAATGAATGCTATGTGCACAAATATCGAAACTTGTGTAGAGTTGTAATATTGTGACTACACCTCATCTTGTGGTTGTAGAGTGTAGTTCTCTGCAAAGTCAACCACGGATACTATGCTTCCAACTGGAAAGGTGTCCTTGCATAGCTTGAACTGCGTGTCCAACCATCGAGCTCTATGGGTATGCATTGCATACTCAGACAGTATACTGTCACGACATGTGGTCATAAATTCGTACACTGGAATCTTCTCAATAACCAAATCACACCTTTTTGCTTGAGACCCATCTTTTGTAGCATATACCACTGTTTTATACTTCCCGAACTCTACTAGTTTTTGTCCCACCTCATCTGTCCTTTCCATATGTTGACATACTGGCATACGCTGGAAGCCACTGCAACGCTTGCATGAACCATCCAAGCATGTTGTCCTATAGAATATCTGGCCATCCTCTATTTGACATAAAATTTTTGATAAGAACTCTCTTGAAGATATTGGTGGGCTTCTATGCCACAATCCTACAAAACATCATTAGTATGCAAATCTAAACATATAGAACGATAAACATCGTAATGTTTAGAAAATTCAATATGTAGTCTACAACAACAAGTAGTGCGTGTGTGATTTATCTTGACATAAAAAGGTTTAAGCAGTTCAAAATATCTTTGAGAAATACTAATTTGAGGATAATCATTTTCAAATTTCCGAAAAAATTGGGTTTGAGTCATATCCAAAAAATGCTTTGGATGTGGCTCACGATTCCGACTATCGTTTCTCCTTCTTACCACATCCCTTTGATTTGGAGATGGCCTTGTGTTATTCTTCCAATACTCTTCAATTAGTGTTCTCAAGGCTTTGATAACTTCTTTATCTTTTTGTGATAGTCTCCCCGAGAATGCCCATAATTCATTTATATCATTTCCCTCAATTCTTTGCCGCCTTTGAATGGCTCTTGATAAAGTTTTTCTACTAATTCCTGTTTTTTCACTAGTCTTTCTAATTAGGCGAGCTCTCTTTGTTTGACAACTTACCCAAGTCGATGTAATGACAGTCGAGTGACATTACTATCCTTTGAGCGTGAGGTCTTACCCACACTCTCATAAGCATCCATTAGATTCTTCACAATAGTGTCTTCACTCGATGCATTCGATGTTCTCAACCCAAGAGTCTTCATGATGTTCCTATTTTACACCCCGCATCATTTCCACAAATAGTTGACATCTTGCAGTCTCATTTAGCCTTTCAAAGAATCATTCCCAAATCTTATCAGCATATCTTCTACAAGTGCGTGTTGAAATCTTACCTTCCATGTGCTGCAAAATCTCATCATCAATATTAATCAAATACTTTGGTTTTCTACACAAAATTCTTGGTGGTGTTCTCCTAGGTACATACATCTCAACATTAGGAATTTCATCAATATTTAATTGAGGTGGGCTAGATTGCATACCTTCGATCGAGAGTGGAGAAGAAGACATACCTTGAGGTTCACATGGGAATGATGGCATACCTTCTTCGTCAATTTCGAGTGATGATGTACTCTCAACTTGAGATGTGTTGGATGGTGTCCAACAATATTCACTTGCGGTAAATGGTGTCCCTCCATATTCACTTGCAGTAGATGGTGTCCATCCATATTCACTTGTGCTAGATGGTGTCCCTCCATATTCCCTTGTGCTTAATGGTGTCCCTTCATATTCACTTGTCGTAGAGGGTGTGTCTCCAACTACGGTATCTGAATCTGTCTTACGATGATGCTTTCCCATTCATGCCTTTTGTGCTACCAATTCCCATTCTCTTTTTGATGGTTGAGGTTCCTCTACAATCGGGTTGTTTTCATCAATCGTTTCCAATTTCTTCTTTTCACGATATGCCACCACCCGAACTCTCTCCTTTTCTTTCAAGGTTTCGTTCTCTTCATCTGTTAGTTTCCTCTTTGTCTTTTTCTTTGGCATGCAGATAATTTTATCTATACCATGGTAATGAGAAGAATATTAGTTCCTAAAAAATGTATCCATTCAAGATAATTGAAAAATATGTCATTGAAGGCTTCATTTAAATAATACTTACAATCATCTTGTACAAAAGTAGTTTTTTATTGTTGATGGTTCTAGCCAACCACCAATGGAATAAGAACTATGATGTAAAGTCCCAATAGTGTTTTTGATGTGTGAGTTAAGGCAAACTTAGGGTAGTCTAGAGCCTTGAAGTTTGGAGAATCCTGAATGATGAAATTAGGCAAATTAGTCCATGTAGACTTCGCAAATTGTCATAAAAGTGGGAAAAGGGAATTAATGATGCTCTAAGCCCGACCCAAGGGTCCTAGCACATGGGAGAAAGGTATATAAGGTCATAAAAACCCTAATTGAGCATGTGGGAAAGCTATTGTACGATTTGGAGTTTTGGAAGGGGAATTTGTGAGTTGGAAGAGTGCAAATTTCATTGAATTTCTGTTTTTGTGCCTTCATCCAGTCAAGAATGGATTGAAAGGACCTGTCTAATGCTTTGAGTCTTTCAATTGTGTCACTTAATTACTATGTGAAGCATTATATTAGCCATTTAGTTCAATTTCTTTTTGTTTTGCAAGTTTTTAGAGTTTTTGGTCTCATGGTCGGTTCAGGCCAGTTTTTGGAAATAATGATACCCACTTGAATTCCCATGGCAAGGCTACCATGGAAACTTTGAATCAAGTAGGGGAATTTTTTTATAGTTTACATATGGTGTGTGGTGTCTTGGTTTGCAGTGGAGATGGTGAATTCATCAAGAACTAGGTGAGTGCAAGTGCATTTTGGCTAGTGACTTGGAGAGGACAGCAGTAAAGAAAGTTGCTAAATGGACTAGTTTGTGCCAATCAAGAGAAAGAGAGTGTGGGCACACATATTCCAGACATGTGTGTGCAAGGATGAGAGTTGAGGAGGTCATTGAAGCCCTCAAAGTTGGAAAAAGGAGCCAAAACCCTATAAACCCTCGAAAATAGGGGCTATGAGGACAGTCTTATGTATGGATGCCAAAGGGACTAAACACCTAGTAAATATTGAAGCCTAGGGTACCACTAGAAAGAATCTATAAAAATATTTGGGGGTTGTTTAGACCGTTTTTGAGAAAAGCCAAGAAAACGAGTTCTAGGAGGCTTAATTGGGCAAAAGGCTACAAGGCCTAAAATTGGGTTTTTCAAGAAAGCGATGGGTACAAGGTGAAAGAATCCTATGATATGGATCAATGAGGAGTCAAATCAACAAGGGGATAGTGAGAATACCCTTTCGTATCCCCTTGAGTGGTTAGGACACTATGGGTCAGTGTGGAGCCCAGGGAAGCTTAGTGGTGAATTGAGAGCAATGGTGAAGAATTTGAAATTGGTGGAGAGTCTTATGAGGTGAGAGGGGTTTAGGAGGGATCCCTGAGTAGGGTAGAGAGGAATACCCTAGGAAGACCAGAGAATAGGTCTTGGGAAGAGCAAGATTTCTCTTGAAAGATAAGACTCCCCATCAATTGTTGAAGGACTGGTCTATGTAATGAACTTTTGACCTTGTGCAAGGTATTTTGAAGATGTTTGATGCTTTGGAATGGTCTGGGAATGGTTCTGAATTTCTATAATTGGCAAGTGTAAAATGGTAATTGGCAAGTGTAAATATTTGTGTATATAATTTGGTAATTTAAAATGTGCATTGACAACCTAAGGTTATAATGACAAACAAAAATGAAAGCAAGCCATAATAGAATGAAAGAAAAATTGTAAAGACTTCACATACCTTAAAAACCAGACTTTCAAATGGAGGAATTCAACCCAATTATGTAGCCTTAGCTTCTTCTTTCTTCAAACTCCACAACAATTTGACTTGTTCAAAAGCTTGTTCCCTTCCACACTTCAATTGTATATCAGTTTTCAATGGAATTCAAACTTCAATTGATATTATATGTCTTTCAATGTCAAAACTCTACTATTTCATGCAAAGGTGGTAAAAAGATCATGGAAAAGGTGATGGAAAGTGAAAAAGATGCTTGCACACTTCACAACATCATTAAAAATATATTTTTTGTCGGAGCACGAACAGAACCAGGGGAATATGTAGACTGTGGGCCTTCAAATCACGGGTATATTGATTTTTTTACCATTTTAGTGGACTACAAAATGCTCTCACGTAATGTGAAATTAAGTTTTCTTAGTGTATTTTTGATAGTATAGGAGTTTCTGAGAGAGTGGGAGGGAGAGAGGGGGAGAGTGGAAGATAGAGAGGGAGGGAGAAGGGGAGAGCGGGAGAAAGAGAGAGGGAGAGAGTGGGAGATAGAGTGGGAGGGAGAGAGAGGAGGAGTGGGAGAAGGGGAGAGAGAGAGTGGAGAGAAGGGTGAGAAGTGGAGAAAGGGAGATAGAGAAAGAGGGAGAGTGAGAGGAGGGAGAGGTGGGAGAGTGGGGGGAGAGGAGAGTGAGAGAGAGTGGAGAGTGGGGTAGAGTGAGAGGAGAGAGGAGAAGGGAGGAGAGAGGGAGAGGAGAGGAGAGAGGGAGAAGGGAGAAGAGGGAGATAGAGAGAGAGGGAGAGAGGGGGAGAGTGGGAGAGAGTGGGAGAGAGTGGGAGAAGGGGAGAAGTGGAGAGTGGGAGATAGAGAGAGAAGGAGAGATGGGGAGACTGGGAGAGACTGGGAGAGTGGGAGAGAGTGGCAGAAGGGGAGAAGTAGAGAGTGGGAGATAGAGAGAGAGGGAGAGAGGGGGAGAGTGGGAGAGAGTGGGAGAGTGGGGGAGAGTGGGAGAAGGGGAGAAGTGGAGAGTGGGAGATAGAGAGAGAGGGAGAGGGAGGGAGAGTGGGAGAGAGTGGGAGAAGGGGAGAAGTGGGGAGTGGGAGATAGAGACATAAACCCTAAACCCTCAACCCTTAAACCCTAATCCCTCAACCCCTATACCCTCTTAATCCCTCAACCCTTAAACCCTAATCCCTCAACCCCTATACCCTCTTAATCCATCAAACCTCAACCCTCAACCCTCAACCCTTAAACCCTAATCCTTCAACCCTTAAACCCTAATCCCTCAACCCCTATACCCTCTTAATCGCTCAACCCTCAATCCTCAACCCTCAACCCTTAAACCATAATCCCTCAACACCTATACCCTCTTAATCCCTCAACCCTCAACCCTTAAACTATAATCCCTCAACCCTCAATCCTGAACCCTTAAACCCTAATCCCTCAATCCTTAAACCCTAATCCTCAACTCATATACCCTCCTAATTGCTCAACCCTTAAACCCTAATCCCTCAACCCTTAAACCTTAATCCCTCAACCCCTATACCCTCTTAATCCCTTAACCCTCAATCCTCAACCCTTAAACCCTAATCACTCAATCCCTATACCCTCTTAATCCCTCATCC
>CM021101.1:458465137-458684930 GCA_007115665.2 Sequoiadendron giganteum
CCTCAACCCTTAAACTTTAATCCCTCAACCCCTATACCCTTTGAATCCCTCAACCCTTAACCCTTAAAACCTAATCCCTCAACTCCTATAACCTCTACTCTATAACCTATTAATCCCTCATCCCTAAACCTTAAACCCTTAAACCCTAACCCATAAACCCTCTACCCTCTACCGCCAATCCTATACCCTCTACCCTCAACCCTAATCCCCCAACCCTCAAACCCACTTAGTAAACTCTCTACCCTAATCCCTCAACCCTCTTGACCCTTAAACCCTTAAACACTCAACCCTAAACCCTCGACCCTCAACCCTAACCCCTTAAACCCTAAACTGTTAAACCCTTTACCCTCTACCCTCTAACCTCTACCATCAGCCCAATACTCTCTACCCTAAACCCTAATCCCTCAACCCTTGATCTCTCAACCCCTATAAACTCTACCCTATATATTGGACTGTCAACCCTAATCCCTCAACCCTATACCTTAAACCCTCAATCTTCAACCCTCTACCCTTTCCCCTATACATTAAACACTCAACCCTCAATTCTCAACCCTCAACCCTTAATCACTCAACCCTCAATCCTTAAACCCTAAACCCTCTACCCCTTACATTGGACCCTGAACCTAATCCTTCAGCCATATACCCTCAAAACTATACCCTAAACCCTCTACCCTCAACCAAGTAAACCCTTAACCCTAAACCCTTAACCCCAAACCCTTCAACCCTAAACACTTAAACCTTAAACCTTCTACCCTATACCCTCAACCAAATACCCTCTACCATCAAACCTATTCCATCAACCCTCAAACCTTAAACCCTACTACCCTAGAAACCATCAACCCTATAGGTCCTCCATCCTAATCCCTCAACCCTATACCCTCAACCCCTATCACTTTCTCTCTATCTATACATCTCACCTCTCCCTCCTTCCCTCCCTCCCACCCTCTCTAATTGTCTCTATCTACCGTCTCCCTCTTTCTGTGTACCTCTCGTTCAATCAATCCCTACCACCCTCTCTCACTCCCTCTCTCTCACACTCCCTCTCACTACCTATCTCTCAAGTCTCTCCCTCTCACCCCCCTCACACTCTCAAGTCTCTCCCTCTCACACTCTCAAGTCTCTCCCTTTCGCACCCTACCTACATAACCCTCTCTTTCTCTTTGTCTCTCTGTCTCTCTCCCTCTCCCTCAATTCTCTCTCTCCCACCCCCCTCTCTCTCTCTCTCTCCCTCCCTCTATCCCTCTCACCCCCCTCTCTCTCTCTCCCTCCCTCTATCCCTCCCACCCTACCTAGCTAAGTCCCCCTCAATCCAACCCCTTCTCTCCCACTCCCTCTCTCTTAAACTCTCACTTCGACCCCCTCTCCATCTCTCTAGACTCTCTCTAAATTCTCCCTTCCTCTAAAGACATGCATAAATGCATACATACAAGCATAATACATTTGTACATATAATCTTACATCCATACAAGCATACATACATACATGTACATAAAAATATATCAGCATACATTAATATATTAGCATTTAACATAAAGTAAGACATAACGCGAGCGCGTTATAACGCGCTCGTGTTATGGGTTAGTAGACATGTTCCCCGCAGAAGCAAAAAACATGTCAAAGTGAGCTATAACGTGAGCGCGTTATAACGTGCTCGCTCGCGTTATATCTTGCTTTGAGAATTACCGAACTTTAAGCTTGGTATTGCCTTGGAATTCCAACCCAAAGGTTTGGAGGGCATTCCCAATGACCAGAGACATGTTTTTAAGAAATCCACCATATTTCTCATAATCGAGTTCGTGCTCGCTGTCAAGATTGCACGTGGTTCAATATCGAAAAAATTGAGCACATGGGTAATGTTGGGTTATCTCTTAGCTATCCAATGATGTAATTTTTTTCACTTTCTGAAAATGTTAAGTCTTTCATCCATAATTTATTTTATCTGTATGTCTTTTTTTTGCCAAAAAGCAGTGTTTGGTATTTTTTTCGTTATAAATTAACCATTCATCAATTTTTCAAATAAATTACATTTTTAGAAACTAGACTCCATTCTACAAAATTAAAAAATTTAAAAAAAAACAAATCAATTAGTTTCCAAAATTTGTAGGGGTAGCACGGCCAAAATTCTATTTTCAGGATATGTCCACTTCGCAAATTAGTAAAAAATCAAATATTCATTAAAAAATTATCAAAAAAATCGTACATCAACTACATACTGTTAGCTAACTTCTGACCGTTGCGATTTTTAAAATACTAAAAAAAAGTTCACCGGACGAGGGTCGTACAAGAGTTGCTATGTTATGTTTTTCTGACAAAAACAACACCAATTTGTGTACGTCCCTCATTTGAACCCCTTAATCTCAATCATTTTCAAAATAAATTAGTAGTTTAGAAAGTAGACTCGGAGCACTTGAATCCTTCTTTTTATTCCATCTCAAAATTTTGAGTCTAAGTATCCTCAATTTCACATCCAAGGTTAGTATTTCCTGATATCAGGAAAAAGTTGTCCACTTAAGTCCCCTTTTTGGGAACCATCTTGGTGCACTTACCCTTAATCCAATTGTAAGAAAAATTACATATTTGGAATCTACACTGTGTAATTTATAATGGGTTTTAATTTCGTCAAAAAACTCTGCAAAAAAGGTCTTCAAACATATGCCCAAAGTCATTATTTTCTTGTGACATTGCCAAGACCTTCAACTTGTAGGTCAAACCAGGTCCAAGGCTTAGGTTCGGGTCCCCAAGCCTTTTCTCGAACCGAAAAACAAAGCAAAAACCCAACCAAAAATCAAAATGATCCCGTTTCATAAAAATATAATTTTTTTTATACTTGAAAGAAACGAGATCTCGTTTTGAAAATGGGATCACGTTCTATAAAATGGGATCACGTTTTGCAAAACGGGATCTCGTTTCTTAAAAGTTAAAAAAATAAAAAATGAAATGGGTCGTTGAAAAATGGGATCCCGTTTTAAAACGGGTCGATGAAAAACGAGATCCCGTTTCTTAAGAACGAGATCCCATTTTTTAACAACCCGTTCTTTAGTGGGCCGTTTTAAAATGGGATCCCATTTTTTAAGAAACAGGATCACGTTTCTTAAAAAAGGGGATCCTAAACCTTAACAGGATCCCGTTTATTAAAAACGTGATCCTATTTTTTTGAGGTCGATTTCGGATTTTTTTCTAAGGAAAAAACTTCCACGTTTCATGGACTCATCTTCTTGCTTTTGCCCAAAAAATATTTATTTTTAGCATCATTCATCTTCTCACTAAAATAGACATCAGGCTTACCTTCTTGACTTCAAACAACTCCTATTGCACTATCACTAGGATCACAATATACCTGAAAGACCTTTTGAAATATGAAAGTGCCAAAAAATGTTGCTCTTAGATGACTTTCTTCTTCAACATATAAAAACTCTTAGCTACTCTTGTAGTCCACTTAAATTTATTTCTATCCACTCTCATTGTTTTAGTTATGGGTGCACAAATACCACTAACATTCTTAATAAAATTTCTATAAAAACATGTTAGACCATTAAATGAGCTTACCTCTATAAAAGTATTCAATGATAGCCCTCACTTTTTTGGATCCATTTTGAGGTCCTCATTTGAGGTAACAGATCTTAGATACACCAACTCTTTCTTCACAAAACTACACTTCTTCAGATTAATCAACAACTTTTCCTCCCTTAGCTTCTCAAAAACTCTTTAGATATGCATTAGGTGCTCCTCCAATGTCTTACTAAAATAAAAATGTCATCCAAATAAAAAAATAAAATATTTTTCTAAAAAAAAATACCTCTAGTTAGCCCAAATGGCATGACTAACCACTCATACAATTCCTCTTTAGTCTTGAAGGTTATCTTTCATTCATCTCTTTCTTTGATACATATATGATGATACCCAATCTTCATGAAGTACTTGGCTCCACTCAAATAATTCATAAGGTCATCTATGCTTTGCAATGGAATTTGATTGTAATCTTGTTAATGTCTTGAGAGTCTACATACACAATCTCCATCTTTCTTTGGTGCTAGTATTTTAGGTATCGCACAAGGACTCAAAATCTCTTGAATCAATCCTTTCTTCAATATCTCTTGAACTTTTTTGTTCAACTCCTCATTCTCTATAGGAGTTATTCTATGGGCTACCTTATTCAACAAATTGGCTCCTGGTATTAGATCCATCTAGTGACTAATCTTCCTCACTAGTGGCAATCCCGAGTCAAGTATATTATCTGACACAAAGTTGAACGAAACTCCTCTAAAAAATATGAGACTTCTATTGGTATATCACCTTCTTCTTTATTAACTCTAGGAATCAATGCATAACATGTATGTTCATGCTTCAAAGCATCCAAAAAAATTCTACCATCAGCTAAAAAAATTTAGGCACTACTACATACCTTTTCTTCCACTTCCTTCAGGGGCTTCAATTTGTGACAAACTCCATCCTTTGTTAGGGAATATGTGTTGGCATGTCCATCATGTACTAGATGTTGATCAAATTGCCATGGTCTCCCCAATAACATATGACAAGCATCCATACGAATGATGTCATACAATACTTCATAGTAATTCCCAATCTTGAACTTCACAAAACATTGTTCATTGACCAAAACTCTATGGTCCTTCTACATCCATGCAATCTGATATGGATTTGGATGTCTCCTTCTTTACACTACAATTTTTTAACCATATCCTCTAAAACAAGATTATCAGTGCTACCACTATCAATGATAAAATTACAAACTTTACCTTCGCATTTGCACCTTGTGCGAAATAAACTCCTCCTCTAAACTAGAGATTGCTTCACATTTATCAAGACTATCCTTGTGATTATAACTTCTCCTCTTTCAACATCTTCAGAATGCTTAGATTCAACATCTACACATGCAACTCATGTATTTCCTTCAATTATTCTACTTGTCCTTCCTTGATGTTATGGATATTTGTATGCTCGATGTCCTTCTCCACATTGGAAACAATTTCTATGAAAGCCTCCTCTTCTCTAGGGATTCGTCCAAACCTTCCTCTTCCTCTTTGGTCACCATTACTTTTCTCACGAGGGTGGTAGGACCTTTCTGGCTACGACTGCTGCTAGCTTCTTCCTTCTTCTTTTGGCCTTCATTTCATCCTCCATATAATCTTTCACTAATCCTTGCACCATGACCTCTTCCTCTTTGCTTGCTTTCAAAACTTATTTTTATCTTCTCTACTACCTTTAGGGAAAACTGATAAGCATCTTCAACAGTATCCATCTTGACCAAAATTATCTCCTCTTGAATTCTTGGCTTCAACCCATTTATATAATGAGATACTTTTTCCTTGTTGGCATCAGAATGGCCTGTTCTGATCATGACCCTATAAAAATATATTTCTCTTTGACATACCTACTTTCCTACTTCAAACCTTGCATCATTTTCAACAAATCTAATTCATAATTAACAGGAATGAACTATCTCTTTGTCTTTTCCACCATCCTAACCCATCTTTTTTTTCCCCTTTTCTATTTCTCTCTAACTATAATTCCTTCCACCAAATATTGGCATGACCTTTTAGCTCAACCTTCACAAATTTGACCCTCTCAGGATCTTCCACCTCCTCATACTCAAAGTACTCCTCCATATCATTGATCCAATCGATCAACTCTTCTAGGTTAAGATTTCTATAAAATGGAGAAACATCAACCTTTGGCCTTTTACTATCCTGAAGATGGTCTTAAATAATCTAACTTGCTCAAGATCTACTACATCCTATTCTTCTTCAAAATTTTATTCTTCTTCAGCTTCATCTTCACTTTCCTCTCCCTTCCTTGGCTCAAACCCTCTACATAACTCCTCTTACAGTGCTTGAACTTGTCTCTATATGGCTCTACAACCCTCTTTTGGTACAACAATATTTCTTCCACCACCACAATTTCTTCATGGAGGCATTTTGATCACTTTTATCAAAAACCCACAACCACAAGTCCTAGCGCAAATCGCCTCACATTCGAGGATTTGTTTATACTCTCAAAAACTCTTGCTCTGATACCACTTGATGAGGGGCTACTCCACCCAACACCCACACATAACACAACATAAATCAACATAGAAAATAAATGGAAAAAGAAAACCCATTTTTGATTACTTTCAAAAAATAAAATTATATTTATAAATTACAAAGTTACATCCGCATGGGCTTTGATTCACTACAAGTAAAATCAACTTTGTAAGAAAAAACTATTATTTAGAGCCACAATCTGCACTAATGGAGCCACCTCTCATAACATTTGTTCAATCCTTTATTTGGCATCAATAACTGCCTTAGAATATTTTGGAAAGTGTAATTCCCCCTTCTTTTTTTGGCACCAAAAGTCCAACCATTCATTTTCTCGCCTAGGAAGGTATTTATTGAAATTCACTTTTTGGGGGCACAACTTCCTAAAGCCATAAATTTTGACTCAAGTGTTCGATTTTCTATTCTAATATATCGTCGAAAATATCTTTAAGAGATCTACAACACCAAAATCATCTAAAGATCACATCGTCCACTTTTTGATTTTTTTCGAGGCTTCTAAGGACCTCAAATTTGAGTTTGAAGTTGTATTGGAGAAATTTTTTAGAATGAAAACATTAATATCTTCCAAACGATACAAGATGGTGAGATGGTTCTTTTGCCATCAGATACAATTTTCAATTTTGCTTCTTGGGGTAAATTTTCAAGTCTATACGTGCCCGTTTAGGCCAACTTACTAAAAATAGTAAGTGACCGTTTTTTACCTTTTCAAACTTCTAACCATATTACACCCCTTAAGTGTCATCTTGAGACTCACAATAACTAAAGAAAATAAGGAAACCGTTTTTTGGGTGATGCAAGATTGCCCCTACACCACTAGATGCTCTTGCATCAAAATATCTCAGTTTCATTTATTATCTTTGAAATATTTTCACATGACATAGAATTTCACACAAAATGAAATAATTTAACTGCACTATCTAGATGCAAACTAACAAATTTATCATACAAAAAGCAATAAATTTGCATTTTGGGTTTCCTCGAATCCCCTAAAACTCTAAATAATTTATAGAGAAAAATGCAAACAAGGTAAAAGTGATGTCTTATTTTTATTTTCATGAAGAACATTTACATCTCCATTACAAGCTCCATATAAACTAAAAAATCTAAGTTGTAGTTATATACATTAGCTAAAACATGAAAAAAATATTGACTAAGATGAGATTTTCCCATGCAAATGTAAAAAACCCAACCCTTTATAATGAGAAATCAATGCCCTTAATATAGGTCTACAACAAGACATAGCCTAGTGAGAACATCATTGATAGAGTTCAGAAGGACAAACATGATACCGATGTGATAACCCACATCCTCCAATTTTAAAAACTTCACCAAGTGAGGTCAAAGAACATGCCTATAATCATCAAAATTCGGCCTTATATATTTTCCATTAAAAATATCATTAATCAACACCCAAATATATGCACAAAGGGATTGAGGAAACCCACATGAAATCCACTAAAATAATAGACAAATAAGTCATGAAGATCTAAAACCTATATAATTTGATCACCTATATTAACTTTGGCATGGCCATAAATCCTTCTCCATAAAATATATGGTTTTAGGGCATAAACAAGTGTTTCTAAGTTTTTTTGAGTTTGTGTTGGGCCAAATCAACCAATAAATAAAAAACTAAATACGTTCCACTTTCTTCCATTGAAAACCACTTCAAAATCATGTTAAAACCATTGATAATATTCCTAAATCAGTGAAAAGACATGTCTAATATTTCTCAATACCTTTACTATGTGTTAGTAGCTTTTTTGGCACACACATGGCATTCCAAGTCATTCCTGTGAGTTGGCAGGAAGCTAGGGAAAATTGGGTAGGAAGTTGAAGTCTTAGAGGTAAGAGAAAATCCATACCTCATACCACCTATTTGGGCATTGGGGATCAGGGTTGAGGGATAAATCATCCCTCTTAAGGTGTATGGGGCTTTATAATGTTGGTGATCATAGATGCAGCATACCAAGAAATAGGTATCATATGAGAGGGAAGTTTGGAACTTCAATAAAATGCACTAGGAGTTGGTGGAACTCAAGATGTCAAAGGTGGTTGAGAAGGAGTATTGAGGTGGAAGGATGGGAAAAATTATTACTCCAAAAAAGTAACTGAAGGGATCTGTAGGGTTCAACAGTTGAGCATGACATGAAATAGGTATGTGGGTTGAGGGAAGGTTGCAACATCGACTTTGAAAGACATTAAAAAATATTGAAACAAGAGTCAAGAGCAGGGAGGAGTTTAAATGGGGTACTTGGATAAGGTTTAGAATAAGATACAAAAAAAATTGTTAGCAAGGGATTAGGATACCAAGATTAGGGATGTCAAATGAAGGGTACTTAAGGAAAGGGAAATCTAACATGCTAGTAGGAATGTGTGAAATGCACAATACAATAGGGAAGTCTAACATTTTAGCATAAAATAAAAGACATGTTAAATGAAGACTTAGAAACATTTTGAATGCAAATGATTGGATTTTTGGGGCTTGAATGGATGGTATGATGGGATGACCAAATCTAATAGCCTTGTGAATAAAAAATTTGATTTCAAAAGTAAGTTATTGGGGGTTAGAGATTGGGGATGCCAATGAAGTGGTACCAACGTAGGACCAAGTTTTACACTAGTGAAATAAAAATTTCTAAGGAATTTACATAATATTTTGAAGCTTCGATGACTAGCATGACAACCTCAATAGGTCTGATAGGCCAACAAATTCTAAAGTTTAGACAATTTTTAACAAGCCTTTGGCTAGGATGTCAAGATTAGGGGGAAAGATGTGCTAATATGGATAACCCATCAAATCAACACAATGACAACTCAATAAAAATAAAGAAAATACTAGCACTTAGAAAGCTTTTGAGAGTTTTTGTAGACCTAGGCACACACTAAGCAATAAGGGATGACATGTGGTAGTATTTTAGGAAAATTTTGACTCATGGAAAACCACTTTTGGCATTCCAAATTGGTTATAAGAGGTGGATGGACAATAATATTTGGGTGGAAAAATCATCCTATAATAGTTTTTGGGTGAAATATTAGTCATTAATGGCATCTTGGGAAGATTTAGAGAGTGGTTGATGCAAACATGAGAAATGCAAAAATTCAACATAGGTCAAGAGGTAAAAATGGGAGATGCAAGGTTTCCTTGCGAGACTAGACATTGGGATTGAACATGAGAGCGAAAGTCTAGAAGTCCGGAAAAACTCTACAAAAGGAACATACAAGTGAATGAATTGATTGGAAAAAGTGCAAGGATTCAATATGAAAGTGGATACTAGGACTAGACATTGGAATGGAAATATAGAAGCACATTGAGAGTTTGCAAGAAATTTTTTGGGGGAATGCAAGAAAATAAGGAAGGACGAGAGGCATGGAGTCTCATTGGGGACTAAAGGTGGGAATGAGACATGAGGATGAAAGCTTGAAAGTCAAGAAAACTCCACAATTGGGAGAGAATGATAAAAATGAGGGTGCAATAAAAATGTGAGACTAATATTTAGAAGTGGAGGAAGGATTGAAAGAAGTCCATAAATTAAGATTTGGAATTGAATTCCACAAGAGGGACTAGGAATGATCTAGGTAAAACTTCTAGATGTATGATTAGATGCTCATAGTTAGTGAGTCAATCAATTACATGCCCATGTTTTATGCACTTCATTGTCCCTTAAATTGATTCATGAACTCACATTCTAACAATTAATTTTAAAAAATGAAGTATACAAATTGGAGATGGTATGAAAATTACTCTAGAAATTGAATATGTAGGTTTTAGAATATGTAACTACATTTTGCATACATGTAGATACAAAAGCAATTGCAACTACCTCTACAAAAATTCCTCTACCCATTGTGCTTTGATGGATGTCCATACCTTGTTCCAAAGCTCCCATTTGGCACAAGCTAGGATGATGCTAGAAAAGGTTGTAGAGTCTAGCTTTACACCTGCCAATTGCATTTGGTTACAAGTTTCTAAAGCCTTTTCAATAAATCCATTTTGTTAATATCTTGCAATCAAAACGTTCCATTAGAACAATGCACTTTGAGGCATTGTGTCAAACAATTTAGGTGACTTGTCTATGCTTCCACATTTTGCATATCCTACAATCATGGAATTCTATAAACAATTCTCGGAAGCATTTTGCCAAACAATTTGTGTGCCTTGTCTATGCTTTGACATCTTGCATACATGTCTACCAGAGCATTTCCAACTGTAATAACTGAATAATCCCCCTTCCATTATGTTTTGATGGACATCCATACCCGGCTCCAAAGCTCCCATTTTGGCACAGGCGAGACTACGTGTGCAAATGAAAAGTGTTCGGATCGAAAACTGATTTGTTGTATAAGGAGATCTTACGGGTGGGAAAAACAGTTAAAAAAATTTAAACTTGCTCAAGATTAACGATGAACGGGAACAGTAAACAGAATGAGTTAAAGGGACCCACATCAGCCACCTAAACAATCAACGCTTAGAATATGTTGTTTAAGTCCAATCTCATTTCTTCTAATTTTCCATTCATGATATGTGAGGAACTCATAGAGAGTCCTAAATTATTATTGCTTTGTTGATTCCTAATCTAGGTAACTATAGATGTCAAGTACGAGTTTTTTTATGATTCATGGCATATATTTGGAAACCCTCCATTGCTCATTGACCTTTCTGTGAAAAGCTCGGTCAGGAAAGACAAGTAGCGTCCCACATTTCTCCAGAGTACGCTCACGTTCCGTGGCTGAGAAAATTGCTATGCGTTTTGAAAGGAAAGTGAATTATATACAAAACAAAAGCTTTCGCTTTCCATCCACACAGGTAGCACTTTTATTCATAAATATCCTGCCAAATTTTATTAAAGGCAGGGTTGAATGGCTTCTAGGCAACAGCACTGACGAAGACAGGGTTTGTGGTCAAGGTTTTTGGTTGATTGTGGGGTCGTATGTTCTCTTCTGTCCTTTTAAGGGGTTATATATATGAATAATTAGTATATATATATATATATATAATTCGTATGGTATCTGGTAAATTTATCGTCAAAGGAAAATTCATCCTCAGCAATTCATTGTCATGGAAAATTCATCACCAAGTAAAATTCAGGTCAGCAATTCATCGCGGTGGAAAATTAACCTCATTAATATTTTTAATAAAATCAAAGTTTTTGAAATATATATCAAAAAAATATTAATGCGGTTAATTTTCCGCCGCGGTGAATTGTTGGCAGTGAATTTTATTTGACGGTGAATTTTCCTTTGGTGAATTGTCGGTGATGAATTTTCCTAGAGCCAATTCATATATATAAATTATATATTAGTATATATATGTATATATACATATATATATACACTAATGATTCAAATATATATAGTTGAGCATGCAATTTCTAGTTTTTAAGTAATCAAATCAATATTGTCATGAATATTGACATGTTTCCAACTTGACATTAAAGATTCTTATTTGTCGAATTAAGTATACAAGTTCTTGTTTTTTAGTTAAAGTGACTTAATCATGAACATTGACATGTTTACAACTTGACATAACTATTTTTTTTTTTTTGTTAAATTAAGTGTACAACTTCTTGTCTTTATGTGGTTAATCAATATTTTCATGACCATTGAAATCTTCCCAACTTGACATGATTAAAAATTCGTATTTCTCAAAGTCATTTCATGTCTCACAAATATTATGTGAAGAATGTTCAATATGGACATGTCAACCACTAGATATTCAATTATGCAAAATAAATATGTAAGGGGGAGATGCCGATAGTTGTGTGGGGTCATATTGTTGGTATAGAACTTGTGCTAATGGGATTTAGTCTTCCAGCATATTTCTAATACATATTGTTAATAATTATTCTACATGTACATCAACAAATGGACACATGTTTTCCAAGATGGAACCTTATACGAACTCATGAGAACTTATGAATGGCATTAAAAATTTATAAGTAGATTCATTGACAAGTGTAATAAATATTGTGTTGCTTTGTTTACAATATCATAACTATTCAATATAAGTGTGTCATTTATAAATTAAAGTGTTCATGTGAACAAGTAATGCTTGTATGTGTACTATTCTTATGCCTACAAATATTTGGTTGAAAATGTACATGCATTGGAGTACTTCATATTATATGTTTGCAATGTTGGTGTTCAATGTTGTGGGTTCTCAAATCCCTAAAGATAGGTTGTTTGCAAAGAGGGAAGTGTGTCTAAATTAGGGCAAAGACCTTCAACTTATAATCAAACAAAGACATCACGGACCAATTTTCTAAGGTGGGTAATGCTTTCTTTGGTGTTAGGATCTACTAGGCCAAGGGGGTATTTTGTAAAGTGTTGTCTCAAAGGTAACTATAGGGAGTGAAAATCAACCTTGGAACAAACCATATTCATTGTATTCAATACTCATATTTCTCTATCATTAAATGCCTATATGTTGGTTTGATAATACAAGGGTCATGCACCTTCATAAAGTAGACAAACAACCATGTAAGATATTTAACATGCATCTTTGAGAACCTTTAATGATGTTGCATACATTTATACATAGAAGAAAAAGTAATAAGAACAACACAATATAAAAAGAAGGGTGATTTTATCTTTTGAGTGTGTTGGTGAAATGTGAGGTTGACATAAAGATGATAAGTGCTTTTATCCAAAAAGGGTAGTAGAGTCTCTAGATTTATGATCCAAAGGGGGGACACAAAATTTAGTTTCCATACATAAGCTTGGTTCTATATATGGAAGCAAGAAGATAGATAAAATTATAGGACAACCAATTGAATCTATCTTAGTTATACATAAGCAAACCTACACATTTCTTGTGTTTTTTTATAAGATGTCTTGCAAAATATTTACAATGAGTTTTACCCCCTTCTAGTTGACAAGATAGCCAAGACAACATTGTAAATGCAAATAATGCTTAGGGAAACATTTAAAAAGATGTTGCATCTTAAAATATTCTTTTTAAATTTGTAATGTTGCATTACACTATTTAATAGAAAGCTATAAAATTACAATATGTAAAAAAGTTGCCTAAACTTATTGTTGGGAAGAAATCCTAATAATTTATAACCCCTTCTCTTTGTGCTCTACTCTATAACTTTTTTCCATCCTTATCTTCATGCAAAACTTTAGTATATATCTTTTCACACCACCGCACAATCTTGGAGGAAGAAACAAAGTAATCTATAATTTCACAAGTCACCCATGCCTTCTTGCATGATCTCATCAACCATACATTTTATGCATAGATCATGTCCTCAAGGGGTCCACAAGTACCAAGAGATATTTTAGAACTTGAATCTAGAGTATGATCGTATATATTCCCATCTTTAATGGTGTTATGGATCATGCAAAGAAGTAAATAGTCCTTTTTCTAGTAGCTAGCATAAACTCAATGAAGAACAAGACGTTATAACATTGATGTGTAAGATAAGGTAAAATGCATGAAATTTGACAAATGAAAGATCAGGAGTAGGCATGAGGCTTGTTGGTGTTATTTTGTGTGCTAAACCCTAACCCTAAGGCTCTTACCTATAAATAGATAAGGTGACCAATGTTATCAAATAAGAATACACCTATCCTCAAATCAGGGGGTGAAAAGGCCAATGAATAAGAGGAATGAAGACCTCTTCTAAACTTTGAGCCCTACCAAGATCAAGAGAGTGTTCCTAGAGTTATTTTAAGGATAAAATAGATAAAAGGATTGAAATGAATCCACACACAAAGATGAGTGTATTATTATTTAACTTTTGTTCTTTGTTGAGGAATTATATACATACAAATCATAGATCTCTTACTTTGGGTAGCTAGGTTAAATGATTCAACTTAAGATAAAACTTTATCACAAATCCCTATACATATATTTATTTTCTATTTGCTAAAAAAATCATTAACCCAATAACATACATCATACGACATTCCTATAATGGTTTAATTAGTTACAGGCTCACAATAGTTTCAAGAGAGGTTTACAATAATGGATTGTGCACAATGATAGAATAAATAAACTAAAAAATTATTACAAAATTTTAAAATGATTTTAAGTTAGAATGTAAGTGGAGTAAATGGTCGGCTTTGTACCATCATATTAGTGTCTAATCCTACAACACCGATTCTAACCTAAATGAAATCCTAATGACACTATAAATTTTAACTTTTAGATGAGTCGATACACTTGTCTTTGTCTTACATGACTCAAACCCTCAAATTTCCTTCAACCTAGTAAATACATCCTCTACTTAATATTCATAAAATTTCTTAGAGTTTCATGTATTATATTTGAATTATTTTCACATGACATAGACTTTGCACAAAATAAAATACTACACCCTTTAGATTTAAACTAATAGAGTTCTAATACAAAAAGCAACAAATTTGCATGAAGGGATTCCTTGAATTCCTCAAAAATCTAAATAATTTATGGAGAGAATGAAAATAAGATAAAAGTGATGTTTTATATTGATTTTTATGGAAAAAAATCACACCGTCATTACAAGTTACATATAAACTTAAATATTCAAGTTTCATTCATATGCATTGGCTAAAACATGAAATATAACTCAACTTGAATGATTTTTTCAAATAAAAATATAAAATTCTAACCCTTTACAATTCAAATGAGTAGACACCTAAAAATGACTAACACATTTCATCTAAAGTCATCATCATCTTCTTGTCATCATCTCTTATCAACCCATTTGACTAACATGACAGATGAGTTTTGTGCACAATGTCTCATAATCATATTCATCATATAATATCTAAATCGAGGGTGTCGTCCAAAATGATGATCTCTATATGAAAATAAATGCTTAACAGATTCATGTAGATGAACACTCCTTATTTGTGGTTCTAGCCAATCACATCATCCATCTGGAAATAATGTTGGAAAAGCCATGTCAAGTAATCCTTCAGTGACATACTCATTTATTGGTGATGTTCCAATTCTTGGCCAATTAATTAGTGATCCAGGATCTAAATTAGGGTTATTTACCCATGCCTGGATTAGTTCCATATCTCTTTGAACATTTGGTGGTTTTGATGCCATTGATGTAGTGTGTTCAATAATGTTTCCTTCATCCATCTCTATCACTGGACCCACAAATACATATTCATTTGCATCTGAATCAAACTCCATATGAACAGAGTTCAATTTGTCAAAAAATGTTTTCATTTGAATTGCATGTGAGTTCACTAAGAGCATTTTCATCAATTTGCACATCCCTATAGAACTTATCATGTTCTATCTTATATTTCAAAGCTTTGTACACCCTCTCTCTATTGACTGTAAAATTGTAATTTGTTCCACGTTGGTCCTTCCTTCGAACAATAATAATTGGTAAATCTTTTATTCGATGTGGTAAAATTTTAGTTATTTCTCTTACTTCTTGTGGAAAACTTATGGTATGCCCTTTATATTTATATTGACCTCCAGTTGCATGTGTGACTTGAAGTATCGGATTCACACGTGCTATCAACATTTCCTCAATTTGTGTTAAGTTTGCAAGTTCTACTGGTTGTGGACCAGGATTCATATTATTTAATGTCGAAAATCGATGTTCATGTTTCTCTTGTCGACATCTATTGCAAATTGGGCCTTCAGGAACTCGTACAACCTTCATTGCAGGGTAACTTTCTTGACAAATGTAACACATACTTGGTGCTGCAAGTTTATCCAAACCATGTCGAAATATAATTTGTAAATCTTTCAAATCAATTTTCACATTTCTATTATTATTGCATGTACCTATATCTCTTTCATTTTTTCTTCTTTGTAGTCGTCTTCATCTTCTCAATTGAGAGGTTAACTCCTGTTGTGAAGTATTATGTTCTTCATGATTTTCACTTTCAACATTTATTGCATCTTGAACTCTATTATCTGGTGTTTGTAACACATGATCTATTGTAATTGAATTCATTCCTTCAAATTTACCCTCTGTATTCTCATGAGATTCATAATTCCTTTCAAGTAATTCATGATTATGTACTTGTATTTGTTGTCTTTCCATGTCATTAAATTGGTCTAAATGCTCATTTGTTTGTAATCTTCTTCTTAATATATATTGATCATCTTCAGATGTTCGTACACAATGTATTCTCATCTCATCTGCATGTTGTTTCATTTCTGCTTCAATCTCTTCAACTGTCATATCTGCCCTACATTTAACACATCTTTCTCTATCATTTTGGTTTCGATGATCTCTTGCTTCTTCTCTTTGTACACTATTCATTTTTTCACGTCGCTCTCTCATGTAATTTCGAGCATATTCTCTTCGATGTTCTCTTCGTTGTTCCTCATTTTCAAAATTTAATCTTGGGCGAGGCATCCTAAACAATTATTTAAAAATAAAATATAAAAGTAAAAAAATATAATAAATATGAGAAATTTTACTATACACTAATTCCATAAAAAAAATATATCACAAAATTAATACATATTTATTGATAAATCTTATTTATTTATAATTAATAATTAATAATTTTATTTTATTAATAAAAAAAATGTCTTTAAAAAACAATTGAAAAATAAAATATATGCAAACTCTATTGTAACAAATAATAATTTTTGATAATAAAATAGAAGTAAAATTTTATTTATAACTTACATATTAGAATTTACTTTTTTACAAATCATAGAACAAATAATGATAGAAAGTAAAATATGTATTTTGGATGTGAGAAATATTACTTACTTGTAATTTGTAAAATATTTTTCTGAAATAGTTACTCCACCTTCTCACAATTCGTAAAATGTTTTTCATAAATAATTACTACACCTTCTCACAATTCGTAAAATGTTTTCCTGAAATAATTGCCCTTCGTGAATTCGTAATTTTTTGGTGAATGTGTAATTACTTTTTCCTTTCTTCTTCCTCTCTCTATTTATATAAATATTTTTGAGTGACACCGATTCATTTTTATTTAATTTCTATTTGTCGGCTATTTATTGTTTCATATTTTCATATACATGTCGGCATTTAACATTTTTAATATGTCATGAGTTGTTTTTGTCTCACATTTCGCTTTGTGCTGCCACTGTAGGTTACACCTCTCGGCGTAATAATTTTTAGGTATTTAATTATTTCTTCAATTTTCCTCATCCACCATAATTAAGTAATTTTGGTTATTTAATTAGCTAATCTTTCTTCTAAAATTAAATAAATTATATAATTTGTTTTTTCTATCTTAAGTTCTTCTAAAAATTAATATTTTATTTATTTCCTAAATATATCTTCATCTCATGCACACAAATTAAATAAATTTATTTATTTAATTCTATAAACATGAAAAAATGTCTAATTATTGATGACGAAGCAGAGCAGGCGACAGGAAAATGTGAAAACTGGCAAAGGGCTAGAGAAGGTGGTGGATTCGGCTCAAATTGGCGGCTTTCATCTTGGACCTGATGCGGATGGTGGCAAGGTTGGCAATGGTGCCCCTTCCTGGGATGTTGAGGTGGAACAAGAAGTTCCCTTTGAAAAGATTTGAGAGTGGGTGTGTTTGAAGGCCTGGCGCAAACAACTGAAGTAAAACAATTTCAACAATCATGGCATTAACAGTTGACAAGGGTGGCATTGACAGGGCTTCAATCAAAATCAAACTTGACGCAACAAATGTGGTCCCCCTATGAGCCGGAGGCAGGATTCGTCTCCCCACATGGGTAATTCATGGGCCATGGATAAGGGAGGTGGTAGTAGTTCTCGGCATAAGGCATTTTCTGGAGAGCAGGATGTTAAACTAGGGCAAGGTAATCAGAGGACAATAGTGTTGGGCTCCAAGTTATTGGGCCCTTCAATTGAGTGACTAGAAAAACTAAGCTTAATCATGAAGTGGTTTGGTTTGAACTTGAACTGGGATGCTTTGATCAGGTGGTGGCAAGATCGGTGGGGGTCGAAGATGAGATTCAAGTCCTTAGTGAATGGTTACTTCTTGGTTGTTTGCCCCTTTCCCTCTATCTGATCATAGATTTTAGATGGGATTTGGTTGATGTATGTGGATTGCTTCTACATTCATAAATGGGAAGTAGGGTTTGACCTCTACCATCATCAAATGGTGTGCATCTAGGATTGGTATAAACTCTCTAGTTTACCTTTGGAATTTTGGCAGCCCAATATCTTGGAGGAGATTGGCAACAATCTAGGCAAGTATATTTGTGTGAAAGAATGGTCAAAGGTTGAGGGGGTGGGCACCTATGTGAGCATTTGTGTGGAGAATCAACCTAATAGTCCATGATGGAAAGAGCTGGAAATTTATACTGAATGGGGTACTCTCAAGAAACCTTTACTTTTCGAGCCAAGGTCGGTCGGGCATTTGATTAGTACCTTGGGCTGGTAATCTTGGGAGTTATCACCAAACTTTGGCACAAAGGCGAATGTGGTATCTGATCTAGTTGATCCTAGTGATGTTGGATTGGTGGGGAATATGGGCTCCATGGGCGCCTTCGAAGACCTGCCTTGTTTGGTGGTTGGAAAGGCTAACTCCTATGAAGTTGATTAAACAAAAGATCCCCAGGATCTGAACCAGGCATTAATTGAAAAAATGAATGAAGTGATAGATCTAATTGGCACCAACATGAGAATGGAGAACCTTAACTCCCTTCTTGAGGTGAGCAAGGAACTAGTGGAATTGGCTTAAGAGGCAAAGGATGCTCCTATTGACCTTCTCAATGAAGGCCCAAATCTAGAAGCAAACTAGTCAATACTGGTGATGTTGAGGCTGGGAAAGATATTGATGAGGCCAGCACAATCATGGTTCATTTGGGGCAAGAAAAGTTGGGGATTCACCAAAAAGAGGTGGTGAAGTCCTCACCAGACTGTGGGTAAATAAAAAGGTGTGGAAGGATTCCTAATTCAAAAAAACTGAAGATCGATGGTGAGGCCAATGGGCAAAAAAAGATCAAGAAGATGATTAAAGTAGGGAAGGGGGATCCCCTTCCTAAATAAAAATGAAACTCCTAACCTGGAATGTTAGGGGCATTAATGCCCCTAACGGTAGATGTCTAGTGAAACATCATCTCAAGGTTGCCCAGGCAGAAATTTGCAAGTTACAGGAAACAAAGTTGTGTCAAGAGGAGGTTGAGTCTTTTGAAAAGCGGTTGGGATCTTGGAAGCTTCTAGCAGTTAATTCGGTTGGTCAGGCTAGTGGTCTTGTGACTATTTGGCACCCCAATAAGGTTTCTTTGGAAAAGGTGGTAGCAAGCAATAGGTGGATGGCTTGCAAAGTCAGAAGTTTCTCATCGAATTTGTGCTTTCTATTAATCAATGTCTATGGCCCCCACAAATGCATTGAAAAGTGGATGATATGGAATGAAATAGAGCTCATTTGTAATGATGTTGGCCTTGAATTTTGCATTATTGGGGGTGACTTTAACGCTATCTTGCATGGTGGGGTGGCTCGGAGGCTTCAATCCCAAATCAACTTCGAGGACTTTGTGGAGAGGAACCAGCTGATTGAAGTCCCAATGGCTAACGGTCAGTATACCTAGACAAACATGCAGCTTGGGTTCCACTCTATCGCTGAGAATTTGGATAGATTCCTCTTTAAAGGAAATCTGGGTGCCTTCCCATACACCATGGAAAGTGAGATCCTTCCTTGTTCGGGATCTGGTCATTTTTTTATTCTTCTCAAGATTATTGGTGAGTGAAGGCCGATCAGTTATCCCTTTAAATTCAAGTGGATGTGGCTGAAGGATCCAAACTTCAAAGCCCTTATTGCCTAGTGGTGGGTTGAAGCGGGGATGGCTAGTTCAAAAATGCCCATACTCGCCATGAAGTTGAAAAAATTTAAGCATAGATTAAAGGAGTGGAATAGGGTGTATTTCAAGAACATTTTTGAGGAAAAATGGAAGATAGAAGAGTTGAGGCTGTTGAATGAAGAAGTGTTTAGGATTGGTATGGATAATGCCAGGTTCCTGTAGGAGAAGGAGTTGATGAAAAATCTGGGTGAGATTCTAACAAAGGAGTATATTTTCTAGCACCAAAAGTCACAGGAGCTTTGGCTTAATGAGGGTGATAAAAATACAAAAAAAATCACAACTCTACTAAGGTTAGGAGATAAATCAACAGAATCTCTTGTATCGAATCTCTAAATGGTAGGATGTTGGATAAATAAGAGGATATATCTAAGGCGGCTATTACCTTTTTTCAAAATCTCTTGAATGACTGGGAGGGTTCCAGGTTGGTTGATCAATAGAGAATTCTTGGGTGCATCCCAAAAATTGTCACAGATGAGAAAAAAATGTTGTTAAACAAGAGCTTCACGGAGGATGAGATCAGGAATGCACTCTTTCAACTGCATCCTGATAAGTCTCCTAGTCTGGATGGGTTCCTGACCTCCTTTTTCCAGCATTGTTGGGACATTGTTGGCCTGGATTTCATGACAACGTTAGAGGACTCAAGGGAATTAGGTAGGGTTCTAAAGGATTTCAACACTACTTTTATCACGTTAATCCCAAAAAAGGTGAAGCTAGAGAAGCTAGAGGAATTTCACCCTATTTCTCTTTGTAATATAGTATATAAAACCCTAGCAAAAGTGGTCGCTGGCCAGATTAAGGTAATTCTCCCTAGTTTAATAGCTGAGGAACAAATAGGCTTTGGGCTTGGAAAGTCGATCTTTGATGAGGTGATTATATCCCAAGAGGCTATCCATTCAATCACAAGCACAAGAAGGTAGTCAATGCTTCTGAAACTTGATATTAAAAAGGCATATGATAAGATAAATTGGCGATTCCTATTCAAAGTGATGGAGGATTTTGGTTTTTATCCTCTTTGGCTTGACTAGATCTTCAATTGGATTGATTTTCCAAAGTACTTTGTGTTGGTGAATGGTACTCTGTAAGGCTTGTTTGGTCTATCTAAAGGGCTTAGATAGGGTGATCCTCTTTCCCCATTCATGTTTATCATTATGGGAGAAGCGTTAGGCAGATCAATTACCAAGTCGACTGAGCTGGGAGTGCTCAAAAGAATTCGGATTACTACTGGGTTTCCTTCTATTACATATCAACAATTCATCAATGACACCATGCTTTTTTGTCATGTGGGGTTGGTAGAGGCAAGGGTCTTCAACAAGATACTCTTAGATTACTCCAAGGCTTCCGGGCAGGAGGTAAGTTTGGATAAATCTGAAGCGTTTTTCTTCATTACTAATCCCACTTTGGAAAAACAAATCTTGCAAATTCTCAAGTTTAGGAAGGGAAAGATACCATGTAAATACCTGGGCCTGCCACTTGCATTCAAGGTTCCGTCCGACAAGCTTTAGGATCCATTGGTCACAAAGGTTAAAAAAACTATCATCATGGAAAGGTAGGTGGCTCTCATGGGCTAGGAGGCTCACTTTAATTAAGCCAGTAGTGGCGGCCCTACCTATTCACATGCTCTCTTGCCTCCCCCTATCGTGAGGGGGCAAATAACAAAATCAATCAAAAGATGAAGTGTTTTTGGCAAGGTAGTTCAAATTAGAAAAAATATACCTTTAATAAAGTGGGATAAAATTTATAAATCGCGGGAGGCTGCTAGGGTTGGTTTGAAGAATTTGGCATTACAAAATAATGCATTGGGCACCAAATTGGCCTTGCAGAAGTATGCTCATCAGGATCTCAAGTGGGTCAAACTTCTGAAAGAAAAGTTTTGAAAGATGGGGAGACAAGCTTCTTCATGACTAGTTCCCTCCCAAAAGGCTCATAGGTGTGGAACTTTATCAGCAGTTGCAGGGATTTGGTCTTGAACTACCTTTCTTGGGATATCAGGGATGGTAGTTCAACCCTCTTTTGGGAGGACTCATGGGCAATTTCGACAAGCTAGTTGAGAATGACGCCTTGAGGAAAGTCAGGGACGTCACAAAAAAATTCAAGGGTATTCACGTAAGGGATTATTTGGATATCAAAAGGGTGGATAGTCACTTGGAATAGAAATGGAGAGATCCTAGGCAGCTGGGGCTCAATAATATTGATATTTTAGCCTTTGAAGAAACCCTCAAGGGATGCGATCTTTGCATCAGAGATGGTTGTGATGTTTTGAGGTGGTGTGGTGTGGCCTCAGGTGCTTACAATACTCAAGAAGGCTATAAAATTTTGTTCAAGTAGTAGGATCCAGCTTCAGATCTACCCAGCACATTGTGTTGGAACAACAACTACCTTCCCAAGGCTAGTATCTTTTCTTGGGCAGTGATCCAAGGCAGAGTTTTGACTACTAATAGGTTTAAGAAACTCAAGTTCTTTGGCCCCTCCAAGTGTGTGCTTTGTAAATCTACGGAGGAAATTGGAGATCATCTTTTCCTTAATTTCCCCTTTATTGCCAAATGCTAGAATTGGCTCTGTGCAAAATTAAACTTGAGTACACTATTGCTAAACAATCTAGTGAGTTTATTCAGAAGCTGACCAATCTTGTGTAGTAAATCAATTTTCTCTGGCCTTTGGTGGTCATGCCCCTCACTCCTCCTATGGGAGGTGTGGAAAGAAATAAACCAACATATCTTTCAAAATATTGCAATACCATTACCATCTTTTCTCAATAAGGTTGAATCTTGTGTGGTGGAGCTGATAAACTCAAGAACAGAAAGGGTGTGCCAATCTAAAACTTTCTTTTCTAGTTGGGATGCAAAGATGCAACAGAATTGGATCGGCTTGAAATTCCTCTCTTGAGTTGGCTATGGCGATCTCATTGTTCAAGAGGAATGGAAGAATATCAAATAGAAACCCCCTAATCATGGATGGTATAAGTTGAATTTTGATGGGGCATATAGAGGTAACCCTAGTACGTTAGGAGTTGGTTGTATTGAAGGAATTGGGACGGAATTTTGGTTGGAAAGATTGTTCAACCTCTTAAATTGGGCACAAATAATGCAGTAGAATTGCAGGTGGCGCATCTCAGAATCAAGCTATGTGTGGAACTAAAAATAAGGAACATGGTAATCAAGGGTGATTCAATGGTAATTGTCAATGCCTTGCGCATGGGGAAACTTTAGAATTGGAAATTGGGGGCTTTTCTTGAGGTTGCATTGGCTTCACTCAGGGGATTTGAGCACTATGTGATCAATCATATTCTTTTTCAAGGTAACCAAGAAGCGGATCTCCTCTCAAACCTTGGGATGGATGGGACCTCTCTGAAAGAGATTTTCATCCTTGAGGATGTTGCCTGACACAATCTTATGTGGGTGGTTGGGTGGGCACCACTCCACAATGGAATGTGTGGAGTGGTTGTCGCATTGGCTAGTAAGGTGGCTTTCAAATGTGTGGGGTGTGATATTCTGGAACTTTTTACAGCGATAGCAATCATGCCTTGATATTGTTTACAATAGTTGGGTCTTGCTATAAATTTTGTGTATTGTTTAGGACTTGTGGCAAGAGGTTTTAGTGGAACGTTTTCTCAAGGAATATATGAGGTGGTGTGGATGGGTCATTAAGGCAATCCCATGTTGGCAATCTGACAATATTTTGATCCTCACGCTACCTTGCTAGCTCAGTTTTATCTATCTTTTTTCTTGTTTTGTTATGGCGAGGTTTATTTTATAAGTCTCAGCAAAGGAAATGGAAATAGGTGGAATGGACACCCCTATCCATCTTCTAAGTTCTAAGCATTAGATGGCCTTTTTGGGTCCGGTGACATCACTTCGGTTGAGCCGGATCATTCATCACTTGGACTACCTCACATTCGTTGCGATAAAATACATTACAGGGAAGGGTTTCATGGTAGGCGTTGAAGGTTACAAGGTTGATTCCAATATTTCGTCTAGGGTGTTGGATGGGTTTCTAGATGTGAATGTTTCAAAATTTGAGGCAAATGTGATTATGCAACATTTGTTTAGGAAATATTTGCTCGTGGGGCTTGAGGAGTCCTTGGTCGCGACCTCCCTGGATGTTGGTATTCATCAACCGTGTGACTTAGAGCTCTTGGCGAACACAAATGCACTGGTAAAATTCTATCCTTTTCTCCTAGACATTAATGGTCTAGAATTGGTGGAGCATTTTCGTTTGGCTATGACGGGGGTGGAGTTCCTAAAAAAGAAGTTTTGGCTGGTGGCGGTGCAAAATTCATCTTGGAAGTATGAGTTTTAATTTTTTGCCCAGAATAATCTCTGGTAATTGGGTTGGATGTGCATCTCTTTGTTGTGTTGGGTGGTGGTCTAGTTTTCAATTATTAGGGAATATGTATCTCAATCTGGGTCGGTTGTTTATGTAGCTCTTAGTATAATGTAGTAGCAAAGTTTGGTATACATATAGCTAGTTTTGGTGGATTTTGACCCTGCATGGTCATTTTGGATCTTATCTAGTCTAGTCTAGATTTCAATGGTAGTCTATGTTGCCCCTCAGTCATGGGCTAATTTTGTATCAACTTTTTTGATATTAGTATAAAACCTTATCTTATCTATTAAAAAAACATGCAAAAATGCCTAATTCATGTCACATCCCTAATCTTGCATCTTGCATCATTATCCATTATTAACATTGCATAATCCATAATTTACATCACTTTCTTCACTAATTCCCCCTTTAACATCACTTTTCATTACTAAACTTAACTTCCTCTATTAATTGAATAATTTGAATTATTTAATTAATTCATCATTTTTCACTAATTTTCCTCTTATCGCCTCTAATTGAATAATTTTTAATTATTTAATTAGTAAAATCTAATTTTATTTTAATGTCTCATAATTAAATAATTTCTATTATTTAATTATCTAACTTTCCCTCTCACTTGCATGGAATATTCTTTAAAAAAAATTCCTAATCCTTCATAATTAAATAATCTTGAATTATTTAATTATTCTAATTTCCCTCTCAATGGAATATTCCCATAGAATACTCTTTTTCAAAAATATCCTAACCAACTTCAACCTTCTCATTCATCCTCAACCCTTCAAATTTGATCTAATCAAGTTACCCTCCATTTCAAAATATCTTAACCAATTCCCTAAAATTGTGGAGATATTTTGAGTTCAAACTAATCTTGACTCTTGATCCTCCTTGATCTCAAGATCAATTCTCCATCATTGATCTGAATGTTGAAAATCTATAGAACAAGTATCTTCCCTTCATTATCACCACTTAGAATCATTTGAGCTAATTCATATTGTTGGTGTTTTTTTATTGTAAACTAGGTTTGTCTCCTAATATACCTATGGAATTGCCAATTCCAATCAAGGGTAGCTCAGAGGACCTGGACCAACTGATGAGGATTTGAAAATACCTCCTACACTTCGGGCTTTTCAAGACCCAGGAGGGTGATCCCTTAATGAGTTTACAATATCTACAACAAAATCATAAACAATCATTAACTTCAAACAGATAATCTCACTTAATAGCTCAACATAATGAGATAAAACTGAAGAGAATTGGTTGTTCATCAGTAATATCAACCATTTGGAGCATGAGATAATTACAACACAACTTCATGGTGAAAGATAATCATTATGTTTAAAATTGTAGCAAACCCCGGGTGAACACAAACAAACACTGAATCACAAAGAACAAATGCAAATCAGACCAGTGCCATATCCATTGGAGGAGTCAAATTCACCAACACCTAATGGTTCATAGTAGATTTCAACACATAGCATATAATATCTCTGATTATACTGCCTTTCAATATCACCAATTTGTACCTTAGCTCAATACTACTTACCAAATCCTTGTACAAAACATATCAATCTGCAATCTCATTTAAGCAGTTTAATTAATTCTTTAAATCAAAGCTAAAACCAGAATTGCACACACCACAATAGTGAGATGAACAGAATAACCCTTGATTACTTCATTCAAAATTTGAATACATTTGCACATATGAGAAACATGAGCCTGAATTTTTCAGTTAAACTCAAATTCCAGTACGATTATGAAACACTAAATCCTCATAAACTCAAATCCTACAATAAAATGACACAAAACCCAACTTGCATTGCCTTTGTAACTACATATTTTACAATTTTCTATGTAGCTCCACTCCATATTTTGACTTGCTAACCTATTACAATGAGAAGAGAAGAGAATATGTAGAGGAGAATAAATTCTAGAAGAAACCCTAAAATTGAACAGGAAAAGTCATCTGGAAACATCTCCACCGTTGAATAGTAATCTGCAAAACATCTTCTTAATTTCCCTGTAACAAACTTTATTCTGTTTTCAAAACAACATGTGCTCAACTCGTTCCCCAACAGAAAAAATGCCCATGTGTATACCTACAATCATTACTTGCAGCTGAAAGGAAAACCTCCACTCCCATGAAAATCCATTCACCTCTGTTATTGTTTCTTTGTTGCATTTTACTCTGCATATTCACTTTTTACCCCAACACAATCATATTATAAAAAATTTAACTATATTCACCTTATCCTGTGCATTATAATGTTTTAAAATCTCATTTAAAACACTCCTCCATTTTAAATCAAATGAAACCTCATAAATATTTCCCCCGTGCATTTCACTATTTCACTTAAAATTTTATCTCAACACCCAAGAGAAAATAAGAAATGGGCCCCACCCCTCCATTTAAACATTTGACAACATTTAGCCAAAACATTTAATTTTAAATTTTTTTACTCATCTCTTCTTAATATATCGGTTTCCCCATTAAAAAATGCACTTGGCACTTTGGAACACCCGTGCCACTTAATTTTTTACGCTGGGACCCACCTTCCATTCCTACCCGTGGAGAAAACAAATTTAATATTTCGCTTGGAGGCCCCCATTTAAACCAAATTAAACATTACCCGACAACATTAAAAATAATGCAAAGCACACAAAATTCGAGCCCACACACATCTCCCCGCACAATCGCAATCACTATCCATCAGGCACCTTTGGATTGCGACCTAGTGGGCAACGGTCCAAATTTGGCTGCATTGGCCTCTTGATCTCCACCGTTGGATTTTGCTTTTCTCTTCATCTATTGCCCTAATTCCTGTTTCCTCATGCTCGAGCATTCTGCAATACATCTCATGCTCTCATGGCGGCCAGTTCCATTCTCTCCTACTCCTTATGCTTTGATGGATATACGCAACCAATGCCAATGCCATCATCTTACCTCCTGGCTGCGTCAATCACACCCTAGTCTGATGGAGGCCGCGCCCATCATTTGCACATGATACAAGGCTTACACGCCCTCACAATGGCACGAGCCTCTCCACTGCACCCTTCTCCAAACTTGCCACTAATCTTTCGGTTGCATTTGCCCAAAATTTTCTAAGGCATCCTCAAACCGTGCACTGCTTCACACTTGGTGCCCAACACCCTCCATTTTAACTTGTTGGCTGTGCCCATCATGTTGCTTCTTTCATGTAGTTTCCCAACCTCACTGGTTGCGCCCACCATTACTGGTTAATGGTGGTGCCAAACATCCATTACATTGGGATTTAACCCACCAACAAATACAGTAGCATCCACGTGTACACAAGTCCTTAGCCCCAAAGCTTGCATACTCTTGACCTCTGTCAAAGAAACCTAGCCTCATTAAAGTAATATAGGCATATACAATACCACTGCCTATATCTAACTCTCTTACCTTTCCCTTCACAACTGCAAATTCTAAATGTTTTGTATAATAATGTCTACAATCCAAATCCAACCTGGATCTTAGTACATATGCTATTGCATCCTCAGGTGTTTGAATCATACATTTGGTTTTTGAGTAATGCTTGTAGAGAATCACAATCTGTAGCAATATATCCATTGAGTTTTCCATTCACTCCCAATGGTGTTTTTCAAGAGCCGGGGATTTGCACAAGAAGGAATGCCATTGATCTTAACAACTCCACAGAGTGTTGTTGCTCTCCTAGACTCATGAAATAGTCACCTCTGTATCTTCTACTCAAATCATCTGCATGAGGTTTCATTTATATACCTTCTTGGCTGCTAAACCCTGCTACTGTCATTTTATTTGAGCATTTGTAGATCATTGTGTCCTGCTCTTTTTAGTTACTAATGTCATGACTTCTCATGCATTCCTTTAAATCTTACTTCTATTGCATAGTTTCTTGACTCCTAGAGATGTTTCATGCTAGAGTTACTGGCAAGACAACTTTTTCATAAAGAACCTGTATGTGTATTGCAAAATATAGATTTTTATGTCTTCTGAAATGATGAAAGAAAATTCTTGTCCTTTACATTCTTGAAAAATATTTCCAGTGAGGGTTTTGTTGCAATGTTGAAGCATTTCAAATAATGAACAATGAAATTTTTTCCAAAGTACTTTCATGAAATAATTTCCAAAGTACAACACTCACAACTTTACGATTGTGCAAAGCATGTCAGGCTCCATGTAAGCCTAGCTAAACAAAATTTCGTTTTCAAACAAATTTACCCCCAAATGACTTGACACTGCATTTTGAATCATGTGAAATGAAAACATGAACTGGGTCTTCACCAAAACTTGGTTTTTGACACTTTTAGAAAATATGCAAAACTAACCCAGTGGGCTCTGGCATCACCCTGGGAAACTAGTCAAATAACCTCGTGAAGCAATGAGAACCTACAAACATGTAGACATTTTATTCAAGAATGCAATGCAATAAATGGCTCCGAAAAAGGAAAACCGAGGAATCAGATATTGTTTGGCAAAGTTGCCCAGTCAGGCCTTTTTGAAACAACAGCTGTTTAGAACCAATTAAAACTCACTCAACTGCCAATTTGTAAAAATAGTGAAACAACTCCTGGTGATCTGCCATCAGATACATGAGTTCATTAAGGTACCTTGAGCACATGTGCAAAAGGAATTTCCCTGAAACATCGTTGATCAAAAGATATTGGCGGTTGAAGTTGACCTTTCTGAAATGCTATCAGGAATGTGAATGCGAAACTGAACAAACTGCATTTGGTTTCGATCTACTAAAAATAGAAAATCGGATCATGAGGTGCTGAAAACTGACACCCGAGATCATTTAGGTATGGAGAACATAGAACAACAATCATTTTGACATGACAGTCAACTGGTTACGAAATCCAAGCTCAAACAGGAGGTTGTTTTGCAAAATTGACAATCTGCAAACAACAGAACAATACAAAAACCCTCTAGCTTCACTTTTCAAAACCTTGACAAAACTTATCGTGGGAAGCTAAAAATTGACACGCGCATTCACATATGTCAATCAAACATGTCTGCAAATGGGTTTTGCTTGGAAATTAACAGGCTCTGATTCTGATTCTCCAAAGTGGGTCACTCAGACTGACCCCTCGAGTGCACTTCTGAAAGTGCAGAGGCAAAATTCTCGAAATGGGCACCTCAAATTTGCAAAATTGAGAGTGCCAACACATATCACTTGAGAATTTGAGCATTTGAGCAATTTAATCATCTAGGTCATTTGAAGCTTTTGCAATCATGGGAGCTAATGATTGACTAATCCAACATACCATCAACCAATTTCAAAATGGAATGCAAGGTTTTCACATATTTGATTTCAAATTTTGAATTGGGTTTCTCATTGCTATTATTGATTTCTAAATTGTTTGCATTTAATTTCATTTGTAAGTGGGATTTGATCATTTTCTTGATGTGGGTATTGTGAATTCTAACCCTTATTGAATAATTCATGCTTCATTTCCATTTTCCACTAACCCCACTTCACATTTTGGCATGCTCGGTGGGACCCATGTCCTTGATCTAAATTTCTTTGTCAATTTTTGATAATTTGTAGGTTATTGTGGCATGATTGTTGTTATAGAGACGCATCTGACATTCGTGGATTGTCACGTTTAACAGAATTGGCATGTTTGACATTGGAAGATTGGCGTGTTTGAAGGTTTTGATGTGTTTTCTCTCTATGTTTGTAGGGTTTTCTGATAGATTGCTACATTTACTAATTTTGGCATCTCTAAAAAGGTTATAGTGCCACATTTTCTGATTTTGCCACATTTGACAATGTCATGGTGTCATTTTTGAGGTAATTATCACGTATGGTTGTCTTTTACCATGTCTAACAAGGTTATAGTGCCATGTTTACTGATTTTTCCACATTTGATAGTGTCATAGTGTCGTGTTTGAGGTAATTTTTGTGTATGTCTATCTTTTTTTGTGTTTCCCTTTTGTACTTTTATTATTCTAAGTACTACAATTTTTTGGTTTGACTTAACCCTGACCCTAACATGCTATATATATTGTCTGCATTTTCTGATCTAGCTTGTTTATGCAACATTCGTTGGAGAGGATAACTTGTAAAACTACTAAATCATTTGTGGTGTAGGATTTTGACCGGTCCAAAGAAAATAATTGAAACTACTAACATATTTGCTCCAAGTTTCATTGTCAAAGAAGATAATCATTCAAACTTGTATGCTTTTGATTGTTAGATTAGATCACATTCAAGTCAGTGCTCTAAAATAAACTTATTTGCCATGTCTAGTAGGGTAGAGAGTACATATCATCTCCCCTTGAGCTTCATTCTATCTTAGGTGATGAGAAATACCTCTAGTTTGTATTTGTTATTGTGCATCGAAGGATTTGTGTATGTATCCTCTCCCCTTGCACCTCGTGCAATCTTGGGTGATGAGAAATAGCAACATTAATCCTTCCCTTATTATTAGAAGGCATACCTAGGGATTTCATCACCCTAGGGTTCAACCTCAAGCATGTTTCTTTTGGAGGCCTATATAAAGGGGCGAGAAGGGAAGTTGTATCTCAATCCAATCATGACATCTCAAGTGTTCCTCTGTGGTCCTGGGTGATTTCAGACACAAGGAGTTGAGATTTTGGTCTCACATTTGTACATGCATTGGTGTTTATGGATTACCTCCACTACGAGCCCTTGTTATTTAGAAGCCCAAGACCTTTTGGCTATCAAAATATAGTGGTGCAACATGATAGCATCGTCACGTGAAGTTACTCACTATGTATTGTCCTTGGTTGAGGTGATTTGGTGTCTTGTTAGGAATTCATCCTTTCAAGGTGAGGGGTATCAAGGTGGTACATGACCTTGGCATACCCTAGTTACTCACTCCTTAGATTGGTATTAACAAACAAGTGTGGTGGGCCTACTATGGGGAGATTCATCATTTATTACTAGTCAGGTCATGCTTATTTGATGTGTTTTCAATTATGCTATTCTAGCAAGCTTTGTGGAAGAAAGATTTTGAAATATATTATCACCTTGGGTTCAATATTTTTATGTATGTTATTTGTATCACTTGATTTCAAAAACATAACTTAGACTTTTACACATCAAAATTTCCAAAAACCTTCACTAAACGTTAAAACAGTCACAAAAACCCACATTTGTCTATCACAATCTATTGCTTTTGCATTTCTTTCTTTTGCCTACATATTGTCACATCTATGTCAAAATATTAGCACTTATGTATGGTATATTTTCATATTTGCACATAATTTCACATCTTTTTTCCCTTTATTTTGCCAATCTAAATCTATAGATTATCCCTTTTGCACAAATTGATGCTTCTATCATGGCATATCGCCACCTTTGTGATGAAATCACCATGTTTTCCTATTTTACCACATCTTTTATTATTTTTTACTCAATCAAAAACCTTTTATGTGCAACAATTCTTTTGCATTCTTTGTCGCATTTGGTTGTCATCATATTACCATGTTTGTTGTGTACTACTACATTTTCCTACACTTGTTGTGTTTGTCCTAGGGAAGTGTGTCACATTAGTCTAGATTGCCACATTTGTCTATGACATTGTTTTATTCTTAGACCTTCAAACTTTCTAGAACTTAAAACTGTCATAACTTGTCATCCTAAAATTGGAAACATCTGCCATAATAGACTTTGCAGTCCTAAATGGTCCTTTTTATCCTCACACATCAAAAATGTGCTTTCAACTTGGTATTCCTAGGAATATTCATTATAGCCTTTTCAGACATCATTCTATCAGACATCCTTAGACATCATAAACCTCAAACAACATTAGTCTTACTAGACCATCTTTAATATCCTTTTTTTAAAACATCAAATCAACTTTTGGATATCAACCTATAAAAATCAAACCAATCATCTTGCTAGTATCTTCTGATCACATCCATCTTCATCTTGTGAGCTTGTTAACTTAGTGGAACTATCTCCCTTCTATTTTTTCAAAATCACTACCATCTCTCCTTTATTGTACTCATTAATCTAGTCCAAGTAAAGGCATCAATCCAAATTTTCACCAACATCTTAAGATCTAGCACAATCCAATCAACTTTGTCATCATCCTTTTGTCTAAAGGTTAACCTATCCAATTCAATCAACTTGAACATCATATCTTTTGGTCCAAAAAACTTATCAACATATCCTTTGAAGTCTATTTTGAAATCAAAATCTAAACAACATCATCATACACCTATCATCTCAAGGTATTTTTTGAGTTTATGACAACCACTAGATCACAACACAAGGACATACAACACAAGAAGAATATGGTATCCAACCCTAGTAGTTCTAACATTCCAAAGACCATAAGTGTTGAAACTACAACTGAAATGGCATGGATATTTCCCTCTAGAATTTCTCCTCCTAGGTATACCACCCCTCAACAACACAATGTTAATCCTCAACAAAACTCAAATGTAAATCCTCAAACACACAATTTTAATCCTCCACCACAACCAAATGTGGTCTCTCAACAACCTAAAGTCAATCTTTAATAATGAAATCAACCCACTCAAGGACAAGATGGATATGTAGAAGAAGACTCTAGAAGAACTTACCAAAGAGAAGATCTTAGAAATGACTCAAAATCCTCAAATGTTAAAATTCATTTATGCATTACTTACTTTTGATCCAAACACTTATTTCTATAGGCTTTCCCAACATGGTGCTAGGATACCCATTGATTTTAATGTTGAGGCTCTTAGAGACCTAACCCTTATTCATAGGGGTAAAGATACGGTGGACAAACGAGTCTCTCAACCTATAGGATGACCAAAAATTATATCCTTTCTTACACAAATAAATGATCCTTATCATGCAAGACAAGTCAACAATCCCTTGTATAGACAATCATCTCAAATGAATAAGCAATTACAACCCAACAAAACCAACCGGATCCTAATCTTTTGGCAGCCCAAAACCTTTCACAAAAATCAACTAACCCTTTAACCACTCCACTTATAACTCATAATGCTTCAACCAATATGTGGAGACCAAATGTATCAAGGAACTTGTATGAAACCTCTTGGTCACAAAATTCACCTCAACAAGGTCAAAAACCTAACATTCAAAAAATGTCAAACCTATTGCAACGATGGAAAAAGGAATGAAAGTGTTGTCATTGATGTCAACTGATCAACTGGTTATCTACTAGTTGTTGTTGGTTGTACATGTTGAGGATATTGAGAAAATTGTATTAAAGGAAGTTTACAGGTATTCAGGATGATGATTCAGTACTTGTCCCTATGGTTGCGTGATTCAGATATGTTAGTCATGGTTGTTGAAGGTTTCTATATCCAAATTATTGGCTATTGATTCTTTGAGAAGTTTGAGTTGTGTTCACCAATTGTGAACTATGGTTTTTTTGTTTTGGCTGAGGTCCAGGAGAAATGTTGCTGGTCCAAATTTCTATTTGATGAAGTCTTTTGACTTGTGATTCTAGAGATAAGATGTTCTGATTGCATTGAAGATATTTTTGGTTTCTGGAAGTTTCAGGCTTAATTGTTCTATGTGGTTTACACTGGTTTGGCCGACCATGTGTTAAGCACCATCTTAAAAGTTGATGAAGCGTTTTGGATCTATTATGGGTCTCAGTGAAGTGTGTGTTTGGGTCACCCTCATTCTAATTCTACCCTAGGATGTTTTGGCACTAACCTAATTTGAATTTGAAGTTGGATGGTTGACTTTGTATCTTTTCAAGGTTAGAGATAGTATAAATACAGGATGAGCTAGCAATAAAAAATGTACAAGAGAAAAGAAGGAAGATAAGTGAAAGAGCATACACGACTTTGATGCTATTCATAAAGTGTGTGGTATATTAGTGTGAATCTTAATGTTGAGTTTTTGGATATAGTGAGAAGAAGGTAAACTCTATCATTCCTGCAAGTTGATCAGTGATTGTGGTGGAATCCTTTGTTGCATTGGATTTTTGTCTCTCTGTAACAAGTCTTATTTGTATCTTTGTGGCAATGAGCCCTTTGGGTTGTATCCATGTTGGACAGTGAGTCCTTATTGTAGGTAGTGAGCCTTTTTGTAATCAATTTTGATATTCTCTATAGTGTGAGTTAATCCTCACTGTGGTTTTTCCCTCATTGGGTTTGCCACATAAATTCGGTGTTATTGTGTTTGTGTATTGGATTTGAGTTTTTGCATTGGCATTTGATGATTAATCATTTAAGCAGTTTATGTATTAGTTCTGGTAATTGAATTGAAGGCTAAAATCTGTGACAATTGATTCACCTCTCAGTTGGTATCCAATAATTGGTATCAAAGCTTGGTTCCTTGGTGAAGAGCTTAACTACTTGAGGAAGGTCTGGGATGGCTAGAAAAATGATCTTTGATTATTTGAGGTTTGATGGAACTAATTATGGTATTTAGAAAATATTGATGGAATAATATCTAGAGTATTGTAGATATGATGTGGAGAAAGATTACACGAATCCTTACACTCCTCCTGCTAATGGTTTGAGTACACCTAAAGAAATCAAATTACATGAAACGAAAAATAAAGCAAAGTTCATCTTGAAGAATAGTCTGGTACATTTCTAGTTGATTAAGGTCCAGAATTTGAAGACAACTAAGGAAGTTTGGGATGCTTTAGAAAGAGCACATGATGGTGATGAAAGAGTTAAAGAGGTGAAATTGTAGAATTTGGAAACACAGTTTGATATTATACATATGTCTGAAGATGAAAATTTCAAAGCTTATGTATAGAGATTGGATGAGGTAGTGGTTGGAATGCGATCTCTTGGCGCTACTATAGATGAAACCAGGATTGTAAAGAATATTCTCAAAACTCTTCCTGATGCTTATAGTGAAAAGGTGAGTGCTATTAAGTAGACTATAGATTATAAGACTTGCACTAAGGATCTGTTTTTTTGATTTTTGACATCTTATGAGATGAGGAAGTCGAGTCTAAGAAATGGAGGAAAAATAGAGACTACTTTTAAAGCTACAAAAATTGAAGATCTGGATGAAGAAAACTTTGATGAAATAGAAGCTAACATTGTAAGAAGAATGAGAAAATTCTCTAGTAAGTATGAAGGTTAGTTTCCCTTTAAGTGCTTTAGCTATGGAGAAATAGGTCACTATGTTGCAAAGTGTTCAGAAAGAGCTAAAAGGAATAAACAAATATATGAGAAAGAAAATAAAGGAAAGAAGATTAATAGAGCTTACTATGTAAATGAGAATGCTAGTATTTCAGATGAAGATTTAGAATATGAAGATCCAGATGACAATGAGTTCTTGTTCTTGGGGATTAAGGATGAACCTACTTCCACTAATTTAGAAAAACAAGTAAAGGAAAGTCCTTCAAAGAAGGAGAAGGAGAAAAATGAAGGTATGGTTATCTCTGCCCTACATGCTAAGCAAGAAAATAATTTTTGGGTAGTTGATAGTGGTTGCTCACATCACATGACTGGTAATAAGAGTATTTTTTTAGATATTGAGAAATATGATGGAGGTCTGGTTATTTTTGGAGATGATACTAGTGCTAAAATCTATGGGATAGGTCCAGTAAGTTTTGATGGAAAGCGTCATACTGACAATTTTTACTATGTTAAGGGTTTAAGGCATAATTTTTTGAGCATTGGTCAGATGTGTAGAAAAGGATATGATCTTGTGTTTAAGGATGAGAAATGTGAGATCTGAAAAGGATACAGAATATTAATTGCTATAGGAAAGAAATCTGAAGGGAATATTTATCAGCTTAAGGGTGTTGATGGACAATGCTCTATGACTCAAATAAATGATAGCTAGTTATGGCATAGAAGAATGTGTCACATGAATTTTGATAACTTGATAAGTATTAGTGTTGTTCAAGATGTGAGAGATTTATCAAGAATTAAAAATCCTATCAATGTTATTTGTAGGAATTATCAGTTTGGGAAGAAAGCAAGAAATCATTACAGATCAAGAGAACAATATGCTACTAGATTACTAGATTTGGTTCATACAGATCTCTGTGGTCCTATGAGAGTGTGAAGTCTACTTGGTGAAAGGCACTTTATGCTTTTAATTGATGATTATTCTAGATATACATGGGTTACATTTCTTAGAGAGAAATCATATGCATTAGATAGATTCAAGGCATTCAAGGCTATTGTTGAAAATGAAGTGAATTTGAAGATAAAATGCTTAAGATCTGGTAGAAGTGGAGAATTCACCTCCCATGAGTTCAATATGCTTTGTGAAGTTCATGGAATAAAGAGACAGTTATCTTCCCCAAGAACTCCTCAATAGAATGGAGTTGTTGAAAGGAAAAATAGAACAGTTCAAGAGGTTGCTAGGTCAATGATCACTGAAGCCGGATTACTAAAAATCTACTGGAAAGAAGCTATTCATACTGTTGTATATGTATTCAATCAGGTTCAAGCAACAGAAAACAATACAAAGAATCCCTATGAGTTATGACACGGAAGAATTCCTACAGTTAAATATTTCAAGGTATTCGGAAGCAAATGCTATATGAGAATAGATGAAGAAACTTTGGGAAAGTTTGATGCAAGAAGTGATGAAGGAATATTTCTTGGATACTCTACCAAAATCAAGGCATACAGATGTTTCAATAAAATACCGAGAAGGATTGTAGAGTGCTTGAATGTGAAGGTTGATGAAGCAGTGAAGAATTCTATTAATATTGATGAATATGTGTCTGATGAACATGACTGTGCAAGAATAGAAGAAATTGTGGATGAACGGGATAAAGATGAGCAAGAAAAGTAGAATGAATATAATGAAAGAGAAGATGCTCTAATGATGTCCCCTAGGACTCTGAAATATGTATAGAGGAATCATTCAAAAAATTAGATTATTGGAGACAAGACAAAAGGTGTGTTAACCAAAAGCAAAGATCTTACTAAAGTAAACTTGTGTTTATTCTCTGAGATTGAATTGAAGATAGTAAGTGAAGCCAGTAAGGATGAACATTGGAAGGAAGCAAAGAAAGAAGAAATTTTGTAGACTGAGAAGAATCGGACTTGGGATTTGGTCCCAAGACCGGTAGACAAAAATATCATTGGATCGAAATGGGTATTCAAAAATAAGTTGAATGAGAATGGAAAAGTTATCAGAAACAAAGCAAGGCTTGTGTGTAAAGGCTACTCGCAAGTAGAAGGCATAGATTTTTAGGAGATATTTTCCCTGATAGAAAGAGTGGAAGCTATAAGGATGTTATTGGCATTAGCTACTTATAAAGATTTCACACTCTATCAGATGGATGTCAAGTCAACATTTTTGAATGGTGAGCTAGAAGAAGAAGTCTACATGGAACAACCAGAAGGATTTAGGCTAATAGATCAACCAGATATGGTGTACAGATTGAAGAAATATTTATATGGATTTAAGAAAGATCCTATAGCTTGGTATGAAAGGTTAGACAAGTATCTGACTCAAAAAGGATTTAACAAAGGTACAAAAGGCAGTAATTTATACTTTAAGATTGAAAATGAAAAAATCTTGATTATAGTTTTATATGTTGATGACATTATCTGTGGAGGAAATTAAAAGATGTGCAAGATGTTTGCGGAAGAGATGAAGAAATAATTTGAAATTTTTATGTTTGGGGAGATGAGTTTATTTCTTGGGCTATAGATTAATCAAATAGAGAAAGGAATTTTCATTTCACAATCTAAGTATGTGAGAGAGATGTTGAACAAGTTTGGGATAGATGGTTCCAAACCGGTAAGTACTCCTTTGGTGACTAGTTGCAATTTGGTTAAATATGATGATTCACCTAAGACTTATCATAGAAAGTATAGATCTATGATTAGTAAACTACTATATTTGAATTCTACAAGACTAGATATTATGCATGTGGTTTGTCTTGTAGCTATATTTCAAGAAGATCTGAGGGAAAAACATGTTGTTGTAGTTAAAAGAATATTCATATATTTGAATGTCACTCTGGATTATGGATTATGGTATCCTAAAGATACTGACTTTACACTTAGTGCTTATACAGATGTAGATTGGGATGAAATTATAGATGATAGAAAGAGTATAAGTGGTGGTGCATTCTTTCTTGGATGCAGGTCGGTGGCATGGCTGAGTAAGAAGCAAGATTCAGTCTCTTTGTCTACTATTGAAGCTAAGTATATTATTGTTTCATCTTGTTGTGCACAAGTTCTATGGATGAAACAAAAATTAAAAGATATTACAAAGTTATATGATGATCCCATTTTTATCTTCTATGATAATACAAGTGCAATTAACATTTCAAAGAATCTTGTGATGCACTCAAGAATGAAGCTTATATCTATCAGACATCATTTCTTGAGAGAGAAGGTCATGGAGAATGAATTCAAGCTTGAGTATGTTCTGATGAAAGATCAGACTGCAGATATAATTACAAAGGCTCTTCCTAAAGATACTTTTGAGTATCTCTGGGAAAAGTTAGGGGTTATTTCCCCTCCTTTCATAAACTAAGATGTACTTGGAGATGCATCAATTCGATGGATTCATAGTTCTATATTTTTGGACTAATGTTTTGGTGGCTACCTCTCAGAGGGAGTAGGTAGTTTCAAGTGTTTTAATTATGAGTATTTTGTTGTCATGTCAAAGGAATATTTATTGAATATATCCCTTTTTTTCCTTTTCCATTGATGTTAAAGGGGGAGAGAAAGCACGTGAAAAGGAGAAGAAGCTAATGAGAGAATGTAGGTAATGAGGAAGATGATCTCCTAAGGGGGAGAAGCAAAAAGAAATTTTGAGAAGTATATTCAGATCTAGTATGGTGTCTTTGATGGTTTTTCACATCATGTGTTACCATCAATGAAAAAGGGGGATATTGTTGCAAGAATGGAAAAAAGAATGAAAGTGTTGTCATTGGTGTCAACTGGTCAATTGGTTATCTACTAGTTGTTGTTGGCTATAAATGTGAGGATATTAAGAAAATTGTATTAAAGGAAGTTTATAGGTATTCAGGAAGATGATCTAGTACTTGTCCCTATGGTTGTGTGGTTTAAATATGTTAGTTACAGTTGTTGAAGTTTTCTATATCTAGATTATTGGCTATTGGTTCTTTGAGAAGTTCGAGTTGTGTTCACTAGTTGTGAACTATGGTTTTCTATGTTTTGGCTAAGGTTCGGGAGAAATGTTGTTGGTACAAATTTCTCTTTGATGAAGTCTTTTGACTTGCGATTCTAGAGATAAGATGTTTTGATTTCATTGAAGATATTTTGGGTTTCTGGAAGTTTTGGGCTTAATTGTTCTATGTGTTTTACACTGGTTTGGCCGACCGTGTGTTAGGCACTATCTTCGAAGTTGATGAATCATGTTGGATCTATTATGGGTCTTGGTGAAGCGTGTGTTTGGGTTTCCTTCATTCTAATTCCACCCTAGGATGTTTTTGCACTGACCTAATTTGAATTTGAATTTGGATGGCCGACTTTGTATCTTTTCAAGGTTGGAGATAGTATAAATACAAGATGAGCTAGCAATGAAAAATGTACAAGAGAAAAAAAGGAAGATAAGTGAAAGAACATGCGTGACTTTGATGCTATTCAGAAAGTGTGTGTGATTTATGTGTGTGGTAGATTAGTGTGAAGCTTAATGCTGAGTTTTCGGATGTAGTGAGAAAAAGGAAAACCCTATCATTCATGCAAGTTGATCAGTGATTGTGGTGGAATCCTTTATTGCATTGGGATTTTTGTCTCTTTGTAACAAGTCTTCTTTGTCTTCTTTTTATCTTTGTGGCAATGATCCCTCCGAGTTGTAGCCCTATTGGGTAGTGAGTCCTTGCTGTAGGCAGTGAGCCTTATCTTAGGAAATGAGCTTTTTTGTAATCAGTTTTGGTATTCTCTATAGTTGAGTTAATCCTCACCATGTTTTTTCCCTCATTGGGTTTTCCACGTAAATTTGGTGTTATTGTGTTTGTGCATTGGATTTGAGTTTCTACATTAGCATTTGATTGGTTTTCCTCTCAGTTGTCCTATCCAACAAAAACTTCCTCCTAGACCACAAAACTTTGCACCAAATCCATCATTACATGCTAACATTCCACCAGAACTGCAACATATGGCTTCACCCGTCTATACCATTCCTAATCCACCACCACAACAAAATAATCCGCCTCCTCAATCACAACAATAACCACAAATCTATCAAAATACATAAACCAACCATCCTCAACAACAAGACATGACACAACAACAACACATTCAACAACAACCTCTTCACCAAGAACAAAACCCCTCATACAACAATGAATATCAACTAGGGTTGAACTTTCAAAATTCAGATCCTAACACAATGCAATATCAATATGATACTTCATACACCCAAACTCCACAACATCAAAACATAAATCCTCAATATCAACAAAATAAAAATCCTCAATATCAAAAAACATGAATCCTCAACACCAAAACCTTATCCCTCAACATCAAAACATAAACCCTCAACATCAAAATATCAACCCTCAACACTCAAACATTAATCCTCAAAATCCAAACATTCCTCCTCAATATAAATACAGCATTCCTCAAGGTCCGATACAAAAAAAATTCCTATAATTCATCATCCCTCTTTGGACATCAAAATTATAATCCACCTAATCCCCCTCAAAACACTCAAGGAAATGAGTTATCATTGCAAATCCAAAATCTAAACCAATAGATAGCATACATACAACTTGGAAAGACTAAGAGGAGCTATACCTTGGAAGACATTTTTCCCTATCCATATGGTTGAAACATATCCCTGATCCATTTTCCTAAGGAATTTGAAATTCCAAAATTTGACAAGTACAAAGGAAGATGTTATCCCATTGAACACATATGAGAATTTTTTATGGCTTGCATGGACATAACCTATAATGAAACATACTTAATGAGACTCTTCCCAAGGAGCCTTGGTGGGAAATCTATATAATGGTTTTCTCATTTACCCCTTGGAATCAAAACATTCAATGAACTCATGAAAAAATTCACTAATAATTTCTCATACAACACAGAACAAGGCATTAATGTGACTGATTTGTACAAAGTAAAATAAAACCAAGGCGAGACTTTTTCTTTCTTCTTGTAGTGATGGTGACACAAAGCAAATAAATGAAAATGGCATGTCTTTGAAAAGTAACTTGTTGACATTTTCATTGGAAATCTAAACTCCAATTTGAGCTTCCAATTGACTATGCTATGTCCTAACACATTTGATGAAATCATTGAAAAAGGCATAACCATTGAAAAATCTCTCATTGCAAAATGACCCATTAAGATATACAACAACAAAGACTGACCTTTTAGCTCAAATGATAAAGTGGGTCTATGGGCAGAGAATAAGAATGTTACCAATGATGGAGTAGTGGATTCCAAATTCATACGAAACATATAATCTCCATTTAACAATTCTCAAAACAATTTTCAAAATAATCTTCAAAACAATACACCAAACAATCCTCCAAGCAATCAACTGACCAATCAAAATACAAATCCTCTAAGAGGACCAGCAAGACCTATGAACAATAACTTAAATCAAATAGGATGAAGGTACACTCCTTTGGGAGCACCTATAGAAGTGGTCTTGCACAAATTTCTTCAAACAAACCTTATCAAATTATTTGATCATATGAAGAACCACAATTTAAACCTCCTTGGTACAATGAGAATGAGAATTATGAATTTCATTGAACTAAAGGACATAAAATCAATAATTGTATGAAAATCAAGAATATCATACAAGATCTAATTGATAAGGGAGATGTTGACATTGAACTTCATCCTAAGGCATCTCGTAATAATGACTTGGGAATTTATAAGGATCCAATCCCCAACCATAATAAAGGAAATTAAAAAGGTAAGGGAATGGATTACAATAAAATATCATACTCTTATGATAATGTAGTGGGTGCTACTTATGAAGCTAACCATCATATTGCAGACATAACTATAGTAAGTGAAAATCCTAAGTGTAATGTTACTAAACGAAGAGGGAAAGTTACAATCCAAGGAGCCCCACCATGATCTAAAGCTCACCAAGCCTCCACAAGCTGAGTATAATATGATTGACCATTTTAAAAAGACTCCTACACAAAATTCCATTCTTGAACTTCTCAAAATATCCCCCGCTCATAAAGAAGTTTTGGATAAAGCCCTATTAGTCTTTTGTACCCAATGACATTAACATGGAACAATTTCAAGACATGGTAGGACACATTTCTTCTACCCATCATTTCATATTCTCTGAAAGGGATCTTCCCTTACATGCATATCATAATCAGGATTTATACCTAGAAGTTTTCATCCATAAACATAAAATCAAGAGAGTATTGATAGACAACGGTGCAGGCTTAAACATTTGTACCTTAAAACTTGTAAAAAATATAGGATATTTCAATGAGGTCATTCAAAAAGTAGAAAAGAATTATCATTAGGGCCTATGATGATAATGAGTGAGACTCATAAGGTACTATCAGACTTCCCATTCAAGTGGGACCAGCAATAGCAGAAATAAATTGTTAAGTATTGGATCATGAGCTACCATATAACCTTCTCTTGGGATTCCCTTGGATTCATGAAATGTAAGATATCCCTTTAACCTATCACCAATTCTTGAAATTCCCCTATAATGGAAAATAAGTCACCATTTATGCTGATCCATAACCCTTCCATTATTGCAAGAACTTAGAAGAAAAATACCTAAAGATCTTCCAAGTTCCTAACAATGATATCTCCTTCCACTCATTTTCTTACATTGGCCCATCATATTTAGACTCATCATCTCAAGCCTCATCTTCCCTGGTTGTATGATCCTCATCAAACCCACCTAAATCCAATCTCAAGATCCAAGTACTAGATAATGGTTGTAGGGATTATCATCTCAAACAATCCTTTTGTGTTGGAAAAAAATCGTTATCTCCAAGATCATATGGAAGCCACAAGAAATTGGTAAAGCTCATACTAATACCATTGAGTTCAAATCCATGGTCTTAAGTAAATAGGGAGATTTGAACAAAGAATTCAGATGAAGAAGATGCTTCTACTTGGATATACAAAGAAGAAGAAGAACACTTGAGCCACAATCTATCTCTTTTGATCACAACAACAAAGGTTTTCATCTTATCAAAAATATGGGATTCACAAGAAAAGGTGGCCTTGGCATACATGAGCAAGGTGTGAGAAAACCTATTATCCTAAAAAAATCATAACAAGAATCAAGTACTAGGATATGGTTTGTTGGATAATGTTACTCCTAACACTAGAAATACCTTTTGTGAGGAGGGTACATCCTCTCCTATGGTTAAGGCATCCAATGACGATAATTCCATCGAAGACTCTTTCATGTACATCACTGACCTACTCGAGAACACTCTAATTAATATCATCATGATGCTTTCATTTGACCAACCATACCAAAAACATGAACTTCAACTTATCTATCCTTAATTTATTGACTAGTACCAAAAACAAGCACTGACTTTAGACATATTCCAAAATGATGAAGCTCTTGCCAATTTTATGGGACTAAGAGATAGTATACCACCCGAAGATCATAAGATAGGCTTTGACATAGAAATTGGTGAAGGAGCATACTTTGGAGGTAAGATTGGGCCCTTCAGTCGTAAAAGTAAAAATTGAAAAATTGAAAAGAGATCCCCTAATGAAAACCATAATGTAGTGCCATCAGATCGTGAAAAAGAAAAAATAAAGGATGTATTTGAGGGTGAAAATGTCTTCGAGGTGCCCAAAGATGTAGGATTCAATATCCCTAGTATCACTTGACATCAAGAGATATCAATGGTTCTAGTAGAATACTTTGAACAAATAAATGTGGGAACATCAAACTCACCTAAGATCACCTTCTATGCAGCTTCTTTGGATAATAAAGAGAAGAAGAATTTCTCATCTTTCTTGGAAAACCGTATGATCAACTTCGCTTGTTCCTACGTAGAAATTTCTAGATTAGACACATAATTTGTGGTTGATCACTTGATAGTTTTTTGAGGATCAAAACTAGTAAAACAAAGCTTCACAAGATGCATCCACAAATATCACTTTTGATTAAAGTGGAGCTACAAAAACTCTTGGATGTTGGTTTCATTAGATCAATTGAATATCATGAGTGGGCATCAAATCTTATACTATTTTCTAAGCCCACCGAGGCATAAGGATTTGTACCTACTTTAGGGATCTCAACAAGGCTTGTCCGAAGGATAACTTTCCCTTACCGAATATAGACATCATAGTGGATTTAATAGTAGGTCATGAAATTCTCTCCCTTATGGATATTTTTTGGGATACAATCAAAATTAAAATAGATCTAGGAGACCAACACAAGATAACATTCACTTGTCTGAGGGGAACTTATTATTGGAACATCATATGTCGTTTGGGCTTAAAAATGGAGGAACTGCCTATCAAAGGGCGATGACCACTATTTTTCATGACATGTTTCACATCGCCATGGAGGATTATGTATATTATCTTCTAGAAAAATCCCAAATAAGACAAGGTCACTTAGATATACTAGCACACATATTTCACAAGTTGGAAGAGTATAAGGTAGCCTCAATCTGAAGAAATGTACTTTTGGCATCACATCAGGGAAGCTACTGGGATACACTATATGTCGAAGAGGTATATAAGTGGATCCTACTAAGGTTAAGGCCATCATACAAATGCATCCACCGAGGACATTGAAACAACTTCATAGCCTTCAAGGAAAGATTCAATTAATCCAAAGATTCATAACTCAACTAGCCAACAAGTGTCATCCATTTATGCATTTGCTTCACAAAGATGTTTCCTTTAAATGGGAAGAGAAGTGCCAACAATATTTTTTTTAAATTAAGGACTATTTGGCATCACCTCCTATTTTGGTTCCTTCTCTACTAGACAAACCATTGATCCTCTACATTTCAACAACTTCAACAACTCTAGGTGCTTTATTAGCACAACATGATGAGGTTGGTAAAGAAATATTGTTATACTATATCAGTCACATTGGTGCGCTGTGAACTAAATTACACACCTATGGAGCAGGATTGTTTATCCATTGTATTTGCATCACAAAATATTAGACATTATATTCTTAACTAACAAATCAAGCTCATCTCTAAAGTGGACCCGCTAAAATATCTTGTCTAAGGCAACCCTAACTAGTCAAATGGTGAAATGGGTTATAATCCTAAATGAATTTGACATAGAGTATTTTGGTAGAAAATCAATCAAGGGACAAGTTATAGCAGATTAGTTGGCCAAAGCACCTATTGAGGACCACCATCCTTTGATATTAGAATTTCTAGATGAAGAAATCCTTGTGATGACTCAAACAAGCTGATGGAAATTTTGCTTTGATGGATCTCACACTCAACATGGATCAGGAGCTAGAATTCTCTTTATTACACCTCAAGGAGATTGTATACCAAAATCATACAAGATAGCCTTTTCTTCTACTAACAACATAACATAATACGAAGCATTGATCACTAGATTAAGAATGGTAGTTGAATGGAAAATCAAGGAATTACAAGTCTATGATGACTCATAGCTAGTAATTCAACAAGTGAATGATGAATACCAAACCAATGATGATAAATTGCTTCCTTACAAAATGATGTTAGACAGTTTCAAGCAGTATTTTCTAGTCATTCTCTTTGAACAAATACCAAGGAAAAATAACAAATTTGTTGATGCTATGGCTACTATTGGTTCTCTTTTGGACATGCCACAAAATAGTCATAAATGTGAGTTTCTTGTGGAGGAGTTTCTTATACCCACATTCGATGTCCCAGAATCTGAACTTGTGTGCAAAATTGTTGGTCTTAACTCACCCTAGTATCAAGATATCTATGCCTATATTCAACATAGAACCATCCCACTTAACCTCACTAGAAACCAAAAGAAAACTTTTATCTAAAAAACATCATGCTTTACCATCCTTGGTGATACATTATACCAATGAAGTCTTGATGGAACATTTCTTAGATGTCTTAACCCTAAAGAGGCATTGACCGCCTTGCAGGAAGTACATCAAGGTGTTTGTGGGTTGCATTCTAGCAGACCTAACCTGGTTAAGAAGCTACTAACCTGACTAGATACTATTAGCCTATGATGGAACATGAATCTAATTGGTTTGCTAAGAAATGTCTTCAATTCCAACATCATAGTGATCTTATTCATGCACCAGCATAGGAGTTACATTTGATCACTACACCATGGCCCTTTTCACCGTGGGGACTTGACCTCATAGGAAATATATCCCCTACCTCATCAAACAGACCAAAATTCATTATAACGACCATAGAGTACTTCACGAAGTGGATAAAAGCCATACCCTTAACCTATATCATAGGCAAAAAAATAGCTAAGTTCAGCCTAAACTATTTGATTTGTCATTGATAATTGCACACCTTTTAAGAATCAAGAAGTCTATGATATTTGTGCTTAGTTCCACATACAACACCACTTTTCCACCCTATACTACCCCCAAGGAAATAGTCAGGTAGAAGCATCCAATAAAACCATTCTCAAAATCCTCAAAAACATAGTTAATGACGTCGATCATGATTGGCACCTCCAACTAAATCTAGCCTCGTGGGCCTATCGAACTAGGATTTGAACACCCATTGGTGCTACCCATTTTTCCCTAGTATATGGAATCGAAGCTATCTTTCCTATAGAGGTTGAAATTCCTTCCCTAAGGGTATCTTTATAGAATCTTGTCAAAAATGAAGAATATCAAGTATCTAGACTACATGAGCTTGAATTAGTGGACGAAAGATGTTTGAGCACTCTCAACCATCTTCAAGCATATCAAAGCCATCTCAAACATAGCTAAAATAAGAAAATTAAAAATAGGAGCTTCCAAGTGGGTGGCCTAGTCCTGAAGGAAAATCAAAATATTTAGCTTAATCAAGAGGGTAAAGGAAAATTTGAACTGAATTGGTTGGGACCCTTTGTGATCACCACAAACTATAGCCCAAGAGCATATCAGTTGGCTACCCTTGAAGGAGAACCTTTGGTGAAACCTATTAATGGTAGCCATATCAATAATTTCTACACCTAATCTATCATAATATCCTAGTGAAAAAAAGTAAACAAATTAAAAAATCATAAAAATATCAAAAATAGTAAAGATAAATAAATCATCCTTTAAGTGAAACCTATTTTGATGGCACTTCTAGGATAGGTACCATGGTGAAAATTTTGAAAATAGGCACCACATTTGAATAAGCTCTACCTCATCATCTATCAAAAATTCTCTTCACCCCATCCATCCCATCCATCTATTATCAAAATCATGTTTTTCTCCATTCCATCCATCCACTCCATAATAAGCATGTGGCCAACCATGGCTTGATCACTTGTTAAGTGTCTAACCTCACTGCGCTCTCAATATCCTCCACCCACATCATCCCATCTATCCATAATAAATGTAATCCTATACCTAACTAGGGGAATCCTCTTGAATCTAACAAACGGATTGGATCCTTGTTCATCTCTCAAGGCATGTATAACCTTAAAAATCCAAAAACATTCAAATAATCTTGAAAAATCCAAAAAAAACATCCAAATATTCTTGAAAATACGGAAAAAAAATCCAAGTACTTCTGAAAATCCAAAAACATCCAAAACATGTCAAAATCCAAAAGCATCCAGAAAAGTTCAAAACTCCATAAAAATGTCAAAAACATTAAAACCTCTTAAAAACATTATCCAAGTCCAATAATCTAACTATGAAGCCTCTATGCAGTCATGTAGGCAAGGTCATCATTGATGAACCCTCAAGGAATTAGGTCATTCCCCTAGGTTCCTTTAGGTCCTATTCTCTTGGTCAAATATCCTCAAAATACCAAAAAATAAAAATATTTTCAAAAATCCAAAAACAAATTTAAAAACTTCAACAAACACCAAAAACAACCTTAAATAACATTCAAAAGCATAATGTTTATCTCTTTGGGCAGCTTTTCATCTTTTTTTTTAACTCTTAATGTTTTACTCTATCTTTATCTACTGTTAAAGGGTTTCGGGGCCCCTTCAAAACCTATTTTTTCCTTAATCAAAAACATTCAAAAAATCTAAAAAATACCATCTCCATCATCACCCATACATAATAAACTATCCCATCCATAATAAATTTATCCTCATTTTCACCCTTTGACAAAGCAATCATAGCAAACATAACAACCTTTGAAATTCGGAACATTCAAGCAAAAATCGTAAAGAGTTGATCACTATTAGATAAAACAAAGCCTAAATATCAATTTTCTATCAATCATTAATCATCATCACCATCAACATCCTAGTATGAGCCTCAATGGATATATTGTTCCTACAATGGGAATCATCAGTGGATAACATCTCTAAACTACAAACATCTTTGAAAAGTGATATGGCAACTTTGTTCGTCTATTTTGGTCTTATCTTTTGATTTACCTTATTGGCCTATTATGATGACCTCTTGAGGATGTTTGAAATTATTTAGAAAGGAATGGGGAATGGTCATTTATTTTGTATGTTGTGTTTGTTGGATATTCTTGTAATATGACCACGATGAATACTTCCCTTGTGTGTGTGTGGAAGTTGTTTCAGGTAGCATAAAGTGGCCTTGCATGTTAGTTATTTTTACCTCTCCATGAATTGGTCCAACAACATGATCTAAACTTATAACCCATACACTCCTAACAAGGTTTTCATATGTCTAGTATGACTAGGAATACTCCTTTTGTTTGTAGAGCCAAAGTCCATTCTATAGATACAAATTTTCCTTGGTTCTTCATACCTTGGTGCAACATGTCTATTTGCTACATTAATAAGGATTTCTATGATGAAATTACTTAGTTTTCCTTAAAACTAAAAGAAGATTCATCACATTTATCATACATCATCAATTACCATCATTACTATCATTCATATCTGCATTCATAACAAGTGGAGTTTCAACAATTGGATCAACATCATCTATTCTTCTATCATCTGATCTCTCTGTCTATTCTTCCTACTAACAACAATTTCATGCATCTTGCATCCATAAAATCATCAGTATTTATTTCATCCTACATCCACAAAATTATTAGCTATATATCCATCCATTGCATATCATATACATCATATCATCTAACATCCATGAATCATGCATATCATCAAAATTGCAAAAAATATAAAAATAATCATATCCACATATCATCATATCATGTCATCACATCTTGCATCAACATATCATTAGCATCATCATAATATCATTATCATACATCATATCAAATCAGAAACATCATGCATAACATCAAATGGAATCTTACACATCAATGGTCACATCAAAATAATTTCATCTCATATATATCATCAAAAATGTAAATGTCATGGTACATCATCATATATCAAATGGGTGATACATCCAAAATAAATACATATGTACATGAGGCCCAAAAGTGTAATGAGTTTATATACATCATAAACATGTCTACACCAAATTTACATCAAAATAAAAAAAATATAAGGTCTATCAACTTCTATACTCCTCTCCATTAGGAGGAGGTTGATCAAGAGGCAGCCTCATCTACTGCTCATGTTCTCTATGCTCAAGTGATCTTTGTGTATGTTGGTTGTGGGATAGTGACCTATGAGGCTGAAGGATATGCCTTTATGTTTGTTGAGATGGAGGACCAATGAAACTACCCTTTGACCTACTAGAGCCTACGACTGTGGCACTCCAAGATGAAAACTTTGGTCGCCTTTGCTTTGGAAGGATAGCTTCCTCATATAGTGTCTGATAATATGTGACCTCCTGCATTAGGTGCTCCCTCTCGCATATGTGTCTATCCATGGTAATTATGGATCCCTATGTAATCTCAAGATGCATGTGTCAACTATTCTCTATATCTCTCTCAACAATGGCAACATCCCTCTTAGCTGTAACTATCACTAATTGTGCCTCTATAGTTTATCAATAGGTGATCTCTGCATCCCACTCTAAAGCTCTTTGATCTCTCTCTATGACTGTCTAATCTCTCTGCACTCCTCTAAATAAGTTGTTCAATCACTTGATCTCGCTTTGTGTGGTAATCATCCCTCTCTCTATGAACTTGGTGCAATCACTTGATCTCCCCCTACTCCCTTGTCTTCAAGAGGGTCCTACACAAGAATCTATTTATTATACAGTTATGGCTAATACTATGGTGGCTTCTATCCATCATGAATCACTATTTGTCTAACCTCAACCTCTACCCTTTGTTGCATCCTTTGAGCCCTGCTAGGCTCTCCCTCAAGTTGTCTCTATTGCCCACCTACAACACCTAGCCCACCTAGTGGATGTGAATCTCAATGGAGTATCGAGATCATATGGTCCCCCTTTCCATCCCCAAGGCTATGGAACAAGCTATCCTAACTCCCTGAGAGCAACCTATGCTACTACCATGCCTCCCCAAGAAACAATATCCCTAATAGTGCATGTGAAAATGACATGATAATCATTTGTAGGTACAACCTTCTGCTCACCAAACTACCTCATCACTCTTTCAAGAAGGTATTGCTCAATGATATGGGTAGTCCTTCCTATGAGTCATCATGTCTACCTACAAAAGGATAGGTTCTCATGATCATCTCTCCACACCTCAATTTTTAAGTGTGGTCTCCAAATGAATTCATATATGTTGTCAAAAACACCTCTCCAATAGTATAACCTCCCATTCTACCTCTGTGTAAGATGGGAACTATACTTGGAGACAAGTGGATTCCCTATATCCCTATATAACTCTCCAATAGGATGAGTAATAGCTATTGAATTGCACAAGATAAATAAGAGGGGGGCGAATCAGTTGTATCAAACTACATTCACTTCTAACCTTAATCAATTCCACATTCACTTTAATCTATTATTAAGTGTAAACATAAAATGCAAATAACAGAAAGCAAATACTAGAGACACGAGATTTATGTGGAAAACCCAATGAGGGAAAAACCATAGTGAGGATTAACTCACAATATAATAGTAATGTAAAACCGGATACAAAGGCTCATTGTCAGAGGGCTCACTTCCCAAAAAGGACTCATTATGTGGATACAAAGGCTCACTGCCTATAGATAGGACTCACTATCTAGAAGGAGGCTCACTACCTACAAACAAAGAAAGATAATAGAAAATACACCACAACAAGTTCCACATATTCACAACTTTGATCAAAGAATTGTAGACACCATCAGCTCACTTTTTCAAAGAATCTAACACACTAAATTACTACTACCTTCATTCACTTTCACACACTATGCTTTTCTCGCATGTGTCACACTTTTTACTTTCTTGTCATATAATTCACAATATCTTGACTTCTATTTATATCGACTTCAACCTTAGAAACATTCTCCAAGATCGGCTACACATTATTCATTTTACAAATTCAAATTAGGTTAACGACTCAACATTCCCACAGTGGATAAGAATGAGAGTGGACCAAAGAAAAACTTAATTAGAACCCAATCAACATCTTGGATCAATCACACGCTTTCTTAATCAATGTTTATCTTTCATGTAATGTGTAGAAACTAGGTCGGCCAAACCTAATGAAAACACCAATGAACTTTGAAGTACATGCATCTACAACAAGATGATCACATGTGGATCACATAACACACTTTACCAAACACTGAAACGCTTCTTAGAAACCTTCAGATACATCTACAACAATTGCAACAACTTCCATACATAGAACTCTTTCCAACAGTCCAACTAGACCGTGCAGACACACAGAGTAGCTCTAGAACAAGCCTTTCGGAGCACCAAACCACTAACACTTCTTCCAAAACACAAAAAACACCATTATAGGTCTTCCACTAGATCCATAAGATCTTAGACAAACCACCAGAGGACTATAGAGCAAAGACATTTCTCCCAATCCATAGCCAAACTCCCTGTCATACTAGTTCACACACTGGTGAACACAACATTCACTCTCCATCAAACTAGAAGCTATAGCTCAAGATATATTATTCAATGAGACTCATAAAAACACTAAATATCCACATGAGCATAGGATCAACACAGAAGAAACACAGATCACATTACCAGAGCACATTCAGAACACACACAACTTTGTTTTCATTGTTTATAAATTTCTCAAAAGAACTTGACAATTCATCATATCAATACACCTGCAACACCATAAAGATAGCTCCATGTACTCTCAACATCTCTATAGTATCTTAGCTATACATGTACCACCTATAATCACATGATTCCTTTCTCTGACCAACCTGAACTGTGTTGACATCAATGACAACATTAATGACAACACCACCAAACACATTCATACTTGCAGTGATAGCAATCCACTCTCAAGCCCATACATGAAGTAATGCGACTCTTGTAGAGAGGTTGGTGGCCGATCAATAGCACACCTAATGTATATCATGATATAAGTGTGTGAGGATCCAAGTCCCCCATCCTTAGATGATCCCCTCTGAAACCATGCCCTCAATTACATAACCCCATCCAACATGGAATCCTCATGAGCTCCTATCTGGCATGAGGGGGCCCATAATGAAAATTAGCTAAACATAGTACAATCTCATAGGTCTCTCCATAGTAAGGTCATAGATCAACTGGCCATCAACAATATCAAGCTCCTCCTCTCTAAGTAGTCTCTGCATAGATTATGTGGATGCATCCATGTTTTAAGTAGCTCGAGCACCATCAATCAGTACCCTGAGCATGTGCCAAACATCCTCCAATCTGATAGTTCACTCCCTAATTGGTAGATGGAAAGTGGTTGTCTCAAATTGCCATCTCTCAACCGATACAGTCATCATCACTCTATGAGCTCTAATCTTGGGAATGTAAGCTATATAGTGTAGTTTGACAACATGAAGAACCAAAACCTCCACCTCACCTATATTGACTATCTGATCCATAAACTAATGCCTTCGCTCTCTAGAGTATAGATAGGGAGAAGTAATACTTGTAAGCATGAAGCCAATGATGTCAATTTTGTAAAAATATAGTAAAAATCCTAAATGTTTGAACTAAAAGAAAAAACACATCACTTTAAGCAAAAATGTTGATGCATAATAGTCAGATGCGGGCCATTTTTCAAACGTGCCAATATCCCAATTCAAATATGGACAAGTCCTCAAATGTGTTGCTATCTACACATTGCTTCAATGCAAAAACATAAACCCCTTGCAAAGGTGTCACTTTAAGAAAAAGTGACAATCCACGATTGCAAATGTGCCCTATCAGGTTTCAAAAGCTTCAATCTGTAGATCATTATGTTTGTTTTCCTACCTTTGTCTAGTAATTAATACACTATAAATCAAATGTAAGCTAAAATAAAAGTTATATGTATCGTTGGGCCCACTCCTATAGATCTCTATAACTAGAAGATTCTATCTGTGTAATGTGGGGCATGAGGAATGAACACCATTGTGGAGTATGTCTAAGTGAAGGGAAGGCTAAGAGCTCTAAAAAACTCTAAAGTTGAGTGCACAAATGATGATATTTTGAACCTAATTTCCTATATATTATCCCCAAAACTTAGGGTTTTGTCTCGTAACCACCTTGCTATATCTTTTTCAAGCCTCACTATCAATCCTAATTAGTTTCTAGGACCCCTAGGGCCTTGTTTTTATCTTCTTTTCAACTCAACTGTCCTGAAATCTTGTTGTCAGCTTGACCTGAAAAATATTTTTTTCTAGCCAACTTCCTGAGGGGGTAGCCTAGCATCTTATCATCCTTCCATCATCCATTGGGGCATAGTTGAGCATTATATTTTTAAAAAAATTATCCGAGCAACGATTATCTTTGAAACAATGTAGTGAATACATTGTGTCAAAGAGGGGAAAAATGTAGACATGCAAAAATGCCTAATTCGTATCACATCCCTGATCTTGGATTTTGCATCATTTTCATCATTATCCATTATTAACATTGCATAATCCATCATTTACATCACTTTCATTGCTAATTCCCCTTTAACATCATTTTTCATTAATTAACTTAATTTCCTCTATTAATTGAATTATTTGAATTATTTAATTAATTCATCATTTTTCACTAATTTTCCTCTCATTACCTCTAATTGAATAATTTTTTAATTATTTAATTAGTAAAATCTAATTTTCTTCTAATGTCACATAATTAAATAATTTTGATTATTTAATTATCTAACTTTCCCTCTCACTTGCATGGAATATTCTTTTAAAAAAAGGAATATCCTAATCCTCCATAATTAAATAATCTTGAATTATTTAATTATTCTAATTCCCTCTCAATGGCATATTCCCATGGAATATTCTTTTTCAAAAATATCCTAACCAACTTCAACCTTCTCATTCATCATCAACCCTTCAAATCTTGATCTAATCTTCACCCTTCATTTCAAAATATCTTAACCAATTCCCTAATTGTGGAGATATTTTGAATTCAAACTAATCTTGACTCTTGATCCTCCTTGATCTAATCTCATCTTTTGATCTCAAGATCAATTCTCCACCATTGATCTAAATGTTGAAAATCTATAAAACAAGTATCTTCCGTTCATTATCACCACCTAGAATCATTTGAGCTAGTTCATATTACTTGATAATTTGAGCAATTTAATCATCATCTAAGTCATTTGAATCTTTTGCAATATGATTGAGCAATCCAACACACCAGATCAACCAATTTCAAAATAGAATGCAAGGTTTGCACATGCTTTATTTCAAGTTTTTAATTGGGTTTCTCATTGCTATTGTTGATTTCTACTTTGTTTGCATTCGATTTCATTTGTAAGTGGGATTTGATCATTTTCTTGATGTGGGTATTTTGAATTCTAATCCTTATTGAATAATTCATGCTTCATTTCCATTTTCCACTAACCCCACTTCACAAATTCTATTTATATTCTTTCATTTCCTAATTTAAGGAGTTGACTAAAAAGTAACATTAGTTCTCTCTCACTCACTCCCACTTCACTCACTCATGAAATCACTAATGTCATCCATGCAACCACTTAACTCCACATATTAGCCCTTCATCTTGACACATGTCACTTGCATGTTCATCATGTGCTTTGAACCAATCTCATTTATTGATCTCTCTAATCATCCTACATTGTTGGTCAGGCATTTGTAAAATCTATAAAACACACATCATTTAGCCATTCAATCTCCTCCACAAATTTTGAGAAATCAAGCCATCTTTGCATCCATTTTGAGAATTAAGGTTATGCTATGCTAAGAGAAATCCACATACTATCATTTACAATATTTCATTGCAAAAAATAGAGTAAGGTTAGGAATGTTTGTGGATATAAAATAGTTTAATTTAATTTACTTCTATGTTTTGTGCACACACTCACGTTGATGCGATTATTTTGTTATTGAATGGGTTTTTTTATTGATATTTACTTATTTTCATAGTTGATAACAAGATTTAGGCTTCACAAAATCAATTCCCTTACATAGGTATGCAACAAGGGCACACAACCAAAGAAAAAGAACATAGCTAACAGAGTTTATAGAGAGAAACATGATATTGACATGATAACTCGCATATTCTAGCTTTAAAAACTTCACCTTGAGGTAAAAGAACACCCCTATAGTCATCCAAATATAGCCTCAAAAATTCACCATTAAAAATATCAACACCCAAATCTATGCACAAAGGGATTGAGGAAACTCATAAAATATTCTAAAAATATATAAAATTCATGAAGATATAAACCATAAAAAAAATTGATCATTTGTATTGTCTTCGGCATGGCCATGACATCTTTCTCTATCAAAAATATGCTTTTATGACATTAAAAACTATTTCTAAGTGTTTTTGGGTAGGTGCAAGGCCAAATCAACCAATAAATGAAAACCTAACTACTTTCTTCTTTATACCATTAATAATTGCTTCAAAATCAAGCCAAAATGATTTATAATACTCCTTAGCTAGTAAAAATACACATCTAAAAATTGTTAGTGCATTTTTTAGTTTCATAAATTGTTACCCTTAACAATTTCACAATATGTTGACACCCTATTTTTCATGTTATATTAATTATATCAATAATTTATCTATTTTAGGTCCAAATTGGGAAAAAAAATTAATTCCCTGACATCCCTAGAATTTTGAGCCAAAAGGCCTTAGACACAAGTGTTGGGAACCCTATAGGCCAGAGATGTACATTTTAATATTTACATACTTTGAGTGTCAATATTTGATGATTTAAAAATGATCTTAGTGTTGAACAAGACAACTGAGCGTAGGCTGAATTGGTTGTACCAAATTTAAAATTTAAAATCATTCATTGGAACTCAGATCAATCACAAATCCTTAATACTGCTAAAATGATTAAACATTAAGTTCAAGTGCAAAAATTGAAAACACACACAACACTAGATTTACATGGAAAACCCAATGAAGGAAAAAACATGATGAGGATTAACTCACACTATAGAGAATATCAAAACCAATTACAAAAGGATCAATACCTGAGAGAAAAAGGCTCACTTCCAAAATAAAGACTCGCTGTCTAGATCAGGACTCACTATCCAACAGGGCTAACCACCCGGAGGGCTCACTATCACAAAGATACAAAGAAGATAGAAGAGATATTTTATAGAGAGAAGATGATCTCAATGCAATAAATATTTCCACCACAATTTACTTAATCACTTGCAAACATGCATGAAAGATAGAGTACACCTTTAGGTCACTACATCTGAAAACTCAACATTTAGAATTCGCACTAATTTTCCACACTCACATCACACACACCCACTGATTTGCATCTATTTCGCATCTATCTGCTATATTTCTTTGCACTTATCTCTTTTTTTACATATTTCATCACTAACTCATCTTGTATTTATACCATCTTCAACTTTGGAACATATCCAAAGTCAGTCATCCATCATTAAATTCAAATCAGGTCCACACCAAAACATCCTAGGGTGGAATTAGAATGGAGGTGACCCAAACACACACTTGATGAGGACCCAAATAGGTCCCAACACGCTTCATCAAATTAGAAGGTAGTGTTCAATACAAGGTCGACCAAACTAGTGTAAAACACATAGAACAATTAAGCACATGCAACCCTTAGCATGATCAAATCCTTCCAAACACTAGAATTATCATCAACACAATCATAAAAACTTAACTCTAGAATCATAAGTCATAAGACTTAACCAAAGAGAAATATGGACCAACAACATTTCTCTTAGACCTCAGCCAGATACACAGAAAACCACAGTTCACAACTGGTGAACATAATTCGCACTGTACAATGAATCAAAGCCAAAAATTTGGATATAGCAGCTTCCAACAAGCATCAACAACATGTCTGAACTACACAACCATAGGAGAAAATCCAAGAGCAAAACCTGAAGCAACCACTAAACACCTACAACCTTTCTTCAATACAATTTTCTCAATATCCTCAACATATACAACCAATAACCCGCATCCATGACATCAATGACAACAAGAACCAGTTGATAACCAATTCACTAGTTGACATCAATGAAAACACCTTCATTCTTGCAACAATATCCCCCTTTGTCATTGATGGCAACACATGATGTGAAAAACCATCAAAGACAACATACTAGCTCTTAGCACAATTCTCATGATTTTGCATTTTGTTTCTCCCCCTTAGTAGATAATATTTTTCTCATGATACTCTTCTCTTTTTCACATTCTTCCTCTCCCCCTTTGACATAAATGGCAAAGGAAAAAGATATTTTACATGGATTTCCCCTTTGACATTAAAAATAGAATACTCATACAATGATAATACATGAAACTACTTTCTCCCTCTAAGAGGTAGCCACCAAAACATCAATCCATAAGAAATATAGATCCATAGATCCATCAGACTAATGCATCTCCATATGCATCTAGTTCAAGAAAGGAGGGGCAATAACCCCTAACTTCTCTCGGAGATACTTAAAAGTATATTTAGGAAGAGCCTTCATAAAAATATCAGCAATCTAATCCTTCATAGGGACATACTCAATCTTTACTTCATTCTCCACAAACTTCTCTCTCAAGAAATTATACCTAATAGATATATGTTGTGTCCTCAAGTGCATCACTAGATCCTTTGAAATGTTAATTACACTTGTGTTATTACAGAAGATAGAAATATGATCATCATACATAACTGTGATATCTTTCAATGCATGTTTCATCTATAGAACCTGTGTACAACAAGATGCAACAACAATATACTCATCTTCAATAGTAGACATGGAAGTTGAATCTTTCTTTTTACTCAACGATTCCACCAATCTACAACCAAGAAATAATGCACCACCACTTGTACTTTTTTGGTCATCTACACATCTAGATTATTTTGCATCTGTATAAGCACTTAGTGTAAATTTAGTATCCCTAGGATACCATAAACCATAATTTGGAGTGCCATTCAATTATCTGAATATTCTTTTAATAGTAGCAACATGTGTTTCCTTAGGATCTTCTTGAAATCTAACCACAAGATAGACAACATGCATAATATCCGATCTAATAGCAGTCAAATACAACAGTCCACCAATCATAGATCTATACTTGCTCTGATCAACCTTAGGTGAATCATAATCTTTACCTAATTTTCAACCAAACACCATAGGAGTGCATACTCGTTTGGAACCATCCATTCCAAACTTCTTCAACATTTCTTTTGCATACTGTGATTGTGAAATAAAAATTATTTTCTCTATTTGATTAATGTGTAATCCAAGAAAGAAATTCATCTCTCCAAACATAGACATCTCAAATTATTTTTTCATTTCTTCCACAAACATCTTACACATAGTTTCATTTCCTCCAAAACTAATTTCATCAACATATACAACCACAATCAATATTTTTTCATTTTCAATTTTAAAGTACAAATTACTATCTGTCATAACTTTGTTGAAACCTTGTTGAATCAAGTACACGTCTAACCTTGCATACCAAGCTCTAGGAGCTTGCTTCAATCCATATAAATTTTTCTTCAATCTGCAGACCATATCTGGTTGATCTGATAACTGAAATCATTTCGGTTGTTGTAAACCTCTTCTTCTAGCTCACCATTCAAAAATGTAGACTTGACATCCATCTAATACACCTTGAAATCTTTATGAGTAGAAAATGCTAAGAACATCCTTATAGCTTCCATTCTTTCCACCGGAGAAAAATTATCCTGGGAATCTATGCCTTCTACTTGTGAGTAACCTTTACACACAAGCCTTGCTTTGTTTCTGACTACTTCTCCATTCTCATTCAACTTATTTTTTAATACCTACTTTGATCCAATAACATTTTTGTTTTCCAATCTTAGGACCAATTTTGAAGTTTGATTCTTCTCAGTCTGCATAACCTCTTCTTTCATAGCTTTCATCCAATGATCATCTTTACATGATTCACTTATAGTCTTCAATTCAATCTTAGAAAGTAAATACAAATTTACCTCACCAGCAGCAGCTTTGCTTCTTGTCAACACTCCTTTTGTCTTATCTTCGATGATCTAAATTTTAGAATGATTCTTCTACACATATATAGGTGTCTTAGGTGACACCACTAGAGCTTCTTCTTCTCTTTCTCATCTTTTTCCTGTTCTTCCAAAACCTCTTAAATTCTTATGTAATCAGGTTCATCAGATACATATCCATCAACATCAATTGAATTCTTCATTGCTTCATCAACCTTCACATTTGTACTTTCTACAATCTTCCTCAGTCTTTTATTGAAACATTTGTAATCTTTTCTTTTAGTACAATATTCAAGAAAAATGCCTTCATCACTTCTTGCATCAAAATTTCCTAAAGTTTCTTCATCCTGTCTGATATAACATTTGCTTCCAAATACCTTGAAATACTTAACAGTAGGAATTCTTCCATACCATAGCTCATAGGGTGTCTTTGTACTATTTTCTCTTGCTTGAACTTGATTGAATACACAAAAAGTAGTGTGAATAGCTTCTCTCTAGTAAAATTTTGGTAGACCAGCCTTAGTAATCATTGATCTAACAACTTCTTGAATTATTTTGTTCTTTCTTTCAATAACTCCATTCTATTGAGGAGTTCTCAGAGAAGAAAACTGTCTTTTTATTCCATGCACTTCACAAAACATATTAAACTCATGGGAGGTGAATTCACCACCTTTGTAAGACCTTAAGAATTTTATCCTCGAATTTACTTCATTTTCAACCATAGTGATGTAGGAGCATCCCAGGTTTCAAGAAATCTTGCATCAACTAAAAATATTTGCATTCATGTTTTCTTGCATTTCAGTAGTAAACTGTCAAGACGTTGTCTCAATATTTTGTACCGCATTGTAACATTAGAGCTCACGAAACAGGATATATGATCTTCATTGCAATATCTACATCATATCCAAAATTCAAGTGTTTTGGAGATCCCAATACGAATATATCAATAAAAAAATATCAGCTGTAATTGGATAGAGAGCATTCACCGACCAGTCTTGGCTTTTCAAGTGTGCATTGAAGAATTCTTTGAATATGAAGAAATTGAAGATTTGTAGAGAGTGGGATTTGTGAAAACTAAACTAAAAGGACATTCTACAATATGGTGGAAGGAAGTTCAATTGGAGAGAAACAAAAAAGGTAAAGAGAAGATTGTGAAATGGGATAAAATAGTGACAAAATTGAAGAACCAGATTATACCTGTGGACTATGAGTTGGAATTGTTGAAGAGATTGCAAAACTTGAGACAGAAGGAAAAGACTGTGAAAGAATAAAGTGAGGAATTTCATAAGATCATTATTAGGACTAGACATAGTGAAGCAAGCAAGGAGAAAGTGGCAAGATATATCAATGGGCTGAGGATGAACATTTAGGAAGAGTTGATTCTGGTAAGGATGAATTCAGTAGAGGAAGCATGTAAGTTTGCATTAAAGGTGGAGGAAAAGCTAAACAAAAGATATGAACAGAGGCAGAGAGGAGGAGCAGGTAGATTTCAGAAAGGAAGGTCACATTTTAGAGTAGAAAAACCATATGCGGAGAGAAAAAAAGGATAGAGATTCATACTACAAGGAAGAGAGGGGTCCCAATTCATACCATAAAGGGAGAGTGGACATAAATTCTTATCACCACAATAAGGGAGGATACAATTCTTACTCCAATGATGGATACCATAGATATGAGAAAGGATATGACAAGAGAACTTTCAGAGGAACCTATTTCAAGTGTGAAGGAGAAGGACATAGAGCATTTGAGTATCGCCAAGAAAGTAAGAAGATTGAAAATCATGCAAGAATTGGATATGCAGATGAAGAACCAGTGGAATCACCAAGTTCTAAAGGAATTCCTAAGAAGGTGAAATCATTATTCATGAGGAGAGCATTGTTCTAGAAGAAAGAGGAACCTAGGGAAGCACCACAGAGGAAACTTTTGTTCTAGACTAGATGCAAAGCAGGAGGTAAGTGTTGCAAAGTTATCATTGATAGTGGTATTACAATAACCTAGTTTCTAAGGAAATGGTGAAAAAGTTGAATTTGGAAAGAATAAAACATCTGAAGCCTTATAGGATATCTTGGATTCAAGATGAGCACAAGATACTAGTAAGTGAGAAATGTTTAGTAAAATTTTGTATAAGGTCATATCATGATGAAATACTATGCGACATTATGTCAATGGATGTATGTGATATGTTGTTGGGTAGACCTTGGTAGCATGATAAGAAATCTATACATGATGGGAGAAATAATACCTATACCATAACGTCCAATGGAAGGAGAATCACCTTGACACCTTTGGAAGATTAACTTGAAAGTGAAGTATGTGGTACAGCTAGAATCAATTTGGTGGATGGAAGGAAATTTTTGGATGGATTGAGACATGAAAACATGTGTTTTTCTTTGATTCTAAGGAAGTGTGAAGCCCTAGATATGGAGAGGATCACAAGAGAAGAATAATCATCAGAGAAGGAATTCATTGAACTATTGATAGAGTACCAAGATCTTGTATCTAAAAATATGTATGATGGATTACCACCAATCCAGAGTATCATTCATCATATGGATCTTATTTTAGGATCTATTTTTCCAAACAAAGCTATAAATTGGATGACACCAGCAAAGAATGTGGAGCTAAATAGATAGATACAAGAACTGTTGAAGAAAGGATTGATCAGAGAAAGTATGAGCCCATGTGCGGTACCAGTTGTACTTGCACCTGAGAAAGATGGAGAATGGAGGATGTGTACAGATTCAAGAGCTATCAATAAGATCACAGTGAATTATAGATTCCCATTTTCTCTAGGATGGATGACATCATGGACAGTCTGAGTGGAGCAAAGTATTTCACCAAGATAGACCTAAAGATTGGATACCATCAGATCAAGATCAAAGAGGGAGATGAATGGAAGACTTCTTTCAAGATAAATGAGGGATTATATGAGTGGTTGGTCATTCCATTTGGACTAACTAATGCACCTAGTACATTTACGAGGCTGATGAATGAAGTTTTGAAGAATTTCTTGGGTAAGTTTTTCATTGTTTACCTAGATGAAATTCTAATTTTTAGTAACACTAAGGAATAAAATTTGGAGCACATCAGACAAGTATTTCAGAGGCTAAGAGAAGAGAAATTTTTGATAAACATCAATAAGTGTAGTTTCATAAAGGAAGAACTATTATATTTGGGGTTTGTGATATCTTCAGAAGGGTTAAAGATGGACCCTCAAAAAGTTAGAGAAATAGTTGAATGGCCTACACCTATGAACATTGGAGAGGCAAGATCATTTCATGGACTAGCAATTTTTTATCAGAAGTTCATCAAAAAAATTAGTGGTATTTGCACACCTATGAAAGAGACAATGAGGGGTGACCAAAAGGAATTCAAGTGGACATCAGGAGTACATAAGATTTTTGAGTTTTTGAAGCAAAAGGTGACAAAACAACTTGTGTTAGCACTACTGAACTTTGATAAGGTATTCCAAGTAGATTGTGATGCTAGTGGAAGTGCAATAGGAGCTACATTAAGTCAGGATGGGATACCAATAGCCTACTTTAGTGAAAAATTGAATGATTTTAGGAGAAGATATTCAGGAATTCTATGCAATAATACAAGCCTAAGAAGTGGAGAAATTACTTGTTACCTAAGGAATTTGTGTTGTATACGGATCATCAAGATTTACAATATTTGAATAGTCAAGGGAGGTTGAACCAGAGACATATGAGATGGGTGGAATTCTTGTAGAGTTACACCTTTGTGTTGAAGCAACGAAGTGGAAAGTCAAACAAAGTTGCAAATGCATTGAGAAGGAGAAGAATTTTGTTGACATAGATGAGAATTGAAGTATTAGGTTTTGAAGAACTAAAGTATATGTATGAGGATGACATTGATTTTGTGGAGGTATGGAAGGCTTGCAAGGAACCTGTAGAGACAGATAGAAGAAAATGGTTGGATTATTTCATTCAGGAATGTATGTTATTCAAGAACAATTAGTTGTGTATCCCTAAGAGTTCAATGACAGAGAATTTAATCAAGGAAAAGCATTGCAGAGAATTAGCAGGAGATTTTTGGATTGTTAAGACCGTAGAATTGGTGAGTGAGAAATATTTTTGGCCATAGTTGTATAAGTATGTCAGGAAATGTGTTCAAAGTTTTGAGATTTGTCAAGTTGCAAAAGGAAACAACCAAAACACTAGAATGTATACGCCATTGACAGTACCAGAGAGACCATGGGAAGACATTAGCATGGATTTTGTGTTGGGATTACTTAAGACACCGAGAGGATTTGACTCTATATTTGTGGTTGTGGATAGATTTTCTAAGATGGCACATTTCATAACTTGTAAGAAAACTAGTGATGTAGTGCATGTTGTAGACCTATTTTTCAAGGAGATTGTGAGATTAAATGGACTACCAAAGAGTAGAGTATCGGACAGAGACACTAGATTCATTAAATATTTCTAGAAAACATTGTGGAAGAATATGAAGATAGATTTGAAGTATAGCTCAACATTTCACCCATAGAAAGATGGACAAATAGAAGTGGTTAATAGGAGTTTGGGGAACTTGTTGAGGTGTTTGACTAAAGGTAAAGCAGTAAATTAGGACTTAATATTACCGTAAGTAGAATTTTCATACAACAATTCAGTAAATTGGAGCACAGGGAAGAGATATTAGTATGGAGAATAAAAGGAGTGTGGAGGTAGAAGAATTTGTAGGATTCATGGAAACAATGCATACTCAAGTTAAGGAAAATCTGGAGAAGATGAACAATACATACAAGGAGAAAGTAGGTGAGAAGAGAAGACATAAGGAGTTTGCAATAGGAGAGGAAGTAATGGTATATTTGAGAAAAGAAAGATTTCCAGTTGGGACATATAATAAGTTGAAGATGAAAAAGTTTGGACCATGTAAGATCATCAGGAAGTTTGATTTTGGAGATGCATATGAAGTGGAGCTACCGAAGGAATTTATCATATCACCTATATTCAACATTGTAGACCTATACCAATATCATGAAGGAGAGTCATCGGAGGATAGAGAAGTTGGTTTTTCGGAACAAATAGCACATCATTCGAAGGAAATTGAGGAGATTTTAGATAGTAGAGTTGGAAATAGTACCTGAGGAATGCAATACAAGGAATATCTAGTTAGATGGAAAGGAAGACCAGAGGATGATTCATTATAGATTTCTCAAGATGAGGGGGACCGCATTGGTTTTCCTCTAGCCCTAGGAAAGTGAGAGGCTCACTTTTATTCAACCTTGAGTGTCTAATGCAGGAGCATCCTAGGTTTCAAGCTATCTTACATCAACCAAAAATATTTGCATTCATGTTTTCTTGCATTTCAGTAGTTAACTGTTAGGACCCAATCTCAATATTTCATATCGCATTATATTGCATTGTAACATTAGAGCTCACAGAGTAGGATATATGATATTCATTGTAATATCTACATCATATCCAAAATTAAAGTGTTTTGGAGATCCTAGTACGAAGATATTGCTAACAAAATATCAGTTGCAATTAGACAGAGAGCATTCACAGACCAGTCTTGGATTTTCAAGTGTGCGAACCTATCTCATGACTTGTGGAGCTGAGGAAATCATTTCATAAGGATGCACATTCATCGAGGAACCTTCATTTTGATCTACATCATTTTTATCTAGGGATAAAAGGAGAATCATATGTTTTATCTAAACTTCACATGTTTCGTCAGACCTTCACACGTTTCATCAACTTTGGGGTTTGAGACCTCTTGAGGCTAACACAAACCTTTTTTCAGAATTGGGAATTGATATATATAAGAATTGTTTAATTGCATTAGGCAGAAAGTAGTGATAGAGTGGTATAGAAGTAGGAAGACATAGGAGATAAGGGCATCGACCCGCATTGTATTTTTGGGCTTAGTGCCATATCATTTTGTAATATGTAAGCCAGAAGGTATGGCATGTTGCCTATGAATAATTGATCATTATCTATTTATCCATGTGGGATTGTTATTCCAATTCTTTGAGTTTCTTTTGTTCTTAATCTTTCTATGAGGTTGGACAATCCTATTCCTAGACCCTCCATCCTTGGCTGCACCAAGGTGATACTAAGTAGTGATAGAGTGATAGAGTAGTAGCAAGATATAGGAGATAAGGGCTTCGACCCACATTGTATTTTTTGGCTTAGCACCATATCATTCTATAATTTGTAAGCCAGAAGGTAGGGAATGTTTCCTATGAATAATTTATCATTACCTATTTATCCATGTGGTATTGTTATTCCAATTCTTTGAGTTTCCATTGTGTTTACTCTTGTTGCAAGGTTGGACAGTCCTATTCCTGGACCCTCCATCCTTGACTGTACCACATAGCTTTGAATGTCTTGAATCTATCTAATGCATCAAACTTCTCTCTAAGAAATGCAACCCATGTATATCTAGAATAATCATTAGTCAAAAGCATAAAATACCTTTCAACTTTTAGACTTCTCACTCTTGTAGGACCACAAATATTTGTATGAATTAAATCTAGTAGTAGATTGTTCCTTTGATCTATAATGACTTCTTGTTTGCTTTCCAAACTAACAATTCCTAAAAATAGCATTAATAGGCTTTGTAATCCTTGGTAAATCTCTCACTACCTGAACTACACTAATCCTTTCCAAGTTATCACCAACTATCATTAATCTGAGTCATAAAGCATTGTCCATCAACTCCCTTAAGTTGATAGATATTTCCTTTAGATTTCTTTCCTATAGCAAGCATTGTTTTGGATCCTTTCTTGATTTTGCATCTCTCATTTTCAAATACAAGATTATATCCTTTACTGCACATCTATACAACACTCAAGATATTATTCCTTAAACTCTTAACATATTAGACATCATCAGTATTATGCTTTCCATCAAAACTTACTGAACCTATCCCACAAATCTTAGCACTAGTATCATCTCCAAACATAACTAAGACTCCATCATAATTTTCAAGTTTAAAAAACTTACTCTTATTACCAGTCATGTGATGTGAAAAACCACTATTAACAACCCAATAGTTTTTTTCCTATTTAGCATGTAGGGCAGAGATTACAATACCTTCATCTTTCTCCTTCTCCAAAGGGAATTCTTTCACCAGCTTTTTAGAATTAGTTGAAGTAGGTTCATCCTTTATAGCCAAGAACAAGCATTCATTATCATCGAGATCTCCATAACTAAATTCCTCATCAGATATGCTAGCATCCTCATTCACATAATATGCTCTCTTGATCTTCTTACCTTTCTTTTCTTTCTCATATCTTTTTTTATTCCTCTTAGCTCTTTCCAGACACCTCAAAGCATAATGTCTTATTCCTCCACAGCTAAAGCATTTAAAGGGTAACTTAACTTCATACTTGCCAGAGCCTTTCTTAATCCTTCTCACAAAGTTAGCTTCTACTTCATCAATATTTTCTTCATCTAGATCTTCAACTTTTGTAGCCTTAAAAGTAGTCTCTGATTTGGATCCATTTCTCAAATTCGGCTTTCTCATCTCATTAGATGTCAGATTTCCCAACAACTAACCTTTAGTGTAAGTCTTATAATCTATATGTTCTTTAATAAATAGCACATACCTTTTCACTATAAGCATCAAGGAGAGTTCTAAGAATCTTCTTTACAATCCTAGTTTCATCTATTGTAGCACCAAGTCCTTGCATTCTAGCTACTACCTCATCCAATCTTTGTACATAGGCTTTAACATTCTCATCTTCAGACATATGTAGGAGCTCAAACTGTGTCTCCAAACCCTGCAACTTTTCCTCTTTGACCCTTTCATCATCTTCATGCACATTTTTCAAAGCATCCTAGACTTCCTTAGGAGTCTTTAGATTCTGAACTTTAATCAACTCGGAATGGATAAGATTGTTCTTCAAAATGTACTTCTCCTTATTGTTCACTTCATGTGCCTTAATATCATCAGCCGTACTCGGGCCATTAGTAAGAGGAGTGTAAGGATTCTTGTAAGATTTCTCCACATCATATCCTAAATACTCCATATATTCTTCCATTAATATTTTCTAGATAGTATAATTAGTTGCATCGAACCTTGAATAATCATGAGTAACTTTGCTAGCCATCCCAAGCCTTCTTAAGCAGTTAAGCTCTTCTCCAAGGAACCAAGCTCTCATACCAATTGTTGAACAAGACAACTAAGAGGGGGGTGAATTAATTGTACCAAATTTAGACTTTTAAATCTTTCACCGAAACTCAAATCAATCACAAATACTTAATATTGCTAAAATGATTAAACAATAAGTGCAAGTGTAGAAACTGAGAAAACACACAACAAAAACAACAAATTTACGTGGAAAACCCAATGAGGGAAAAAACATGGTGATGATTAAATCACACTATAGAGAATATCAAAACCAATTACAAAAGGCTCACTGCCAAAACAAGGACTCGCTATCTAGATCAAGACTCACTGTCCAACAGGGTTAACCACCTAAAGGACTCACTTCCACGGAGATACAAAGAAGATAGAAGAGATATTTTATAGAGAGAAGACAATCTCAATGCAATAGAGATTTCTACCACAATTTACTCAATCACTTGTAGGCATCCATGAAAGATAGGGTACACCTTCAGCTCACAACATCTAAAAAGTCAACATTTAGAATTCACACTAATATGCCACACTTGCATCACACACACCCACTGATTCACATCTATTTCACATCTATCTACTCTATTTCTTTGCGCTTATCTATTTTTTACATCTTTCACCACTAACTCATCTTGTATTTATACCATCTTCAACTTTGACACATATCCAAAGTCAGCCATCCATCATTAAATTTAAATTAGGTCAGTGCTAAAACATCCTAGGGTGGAATTAGAATGAGGGTGACCCAATCACATGCTTGATGAGGACCCAAATAGGTCCCAACATGCTTAATCAACTTCGAAGGTAGTGTTCAACACAAGGTCGACCAAACTAGTGTAAAACACATAGAACAATTAAGCACATGCAACCCATAAGATGATCAAATCCTTTCAAACACTAGAATTATTATCAACACAATCATAACAACTTAACTCTAGAACTACAAGTCATAAGACTTAACCAAAGAGAAATTTGTACCAAAAACATTTCTCCTAGACCTCAGCCAGATACACAAATAACCACAGTTCACAATTGGTGAACATAAATCGCACTGTACAATAATTCAGAAGCCAAAAATATGGATATAGTAGCTTCCAACAAGCATGAACAACATGTCTGAACCACACAACCATAGGAGAAAACCCCTGAGAAAAACCCATAGCAACCACTAAACACTTGCAACCTTTCTTCAATACAATTTTCTCAATATCATCGACATATACAACCAATAACCTGCATCCATGACATCAATGACAACAATAACCAGTTGATAACCAATTGACCAATTGACATCAATGACAACACCTTCATTCTTGAAACAATTGAGTTGTCTTGTTCAATACTTAGGTCAGCCTATAACTAAAAATATCAATTAGGATGCATATATAAACAATTTCCCCTTGCATTTGAATATTAGATCACACTATTATGAAATGTAAGCAATTCGTTGAACACACAGAATACTGAGAGGGGGGGTGAATCATTATTCTATTAAACCATTCCAACATTAGCCATCTAATTATAGAAACACATTCAACTGATATAAGAAAAGAAAGCATGAAACATCCATAATATCAAATAACATATGAACACCAAGCTTTTTACGTGGAAAACCCAAAATAGGAAAAACCATAGTGAGGATTAGCTCACAATATATTATATCCAGATATAGTATATTACAGAAGTGCTCACTATAGGTGGACTCATTGTCTACAAATAATAATTTATAATAAAGAAGGGCTTTCTTATAGCCTATTTGAACTTATACAAATAAATCTACAATATGGTGGATTACAATTCCAATGAATTATAATATCAAACTTTGCACGGATCTGGATCAATGCTCTACTCTGCTCTATATTTGCACACCTTACAACACAATTCACACAATCCTAATCAAATTTGCATCACACACATGTAGGTGGAACACCATACATGTCATAAATCTCTCAACATTCACTCTTCATCACAAAACATCAAAATCAATCCATTATATATATCCACATCAAGTGTAACATCAATTAGGTTGGTCTAATTGGATGTAACACAGAAAATTAAACTTATCAGCCCCAAAACATTTCATCTAAAATTCGCACCATAAATCAAAATTCAAATCACCTTAAGATAGGTTGGGATGGACCTATATTAGATCTTACATAAGGAAAAAATATTTATCCATTCTTCACATAACATCAAACATGTTAGGTCGGCCCCAAATAAGGTGTAAACCAACAAACCTTCATCTATACACCAAATTCATAATTCGTGGACCTCAATAAATGATCCCATCTAGAATTCCTACTCAACTAACATCTGGAATCTTATCTTCAACATCGCAACACAAAATATTCATCCATGGAGGAATACAAAATCTCTCACACCAACACACTGTACAAAAAATAACTACATTAAGCCAAGCCAAACTCTGTCACTCATATCTCCCAAACTACTTCACCAAACTAGATGAAATATTGGATTTAGAATCTTCTAACCACCGTATAAATTAGGTTAGAATCACAAAGAAATATCTTCATTTGTAGAGTGGTGCAAACCCAAAAATCGTTCCTCAGTAACCCTAAATTGGTAGGTTTGACACTTAGTCAGATTTCTACATCTTTGCAATTTCTCGACCAACTCAACTTGCACAAATGTCTTCCACAATACCTCTGAAACATGTTAGGATGATCTACAACAATGTTAACATCAATGACAACACTGTATCATATATTATGTACATATCATACTCATGTTTCCAATATTACATCATCAATGAAAATCCCCTCAATCTTCCAACAATCTCCCCCTTTGTCATTGATGGCAACATGTTCTCCATCACTCTCCAAAAACTTTCCTTTATTACTTTGTCTCCCCATTTTTCACATGTTCCACTCTCCCCATTTGACATCAATGGAAAAGGGTTCCTATATAAACCTATTATGTTTCATTACCGGAACTACCCCTAAATGATGTAGTCATATGTACATAGTTGGGGAAAATAATTGACTCCCCTTGAGTCATATACTAGAGAAAAAATGCAATTCTATATGTCTGCATATGTACAAGAAATTTGAAAAATACATAGAAAAATGCATAAAAGAATGAAATATAAGTCAATTGGAGGTGGTTGACGCCTACAACTTCTTTAGTTGGTCTTTCCAAGCTTGTCTTCCTTGTTCCCATGCTTGCTTGGCCCCCACAAGCAACCTATTATGCATTTCTAGTTCTAGTAGGAGCTCTTCTCCCTCTTCTAGAGTAGAAGGTACTGGATTCATCTTCTTAACCTTATCAGCATTAATAAGTTCTCAAGAAAAAATTGTGAGGTTGGGATTAACTGCATCATTGACTTCTCCAAACTACAAAATGATAGTTTCTTTTTGGGCCTGTAATTGGAAAAACTATTTATGAAGATCCTCTATGGGATCCCTTGTAGCACATGTGAGGTTAATTGTAGGGTCATAAGCACTAGAGGTTGTGTTAATTTGAGACTCGATGGATTCTATTCCTTTCTTATATCTTGTGTGGCTTCGGGCCACCTCATCCCATACTATAGTAGTTCCTTAGCCTCAACTACACAAGCTTTTACAACCTTCAGCAATTCAGAGAACTTCTTATGTGCAACTGCACATTTCTCCATGATCTTCAACATTCTCTTTTCATTCATTCTCTTTTCCACTTCCTTCTCTTCTTTTTTCTTTAGTATGAATGCATATGATTTGAACGAATCAATCATCAATTTCAAATTATCCATACCTAAGAGATATGTGTCTATGTTTGATCCAAGTATGATCTCATGTAATTCTTTCACTGCCTCATCCATTACCTCTTTGCTCTTTTCATGTGTATCAATGATTTTCTTTCTAGTCGTTGTGTGGAACAAGTCTCCTAGTTGTATCTTGTGAATAGAATATATCTTGTTCAAGCCTACATTACCCTAATTCATCGATAGTTGAAATAGTTGTGAGAACACAATCGGTTGGAAACTGGGTTGTACACTTGGTAGGTTTCTTAGATAATCTTCAAAGGAGCTGAAAGATTCACCAAGAATATTTGTATCTTTTGTAGCCTTTCCCTTATCTATAGTATTGGAGTCAGTTGATATATCTTTCTCTGCATCTCTAGATGCATCCTTTTCCTTGTCCTCTTCTTCTTCATGCTCTTCTTATTTTTCCTCATCATCTTTTTCTTCCTCATGTTCTACGTCAATGTTTGTATTTACTTCCTCTGTATTGTCTTCTTCTGGAATGTTTCCTATGCTCACCAGAGGATCAACTTCAACATTTTGTACCAGAGATGAAGATGTAACATTTGATTGTGTAGTATATTCTATAATTAATCTCTCTTCTTCATTTTCTTTATGAATATCCTCCAATTTCAAAGGGGTTTTATCCTCTACAACTTCATCAATAGTATCTTGCTCATGTTGAGCATCATCAGTGTGCACTTCTCCTTCCACATTTGAATCCAAAGAAATAGTATCAACTTTGATTTATTTCTTAGCTACCAGAAGCAATCCCAACTTATGTCCAATCTCCTTAGCTTTGTCATTGCACTCTTTCTAAATTCTCTCATGATCATCTTTGTGTTGTTCTCACCCCTCTATTATTTGTCCTTGATGAAAAAGGCACAAATGGTGCTATGGTATTTATAGGTACAAGTTCAGGTTGATGGTATCTCGAATTGATTATCATTTCCTCATATGCTTGCATTGAATTATTGTTGCCTATTATGCTTCAAAGTTTTCAGAGTTATATTGGTATTCAGTTTGGTTCATTTACAGGATCTTCATGCTTGTTCTCATTCAGGTTGATCATATTCTTAATGATTTAGTTTCAGGTTATGCATGATATTCATTTGCAGATGGTTATGAATATATTGGACTAACAGTGTTAACAAGGCATGGTACAGGTTATTTAGATGGTTTCATTTTGATAGGATGACCCTGATTTATTGCATGATAGGTATATTATTTCAATTTCTCATTATCAGTTTGAGTTTGGCTTCATTGATACTTATCAAGTTGATCTTGGCATCTTTTTATTTCCTTGGTATCAATGGTTATGACACATTTATTATGGATTTTCTATAAGAAAGGAGATCATTTTCAGATGTGGTATATTCAACTTGATTTCTTGTAAGTTGTCTTCACATTATATTTGTGTGGCACATTTTATGTTTCCACAAAGCATACAGGTTATGACACAATTTCATTATGATAAATCAATTCGTAAATTGATTTGGTATTAAGTAGCATTATTATTATTTGACAGTTGATCACAACATCTTTGATAGGTTCAGGTGCATAAGGACTTCATATGGTTTGGTCTTGATTGTCACATTTTAATGTGGCTAAGTATCGGGTGTCTTGAGCACTCCATGACATTATATTTTGATAATTACTTGAGATAAAATGGGACTTTATTGACATTAGCATTATAAAAGTCTTTGTTTTGGTCGACATGTTGGTGTCATCGAGTATCATGGATATAAAGGAATTAACTTTATTTAAAAGTCATATTATCATCGACATCTTTTAAAAGGCATTTTTCAGCCATCATAATCATTATCTTTGTCGGCATTTTATTGAAATTCATTGGACATTGTATAAAGTTTATGAAGTTGAATTGACATATTAAGAGCAATAATCAAAGTGATTATTTTGTCAGCCTCCAATATAATTATTAACAACAGACTCATTGCATTTTATTAAGTTGATTATTATTGAGTCTTGATACCGTGGACTCCAAGGAATCACTATCATTTGAAAAGTATTTGAATGACATGAAGATGGATTAGGGAAAAGTATTTTGTTTTTCATTTTCTTAAGGGTTGAAACCCTTGCTTCAATCACCACCATGGATAGAAGGTAACAGTCGTTAATCTATTGATTCTACCTACTAGAACTCTAAAGGAAGTAGGTGAAGCCCACTGTAAGAGCTATGACATGGTTGGTCACTTGGTCTATCATTCCTCTTTGGTTGAGGGCTTGAAAGAGGAAGAAGATTTGTTCCTTTCTCAATTTTTGGGTTTGTAAATACTTGATACAGATTCTCATGCATTATTTTTTCAACTTCATGCATGTTCAGGTATCTCTTTCATCATTTGGTGTTTGTTTCACAAAAGAGAGTTACTGGTTTTTTGTTCGACTCTGAAAATGCACAAATGGGTTGTTGATTATTGTGTCAGAAAAGCATGCTTTGTTTTCAGTTATTCTTGACCACATCATGGGTATTTTGAAAGTTTTATTTATTTTGTGTATTGGGTTCATGATGGTGTGGGAAACCGATTACATATACTTGGCAGGTTTTTACAGTGATAACGGTGTTTTTATCAATGTGGATAAAACATTTTTTTAAAGGAAAAGATGCTACTATGGTAATTCTCCACCTATCACTTAATATGATGGTTTTTGAAAACAGAGACACAAGTGTATTTGGTTAGATAAAAATAGTTCATAAAAGTGAGATGACAGAGAATGGGTGCACATTTTATTATTGTATACATTTATTATATATACAGTGATTAATCACTATTTGGTGTTGAGGTTGTTCTTTGAAGCACAAGTGAATTTTTTTGTAATAGTTAGTCTGCAAAGATAATGCAGAGAGATAGCTTTAATATTTAATATGTTTGGTATTTTGAAGATTTGTTGGTGAATGTTTAGGATATTAGGGCTATTAGATAGTAAGGAAGATGTGAGTTGAATGGAAACAGAGAAATCCTCTAATATATTATTATTGTTCTGAAATTCAATAAGGGGTTGGTGCTCCTTGAAATGGGTGTTTCTAAATGAGGGGTTGGTGCTCCTTGAGTGGGTGCTCAGAAATTATCCTGTAAGGCATTGTAAGAAGTGATTTGAAAATATAAGCCAGTATGGCAGCAGTTTAGGAGTGGTTTTTCTACCCTAGGAGGGTTTTCCACTCTATAAATTATTTTTCTTATGGTCTCATTGTTTTGATGTCATAATGCTTCTAGACTGTGAAAATTTTGTGAGTGTCTGTTCTTATCCATCTAAATATTGTTGAATGTTAGTTCCTTCATCTCTGCAAATATTTATTTTAAAATGTCTTACACAAGTCATTTTTGAAGAGTCTAATTCAAAAGGAAGCATCAAAGTATTCATTTGATTCATAGCTCAGAAATTGTTATGATGTACTAAAGCTCTTAGTTGTTTCATGGTTATCATATGTCATTCCATTTCTCAGTTGTTTTAGTATCTCATAAGTCTGCATTAAAATATGGTGGTCCTAAAGTGATTAAACAATGTTGGTCTTCATGTATAGTCTTATGAGTTGCACCCGTGTTGTCATCGTGCATTGATTTTTTAACAATGTATGTCATCTCTTTTGCAAATGCAAGATATCTCACACAAGTTTTGTTGGGATAAGTTGTCAAAAATGAACTAAGTTAATGTTTTCATGAATTCTCTTGAAGCCATTACTCTGCCCTATTTTCAAAAGAAAGGGAATCATAATTAAATGTCTTGGTCAAAGTTTAAAAAGGGTTAGACACTGATTCACCCTCGGTCTGCCCATACTCCAACAATTGGTTTCGGAGCCATACCCGTACATAATTCTAACCAACTTAGGGTTTCCTGGTCATGGAGTATTTTTCATGTGTAAGTGCAAGAGAATCAAAGGTCAAAAGAAAGCTCCTAGTGTCAAGCAAAAAGTTCATAAACCAACCTTCGTCAAAACCTTGCCAGATGATACTAAAGGTGATCATGTAGTCGGTGAAGAAGAAGATCACTTTGTAAGTGACTTTGAACAAGAATTTGGTGAAAAAGAATATGAAGATGATGAGTATGAGATTGATCTAGAAGGAGAACTGCTTGCTATCTTAGATGAACTTAAAATGCTTAAAAAATAAAATCAAGATCTCAAGGTATGCTTACAAGAAAGTGTTGATGTCAATAAAGTTGTAATACAAAATCATAATGAGGGTAAAAAGATTATTGAATTTCTAAAAGCTCAAATGGCTGATAGAAAAATGACTGAAGAGGGATTGGAAGTCAAGTTAAAAAACAAGGATGAATTATGTAATAAACTAGAAAATGAGGTTGCTTCATTAAAGAAAAATTCAAATAATGATTCCTTGTTAAAAGAACTAACTCTTAAAGATGATATGATTATAAATCAGAAAAATGAAATTGAAGAATATAAGAGGATAGCAGATGTTGTAAGGTCTGATTTGGAGGTTAAAAAGATTGATTGTCTATAACTTGAAGGAGAAGTAGTTGCTTTAAGAAAAGAGCTTGAAAGTGTCAAGGTTCAATCAGGTAAAATTGAGAAATTTGATCATAGTACTAATATATTGAATGAGATGTTGGGCAGACAAAAGCATTCTAAAGATCCTACAGGAGTGGGATATGAGGTTGGACAAAGCTCTGCATAAAAATCTAAACATGATTCAAAGTTTTCTACTGCAGATGGAAAGGCTTACATTCAAGCAAACACCAAGAATGAAGGTTGATCTTGGTTACCATATTGCTGCACCAAAAGATGACACTGATGCTAGAAGACAATTTAATGGCATTCACAAAGAAATGAGAAATGTCTTCAAATATTCACATCATTGACATGACCAGTCATTTTGATATAATCATTCTTTTCAAGGATATTTTTGTGTTTGTAATGAATTTGGTCATAAGGTAATTGATTGCATGAGATGGTCAAATAAGAATCATTCTAATATCTCTAGAAATGAAAATGTGGTGTGTTACAATTGTAACAGTTTTGGTCACTTAAGAAGAGATTGTAGAATGAATACAAGTGATAATTATGTAGGGAACAAAGCTAGAAATTTCTATAGGAAGTCTTATGTTCCTCAAAACAATCATAAGATCATTTGTTTCAGATGTAATAATGTTGGGAATAAAGTACAGCAATGCATATTTAACACTTTAAACAAACAAATGAAAAACTTTAAATTGGTGTGGAGAAGAAAGAGTAATCAAGATGACAAGAACAGCAATAAAGATGAAATTGTGAAAACTCCTTGTACACTCCTTGCTCAGGTGTTGCCATCCAAGTCTTAAGGAGAAGAAAAGACTCAGGGGGAGTCTATTATTGTAACACATTTTTCCCCTATGAAGTCAAGAATGAGGTATGACAGCATGCATTTTCTATTGGTGGTAAAAGAAGTAAAGAAGTGGTCTATAAATGTCAATATTTAATTATGTTTATTTTGATTGTATTGATTATGAATGTCTGCATATGATATTGGAATTTTATGAGAGCCTTGGATATAATAGATATCATCATGATTATTACAATGTGTATAACTAATCAGCTTTACAGGTTGTTAAGGAATTCAAGTTTGAAGTACATTGATAGTCCTTTGGTGATTTTGATGCTTTAATGGCTCAATTCATAAGGTTCGGGTTGACTACATACAAGATATGTTTAAGTTTCTTATCTTTGATGTCTTGAAATCATTCATTAGTATTGGTATTGGTCTATTCTAGTTTAACCATTCAGAAGTTGCAAATGTCATATGGGGTCATGCATATTTGACATCTACATAGAAAGTTAAAATATGGTTAAATCTTCCTTTGTTCCTGACATACTGGTGCTTTTTATGACAAACTTGATGATAGGATGTCTGAAGTTCTTCCTGACTACATTTAAAGAATTACTATGTTAAGATTGTTTCTGATCAAACCTTGAATACATATTGATACTTCATTGTCTCTAAGAATAATTAGTTGAGTGTCAGAGATAAATGTTTGTCATTGGTTTTCACTCATTCTCTTGGAATATTGTAGATTCGTGATCGAAGCTAAGTGTTCTTATTCAAATATTAGATGATAAACATACTAGAGGACATGTTGAAAATGTAACTCGCAGATATAAGTGCTAATTATGTTGTGATAATATCTATGTTATATTTGAGCTATATATATCTTGGATTCTTTTAGATAGCATACTATGATGGTTTATGTCGGTAGAGAAGGTTCTACTCTATGGTGTGCAATAAAAGGACAAGGAACATTGCTTAAACAAATTAGAGAGTGAAAGCAATAAAATGAACATAAATGATAAGATCTTTCAAGAAGTTCAATACTTTACAACAGTTGTGAAGAGTTATGGAAATTAACTCAAAGACATTATATTGGTAAGAGTATCTTGAGATTTTCCTGTGTAAGTGCTTGTGACATTGTGATAGTATCATGTTTTATGACACACTGTGCTTGAAATAAATTTCCAGTGAGAATATTTTTTGGGGGAGAAGCTCATAATATCTTTGATGTTATCATATTTGATGCCTTGGTACATGGTTATTCATGCTGGTAACATTGTGTTTACAGTTGGTAAGTTGATGCAATGGATTGGTAATGCATTGTCGTGTTCCATTGGTTTGCTTTGGGAGCTTGTTTGTCCACTTTTGGTGCTCTGAATCATTATATGCTATTGGTTCATGTTGCTTTCTAGACAGTGAAATATTTTGGGCAGTGATCTACTTTATATGCTTGGTCTAGTGGTTGATAGGTTTCAGAATTTTTTGTAATGAAAGTGCACATTGTCTTAAATGAGCTTATTTTGGATGCTTGAGTTTTGGATGTAATGGTTTATCTTGGAAGCATCTTGGTTCAAAGCCTCTGAGATGTTCTTGTGACTCAATGTATCAGTGCTAATCAAAGCATTTTTTTCTGTGAGGAGACAATGGAGGATGAAGTTTAACATGACAAAGAAGGTGGTATGTTCAATTAACTGGTCTTTAATCCTTGATGACAAAGAAAATTCCAAGGTAACAAGTCTTCAGTTGTATTAACGTGAATTTGCACCCCTAGTACAAATCACATTTTTTCCCCTTTAACACCTTAGAAAATCAAAAGTAGAGGTTTAATTCCACTAAAGCCTATTGTTTTCAATCCACTTAGTGCCTTATTTTTGTGTCGGTGGGAGTGTTTCTATCAAAGATGCTCACACAGTGTGGAGACGACTACGCGGAGCGAAGATGAATTTGCAGCGCGCAGACTTTCGTGTGGCACACTTACATCCCTGGCAGATTCTTATGTTTGAGACTACACAGACATTACATTTTTAATTGGAAGTTGAAGAGTAATGCCCCTCTTCAGTTGGCTGACCCGAATATGGTTGTTTTTCACCCTTCTCTTCATAATCTTCACTCTCCCATCCACTTAGGGGTTCAACAAAAGTTTTTGCAAGTGTCAGCACTCTTTGAGTATTCACTTCCAAGATTTGTAGCAACATCCTTCACTCCATTGCAGCAACTCATTATTCTATCACTCCAACAGGGTGAGTACAGGACATACACCGAGGAAACAGAGGCTTGAGTCCCTCTCATTCAATCCTCCAAAAGCCTTGAGCACTTTGGACGAAGGTGGTAAAGCTCCTCCCTTCTCTCCTTTTTCTTTTGATTGGGTGAGCACTTATTGTTTTGTGGTGTTTCTTGTACATGTAGCTTGTAGTTCTTCCTTTATCATTTATCTCTATCATATCATACTTGGTTTTCCGTGGAGGTGGAAACACCAAAACGGGGGTTTGACTGAGGCAAACCCCTATAGAGCCCCACCACTTTCTCTCTTTCTTGTTTGCAGGTATTGAAGACATTCACAAGCTGGAGGCTTCATCAATCGCACGGTTGTAAGCATTTCCTTTCCCTGATTCTTTGTCTCTTTATCATTTCTATTTCACTTCATTCTACTTCCATCACATTCTATTACTTTATCACTTCCCAGAAGTTCTTAGCAATCAGAGTAGAAGTAATCACTTTGTTGTTTTCTGAGATAAACTCTCTCTTTGATCCGTACGAGATGCCAGCGTGCCTCGAGGACTCCAACATGTCGTGTTGTCATTTGCATTCTACGCTGACGTCCTTAGGTTGAGAGCTTGATAGTTTATCCTGAGAATCTCTGTGACCTACTCTTTCTGGTTCTAGAACTCTCTTCATTGTCCTTTGAGGTAGTTTAGGGAAGTTCGCCCCGTGAGGGTCTCTGAGTGAAGAGAAATCATGAGTAGAGAATCCTCCTTCTCTCACGTTTTGGTGAACCTAACATGAAGAACAATGTTCTTCAAAAACTAGGAATTCATTTACCCCTACTTGGCGGGGTCATAACTTTTGACTTGGTGCTCGGAATTTAGAACCATTTGCACCGTTGGAAAGGTCTTCTAGAGAACTAGTTCAATCCCTAAAATACAAGTACCTTACACAATCAAATTTTAGGGATCGATGCAAGTTCTGAACCCTAATTCCACTTTGAAAACCTTCGAAAATGCAAATTACTAGAACATAGAAAATACCAAAAAAAATCATAATGAATTTAATATCTTCTTTTATTAGTTCTGCATCTAATTTTATTCAAAATGTTAATGATATTCCATTCCATGCATATGATGGTGACTTGGCTTTACCCATGTCACTTGATATCTTTAATCCTTCTCATGAGAGTCCTCTTTCCTCAGAGGATATCTTGTTACAAGAAGATGAAATCATTGATACCTTTCTAAATGTTACTCTGCCTTCTATTTGTTCCAATGCACTCTCTTCTAGAGATGATGCATTTGTGAATGACGAATCTCCTACTCATTCCAATGCACTCTCTTAAGGGGACGTTGCATTTGTGGATGATGAATTTCTTATCTATTTCAATGCACTCTCCTCTAGATATGATGTATTAGTTCATGTTGAATCTCCTTCCACATTTGATCCTGTTTTGATTGATGTTGAGAACATGTCCTTGAATAATCATCCTACTAGTTGTGATGATTCTATAAATGTAATCTATGTCTTTGCAGCCCCTCAAAGGCCTAAGAGACTAGTCATTTACGTGACTCCAGCTAGTCCTTCTCCTGAAAGGGTTTGTTCTATTGATGGTGTTCCATTTAATAGTGATTCCCTTGATCTTTCTAAGGCTCCCTCTTATAGAGCGGTAGCCCGTACCTATGATACTAGAATGAATAAACAACTAAGCCTTCTTCAAGCATCTGAACCTATAACTGAAGCACCTAGTGGTTATGATCAAATTGAGCAACCTCAAGTTACTTCGGTAAAGATCTCACTATGGGACTTGCTTCGGTCTACTCTGATTTACCAAGGTATGCTTCAAGAAGCATTGCAAAAAATCCTCTTGCCTTCTTTCGCTAAGCTGGCAGATGCTGATGCGTTGTGTTGTGTAGTTTTGCACACACACCCCACTGAAGGTGGGGACCCTCTTTTTGCTTAGTTCATTGGCTCCTTTCTGTGGCTTTCCCTCTCTGTTGCGCTTATCTTTGAAAACCTTAAGGATTTGGTCTTTGGTGCTTTCCTTAGTTTTGGGTGCCTTTGTGTGGAGTTCCTATCGGTCTTGGAGTCTTGCGGGTGTTCTCTTTGGGGTGGTCTTCTTTTTCCTTCTATTCTCTCCCTTTGGTGTTTTGTTTGGGCCCTAAGGGTTGCTTTTCTCCCTTGGCTTTCCCTTGTTTCCCTTGTTTTCTTTGTTTTTCCAGAGGCAGAACCACGATGGAATTGAACTTTGAACTTTCGCTAAGTTCCAATTTTTGTTCCCCTTCCCGTTCCAGCTCCGCTTCCCTCCTGCTTCTTCACTTTCTTCTTCATTTTTTTTGTTTTTTTCCTAAGGGTCACTTTCCTCCCTTAGGTTTTCGTCGGGTCACTTTCCTCCCTTAGGTTTTCATCAGGTCACTTTCCCTTTCTTTTATCGAAGGCAGGACCGGGATGGAATTGAACTTTGAACTTTGGCTAAGTTTGCGATTTGGTTCTCATTCCCATTCTGGCTCCGCTTCCCACCTTCTCGTTTTTGTTGTTGCTTTGCCTATTTTCATCCTAAGGGTCGCTTTCTCTGCCCTTAGGTTTTATTTTCTTTTTTTTTCCCTTCACTTTCCGGAGTCAAAGCCGGGATGGATCCGAACCTTGACATTTTGCTAAGTTTTGGGTTCCATCTCTATTCCTGTTCCGGCTCTGCTTCCTGCCTTCTCATTTTCCTCATTGTTTCATTTGTCTTCGGTCTTCCTTTTCTGTTGCTGCCCGTGGGTTTTCTCTGATTTCCTCTTTTGTCATTTTGTCAGGGCTGGGACCGGGATGGAATTTGGCTTTGAACTTTTCCCAAGTTTGCGATTCCTTTCCTGTTCCTGTTCTGCCTCTGCTTTCGCCAGGGTGGGTTTTGGTTCCCATTCTACCTTGTTTCCTTTTGGGTTTCCTCTTTGTTCCTATTATGTTCGTGGCTCCATCTCCTCCTGTCTTTGGCTACGCCCCCGCCTGGTTTTCTTTTGCGTGATTCTTTGACCTAAGGAACTCTATGGACCTACTTGATTTTGATCATATCTTGGGCATTAATGGTGTCCTTTTTGAATGCAGGTTGGATCGAACTATAATTTACAAGATGTACCTTGAAGATTGGGGCATGATTTGTGGGTGTTATCGGGTACACTTTGCGGCTACTGTCACGAGACCCACTCTTGCATGCAAGGTCTGCTCATTAATGGCAAGTGGACCAGGTTGGTGGATTCAACCTGGTTTTGTTCGATCTGGGTCATCCGTTTGCCCGACTCTGGTCTGGTTGGTGGCTTGTTTTCTTCCTAGTGTTCATGGGTGTGCTGCTATTCGTAGGTGTTCATTTATTGTTGGAAATGGTTTGAGGATCCATCCCCTGGTTGCATGTGATCCCAGTTTGATTTGATGGGGTCCTTGTTGCATTCATTATTGAGCGGTGGGTTACTGCTAGTTGTCGGGGCTGATCTAGTTGGTGGTTTTGATTTCTTGTAACCCTAGCTTTGTTTTATGTGGGCTTGATGTTTCTATAAGTATGGCCTATGGCCTCATTCGTAAATTTTGGATTTAGCTAGGTTAGATTTGGACCAGAAAACAAAGTGAGAGGGCTTGTAATTAGTAGAGTTAGTAGTAGAGTAGCATGTTAGCAAATTAGAAGTGATTTTCACATTTCAAGCAAGTGTTGTAACAGACCAGAATTGTTGCTAATATAATGATTTAATACAAAGTGTGGATATTATTTCATGATTGGTGCCTCCTTTACATTAAATAATCTTGCATGTTTCTTGTTCCATCTTTCAAACTACTTGGAAATGCTTGAATGTAGATTAAATTTAGTTCGTAATGGTTGATGGGTTAATAACTGATGTGTTGTAGTGATCCCTGGTTCATATCTTGGGAAGTTTCTTAATTGTGGGAATTTTATGCAAGGTCAACCTATACCTTATATTCATGTGCTTAATTTCAACTATATGTATTCATTCAGTCTCATTGAATGAATGCCTTCAGCCTGAAAATCTTTAACACCTTAGAAGATTGCACTATTTTCTGCAAGATTGTAGGTATAGCCTGGGTCGACCAAAAACTAGTTTAAGGGATTGGTCCATTCCAGGTCTTTCATCATTTGCATGTTTATTCTTAGAAGTAGTGTTAACAGTTAGGACTTCTGAAACCCTCATCTTTTGTTGTTTCTTTTATTAAATGGTTAGGACTCAAAGTTAAAGCATCACCATATCTTAAAATCTGATGATTTTAGAGCTTCCAGCATTTGTACGTAAGACCCCTTGTAATTACACACATATTCACATTCATCATTGAGTTTTTTCTAGTGAATTGTCATGACCTGACACTCAAGAGACTTTGGGGTTATCTCTTTATTCATAGAGATCAATCTTTCAAGAGAGATAGGATAACTTTTATTCTATCTAAGTTGTTGATGTGCAGAAACACCAAACAACAGGATTGGTGCTAGAAGGAGGGTCTGATTAAGTAAGTTGGAGCATTTTCTAAACGCCATTTCTCCTAAGAGGCTCAGAAGGAGAACCAGATCCACAAATAGAGAAGAAGAAGATTTTCAAGAATTGCCACCTCCAACCAGGTCAAGAAGGACCAAAAGAGGGGAGGAGTCATCATCCAATCCATCATTTCCATCATCTTCATCACTACCCTCTCCATCTTCATCTAATTCTAAGACTGGTTCCATTCCACAACACCAACCAGTCAACCATCTACCATTAACACCTCCATCGATGGCTTTCTTGGAAAATAACCCATCACCCTTGACATTCAACAACTACAATGTTATGCCCAAGAACCTTGAGCACTTCTGCTCCAAGTTTCATATGAATGACCTAAATAGGATAGTAGAAGAACATATCAGGATTTTTCAAACTTGTCTCAGAGATAGAGGGATCAACCATGAGGATGTTGCATGCAAGCTCTTCCCCTAATCTTTAGGAAAGGAATCCTTTTATTGGTACAACCACTTACCTGTTGCTTCCATTCATAACTGGGGTGAGCTTGAGGCTACATTCTTGCTAAAATTTAAGATTCACATTAGTGCCAATGAGCTATATATGTAGTTTACTGGGGTAAAGAGAGAAATCAACGAGCATATAGGATCATTCAACAATAGGTTCCACCAAGCATACACCAGACTGCAAGTATCTTATGTTGGAAATGAGGCCACTGCCCTAGAGGTCTATTTTGAAGCCCTTGATAGTCTCACCTCCACCTTCCTCAAGTGGAGAACTAATCTGCCAACTACCTTGCTCATTGCATACACAAAGGTTATTAAGGTAAGTACCGACCTAAGACAACACTTGTCAGGACCCTTACCATCCCTAGGACCTGCTGCTCACCCCATCCAAGTCCAATCTCTCAACTAGGCTCTGACTAATCACACACCCATCATGAGTCTCGTTCCACGGTTGCCTCTGGTCCCTCACCTGAGTCACCCAATAAACCAAGTCCAACCAATACCTGGTTATCCCCAATAAACTACTAACCATCCCCTCCATTCACAGTCGCAAGCTAATTTCCCTACCTATTTGCAGAACTCAGAAGTTTTGAATCGGTCTACTAGTTCTGGAGGAGTGTTAGGGTGTTCCCCAAACACTATGAATCCAATCCCTTACAACAATCTAGATAAAGAAAGTTTAGATGAGTTGACCAAACAAGTCAAGAAGTTGAACATGGAGGTAACCTACTTGAGGAACCAGAACAGCTAGCTCCATGCTACTCAAAAAAGCATGCAATCAAGTTACAACAAAGGGAAACACTATGACAGAAATTAGAACTTTGAAAGAGGACAAGGTTTTCTTCAGAACTTTGATAGAAATCAACAAGGTGGACAAGGATTTGAAAGAAGATAGCCACCTAGATAGAATAGGCCATGGAACACTAGGCCTAACAATGGAGGAGTTCCCACTCCACTAGATCAGCCTTCCAATCAAGAAAAACCTCTAGGTGGTGTGTACTTAGCAAAGGCTGCTTTGTCTGGATGGTGTCGGCTTCACAAGACCAGATAGCATTCTGAGCTTGACTATCCCGAATTTCAAACTGCTGCTTCCATTTTTCAATATGAAGTTGAAAACAACTCCATCGGCCAGGAGTTGGTGCCCTCAAATCCCTATGATTCCTCAGTGTTAGTATTGAATCATGCTCCTTTCCCAAGGGATGATGAGAATGAACCAGAAGAGGAATCAAGTAGCCAGACTCGAGAGGCTGAACAAGTACTCAATGAAGATGAAATCTCTCAGCTATTTGATGAATAAATTGAGAATGACAATGGCCCATTGGATGGAGAAGAGGCCAATGTTGAGGAAGTGCAAATGTTCCAGCAACCTATCAGGAAATATGATTTGAGGAGCAAGCCCATAGAGGTCTGCAAGTTGGAGGACCATTTACTACATTTGCCCCTCCACACAATTTTACTACTCCACCAGACCCACATGTTAATAACAATCTATCCTACCCTCAGGTTCCAACACAATACCTCACAAAGGAAGGATAACTAGATGTTTCTGAAGGGATAAGTGTTGATGCACCAAGAGATAAGAGGTTTGGTCATTCTAAGGAGCTCCACACCGACCTAAATGTGGAACACCTGGGAGAATATGTCACTGAGGAACTCAGAAAAGTAAAGGTGAGTCTTTCTGCTTTCAAATTATTAAGAGTTCCTGAAATCAGAAATGTGGTCCTTGGGTCCTTTAATTCAAGTGTAGCAACACTAGGAGTAGCTACCAATGAGGTAACTGCAAGGCCTCCTATCTCACAAACACCCAAAGGTCCTAGTCCATCACAACCTAGGGATAGGGGTAAAGAAAAAGATAAGAGTCAAGTTACCCAAGCTGAATCACAGTTGAGTTTATTCCAAGGAAAAATGGAAACCCCTCCTTTCTTGATTTCCATTTGTATATTTGGTAAAACTCTACACAATTGCCTACTAGATTTTGGGGCATCCACAAATGTTGTCATTTGTTGTTTGTAGGGCTCTTGGTATTACCCCTGCCACTACTCAAAAGAAAGTCACCCAATTAGACAAAACAGAGGTGAACATTGTAGGAGAACTAAACATGATTCCCATCCAAGTTGCCTCAGACCCTAGAGTGCAACAAGTGCTCAATATTCAAGTAGTTGACATCCCTGACACCCATGGTATGATCCTAGGTAGGGATTTCACCAAGGCACTCAATGGATACACATCCACAGATCATTACCATATGTGGTTCCCCTAGAAATGAGTCCCAAAATCATATCAGAATTGAGAGAGAACCTAGAATGAATTATGTCATCACCGAATATCAGAACACTTCAAATGAGATATTGGTAACAGAAGTTAGTATGGAACACTATGTCTTGGCCTCCCCTACTTCCGACATTGAAGAAATCTTGATGTTGCAAACCTCTTCAGGTGAGTCCTCATCAAAAACCATCAATTCTAAGGCACCATGTAACCAAACAACAGGATTGGTGATGGGTGGGGAGCCTAGTGATCAGGGAGAAAGACAACTCGGTTTGTTGGATAACTTCCAAGAGTTTACCCGAAAATCTATGGAAGATCATATTCAACTTGGTAAAAATATGAACTTTGAAGAATTTATTCTTCCTAATTGGTGTCAAATTCATGATGCTCCTCATTCCAAATTAGAATATTGCTTGTGTCAGACCACAGTGGAGCAAGTACAGAGGCACGTCAACACAACCCCAACTATTGGGTCAAGCATAAATATCATTCAAAATAGTTAGAAGGGGAAGGATCTGAGGCCTCCTAAAGAACCTCTGGGTGACAATAAGGACAAAGATATTCCAAGAAGAGTAGGAGCTAATGACTGTTGGACATTGAGGTTTGATGGATCAAAATCCAATCAAGGTGTTGGAGCAGGACTTGAGTTGATCAGTCCTAAAGGTAAAACCTACTTTGCTACTCACAGACTCCAATTCCAATGCACCAACAATGTAGCTGAGTATGAAGCCTTAGTTCATGGGCTATTAATGGCATTGAGGAAGAAAGTTAAAAAATTTCAAGTGTTCGGAGACTCTGAGCTTGTGGTCATGCAAGTAAGAAGACAATACTCATGTCATGATTGAAGGATGACCAACTACAGGCATATAATTTGGGACCTTATTGAAGGATTTTATGCCTTCAACATTTAACTGATACCTCAGAGTAAGAATCAGACTATTGATTCTTTGGCACAAGCAGCAAGTACATTGTAGCCATTATCACTTTTGAGCTTAAAGAAGTTCATTGTGGAGCTTGTTCTAGTACCCTCAGTGCCTGACAATGTCACCAACTTTCAGGTATTTGAAGATGATAAGCATATTCTTGATTTTATTACTAGTTGTGATGTATTTGCTTCCCAATTAATTGATGAGGTTGAGCCTCAAGAGGCTGAAATTGATCTAGAAGGAGTCCTCAATTTGAAGACTAACACCATCCCAAGAGGCATGGTGAAATTGGAGAGGATCTTTGATCTGGATAGGATCAGAGATTAGGAGCAGAAAATGAAAAGGGAATCCCTCAACTGTTAATGTGAAACATACAACATGGGGACCCAAGGTAATGCCAAGAATATCTTTATTGACAAGGTGTGCACTCCAGAAGAGAGGGAAGGAATTATTGATGCCTTGCACACATATCAGGATGTGATAGCCTAGAGCTATGATGACTTGAGGACATACGATACTTTGGTCATTACACACACAATTCCCCTCAAGACAAATGTTAAGCCATTTCGGCAAAGACAAAGACCAATCAATGCTTTGTTGGAACTCATCATTCAGAAGGAAGTGCAGAAGTTACTCTCAGCACAAATCATATTCCCAATAATACATTCAACATGGGTCACAAACTTGGTCCCAGTCAGGAAGAAAAATGGAGAAATTAGACTATGTGTCGATTTCAGAAACTTGAACAGAGCATCAGAGAAGGATAATTATCCAGTCCCTTCACTAGATGTGGTGCTTTAGGTTGTCAATGGATCTCAGATAATGTCCTTTATGGATGGGTACTCTGGATACAATCAGATCATGGTTCCATATGAGGATAGGGATAAGACTGCCTTTACCACAAAATGGGGAACCTTTGCTTATCGAAGAATGCCCTTTGTATTAATCGATGTTGGAGCTACATTCCAGAGAGAAATTTATATTGCCTTCAAAGACATCATTGGCAAGTGCATAATCATCTACATGAATGATTTAACAATCCTTTCCAAGAAGAGAAGTGATCATGTTGTAGATTTGTGCAAAGTATTCTAGAAATGCAAAGAGTTTGGTATTTCACTTAATCCAAAGAAGTGCATTTTTGGATTCACTGAGGGAAAGCTGCTAGGACACGTTATTTTAGAACAAGGTATTTCCATTGATCCTGAGCAAGTGGAGGCAATTCTGAAAATTCAACCCCCTGCAAGCAAAAAAGAAATGAAGTCCTTCTTTGGCAAGATTAACTTTGTCAGGAAGTTTATCACTGGATTTGCATAAATAGTCAAGCCACTAAATACCATGATGAAGCAATAAGCAAAGATTGAATGGAGTATAGAGGCTAAGGAGGCATTTGCATAAATCAAGAGAGTTATTATTGAAGCCCCTGTTTTGGTGAGTCCTGATTACGCTAAGCCATTCTACATCTATTAATTTGCCTCCGGTCACTCTTGTGTTGGCTTGCTGACACAAAATTTTGATCAAGGGAATGAACATCCCATATCATTCATGAGTGCACCTTTGAAGGATGTTGAACTGAGGTACCCTAGTGTTGAAAATCATGCTTATTCCTTGATCTGAATTGTGAAGAAGTTTAGGCACTATATACTGAGAAACAAGGTCTTTTCTATAGTCCCTGATCCTGCAGTCAAGTTGTTGTTGATGCAAAATGAATTGGGTGAGCATAGAACCAAGTGGGTGACTATGTTACAAGAATATGACATTTAAATTCAACCCATGAAGTTGGTAAGGGGGAAAGGACTGACCAAGACAATGGAAAAAATGGGTCTTGACCTTGTTGCTCAGCATTACAATCTCAAAGATGTTTCTCTGGGGAACTGGTATGATGACATTATCTACTACTTGTTGAATCAGCAATGTCCCAAACACCTTAATTCAGTATGAAGGAGAGCTCTATGTTTGAAGAGTGGCAGTTTTATGATGAAATGAGTTGTCCTATACAAGAGGAATCATGAAGGGGTCTACCTGAGATGCCTAGGGAAAGAAGAGGCAAGGAAAGTGATGACTAAATTTCATGATAAATATGGCACAGGCCATGGTTTAGCACCTTCCACTACAAATCAGATTCTGAGGGTAGGCTATTATTGGCCGACCTTGTTCAAGGACACACATCCCCACATGAGGACTTGCCATGTGTGTCAAACTGCAGCAAGTAGGGAGAAGTGTGTGGCTCTTCCACTTCGGCCTGTCATAGAGGTAAAACCTTTTGCACGATGGGGGATGGACTTCATTAGTCCAATCAACCCCTCTTCATCTATAGGGCATAGGTATATTCTTACCATAACCGATTATTTTAATAGGTGGAATGAGGCTCTTACATGCAAACAATGTACTTCTGAAGTAGTAATCAATTTCATGGAATCGGGTATCATTAATCACTTTGGTTATCCATTGGTTGTAGTTTGTGACAATGGTTCTACATTTGCATCTTTAAAGTTTTCTAACTGGGCTTATGTCCATGGGATTACCATAAAATTTGCATCTAACTACTATCCATAGGGGAACGATTTTGCTGAGTCTTCTAATAAGAACCTTTTGACAGCCATCTGAAAACTATTAGATAAAAACCCCAAGGATTGGCATACCCAGCTTCGATTTGCTCTTTGGGCAGACCGCACTAGATAGAAAACATCCATAGGAACCTCTCCTTATCAATTAGTGTATGGTTTGGAACCTGTCTTTCCCATCCAGCTAAAGATCCCTACCCTGTAATTCATCAATGAATATTATGATGGAGAAGATAAATGTGAAGCTCGCTTAGCTGAATTGTTACGCCTTGAAGACAGAAGAGATGAAGCCTTAGAAAACTTTACCAAACATAAGGGTATAGTGAAAAGATGGTTTGATAGGAGAGCCAAGGTAAAAGCCTTTAGAATCTCTGGCTTGGTTCTCTATTGGGATAAGGCCCATGACAAGAAAGGGGAGCATGGAAAATTTGACAGACTTTGGCTCGATCCTTATTAGATTGCAAAGATTCTGGGAGATAATGCCTTCCATTTGAAAACCCTCATTGGAGAAGATATCTCGTTGCCTGTCAATAGGCAGTATTTGAAGCATTATTTTCCAGTCTTGAGTTGTTCTCAGCTCTGTCCTTGTACATTAATAGATTAGGTTTCCCTTTTGTTTTGTTTTTTTGCCTTGGTTTTGGTGGGGTTTCTTTTGGTTTTTCTCTGCTTGTCCGTTGTTCTGGTTTTTGGTTTTCTTTGGTCTATTGGGGTTGGTTTTCCTTGCTGCTCTATTATTGCTTTGAGGTTTCCCTACTTTCTTTTGGGCTTGTTGCATCTTTACAACTGGACGTGTTTCTGGGGATGCTCTGGGATTTCTTTTACAAACTCTTATCATATTTTCGAAGTCATTCAAACTAGTGGATTTCCTTCATTAGATGTTGCATGGGTTGGGAGTTAGTGTCATTGGACTATGTTAAACTCTGGAATATATTTGGATCTTGTATCTTCATACAAATCTTAAGAGTTATGAGGTTGCATATGGTCTTTAGAAGGTTTGATCGAGCAAAAAATCTTAAATTCTACTCCAGTGTTGTTGTGGTTCTCATCCTTGAATGTGGGCTTCATTGCCTACGAGGTGAAAATTTAAGATTTAAAAGAAAATATCAAAAGAAAAGAAAGAAAATATTGAAAATCAGAATGTTCACCTTTTCAAGGGTATCCTAGTATCTCTATCGGGGCTATGGACGCTTGGCTGGCAGTAGAGCTATGCTAGGGAGGATCACAGTGATAACCTCACTGGGGCTCTGGACGCTTGACTGGCAGTGAGGATCCATCCAAGTTGCTTTTGGAGCTAGAATCCTTAGGTAGCTCTGTCAAACTGAGTTTGGTCCTTGTTGCAACCTAGGAAAGGAAAATGAATGCATATGCACACACTTTGACCCTGGTACAGGAAAGGTTTGCTTGCTTGTGATTTCTGAAACCTTGTCTATTTGTAACCTAATGCTTGGAAAGAAACCATAGATTCTAAGTTCCTAATGATAGTTTGTCATCAAAATGCTTTGGAGCATTTCCCTAGCAGAGTCGCCATTTTTTGTGCAGTTTTGCGCACATGCCCCACTGAAGGTGGGGACCCTCTTTTTGCTTGGTCTGTTGGCCCCTTTCTATGGCTTGCCCTCTTTGTTGTGCTTATCTTTGAAAACCTTGAGGATTTGGTCTTTGGTGCTTGCGTTACTTTTGGGTGCCTTTGTGTCGAGTTCCTGTTGGTCTTGGAGTCTTGTGGGTGTCCTCTTTGGGGTGGTCTTCTTTTGCCTTCTATTTTCTCCCTTTGGTATTTTGTTTGAGCCCTAAGGGTTGATTTTCTCCCTTGGCTTTCCCTTGTTTCCCTTGTTTTCTTTGTTCTGCCGAAGGCGGAACCGGGATGGAATTGAACTTCGAACTTTCACTAAGTTACAACTTCTATTCATGTTCCCGTTCTAGCTCCGCTTCCCTCCCGCTTCTTCACTTTCTTCTTTGTTTTGTTTTTTTATCCTAAGGGTCACTTTCCTCCCTTAGGTTTTCATCGAGTCGCTTTCCCTTTCTTTTTTCGGAGGTGGGACTGGGATGGAATTGAACTTTGAACTTTGGCTAAGTTCGCGGTTCAGTTCTTGTTCCTGTTCTAGCTCTGATTCCCGCCTTCTCATTTTTGTTGTTGCTTTGCCTGTTTTCATCCTAAGGGTTGCTTTCTCCGCCCTTAGGTTTTCTTCACTTTTTTTTTTCCCTTTGCTTGCTGGAGTCAGAACCGGGATGGATTCAAACTTTGAACTTTTGCTAACTTCCGGGTTTCATCCCCATTCCTAGTCCAGCTCTGCTTCCCACCTTCTCATTTTCCTCGTTGTTTTGTTTGTCTTCGATCTTCATTTTTTGTTGCCACCCATGGGTTTTCTCTGGTTTCCTCTTTTGTCATTTTGTCAGGGTCAGGACTAGGATGGAATTTGGCTTTGAACTTTTCCCAAGTTCGTGATTCCTTTCTCATTCCCGTTCCACCTCTGCTTCTGCCAGGGTGGGTTTTGGTTCTCATTCCGCCTGGTTTCCTTTTGGGTTTCCTCTTCATTCTCGTTCTGTTCGTGGCTCTGTCTCCTCCTATCTTTGGCTCCGCCCCCGCCTAGTTTTCTTTTGCGTGATTCTTTGACCTAAGGAACTCTATGGACCTGCTTGATTTTGATCATATCTTAGGCATTAATGGTGTCCTATTTGAATGCAGGTTGGATCGAACTAGAGTTTGTAGGATATACCTTCAAGATTTGGGCATGATTTGTAGGTGTTTTCAGGTACACTTTGTGGCTACTGTCACGAGACCCACTCTTGCACACAAGGTTGGCACATTTGGTGCTCATTAATGGTGAGTGGACCAGGTTAGTGGATTCAACCTATTTTTGTTTGATCTAGGTCATCTGTTTGCTCGACTTTGGTCTGGTTGGTGGCTCATTTTCTTCCTGGCATTCGCGTACATGTTTCTATTCATAGGTGTTCATTTATTGTTTGATGTGGCTCGAGGATCCGTCCCTTGGTTGCATGTGATCCCAGCTTGATCTGATGGGGTCCTTGTTGCATTCATTGCTAAGCAGTGGGTTAGTGCTGGTTGTTGGGGCTGATCTGGTTGGTGGCCGTGATTTCTTATAACCCTAGCTCTATTTTATGCGGGCCTGATGTTTCTATAAGTATGGCCTACGGCCTCATTTTTAAAGGTTGGATTTAGCTAGGTTAGATCTGGACCAGAAAACAAAAGTCAAAGGGCTTGTAATCAATAGAGTTAGCAGTAGAGTAGCATGTTAGCAAATTAGAAGTGATTTTCACATTTCAAGCAAGTGTTGTAACAGCCCAGAATTGTTGCTAATATGATGATTTAATACAAAGTGTGGACATTTTTTCATGACTAGTGCCTCCTTTACATTAAATAATCTTGCATGTTTCTTGTTCCATCTTTCAAACTGCTTGGAAATGCTTGAATGTAGATTAAATTTAGTTTGTAGTGGTTGATGATTTAATATCTGAAGTGTTGTATTGATCCCTGGTTCATATCTTGGGTGGCTGCTTGATTGTGGGAATGCTATGCAAGGTCAGCCTGTACCTTATATTCATGTGCTTAAGTTCAACTGTATGTATTCATTCAATCTCATTGAATGAATGCCTTCAGCTTGAAAATCTTTAACACCTTAGAAGATTGCACTATTTTCTGTAAGATTGTAGGTATAGCCTGGGTCGACCAGAAACTAGTTTAAGGGATTGGTCCATTCCAGGTCTTTCATCATTTGCATGTTTAGTCTTAGAAGTAGTGTTAACAGTTAGGACTTATGAAACCCTCATCTTTTCTTGTTTATTTTATTAAATGGTTAGGACTCAAAGTTAAAGCATCACCATATCCTAAAATTTGATAAGTTTAGAGCTTCCAGTATTTGTACGTAAGACCCCTTATGATTACCAGCATATTCACATTTATCACTGAGTTTTTTCTAATGCATTGTCATGACCTAACACCCAAGAGACCTTGGGGTTATCTCTTTGTTCATAGAGATCAACCTTTCAAGAGAGATAGGATAACTTTTATTCTGTCTGAGTTGTTGATGTGCAAAAACACCAAACAACATGTTGATGGTGTATATTTGTGTGGATTCACCAAATATTACATTCTATCTGAAGGAGCTCCTGCCTCTGGGAGTACAAAAGCAATAATATCCATTAATTATTATATTTAATATTAAAAATATTGGTATTAGATGTACTCTCATTAATGTTGGTTCAACGCTTAACATATGTAGCATCGATCTATTTCCTAAGATTAATATTGGTCCATCTTCTATTAATGCTTCTTTTGTTGACATTGTGGGTTTGATAATGTCGATCGATGAGCCCTAGGCATGATAGTCTTGCCTTTGAGGTTGGGACCCATTACCATACCTAATCTTGTATACATTATGTCAGAGAAGCTACCATATAACCTTTTTCTTAGTAGACCGTGGATTCATGCTATGGGTGCAGTCCCGTCTACCTTACACAAATCCATTAAGTTCATTGCTAATAATCGAGTAGCCACAGTTAAGGCTGACCCTGATGCTAAGCACTTATGTGAGATGGGATTTGTTGGTCAAGCTTCAGTTGTACCTATTCTTATTCCTTCAGTGTCTTCTAATGTGTCGATGTTTACTCTAGCAGTACCTACTACAAAGGATACTCTTGAGATAGATGTCCCTAAGGAAGAACCTTTTGAAGTGATAAATCCTAAGTCTTCTCCTTCTACTTCTCCTCAAAGGAATGCATGTCTTGGTGATGGTTGGGGTCCTTCATACTTTACAAATTCCTTCATTCAAGAGTATAAAGTTGACCCGATCCACTTAGACCCTTCGATAACATCATTCACACCCGTTATCAAAGATGATCAGTCTTTTGCATCACACGATAATGTGAATGTGAATTGTAATGTTCTTAGTGTTGATCCTCCTTTTGAGGAGGATGATTACACCTCTGCTAATGAGGATAATGCTGAAAATCCTATCAAGAAGGATGATGATGATCCCATAGAGGAGTATGTTCCCCCTTGTTGGAATAATTCTCTCTACAATGATCCTCCTTCTCGTGATTTGCAGAAACTTTATGGCCCTGGCTTTAGGCTCGTCTCTAAGTATGGCTATAAGCATAAAGGTTGTGGGTGTAATGAACAAGGAATATAGGTCCCTATAGAATTTATGCCTTGTAAGCGTAACTTGGGGCTTGGTTTCTCGAATAAACAATCTGTGCAGAAACCATGGTTGAATGTTGACATGATGTTTGCTCAACCTCATTCTCATAGATTGGTCCATCCTCCTTTGTCTTCTATCTTTGTATCTTCTTTTGCGAGCAGTCAAGCTTTTCTCCACAAGAGAAAGGGTTGCTTCCTACCCCTCACCCTTTGTCTGAGCAAGAGCATATTTTTTTACGGCTTCTAAAAGCTCGCTTAATTACTCTTCCTCCTACACACAACAAGTCTCATAAACATGATAAAGAAAAAAATTCCTTATGTGTATACCATCGAGTGCCTGGCCATTCCACTAGTGAATGTAAGGCCTTAAAGGATAAAATACAACAACTTTGTGATTCGGGTGCCTGCTGATGCACCTACCTTTCCTTCACATGACAAGTGATATCAAGGTCTACCTCTATCCTTCATGCTTGATTTATCTTGCATGGTTCTCCTCCGCTCTATGTTGGGGGTAGTGATAACTCATTATGGAGGTGTGTGTCCTTCTGAAGGACCCTCTCTCCTATCTATGTATGTTGAATGTAGCATCCCTTGAGTGGACCCCCTTTTGAAGGGTTCCCGAGGGACTTCTTTGAAAGATTTTCTTTCAAACAAATTCCATGATGTCTAGCTTGGGGGTAGCCTGACTAGACCTTTTTCTTATCTTTGAATCTAGCTCGGGGGTAGCTTGACTAGACTAATCTTACATCTTCGCGTCTAGTATGGGGACATCCAGACTAGACCTTCTTCGCATCCTTACATCTAGCTTGGGGGCAACCTGACTAGACTTCACTTTGCAAATAGTGTGTCCCTTGAGTGGACCCTCCTTCCTTTTGAAGGGTTCCTGAGGGACCCCTTTGAAAGCCTTACAACTTAGTGATGGTATGTGTGACTGTCTCTTCACTAGCCTACATGGCCGCTTCCTGACATGTTCTATATGTGGGTAAACATGTCACCATCTCTGACTCTGTGGAGTCCCCTTTGCTCAGTCTCTTTCATGTGAGAGTTCTTTGAGGATACCTTCCTTGCAGGTTTGCGGGTCTGTAAGGTGATTTCTTCATTTCCTTCATGTGAGAGTTCTTGGAGGATACCTTCCTTCCAGGTTTGTGGGTCTGTGAGGCACTTTCTTAGTTTCCTTCATGTGAAATTTCTTGGAGGATACCTTCCTTGCATGTCTGCGGGTCTGTGAGGAACTTTCTTGGTTTCGTTCATGTGAGAGTTCTTGGAGGATACCTTCCTTGTAGGTTTGTGGGTCTGTAAGGTGTTTTCTTGGTTTCCATCATGTGAGAATTCTTGGAGGATACCTTCCTTGCAGGTCTGCGGGTCTGTAAGGTACTTTCTTTCTTCAGCTTCATAGTTTCGCAAAGTTATGAAGTCCTTTTCTTGTCCTGTACTTCCAATTTCTTTAGACCATGCTCTGCTTCCTTGTCGATTCAGGTATACATTTCTAACCTTACTACTTCTCTACTCTACTTTACCGAAGCACTCATCAGTACTCGTGCTCACTAAAGTGGGGGGAAAATGTATTAACATGAATTTGCACCCTAGTGCAAATCCCCTTTTTTCCCTTTAACACCTTAGAAAATAAAAATTAGAGGTTTGATTCCACTTAATCCCACTACTTGCACTCCACTTGGTGCCTTGTTTGTGTGTCAATGGGGGTGTTTCTATCAGAGACACTCACGTCGTGCCGAGATGACTGCACAGCACGTAGATGCCCGCACGACATGCTTACGTCCCTAGCAGATTCCTGCTGTTGAGACTGCAGAGGCATTACATTTTTAATTGGAAGTCGAAGAGTAAAGCCCCTCTTCGGTTGGCTGACCCGAATATGGTTATTTTTCACCCTTCTCTTCATAATCTTCACTATCCCATCCATTTGGGGGTTCAACAAAAGTTTTGGCAAGTGTGGGCACTCTTTGAGTATTCACTTCCAAGCTTTGTAGCAACATCCTTCACTCCATTGCAACAACTCAACACTTCATCACTCCAACAGAGCGAGTACAAGACATACATTATGCCAATAGAGGCTTGAGTCCCTCTCGTTCACTCCTCCAGAAGCCATGAGCGCTTTGGACGTCCAGGCGGTAAAGCTCCTCTCGTCTCTCCTTTTTCTTTTGATTGGGTAAGCACTTACTATTTTGTGGTTTTTCTTGCACACGTAGCTTGTAGTTCTTCCTTTATCATTTATCTCTATCATATCATACTTGGCTGTCATTGGAGGTAGAAACACCAAAATGGGGATTTGACTGAGGCAAACCCCTATACAGCCCCAACACTTTCTCTCTTTCTTGTATGCAGGTATTGAAGACATTCACAAGCTGGAGGCTTCATCAATTGCATGGTTGTAAGCATTTCCTTTCCCTTCTTCTTCATGTCTTTATCATTTCTATTTCACTTCATTCTACTTTTATCGCATTCTATTACTTTATCACTTCCTAGAAGTTCTCAGAAATGGGAGTAGAAGTAGTTACTTTGTTGTTTTTTGAGATAAACTTGCTCTCTAATCTGTACGAGATGACAGTGCACCTCGGGGACTCTAGCACGTCGCGCCATTGTCTTTATTCTACACTGACGTCCTTAGGCCAAGAGCTTGATAGTTTATCTTGAGAATATTTGTGACCTGCTCTTTCTAGTTCTATAACTCTCTTCGTTGTCCTTTGAGGTAGTTTAGGGAAGTTTTCCCTGTGAGGGCCTCTCAGTGAAGAGATCTCATGAGTAGTGAATCCCCCTTCTCTCACATCAATCATCAGGTATCTTTTGACAATTGGGTTTGTTGCATTATAATATTTTTTTTATGTTGCTTTGGTGTTGATGATATGGATCGAGATTCTTGGAAAGGACATATTTTTATTCTTGCTATGATATCAACATGTTTTTATGTTAAATATATGGGTATATACATCTACTTGAGGCATTACACATTTTTTTTCTACCCTTTGTCTTTGATGCAAAAAAGTGGAGAGAGATTTGTGTTTTTCCATCAAGAACAAAGGGGGAGTTTATTATTCTCACCCCTCTATTGTTTATCCTTGATGACAAAGGCACAAATGGTGCTATGGTAATTACAAGTAGAAGTTTAGGTTGATGGTATCTTGGATTGGTTGAAATTTCCTCATATGCTTGCATTGAATTATTGTTGCCTATTATGCTTCAAATTTTTCAGAGTTGTATTGGTATTCAGTTTGGTTCATTTACAGGATCTTCATGCTTGTTCCCATTCAGGTTGATCATGTTCTTGATGATTCAGTTTCAGGTTATGCATGATATTCATTTGTAGATGGTTATGACTATATTGTACTGACAGTGTTTATAAGGAATGGTACAGGTTATTCAGATGGTTTCATTTTGACAGGATGGCCCTTCTTTATTGCATGATAGGTTTATTATTTCAATTGCTCATTATTAGTTTGAGCTTGGCTTCATTGATACTTATCAGGTTGATCTTGGCATATTTTTATTTCCTTGGTATCAATGGTTATGACACATTGATTGTGACTTTTCTATAAGAAAGGAGATCATTTTCAGATTGTGGCATATTCAGCTTGATTTCTTGTAAGTTGTCTTCACATGATATTCGTGTGGCGCATTTTATGTTTGCACAAAGCATACAGTTTATGACACAATTTCATTAAGGTCAATCACTTCGTAAAGTGATTTGGTATTGAGAAAAATTATTATTATTTGACAGTTGATCACAACACCTTTGACAGGTTCAGGTGCATAAGGACTTCATATGGTTTTGTCTTGATTATCAAATTTTAATGTGGCTAAGTATCGGGTGTCTTGAGCAGTCCATGACATTATATTTTGATAAGTCATTGAGATAAAATGGGACTTTATTGACATCAGCATTATAAAAGTATTTTTTTTTGTCGACATGTTGGTGTCATCGAGTATCATGGATATAAAGGAATTGACTTTATTTAAAAGTCAAATTATCATCGACATCTTTTAAAAGGCAATTTTCAGCCATCATAATCATTATCTTTGTCGATATTTTCTTGAAATTCATTGGACATTGTATAAATTTTATGAAGTTGAATCGACATATTAAGAGCAATAATCAAAGTGATTATTGTGTTGGCCTCCAATGTAATTATTGACAGCGGACTCATTCCATTTTACTAAGTTGATTATTATTGAATCTCTATACTACGGACTCCAAGGAATCATTATCATTTGAAAATTCTTTGAATGACATGAAGATGGATTAGGGCGAAGTATTTTGTTTTTCATTTTGTTAAGAGTTGAAACCCTTGCTTCATCTACCGCCATGGATAGAAGGTAACAGTTGTTACACTGTTGATTTTTCCTACTACAACTCTAAAGGAAGTAGGTGAAGCCCACTATAAGAGCTATGACATGATTGGTCACTTGGTCTACCATTACTCTTTGGTTGAGGGCTCAAAAGAGGAAGAAGATTCATTGGTTTCTCCATTTTTGGGTTGGTAAATACTTGATACAGATTCTCATGCATTCTTTCTTCAGCTTCATGCGCGTTCAAGAATCTCTTTCATCATTTGGTGTTTGTTTCACAAAAGAGAGTTACTGGTTTTTTGTTCGACTTTGAAAATGCACAAATGGGTTGTTGATTATTGTGTCAAAAAAGCATGCTTTATTTTCAGTTATTCTTGACCACATCACGGGTATTCTGAAAGTTTTAGTTATTTTGTGTATTGGGTTCATGATGGTGTGGGAAATTAGTTACATATACTTGGCAGGATTTTGCAATGATAATGTTGTTTTTATTAGTGTGGATAAAACATTTTTTTAAATGAAAATATGCTATTGTGATTATTCTCCACCTGTTACTTAATATGAGGGTTTTTGAGAATAGAGACACAAGTGTATTTGGTTATATAAAAATAGTTCAAAAAAGTGATATGATAGAGAATGGGTGCACATTTTATTATTGTATACATTTATTATATACAGTGATTAATCACTGTTTGGTGTTGAGGTTGTTCTTTGAAGCACAAGTGAAATTTTTTGTAATAGTTAATCTGCAAAGATAATGTAGAGAGATAGGTTTTATATTTAATATGTCTGGTATTTTGAAGATTCGTTGGTGAATCTTTAGGATATTAGGGGTATTAGATAGTAAGGAATATGTGAGTTAATTGGAAATAGAGAAATCCTCTGATATATTATTATTGTTCTAAAATTCAATAAGGGGTTGGTGCTCCTTGAAATGAGTGTTTCTAAATGAGGGGTTGGTGCTCCTTAAAATGGGTGTTTCTAAATGAGGGGTTGGTGCTCCTTGAGTGGGTGCTCAGAAATTATCCTGTAAGGCATTGTAAGAAGTGATTTAAAAATATAAGCCAGTATGGCAGCAGTTTAGGAGTGGTTTTTCTACCCTAGGAGGGTTTTCCACTCTGAAAATTATTTTTCTTATGGTCTCATTATTTTGATGTCATAATGCTTCTAGACTGTGATGATTTTGTGAGTGATTGTTCTTATCAATCTAAATATTGTTGAATGTTAGTTCCTTCATCTCTCCAACTATTTATTTTAAAATTTCTTGCACAAGTCATTGTTGAAGAGTCTAATTCAAAAGGAAGCATAAAATTATTCATTTGATTCATAGCCCAGGAATTGTTATGATGTACTAAAGCTCTTAGTTGTTTCATGGTTATCATATGTCATTCCATTGCTCAGTTGTTTTAGTATCATAAGTTTGCATTAAAATATGGTGGTCCTAAAGTGATTAAACAATGTTGGTCTTCATGTACAGTCTTATGAGTTGCACCTGTGTTGTCATCGTGCATTGATTGTTAAACAATTTTTATCATCTCTTTTGCAAATGCAAGATATCTCACACAAGTTTTGTTGGGATAAGTTGTCAAAAATGAATTAAGTTAATGTTGTCATGAATGCTCTTGAAGCCATTACTCTGCCCTATTTTCAAAAGAAAGGGAATCAGAATTAAATGTCTTGGTCAAAGTTTAAAAAGGTTTAGACACTGATTCACCCCCCCTCTTAGTGTTTGTCCATACTCCAACACTTTGTCCTTTCCCATAAGAGTGGCAACTCTTTATTTCATTCTTAGCTCCTTACAATAAATGGTAGTCAATGTGGCTCTATCTACTTTAATCAAAGGAGCTCCAACTCTTTCCAAGGCCTCATCCTTTAGCCTTTCATGCTCTATTATGGCTTCTTCTCTTCTTTTCAACAAAATATTCCATACATCATCAGGAATATCCTTTTGTATATTCTTCATATCAACTTAAAATACAACAATGTATTGACTATGGATTCTATGGTTGTAGTTTTTTCTACCTCATCAGAATCCTTATATAGCTCTACAGTAGCCTTCAACATCTCATTTTGCACAATGTTCTTAAATAGTGCCTCCAAATTCATTGCAGTATGAGGTATTTCTTGTTGTTTATGTTTCTCCACCGAAGACATCCTCTTTTGACTTGTCTCTTTCTATTTAGTTTTCTCTAAAGAAGCCTTCTTGGCTTCCTTTTTCACTTCCCTCATGTAAATTTTAAATGCCTCTTTTTATTTTTCAATTTCTTCTTCACTTTCAATATCAATAATATCATGGCTTTTCCTTTTGGTATTGGCTTCACCTTGTGAAGCATATTTCCTACTTCTCCAGACCAACTATGGTCCTTCTTCTTCTAGATCTTCTTCATCTGCAATATTAATGCCAATTCCCTTCTCTCTTGTCATTTTTGGCTTCACTCTCTTTTTGGCAGGGGCAATAGAGGGTGTAGTAGTAACGGTTATTTTCTTCTCTACCCTTGTGATGTGCACAATTGGAGGGGATTTCTCCATTACCGAAGGACTGGTAGAAGTTTTCCTTGTTTCTTTAGTAGTAGGTAAAGCCCTGGAGGACTTTAGAACTGATGGGGGAGCGGTAGATGCTCTACCCAATTTTGTGGTGCTCCTAGATGCTTCAGCTACACTCTTGTCTACTTTGGCTTTCTCTAAATAAAACCACACTATTTCCTTTGAAAGACCCATGTCTTTTGCATATACATCCAGCACTTTCTCATTATTCTTTCTCATAACAAGTTCCTTTTGATTTAGATGAACTTTCATTTATTTTTCTTCATAAGTCTCGTATATAGGCTTGGTTGGATCCTTAGGACCATTCAATAAAACTTATGCACAAACATTTAGTTCTATCTCAGCCACTTCATATCCTAACTCTAGAATCGAAACTATCTTGGGTTCTACTGCCTCCATGATGTAGTAATCTATGGAAACTAGAAAATCAATCTCATTTTTATACTTTTCCACAATAGCCTTAGGGATTCTCTATCTTTCTTGCATCCTTCTCTGGAAAACTCCAAAGAAAGTAGCCAATGCATCATCTTGTGCATTCTTGTCACCAAGGCTCCTCATGTAATCTACTATTTGATGAGCCACATGCCTTCCTATTATCCAATTAACCTTCCCAATTATCGGTACTTTTTTCAAAAATTAGAAAACCAAACACATGACTAGTGTGCCATACTTAAACACATACTTCTTTTTCTGGATCTTTTTCAAGTTTTTCATAAGTTGTTGCCTAAGAAATTCACAAAGGTCATAATCAACTCCATTCTCACCCATATCTTGTGCCACATGGATTGTGGTGGTAGAAACTAAGTTGTTTTGATTCATGTAGTAGATTTTGTATCCAATGACCATAGTTTCATACCTAACAACATGGTTTTTGATAGGATTTATAGTGAGGGCTCTCTGATCAAATTTTGTACCTATCTTTTCCATCACATTTTTTTTTTCAATAGACTTCAAGACTGGAATTGGTATGATGGAGCATAAACCAATGATTTCTTGGTAATCATATGGGGCATGTCAATCCAAACAAACTAATCATGGATTCTGCTTAGTGTCATTTTGATCCATTTGTTATAATATAAAAAGGTAGGGAAGCATTCCCACACATCTAATTTCTTATCATCCAAGGCTTTGTACTCTAGTTTCAAAGTAAAATTTTCATCAACTAACTCACTTGCACATACATCTCTAAAATTTCCAAGAGAATGGTCATCCATGCTTCCATGAATATATGCCTTAATATACTTTGTAGGTAGGACCCCATAAGGAATATGTGAAAAAGAACCTAGAGGATCATCTTTTATAGCTCTCATGGGATATCTCTTGAATTTTGGCTGGGGTTTCTCAAAAACTTCAACTTTCAAAGTAGCCATAGTAGCCATAGTAATATGTATATAAATTGATTCAAATTAAAATTCCAGAAAGCTAGGGTATGCAAGATTCATTAAATATATTTTTTCTTTGCTTGATGGATTAGGGTTTCGATGCACTGAACTTTGAATCACCTTAAATTCTCCTCTCTGCTACTTTATTCTCCTTCGAATGCTTTTGATGAAATTAATTTTCCTTAGAAAATCTAATTTTAACTCCTTGATTTGACCTAATTGTGTAATAAATGATTCAATTCATAAATTTGATAACCCTAAAACTATATGCACAAACAACTTTCAAAGCTTCACAAATCTGTGCATTAACATATTTTCTTCCACGGTTTTCTCCAATAGATCTAGCATGATGATCTTTATCTTATATCTTTTTGTTATAGCTTCAATGCCTCTATTCTAGTGGGGGACATAAGATATTCATTAAAGCCCTCCCTAAACCATAGCTCTATGCTTAGTTACTAGAGGAAACATCTGCACCAAATGGTGGTAAATATTCTCCCTTGTTCTCAGTCTCCTCTTTCTTTCTCTAGATATTTTCCATTTCTTTCTTTACTTCAGAAGGATCAATATTTTTAACTGGTTTATTTCTATTTACTGGATTATCCTTCCTTGTTGAAGATAGTCTCCATTATATCTTGTTGTTTTTTTCTTTAAAAAAAACCTACTTAACTTTGGCATCTTATATAGTCGTAACTGTACTTCACTTTTCATTAGGTATTTGTGACTACACCACTATAGATTTAAGTTCATTTGAAAATGTGCAAAACACCACCTCTTTTAATATATGCACTCTAGCTTTATTATTTATGTTCTCACATATTCAGCATAATGAAACTTTACCCCTATTTACATTAATTCATTCTTTGTTCAAAAGTGTGCATCAAAACAAAACTTCCTTTCAAAAACATAAATGTAAGCTCTCCTTAATGAATGTATTTTTTTAGAGCATTCAAATATATCACAATGTTGAAATAAAGGCTTGAATCCTATGCTCCATTTTGCTTCAATAATTAAATACTTTGACATTTTTGTTCTAATATAATCATTCAGAAGTATTACTTACCGCTCATTGTGACTCCATGTTTTTTTGTTATGCTCGGTTATCCCACTTATGATAACTCCATTTTATTTTGTTAAGATAACTTTAGTCTTTGTCAAGCTTGTATTATGCATTGTACTTATGATTATATATGCAAAGTCTTTTGTTGACTATGCTTCTATCCATTGTCACTTCATTGAGTACAAACATTGTCTCTCTCTGTTTTAGCCTTTTGACAATAAACAAAGTTCACTGTCTCATCAAGTATATTGTATTTATGTATATGTTTTTTGATGTCTCAGTGTTATGTGTTGGGATCAACCCTTGTGGGAGCCACATTTTCCACCACACGTAACAATTATGAGCAATACCTATTGATTGATAACACAACAGTATCCTTGTTGATTCAAATGATAGAATTGTACATGTACCTTCACATTAAACAAACATGTTAGATAAAATTAGTTCAATATTCCTTCTGATGATGATTTCATTTTCACTTTGATGATCTAATCATGACTCTCCTTTGTACACTTCTGATATGGTTGAATTGGATTTATAGTTCATAGGTTTAGGTTATTCAACTGATGATAACATATGATGAAACTTTATGTCCCGAGCTCTAACAAATCTCTTTAACATCTTGCAGGTACACCTAAACCACAGGGAATGAAGGACTAAAGATAGAAAGGAAGTTGATGATAGAGTTGGAGATAGAACATCAACTCAACATTGAACATGCAATGAACATGCAATGAAAGATATGATGTTTCATTATATGCTTTCTTCTTCTTATCTTTAGTTGAATAGCTTAGCTCTTATATTTCAATGTGGTTCATTCATTTCCACGGCTTGTGTGGGACTTTTAAACACTCTTTTTTCTTCTAAATATGAAACAACAATGTTTATGCAAATCTTGTATGTTCCTTCATTTTAAATGAATAAAATATAGCACTATGCAATTTTAATGAATCTTCTATGTTGTGTGAATTTTGCATAATAAACTGAATCTTATTTGAAATCCCTCATTTAAAAATGAACTATCAACATAAAATGAATGTACCTTTCACCTTAGATATGGTAAACAATTCCAGCTCTACCAAAATCAGCTGAAGGTAGAAATTTTGGTAACATTCTGGCGATTTTTGTTGAATTCTTTCCTGCTAAGCATGTTAGATCAGTTGCTTTGATATCCATTGGGCATTAATTCCATTCTTCTATCCTTTTTGACTCAAAACTTCTATAACTCTTTAGTAAACAAAACTGAAAGAAACTAGCATAACTTTGTTTAAAACAAAGCCAAAAAATCATGCAGCAACTGCACTTATTGAAAAATAAATAAGTATTGAAACCAATGTGCAATAAGCACTTATTATCTTGAAAACTATCCTACCCTACACTAACCAATAGTGTTAGTGCTCAAACATAACCATTCACTGGTTGGTTGAAAAAACTCCATTTTCTCATCAACTTAGGATGTGCTACCTACTTGCAAATTGTCCAATAGTGATGGAAGAAAATTAAATGTTCAGTTCTCAAATTAAACACTTCTTCAATCATGAAAACCACCTCCCTTTCTTCTTTAGATGAGATGCATGCAACTATTTTGAATAGGTTGAGCAACCTGAATTGATGCATTTTGATGCTCAATCTTGTGCTCCCAAGAAGATACTTGAACTGGTAACTCTTCTTGATTTTCCACTAGTTGTGTCAGGTGTCTGATAGGACATCCCCTTGTGTTAACACCCAATTTATAATTTTTAGTCTCATGTTGATGCTCTCTTTTCTCATCCTTTGGTTCATGATTTTTAAGAACATTAAATAAAGTTGAGTTGCACCTTTGTTGATCTCTGAATATTTCATCTTTTCCTTGAAAAGGTGTTGATTGGAAGTAATATGCAGGTTGTTCATTGGCTATTATAGTTTGATCTTCTTGAATGATTTTCCTATTATTATTTATAGGAGGATCAACCATTCCTTCTTTAAAATCTTCAATAAAAAGGGAATCTTGTTTCTTTGCATCATCTATAATAGTCTCTAAAAAGAAACCGTTAATGTGTTCAATGGTTGGATCTTCTTCATCAAGGAGTTCATATCCATGTTGGATTACTGAAAACAAGTCCTCAAACTATTTTTCCTTATGTTCTTCATCCATGATAGAATACAACTCCTCCTCTACAAAGTGGGGAATCTCATCAAATAAGTTCATATTGTAATCTTCCATAGGTTGCAAAGCATTTTCCTCTTCTTTTTCAATATCCTCTTTGACCTGAATAGGTTGATCGCATGCTTCGGGCTCAAATAATACTAGCTTATCATCTATGTTAGAACAAAAAACTTCTATGATGCCTAAAAACATATTCTCACCTAACTCATAACTTTGCATTAAATCCAGATGGGTTTTATCATTTAGTTGTTCCATACCAAGCATAGATGCTAACATGCATGTGATATCCTCATTTTCACCAATAAATTGAGGAATTTCATCAAACAAGTCAAAAATATTCTAAGAACCTCTTTCTATTTCCTTTACATAAACTTCATGCAAACATTTTCATTAACCTCCAAATAGGACTGGCCTCTTGTTGTCTCATATGGATTGAGGGTTCAATCTCATCTTGAACCAATAGTACATCATGTTCTGCAATATCTTCTGGGTGTTCCAAATCAACTAGTAAGTCAGGTATCTGTGTGATTTCCTTAGCTTGCTTAGTAAAATCAAGTAGTTGGTCAAACAAATAAACCAATTGTTCCTCCTCTTGTGGTGCCTTCAGCAGTGAATCTTGGGCATCTTCTCTCTGCAAGTGGAGATGTTTAACTGGTAATTCTTATACTCTACCTTCATTTATCTTATAAACAGCATTAGAAAAAAATTCAAATGAATCAAAATGTAAGGGGCTCAGTAGAAAATTTGAACCAACATCCTCTTCACATGTATTATGGTTATTTTGAGCTGAGGACACAGTACAAATAGGAACAACCTCTTGCTCCTCTTTTTCATGACACCAAATTGGAACCTTAATCAAGTTATATTGTACAACTTTTTCCTCTTTCTGACCTTGAATTAATACATGAGGAATATCCTTACTAAGTTTTGGTATTTTATAATAAGGATGCTTGGTCCAAGAAGGTTGCCATAACTATTTAATACTTTGATTATCTAGTTCACAGTCTTGATATGACTGAAAATGAGGATTAATGGATTGGTTTGACATATTTTATTCATTCATGAGCTCCTGTAGGGGCTAATCTTTAACATTGGCATGACTATTACCCCTATAACTTGGAATGGCAATTTTAGAAGACTTACTTGGAATTTGAATAGAAACCTTGGAAACCTCTTCCTCTGTTGGCTAATGTTTTATTGGTGCTTGGGAAACCAATATTCTAATTTTCTCTACCTTAGCAGAAAGATCTTCTTCATAGTGTATTCTTTGTGTCTCCAACTCCTTCTCATGAAGGTAGGCCTGATAATCTAACTCATATTATTGTGTATCAAGGTCTTGTTGCCTCCTAAACTCTTATATCTACTTTGTGATGTCTAACAATATGTCCTTGGTGTCATTCATGCTATTCTTCAAATCATCCACTTCTTCGAGCTGAGTTTGGACATGTAAATGTTGATATGAAGGTTGAGAAGTGGTGATTGGGTGGTAAGAATACTAAGCATGTTGGTTTTTTTTTTTTGCATGGTTGTTTGGGATAAAACCAGCAGCATAACTACCATGATATGGCTGATAAGGATTTCGATAGGGAAGACTTTCATGAAATGAAAGTGAAAACATGCTCTTTTCATAAAAACTAGCACTTTGTCTACTTGAAGCCAGTAGATTGTGCTCATAGTCACCAGGTATAAACTGTAACCTCTGAAAGGCTAAAAAAATTGTTTTATATACCAGAACAATAGCTTGAAACTCTTGAATTCTTTCTCTAAAGTGATCTTCAGAGTCCCACTAGGCATGCCAAAAATTGTTATCAACGAGATTGCACCTATGTGCAAAAGAAAAAATGCCTTGTGATCCTATGAAATATGGGAATGTCCTCAGGTTGTGGGTACCTTATGATGAGGATAGACCTATAGGTTATGGGTTGGCTCCCTTTGAATCTCCTAGAATCTAATAATTGTGTGAGAAAAGAGAGAAGGATTAAACAATAAAATAGGATGAAATTCTAATGGTAAACTGCTTTAGAAAAATACTGGTATGCGGGCCTTCTTCACAACTAATATTCTAATAAATCTAATAACACAACTCAATTTGAGCACCTTGAACACAAAAATAATTCATTAAAAGGCTTTGTTTATCCTTTTCTTACAAAGGAAAACAAGGTTTTCACAAATTAGGAGAAAAGATAAAGTTATGAGCACAACCAATGACCTATGACAAACTACAATTGTGTATATGCATGAATACATGAGATAGAAATTTAAAGGTTTCTGGTCTTGAAACACATCAAACTTGTATCAAATCATTTAAACGATACAAAACACCTGAATTTGTGAAGGTAAACTTTATTTCTATTGAATACCCTAAAGGAAAATTCTACCAAAAACTTGTAACCATGTACTAAAAATAAGGTACTTTGTATATATTCAACTGAAAATAAAAAGTTGAGTTACTAAATAGTCTCTTTGCATAATGCAAAGGCAGAAAATTAAGAACCAAGAAAAAAGAGAAGTCTTTTCTCAATATATAAAAAAGATAGAAGAGAATGAGACTGAAAAGAGATGTCAAACTAACTAAAGTCAAAAATATGTGAACTCCAAAGCTATCCACGAGAAAAATCAAAATTGCCTAAAAATGGGGCCCACCAATTATGTAAAATGAGCTTAAACAACTCAAAACTCTGTCTGATACTATATGTAACTGAAGTGTAACTCAAAATGGCTCATCAGTTGACCAAAATCCAACTAAACTACATCACGATGATCAATAGTTGAGTTGAACTCCAAAGTCCTAATTTGCATGTTCAAGATCACTCCCTCTGACTTCAGTTCCACCTCTTTTGCATTTATTGCACGGATCTGATCTTGAGTTGCATCTCTTTTCCATTTTTGCATGATTAGTTAACTTGAAGAGACGCAATTCTATCTCCACATCTTCACATTTTGAATAAATGGACTTGGAGCTGATCAATTTGCAATGATTTCTTCTCATTACCTCTAAATCTTCACTTAGGCTTTTTTTATTTTCTTCAAAAATCATAAAATACTCCCTTGAGCATACAGCCACATGACTATTATTCCAAAGTCTTGAAAGACTAAGGCATGGAAAAATTTTGGCCTAGGGAATGAAAGGGTCAATGCTTATATGACTTTCACAAAACATATAAATCATTAAGGAAAAATACAGTGCCAAGGAAGTATTAGTAAAGGCACTTTAAATTTAATTTGATGTGATAAAAAAAATAATTCAAAATAGGCATATGGGAAGAAACCCTAAACAAAACACTGAAGCCTTAATTTTTGATTTCATTTTGTATTCAACTTTGGGGAAGACCTTTCTCTGTACACAGCCACCATAATTAGAGTTTGAAGTTTGATTTTTTACCATTCTTTTGCTACTTTCATCAAAATTCTTGAAGATTTGTACAAGAAAAAGCATGGTAAGTAATCCTCAGTCAAAAATCTGGTTATTGATCTCCATTTTAAAATTATTCACAAGCTTTTATGTCACATTCTTACCATATATTTTGATGCATTTTTGTTTGTTTACCTCTATCTCTGTGTTTTGTGGCCATCATGAGTGAGGGCTTGAGCTTCGGTCTTTTATTATTCGAGTTGTTCTAAGAGATTTTTTTCATGAAGACCTTTGAAGGAAATGCAAAGGTAAGAATGAAGACTCCAATCTGAATAATATTTTCCACTTTTAAGTCATATTATTGGCCTCTTGCTCATGGCTACTGTGGCTTCTCTAATTCATTTATTTTGTTGTCCTCCTCTATTGACATTTCCTCCACCTTTGGCCGCCATGGACACCTCCATTTCAAGATTTTGGAATGTTGTTTCTTAATGGTTGTTAACCGTGCCTTGACCAATTATTTTTGTAGAAAACCCTCACTATTTCATGCTTAAAACACTCTGGATTTGAGCCTCAGAATCAAGATATTTGGTTTCTCTTTGATTTCTGCCTCTCTCTTATACATAGTCATTTTCACAAAGCATATGGCCTTTTACTATGGTCTTGATTGTAGTTTATCCTATTGTGCATCTCCATGAAACTTCATGAAGAAACTTCATTTGAAATAAGATATTGTTCACATTTTGGCATATCAAGGGTTTTTTTTTTTAAACCCTAGGCCACGGCTACCCTGTTGTTTCTGGGAATATGAAAAATGGCAAGATAGGTTTTCCAGTAGAAAGGTGTAACTCTCTTCATTTTTTGATGTTGTGGTCTGAATATCCATTCTTGAAAGATTTTAATATGTTGACTTGGCCTTTGTGTATTCTCTATGATTTCTGAATATGAAATAAGACAAAACCCTCGCTATGTTGTGAACTCCATGGATAGTATGATAAACAACTCTATATCAATTTTCATTATTTGAAATTTGTTATCAAATTTTTTCATGAAAGCTTAAAAAAAACATATGGTTGTTATTTTTGAAGATAGTCTCCATTATATCTTGTTATTTGTTGCTTTGAGAAAATCCTACTTTTCTTTGGCATCTTATATAGTTGTAACTATACTTCACTTTTCATTAGGTACTTGTGACTCCACCACTGTAGATTTAAGTTCATTTGAAAATGTACAAAACAACACCTCTTTTAATATATGCATTGTAGCTTTATTATTTATGTTCTCACATATTTAGCATAATGAAACTTTACCCCGGTTTACTTTAATTCATTCTTTGTTCAAAAGTGTGCATCAAAATGAAACTTCCTTTCAAAAGCACAAATGTAAGATCTCCTTAATGAATTTCTTTCTCAGAGCATTCGAATATGTCACAATGCTGAAATAAATGCTTGAATCATGTGCTCCATTTTTCTTCAATAATTAAATAAATTGACATTGTTGTTCTAATATAAACATTTAGAAGTATTACTCACCGATCACTATGACTCCATGTTTTGATGTTATGGTTGATTATCCCACTTATGACAACTACATTTTCTTTTGTTAAGATAACTTTAGTCTTTGTCAAGCTTGTATTATGCACTATACTTATGATTATATATGCATAGTCTTTTGTTGACTATGCTTCTATCCATTGTCACTTCGTTGAGTACAAACATTGTCTCTCTCCATTTTAGTCTTTTGACAATAAACAAAGTTCATTGTCTCATCAAGGATATTGTATTTTTGTATATGTTTGTTGTTGTCTTAGTGTTATGTGTTGGGATCAACCCTTGTGGGAGCCACATTTTCCACCACACATATATGAACAATACCTATTGATTGACAACACAACAGTATCCTTGTTCATCCAAATGATATAATTGTACCTGTACCTTCACATTCAACAAACATGTTAGATAAAAGTATTTCAATATTACTTTTGATGATGATTCATTTTCACTTTGATGATCTGATCATGACTCTCCTTTGTAAACTTCTAATATTTCTGAATTGGATTGATAGTTCATAGGTTTAAGTTATTCAACTGTTGATAACATATGATGAAACTTTATGTCCCGATTTCTAACAAATCTCTTTAACATATTGCAGGTACACCTAAACCATGGGGAATGAAGGACTAAACATAGGAGGTAAGTTGAAGATAGAACATCAACACAACATTGAATAGGCAATGAAGGATATGATGTTTCATTATATGCTTTCTTCTTCGTATCTTCAGTTGAATATCTTAGCTCTTATGTTTTATCAATGTGGTTCAGTCATTCCCACAGCTTGTGTGGGACTTTTAAACACTTTTTTTCTTTTAAGCATGAAACAACAATGATTATGCAAATCTTGTATGTTCCTTCATTTCAAAATGAATAAAATACAACACTATACAATTTTTGATGAATCTTCTATGTTGTGTGAATTTTGCATAATAAACTGAATCTTATTTGAAATCCCTCATTTACAAATGAACTATCAACATAAAATAAATATACCTTTCACCTTAGATATGGAAAACAATTCCAGCTCTACCAAAATGAGTTGAAGGTAGAAATTTTGGTAACATTTTGGCAATTTCTACTAAATGCTTTCTTGCTAAACATGCCAAATCAGTTGCTTTGATATCCATTGGGCATGGAATCCATTCTTCTATCCTTTTTTACTCAAAACTTGTGTAACTCAGCAACAAATAACACTAAAAGAAACTAGCATGACTCTATTTAAGACAGATCCAGAAAATCGTGCAGCATCTGCACTTATTGAAAACAAAAAAGTACTGAAACCAATGTGCAATAAGCACTTATTAGCTTGAAAACTATCCTACCCTACACTAACCAACAATGTTAGTACTCAAACATAACCATTCACTGGTTGGTTGAAAAAACTTCCTTTTCTCATCAACTTAGGACGTGCTACCTGCTTGCAAATTGTCCAATAGTGATGGAAAAAAAGTAAATGTTGAGTCCTCAAATTAACACTTCTTCAATCATGAAAACCACCTCCCTTTCTTCTTTAGATAAGAGATGCATGCAACTATTTTGAATAGGTTGAGCAACCTGAATTGATGCCTTTTGATGATCAATCTTGTGCTCCCAAGTAGATACTTGAACTGGTAACTCTTCTTGATTGTCTGCCAACTGTGTCAGGTGTCTGATAGGACATCCCTTTGTCCTAACACCCAATTTATAATTTTTAGCCTCATGTTGATGCTCTCTTTTCTCAACCTTTTGTTCATGATTTTTAAGAACATTAAATGAAGTTCAGTTGCACCTTTGTTGATCTCTAAAGATTTCCTCCTTTCCTTGAAAAGGAGTTGATTGGAAGTAATATGCAGGTTGTTCATTGGCTATTACAGTTTGATCTTCTTGAATAATTTTCCTATTATTGTTTATAGGAGAATCAGTTTTTCCTTCTTTCAACTCTTCAATAAAAAAGGAATCTTGTTTCTTTGCATCATCTATAATAGTCTCCAAAAATAAACCATTAATGTGTTCAATGGTTGGATCTTCTTCATCAAGGAGTGGATATCCCTGTTGGATTATTGAAAACAAGTCCTCAAACTATTTTTCCTTATGTTTTTCATTCATTATAGAATGCAACTCCTCCTCTACAAAGTGGGGAAGCTCATCAAATAAGTTCATATTGTAATCTTCCATAGGTTGCAAAGCATTTTCCTCTTCTTTTTCAATAGCCTCTTTGACCTGAATAGGCTGATCACATGTTGTTGGATCATATAATACTAGCTTATCATCTATGTTAGAACAAAAAACTTCTATGATGCTTGAAAACATATTCTCATCTAACTCATAACTTTGCATTAAATCCAGATGATTTTTATCATTTAGTTGTTCCATACCAGGTATAGATGCTAACATGCATGTGATATCCTCATTTTCACCAATAAATTGAGGAAGTTCATCAAACAAGTCAAAAATATTCTAAGAACCTCTTTCTATTTCCTTTACATAAACTTCATGCAGATCATTTTCATTAACCTCCAAAATAGGATCGACCTCTTCCTGTCTCATATGGATTGAGGGTTCAATCTCATCTTAAAAAATTAGTACATCATGTTCTACAATATCTTCTAGGTGTTCCAAATCAACTCCTTTATTCATCTTATAAACAACATTAAAAAAAAAGTCAAATGAATCAAAATGTAAGGGGCTCAGTAGAAAATTTGAACCAACATCCTCTTCACATGTATTATGATTATTTTGAGCTGAGGACACAGTACAGATAGCAACAACCTCTTGCTCCTCTTGTTCATGACACCAACTTGGAACCTTGATCAAGTTAGATTGTATAGTTTTTTCCTCTTTCTGACCTTGAATTAATACACAAGGAATATCCTTACTAAGGTTTGGCATTTTATAATCAGGATGCTTGGTCCAAGAAGACTTCCATAACTATTTAATATGTTGATTATCTAGTTCAGGGTCTTGATATGACTGAAAATGAGGATTAATGGATTGGTTTGACAGATTTTGCTCATTCATGAGCTCCTGTAGGGGCTGATCTTTAACATTGGCAAGAATATTACCCCTATAACTTGGAATGTCAATTTTAGAAGACTTACTTGGAATTTGAATTGAAACCTTGGAAACCTCTTCCTCTGTTGGCTAATGTTTTATTGGTGGTTGGGCAACCAATATTCTAATTTTCTCTTCCTTAGCAGCAAGATCTTCTTCATAATGTATTCTTTGTGTCTCCAACTCCTGCTCATGAAGGTAGGCCTGATAATCTAACTCTTGTTGTTGTGTATCAAGATCTTGTTGCCTCTTGAACTCATCTATTCGCTTTATGATGTCTAACAATATGTCCTTAGTGTAATTCATGCTATTCTTCATATCATCCACCTCTTGGAGCTGATTTTGGACATGTAAATTTTGATATGAAGGTTGAGCAGGGGTGGTTGGGTGGTAAGCATACTAAGCATGCCAGTAATTTTTTGTTGCATGGCTATTTGGGGTAAAACCAGCAACATAACTGGCCTGATATGGCTGATAAGGATGTGGATAGGCAGGACATTCATGAAACAAAGGTGAAAACATGTTATTTTCATAAAAACCAGCACTTTGTCTGCTTGAAACCAGTAGATTGTTCTCGGAGTCACCAAGTATAAACTGTAACCTCTGAAAGGATAAAAATGTTGTTGTATATACTAGAATAGCAACTTGAAACTCTTGAATTCTTTCTCTGAAGTGATCTTCAGAGTCCCACGGGACATGGAAAAAACTATTATCAATAGGATTGCACCTCTGTGTGAAAGCAAAAATGCCTTGTGATCCTGCGAAACATGGGAATGTCCTCAGGTTGTGGGTAACCTATGATTAGGACAGACCTCCAAGTTATGGGTTGGCTCCCTTTGAATCTCCTAGAATCTAATAATTGTGTGGGAAAAGAGAGAAGGAGTAAACAATAAAACAAGATGAAATTATAATGGTAAACTGCTTCTAAGAGTTGATGTACCAGAAAAATAAACTATGTAGGCCTTTCTCACAACTAATATTCTCATAAATCTATTAGCACAACTCAATTTGAGCACCTTGAACACAAAAATAATTCATTAAAAGGATTTTTTTATCCTTTTCTTACTAAGGAAAACTAGGTTTTCACAAATTAGGAGAAAAGATAAACTTATGAGCACAACTAATGACCTGTGAAAAACTGTAATTGTGTATATGCATGAATAAACGAGATCGAAATTTAAAGGTTTCTAGTATTGAAACACATCAAACTTGTATGAAATCATTTAAACGATACAAAACACCTGAAATTGTGAAGGTAAACTCTATTTCTATTAAATACTCTGAAGGAAAAATTTACCAAAAAATTGAATCCATATGTTGAAAATAAGGTACTCTGTATATATTTAACTAAAAATAAAAAGATGAGTTACAAAATAGTCTCTTTGCAAAATGCAAAGGTGGAAAATTAAGAACTGAGAAAAAAGATAAGTATTTTCTCAATATATACAAAAGATAGAAGAGAATGAGACCGAAAAGAGATGTCAAGCTAACTAAAGTCAAAAATATGTGAACTCCAAAGCTATCCATGAGCAAAATCAAAATTTCCTGAAAATGGGGCCCACCAATGTTGTAAACTAAGCTTAAACAACTCAAAAATTTGTCTCATATTGTATGTAACTGAAGTATAACTCAAAATGGCTCTTAAGTTGACCAAAAGTCAACTAAACTGCATCAAGATGATCAATAGTTGAACTAAACTCCAAATTCATGATTTGCATGCTCAAGATCACTCCCTCTGACTTACGTTCCACCTCTTTTACATTTCTCATGTGGCTTTGATCTTGGGTTGCATATCTTTTCCATTTTTGCATGATTAGTTAACTTGAAGAGACTCAAGTCTATCTCCACATCTTCACATTTTTCATAAATTGACTTGGAGTTGATCAATTTGCAACGATTTCTTCTCATTACCTCTAAATCTTCACTTAGGAGTTTTTTATTTTCTTCAAAAATCATAAAATACTCCCTTGAGCATAAGACCACATGACTATTATTCCAAAGTCTTGAAAGACTAAGGCATGGAAAAGGTTCAGCCTAGAGAATGAAAGGGTCAATGCATATATGACTTTCACAAAACATATAAATCATTAAGGAAAAATACAATACCAAGGAAGTATTAGTAAAGGCACTTTAAATTTAATTTGATGTGATAAAAAAAACAAGTCGAAATAGGCATATGGGAAGAAACCCTAAACAAAACACTGAAGCCCTAATTTCTCATTTCATTTTGCATTTGACTTTGGGGAAGACCTTTCTCTATGCACAGCTACCATCATTAGGGTTTGAATTTTGATTGTTTACCATTCTTTTGATGCTTTTGTCAAAATTCTTGAAGATTTTTACAGGAAAAAGCAAGGTAAGTAATCCTCAATCAAAAATCTAGTTATTGATCTCCATTTTGAAAGTACTCTCAGGCTTTTATGTCACAGTCTTACCATATATTTTGATGCATTTTTGTTTGTTTACCTTCATCTCTATGTTATGTGGCCACCATGAGTGAGGGCTTGAGCTTCGGGCTTTTATCATTCGAGTTGTTTTGAGATATTTTTTCATGAAGACCTTTGAAGAAAATGCAAAGGTAAGAATGAAGACTCCAATCTGAATAATATTTTACACTTCGAAGACATATGCTTGGCCTCTTGTTCATGGCTATTGTGGCTTCTCTAATTCATTTCTTTTGTTGTCTTCCTTTGTCGATATTTCCTCCACCTTGGGCCGCCACGGATGCCTCCATTTCAACCTTTTGGAATGTTGTTTCTTAATTGCTTTTAACCATGCCTTGACCAAGTATTTTTTGGGAAACCCTTGTTGTTTCATGCTTAAAACACTCTAGCTCTAAGCTCAAAATCAAGATATTCGGTTTTCTCTTTGAGCTCCTCCTCTCTCTTATACACAATCATTTTCACATAGAATATGGCCTTTTCCTGTGGTCTTGATTCTAGTTTCTCCTATTGTTCATCTCCTTGAAACTTCATGAAGAAACTTCATTTGAAATAAGATATTGTTCATATTTTTGCATATCAAGGGGTTTTTCTTTTTTGAAACCCTAGGTCACAGCTACTCTGTAGTTTCTAAGAGTATGAAAAGTGGTAAGACAGATTTTCCAATAGAAAGGTGTAACTCTCTTCATTTTTTATGTCGTGGTCTAAATCTCCATTCTTTAAAGCTTTTCATATGTTGACTCGGCCTTTGTGTATTCTCTATGATTTTTGAATATGAAATAAGTCAAAACCCTTGCTATGTTGTGAACTCCATGGATAGTATGATAAATAACTCTATATGAATTTTCACCGTTTGAATTTTTTTTATCAAAGTTCAGCATGAAATCTTAAAAAAAACATATGGTTGTTATTGCTGAAGCTAGTCTCCATTATATCTTGTTGTTTGTTGTTTTGAGAAAATCCTACTTTTCTTTGGCATCTTATATGGTCATAACTATACTTCACTTTTCATTAGGTACTTGTGAATCCACCACTGTAGATTTATGTTCATTTGAAAATGTGAAAAACAACACCTCTTTTAATATATGCACTATAGCTTTATCATTTTTGTTCTCACATATTCAACATAATGAACCTTTACCCCTATTTACTTTAATTCATTCTTTGTTCAAAACTGTTCATCAAAACGAAACTTCCTTTCAAAAGCACAAATGTAAGCTCTCTTTAATAAATGTCTTTTTCAGAGCATATGAATATGTCACAATGTTGAAATAAAGGCTTGAATCTTGTGCTCCATTTTGCTTCAATAATTAAATACTTTGACATTTTTGTTCTAATATAATGATTCAGAAGTATTACTCACTGGTCACTGTGACTCCATGTTTTGTTGTTATGCTCGGCTATCCCACTTATGATAACTCCATTTTATTTTGTTAAGATAACTTTAGTCTCTGTCAAGCTTGTATTATGCAGTGTACTTATGATTATATATGCAAATTCTTTTGTTGACTATGCTTCTATCCATTGTCACTTCATTGAGTACAAACAATGTCTCTCCGTTTTAACCTTTTGACAATAAACAAAGTTCACAGTCTCATCAAGGATATTGCATTTCTATATATGTTTGTTGTTGTCTTTGTGTTATGTGTTGGGCTCAATCCTTGTGGGAGCCACATTTTCTACCACACATAACAATTATGAACAATACCTTTTGATTGACAAAACAGTAGTATCCTTGTTGATCTAAATGATATAATTGTACCTATACCTACACATTCAAAAAACATGTTAGATAAAAGTGGTTCAATATTCCTTCTAATGATGATTTCATTTTCACTTTGATGATCTAATCATGACTCTCCTTTGTACACTTTTGATATGGCTCAATTGGATTGATAGTTCATAGGTTTAAGTTATTCAACTGTTGATAACATATGATGAAACTTTATGTCCCAAGATCTAACAAATATCTTTAACATCTTGCAGGTACATCTAAACCATAGGGAATGAAGGAATGAAGATAGGAGGGAATATGATAACAGAGTTGAAGATAAAAAAATCAACACAACATTGAACAGGCAATGAAGGATATGATGTTTCATTATATGCTTTCTTCTTCTTATCTTCAGTTGAATAGCTTAGCTCTTATGTTTTATCAATGTGGTTCAGTCATTCCCACAACTTGTGTGGGAATTTTAAACACTCTTTTTTATTCTAAGCATGAAATAACAATGTTTATGCAAATCTTGTATGTTCCTTCATTTCAAAATGAATAAAATACAGGACTATGCATTTTTGATGAATCTTCTATGTTGTGTGAATTTTGCATAATAAACTGAATCTTATTTGAAATCCCTCATTTGCAAATGAACTATTAGCATAAAATGAATGTACCTTTCACCTTAGATATGGCAAACAATTCCAGCTCTACCAAAATGAGCTGAAGGTAGAAATTTTGGTAAAAGTTCTATATCCATATTTATTGTAGGAATAATAAATATCATTGAAAGATGGGTACCTTTGAGTATTTGGTTGTCTGATTGGAGGTATTCTAGTATCACTTATTTGATTCCGGATCTTTTCATTGTTCTTCTTGTCTTCAATCTTCTTTGGTTCATTTATCTTCTTTGCATTAGGTGTTTGATCTGTTTTTGAGCTTCCCCCTTTTTCAAGTCCCAAACCACCTTTTTCTTTAGATGCTTTCTGACTTGCAATCAACTCATCAAGAATTGTAGAACTTGTCTTGAAATTATCTTCATGAATTCTTTCTTTCTCTGGATCTAGTCTTAGAATTACTACTTTTTTTCAAGCATCATGCATTCATCAAAATTTATTTTCACCATTGCATTTAGACATTCCTCAACTCTTTTCTTTTCTTCCACTTGCACTTTCATTCTAGTGATGTCTTCATTTTCTTGATTCAATTATTCATTGACTTCCTTACGCCTTTCTCTAAACTTCTTGATTTGATCCCTCATTTTTTTGATGCATACATTTGCTTCTTTAACATTTTCCTTTAGTTCTTTGTTTTCACCTTCAACTTTATCAAGATCTTCAAGAGAAACTTTGATATCTCCATCTTTTTCAACCATGCAATCTTCTTCTATCTATTCAATAGTAGGAATCTCTTCTAGAGGAATAGGAATCTTTCTATCATCCATGTGTTCAATCTCCAAGATCTTCCCAAAGCGATCAAGCTTCTTCTAGGGAACCAAGTTTTGATACCAATTGTTGAACACCCAAAATACTAAGAGGGGGTGAATTAGTATTCTATTAAACCATTCCAACATTAGCCATCCAATTATAGAAACACATTCAACTGATATAAGAAAAGAAATCATGAAACGTACACAACATCACATAACACATGAACACCAAGATTTTTACATGGAAAACCCAAAATGGGAAAAATGATGTTGAGGATTAGCTCAAAATATATTATATTCAGATATAGTATATTACAAAAGTGCTCACTACAAGTGGACTCAATGCCCATAGAGAATAAGATAGAAGAAAGAAGGGGTGGCTTATAGCCTATTTGAACTGATATAAATGCATCTACAATATGCTAGATTATAGTTCCAATGAAATACAATATCAAACTTTGCACTGATCTAGATCAATGCTCTACTCTACTCTATATTCACACACCTTACAACACAATTTGCACAACCTTGATCAAATTTTCATCATGCATACGTAGGTGGAACATCATACATTTCATAAATATCTCAACATTTTCTCTTCATTGCAAAACATCAAAATTAATCCATTATATATATCCACATCAAGTGTAACATCAATTAGGTTGGCCTAATTGGATATAACACACAAAATTAAACTTTTCAGCCCCAAAAAGTTTCATTTGAACTTTGCACGATAAATCAAAATTTAAATCACCCTAAGATAGGTTTGGATGGACCTATATTAGATCTTACATAAGGTAAAAATACTTATCCATTCTTCGCATAACATCAAACATGTTAGGTCAGCCCCAAATAAGGCCTAAACCAACAAACCTACATTTGTACACCAAATTCACAATATGTGGACCTCAACACACGATTCTATCTAGAATTACTACTCAACTAAAATTTGGCATCTTTTCTTCAACATCGCAACATAAAATATTCATCCATGGAGGAATGCAGAATCTCCCACACCGACACACTATATAGAAAATGACAGCATTAAGCCAGGTTGAACTTTGTCATTCATATCTCCCAAACTACTTCACCAAACCAAATGAAATATTGGATTTATAATATTCTAACCACCACAAAAAATAGGTTAAAATTACATAGCAATATCTTCATTCACGGAGTGGTGTGGACCCAAAAACCGATACTCTATAACCCTAAACTGGCAGGTTTGACACTTAGTCCAACTTCTACATCTTTGCACTTTTTGGACCAACCCAACTTGCACAAATGTCTTCCAAAATACCTCTAAAACATGTTAGGATGATCCACAAAAAAATTGACATCAATGACAACACTGTATCCTATATAATGTACATATAATGCTCATGTTGCCAATACTGCATCATCAATAGCAATCTTTGCAATCTTCCAACATAATTACATGAAAATTGTGAAGATACATGTGAATTATTTTCTACATGATTGCTACAATAATCTATTATGTTATGTGACTAACCTCTTGTAGGTTTTCAAGGAAATTCATTCATTATTCATCAAATATTTATGGAAACTTAAGGTTTGACATCACCTTATCAAGGGTTTCATTCCTAAAGTAATGTTGTCTTATGTCATACATTTATTACAGTCATTTATTATATATTTATTAATATTGTGGAGGTGAGAACACCAACACTAGGGTTTGACTAAGGCAAACTCATATACAACACAACCTTTTCCCTCTTTTCATGTGTGTAGGCCAAATCTAAAACTCCTATCAGTAACAAGTTACAAAAAGAGTAGAGAGAAAATTGTGATAGGTTTTCAAAAGCTCAAAAAATCTCAATATACCCATACTAGGGTGCCTAGCACCCCTATCGCTACAATTCAAGCTCAAAATTCAACCACATGTACCCCTTTATCTACACTTCTCAAATTTGTACCTATTCCAAAAAAAAATCCATTTTCATCTGTGCAATCATTTGTATTTTCAAATCTATGGTTTATGTCAATTAGTTTAATTAAATCACCATTAAGTATTCCCTCTTTGCAAAAAAGGAACCAAACCCTAACATATTGGCTCTCCTTTGAGGTAGTTATCCAATCATCAAAACCTAGTTGGTTTGTGTTCTAATGTTAAGTCCAAAAGGGAAAGGTAGATCTAAGCTAATTCACTTGTTGGGTCTAGATTTATTTTCCCACTTAATGTGAACCCAATATATCCTACACTTATATTTTTTTTTATTTACATAGCATAATTTTTTTAATCTAATAAGGAATTAGGGTATTTAAATATCGTGTTTTTCATATGCACTCATTTAGTGTTGAAAATTAAGAACTTTCCTTCCTTATTCATCAAATATTAAACACTCTGATAAATTCAATTTAGATCACATTTGCAAAATATTTTGATTTAGCTGCATAGTTGTAGATCTAATTTTTACTTATTTAGGGCATTAAATCTAAATTATTTCATTTTCATTGGAAAGTGTTGTATGTTTACTCTGAAAAAGTAAAGCATTTATACACTTTGTACTTTGTTAAAATATAATATTAAAACATATTCTTCTACCATTTCATTGACATCTTTGTCTTTTTAGCACTTTCTCCTACCTTCTACCTCTTAGGAGCACTCATGTGTGGAGTTGATTGGATCTATAGGCCCCTTTGAAAGCATAAAATCCTTAATCCATGCCTTCATGTTCTCCTTATCAAAAAGTTATGGCATATTGATTTACCAAATTATGTCAAACTTTGAATCTGAGTTTTCAAAGAAAAGGACCTACAAACACTAATACATCTATGTAAGATCTGAAACCTTAAATATTTGTACTCCTAGAATAGGGAACCCAATGCCCCTATCCTATCAACCTGGCTTCATTTTTTGTACATGATTCTACGCTACAGTCTTTGCTTAGATTTTATTCATGTTCCTCATAGTCTGTTCTGAAATTTCTAGATTTTATTGTACATGGCCAATTTATCCTAGATCTTCCTCTTTTCACCATAATAAACACAATGAGGCTAAAAATAATGACATGGCAATATGTTTTCTTTTCAAAAAATCTTTTTTTTCCATAGAAAAATATTTATTTTCTAAAAAATATTCAAAGTATTGCCTTGAACCCCATTCCATGTCATCAAAAGTGATATATGCCAACCTTCGACCAAACAAGAGTTTTCCTAATCATGAGGATATTTTAGTGCAAGGGAATAAAATCATCGATACATTTCTTAACATCACTTTACCCAATCTTCATTCTTCATTCAATGATGATACTCATGCTTGTTCCTCTCCTAATATTTTTCCTACTCGTGAGGATATCTTGGTGCAAGACTATACAATCATTGACACCTTTCTTAATTCAAATTCTCTTCCTGATAGAAATGTGGTAGTAATAGATGAAGAGTTCAAATTCATGGTGGATTCCCCATCAGTAGATGATCATCAATGAGTCATAAACTCTATTAAAATTGTAAAACTAAAACTTGTTATCTATCCTCATTCTAATGTTCCTCAACCACAAACTAAACCTATTCTCATTATTGGAGGTTTTTTAAACTAGCCTAAACCTCTTGGTCATATACTAAACTTTACAAAACAACTCACTCAAAATAATTATATACACCAAAATGTGTCATAGTATCACATTATCATGCAGTTGCTCACACATACAATACTCACAACAACAAACCACTCCCATTTCCAATTCATTTCCTCAATCTTATCTCCCTCTTGCACCTTGTCTTCCTCAACATCTAAGCAAAGAATATGATCTTGTTGAGAAAATTTGTAATAGTTAGGCTAATATTTCTCTATGGGACCTAATGAAAACCTCACCTACATGCACCCATGGGATGCTCCAAGAGGCCTTACAAAATATAGTGGTACCACCTTTTGTTAAACTGAATGATGTATAACCCTTATTCAATGGTATGCATTCAAAGAACTTGGACATTACATTACGTCAATGTGAATTACCTTCTACTAAAATTCAAAACCAACATGATCCTCTTATAATGTATGTCACCTTTAAAAACAAACACAAAATTAAGTGTACTCTAATCAATATTTGATCAAATATTAATATTTGTAGAATTGACTTTTACATAATATCAATATGGATACATCTCTCATCAAACCTGATACTCTTTCTATTCAAGGATTTTATAATGTGAGTAGATAGTCACTAGGTACAATCACAAAACCAGTTAAGATAGGACATGTGACTTTGCCTACCCTTATCCATGTTATGCCTAATACTCTTTCATATAATCTTCTTCTTGGTACATCATGGATTCTCACTATGAGGAGAGTCCCATCTACTCTTCACCGTACAATGAAGTTTGTATATAATAAAAAGTTCTATATGCTTAAAAAAGATCCAAATCCAAAAGGTTGTTTACAAGCCAAAGCCAGACATAAACCTCCTAATTTCAACTCTCTTAGTAATTTTATTCCATTTTTAAAATTTGAACCACTAGCTTTCAATGGTAATGATACCAATGATATTAAATCACCCACAAGTCTTCTCTTTGGTGATGATTGGGGTTCATTAGATTTTACACCTTTCATTAGGGAGTATAAAATATCACCATCAAAGCCTGAAGAGTCGAAGGTTGTTTCAATGGCATCCACATAATATTTTCCTTCTTCTCAAACATCTAATATTAATATCACAACTCCTTCAAAAAATGATAATAATTTGAAAGTTTCTTCATCTTCAAGAACATATTTTGGTGATAATTGGGGTTCATTAGATTCTATACCCTCCTTTGTTGGAGAGTATAAAATCTCACAATCTAAACCTAAGGATACTTTTGTTTCATTTGCACAATCTTCCAAACAACTCAAATCCACTACTCTAAATTCACAAACATCATCATCCTATGATAGAAATAGGGGCTCTTTAGATTTTATCCCTTGTGTGTTGTAAAAATATAATAATGGTCCTCCTCCTAAAATTTCCACTAAAAAAGGATTTGTATTCTTGCACAAGAATATATTCTTCACATGTCAATATTGCTACTCATGTTTCAAAAAATAACTATACTTCTCATTTAGACAAGACTTATCGTCCTCCATCTGAGTTGGAAAAACATTATGGGGTTCGATTCAAAATTATTTCTAAACTTGGATATAATTAAAACATGGAACAAGGACTTAAGGATCCTAAGAAAATTACACTACACCTTGCTAAAATGGGTTTAGGTTTCCAGCTTCCTCCTTCATATACATCTCATCCTCCATCATCTAATGTATTTATTTCTTCCTCTAGCAAGCAAGAAATTTTTTTCACAAAGGAAAGGATTTCTTCCTACTCCTTATCCTCTATCTGAGAAAGAGTTGTATAGGAGTGAATTTTCACCCCTCTTGAAAATTCCCCTTTTAAACCCTCTACATTAGAAAAATTAGATCTGACTAATTAATTCCACATCACCTATTTTAGTGTATCCACTTGGCGCTTGTTCTTTATGTCGGTGGGGGATATTTTGTAAGAGATGCATCTGAGGGGTGTGAACGTCTACACAATGCACTACTATCCCTAATAGATTCCTACCTCTGGAATCCATAGAGATGTTACATTCTCCATTGGCGACGAAATGTAATGCCTCTATGCCTTCTTTTCGACCTTTGAACAGCTCTTTCCCTCCCTTTTCATCTTGAAATGACTATCTTTCACTCTCATTCTATCTTCTTGACATCTTCTTGACATCTTCTTGATCATATGAGCAATTCTTGAGCTTCTACACTTGAAAAATCCATCATCCTCATTTGAGCTACTTGTTGCACCATTGGATTCATGTTTCCAACATCAAAACATTCTTCACATCTACCATAGAAGTTGTAGCTTGGTTCCTAGTGAGGCTGCTTTCGGTGTTGTTGTGGCTATGTTGACTCTACCATTGTTGTGGGCTTGTATTCCTCTCTCATTGGCCTTGAGTGCCTTTGTTTGAGGGTGGTAATGCTTTCATTTAATTTTTTGTTGGATTTATGTAGCTTTGTGGCTCTTGTAGTATTTGATTCTATTTCCATTCTAGAATTACTTTCTTTATCATATTTTCTATCTCATGGATTTTTTGGCTATCCATGGAGGTGGAAACACCAAAGCGAGAGTTTGACTGAGGTAAACCCCTATACAACCCCAACATTTCTCCTCTCTTGACTGTGTGTAGGTATACGTCCATGTGGATCTTGTTGGTGAGCTGGACTTCTCGTGAGTTGATCCCTATCACCTTCACTTTTTATCATCTTCTACATCACTTTTCTAGTCATATTTTTTATTCTATTTATTTACACTTTAGTCAGTACATCAAATCTTATTTGCTAAGTAGTTAGTAGGTTCTTGTACCCTTCCTTTTACTTTTACACTTTCTAGTTGTACAGACGACAACACCCCAGAGAGATGCTAGTGTGTCGCATTTTCATCACTAACCCACACTGATGTCCTCTGGCAGAGAGCTATTTGAGGTACAGTTCAAGTTCCAAAATCCTGCTCTTTTAGCCTCATCAAATATCTTAGGTTAGTAGAGTGATAGTAGTACTTGAGAGTGCTCTTAATTTTTTATCCTTGACCTTAAACCCTTATCCAACTTGAGGTAGATTAGGGAAGCCCTCCGCTATCAGCTCTCCGTGACCTAGATCCTTGGTGTGGTTGGTCCCCCTCTACATTTTGGTGAACCTGACATGAACCATTTTGGTTATGTTTAGCAGTGTTGAAAGACCCTTTCCTCATATCCTAGGAGTTTTGTGGGTGTGAGTGTTGTGAGGCACTTAGCCTTGCAACCCAACCTATAACCCCTAGTGGTGTAGTTGGAAGGTTCCATATGCATCGTAGAGAGAAACCTTAAGTGGGTAACCATCTAGTTTTGAAACCCTTGGGCACTCTATGAAAGTTATATTAGTGTGCAAAGAAATGGCCTCCTTTTACATCTACCCATCCCATCTGTGCAACCTATGAGTGGATCTCTTGGCATAAATTTCACCTTGTAGGACTTTCCGATGAATTATAATAGAGAACTATCTCCCTTATACATCCCCATATGAATCAATGGAAACACCATAATGGGTGTTCTTGTTGACCCTATGTTTCAAGTGAATATCATCACTGAGGAGATTATGATGATTAAATTCTTACACAAAGATGGGTATGATGAATCTAAGAGTACCATTCATACACACGATGGAATTTTTGTACCTCCCATTGGCTGCATCACCTTGTCGGTCTTAGTTGGACCTAAATCCATAAATGCACTTTTAAAATAATCTCGGGGTCTAAACTCTTCAGGGTGAAACTAGGTATCCCCTAGTTGGTCACTATGAATGCAGTTCCCTCAGTGATTCATAAGTGTCTGAAGTTCCTCCATGAGGGTACAGTGCATGTAGTCCATGACACCAGTTATAAACCACCAATTGCAAGTGGGGGCTACTCATTGGATCACTTTTAACCTATGCCCATTGGTCTACTTCCTCCTAGGATGGACCTCTTGTACTAGACCTAAGTGAGGTACAAGAATGGGATAATAATGCCTAAAGTGAGATACTATCCTTCTCACTATACCATCTCGCATAGGGCTTTCCTTAAGGTGAATCATGAAAACACCTTGGCTCAAAAAAGGGAAGAAGAGAAGCATGCCCAGGGCCCTTCTCCTTCTTTTTTTGTTGTTCCACTTATCACTTCCTGTCACCCTACTATGGCACCATCTTCTTTTGCTCCTAGGCGTTTGCTAGAGAGCCTGATGGTGCCCACTTGGCAAAAACCCAAGCATCTGACATTCAAACTTTATTTCTTACCCATGGTGCCTCACCCCATTTGATATGGTAAGGGGAAGGCTCCTCATGGGGATTCCTCTATGTCTCGGCCTCCGCAACCTCCTACTGCTCCTATTTATAAGGTAGTGAATAGGAGGAGGCTCATCATTGAGGCATTAGAGCTTGCTCTCCCGCTATCATTCCATCCTCTCAACCTCTCCCTCTTGTTCCCATTCAAAAGTCTCTCCCTCCACTAGAAATGATCATGATAGAAACTCCTATGTTTGAATAGAGTCTTTTGTCCCTCCTCAAATTTTGGCCTCTAGCTCATGGAGTCACAAGAACCACTTTGCATGTGAGCGCAAGCATCAGAGAAAGGCTCTGGCCGCTGAGAAGACTGTCCTATAGAGGAAGGAAGGGGATTTAACGGTCTTTCCTCTTACACCTTTTTTTGTGTCCTCCTCCCCCATCCTCTCTGCTTTAGTTCCTTCAACCTCCATCTTGCTTTCAACTCTTATCGCAAGCATAATTGATCCTCACTCGAAGAGCGTGTAGGTTTTTATTGCTCCTTTGGTTGAGTTGCCTCTTCTAATGTCTCTTCCAGACATCCCACCATTTCTAAAGCCCATGGACATGTCGAACACCTTGATGGTGTTCACCATATTTTTCTCCTCTTCCTCTGTGCCTTTTGCCTCTTCCATAGGGATCTTGCATCCTTCGACGAAGCGAAAGATGGAGGATGGCCTTACTAGAAATGGGGGTTGAAATAGAGGTTCACCTTCTTCAGAGGGTGGCTCTGCATTAGCTTTTGTCATCCTTGTGATGGAGGAAGTTTTGGCATCCCTGGAGTTTGTCACTACTCCCATGTCTCTTAGTGAGCCTAGCAGTGAATCTTGAGTGTTGCCTCCCTTTCCTATTGAGTTAACGTATGGAACTTTTGTGAAGTGCATGTTTAATTTTGTGGACAAGGTCTCGACCCTATCAACTATCTTTGAAAATTCACTGAATTTCACCCCACATGAACTAAGCGGAAGAGACCCTGTGGGGCCTTCTTCCTTGGCTCTTGTTGCGGGGGTTGGAGGGTTCCCCCTTGATATTCCACCCTTGTGGGATTGTCCTCCTACCCCTTATGTGATCTAGATTGGGAGACTGATGACCTCTTGGTTGATGAGGACTAGGGTGTGCCTCTTCTTTATCTATAGAGTATATTGTGTGTGTGTGTTCCCCCATACTTGTGTTATGTTTTCCTAGATGACCCTTGTCACCCTTGTAGGTGCTTGGATATAGGAGTGTTTATGTTTCGTAAAAATTCCTCTATTTTTTACATCATTCTTCCTCTATTGTGTATTGATTTTCAGCAATTGGGGACGATGAAAAGTATTGGGGGAATTTAGGCTTCCCTTCCATTTTGATCCAATTTTTTTTATTTTTTTTATCTTCTTATACATTTTTCATATGGTATGATATAGTAGGGGGTTGATGACAATTCATTTATATTCTATTATTATTTATTTATCTATATTTATGAGTAGCTCTGACCCCGAAATATCAAATAGCCCATGTGTCCCTTGTTCATGGTATTATTATCTCTTCTTGTGTTTTTTATATCTTATCCTTTGTGCTTGTTTCGTGATGTTGTGGTGCTCATGTGTTGCCCCTCACGTGTGCGACAAAATTACCATGGTTACATCTTGTTATGTTCCACAGGCCACAACATCACTTTTTCATTCTTTCTTTTCTCTTCTTGGGATGTCACATGCCTTTATTTTTAGTACGCACCATCCTAAGGGGGGCTATCATGTCACATTGATTTTCAAAAAAAAATATTTGGTGGCCAACCAATCTTTTCTCAAAAAACCTTTCAAAATATTTTTCAAAATATTTTTCAAAAATCGCATTCCTCAACAAGGACCCCTAGTGGAATACTTTTCCTTCATCATGGGTTCGCAAAGAAAGAATTTGAAAAACCTTCCTCTGAGGAGGGAGAACCTTCCCCTATGGTAAAATTCTAACCTTCCCCTTGCAAGGGGACTTTATTCCTTTCAAATTCCTTGATGAAGTGAAAATATTTCAAAAGGATTCCTTGATGTTGAATTGATTTATAAAAAATGCTCACTTTCAAACTTAGTGTCCCTTGAGAGGACCCCTTTTCTTTTGAAGGGTTCCTGAGGGACCCCTTTGAAAGCTTATCCTTCAATTTTCAACTGTCTACATGATTGTCTACTTGTTTTTCTACCTGTGTAGCTGCTTTTTGTTTACTAACATATTTTGTTTTTGGATTAACATGTTGCTTTGTAGGTGCACCTGTGAAGCTAATTTCTAGTTCGACTATGCAAAGTCCCCTCACATCGGGCTTCCTTCAGGAGAAAGTACTTGGGGGTGCCTTCTTTGCGGGTCTGAGGACCTATGAAGCACTTACATCTTGTGGGATTTTTCCATCATTGGTTTGCAAGCCTTCAGTGAAATTTTATCAACTTTGTAGTTCTCAGGATCTATAGTCCTTTGTTTGAACCTTCTCAAGAGAGAGTACCTATGGATTTATTTTCCTTCCCTGTGCTTTCAGGATTCACCAAATTGTGGTCTACTTCCTGGATGGTTCAAGTATACATTTCTAAACTCTCCAATCTACTTTACCGAACACTCATTGACACTCATGCTCGCTAAAGTGGGGGAAAAATGTATAGGAGTGAATTTTCACCCCTCTTGCAAATTCCCCTTTTACACCCTCTACTTTAGAAAAATCAGATCCGACTAAGTAATTCCACATCACCTATCTATAGTGAATCCACTTGGCACTTGTCCTTCATTTCAGTGCGGGAATTTCTATCAGGGATGCATGCACGGCATGTGGTCATCTCTAACAAATTTGTACCTATGGAATATGAAAAGACGTTATGTTCTCCATTGGTGATGAAGTGTACACCTTTGGGCCTTCCTATTGACCTTTGAATGGATCTTTCCCTCCCTTTTGATCTTGAAATACCTATCTTTCACTCTCATTCTATCTTCTGGACATCTTCTTGATCATATGAGCAATTCTTAAGCTTCTACACTCGAAAAATCCATCATCCTCATTTAAGCTACTTGTTTCACCATTGGCTTCAAATTTCCAACATCACAACATTCTTCACATCTACCACTGAAGTTGCAGCTTGGTTCCTAGTGAGGCTACTTTCGACATTGTTGTGGTTGCATCAACTCTACCATTGGTGTGGGCTTGCATTCCTCTCTCATTGGCCTTGAGTGCATTTGGTTGAGGGTGGTAACAATTTTGTTTACTTTTTTGTTGGATTAGTGTAGCTTTGTGTCTCTTATAGTATTCAATTATATATCCATTCTAGCATTACTTTCATTATCATATTTTCTTTCTCATGGCTTTTATGGTTGTCTATGGAGGTGTAAACACCAAAGCGGGAAAACCCCTATACAACCCCAACATTTTTCCTCTATTGACTGTGTGTAGGGATACATTCATGTGGAGCTTTTTGGTGAGCTGGACTTCTCATGAGTTGATCCCTATCACCTTCACTTTTATCATCTTCTATATCACTTTTCTAGTCATCTTGTTTATTCTATTTATTTTCACTTTAGTTAGTACGTCAAATCTTATTTGTTAAGTACAGATGCCAACGCCCCAGAGAGATGCTACTACACCGCACTGTCATCCCTAACCTACGTTGTTTTCCTCTGAAAGAGAGTTGTTTGAGGTATAGTTCGGATTCCAAAAACCTGCTCATTTAGCCCCATCAAATCTCTCAGGCTAGTAGAGTGATAGTAGTACTTGAGAGTTCTCTTCATTCTCTATCCTTGACTTTAAACCCTTATCCAACTTGAGGTAGATTAGAGCAACCCTCCACTCTTGGCTCTCGGTGACCTAGAGCCCTTGTGTGGTTGGTCCCCGCCCTCTACAAGAGCATATTTTGTAAAGATTCTCAAAGACCACTTGATTAATTTTCCTCCTCCAACACACAAGAAATTTTATAAACACAATCAAACAAATAATTTTTTTTGTGGATATCATCAAGTGCTTGGTCTTTCCACTAGTGAATGTCAAGCCTTAAACAATAAGATAAAACAACTTATCAACTCTGTTATCATCACCCTTCCATTTGATAAATGATAAAATCTCTTCTATTATGTTGCTCCTCACTATGTGGAATTTGTGGCTTCATGTGTGTGCCCATTTCCATTCATAATGGTACAATCTTATGTTCAACCATACTCATTTTATGGTAGAAACATGATGGTCTCTAGCATGGTTGTCCTTTCCTATACACTTGGGGGAAAGGATAACTAGTTTTGGAGGTGTGCATTCTTCCCCTCTTCAGGATCCCCTCTCTTTATTATTCCTCTTTCTTTTCTTTAGAAATATCAGCATAGTAATTATGCTAACATTTTAAGGGGGGACATATCACCTATCTATTTTATACATTCATACATGCATTTGCATCTCTTGAGATTTGACTTTAAATTGATGTGCCCCCTTTCTGGTGGTGTTGTTCATAATAACCCCTAAGGCATGGTTATCAATCCTTAGAGATTTTAAATTGTTCCCTAAGACGTTAAACCATGATGTTAAAAATTTATGCACTATTCATAGTCATCTTTTTGGATGTTATGGTTATGTTGCTGATATGTGGTTGTCATTGATGTCAACACTATTAGCATTAATGTCTTTAAGGTTTTATATGTTGAGGATATTGAGAAAATGTAATAAAATAAGTTGCAAGTTGTCTGTGAAGTAGTGAAGTTTAGTACAATGGAAAGTTCGATGTGTTGATGATCAAAATTTGTGGATTAAAGGGTTTGTTGTCGGTCCTATCTAGTTTATTGTCTGAAATTTTTAGAGGTGCGCATTAAATTTGAGCAAGTTATGAGTTTTTGTGTTCCTACAGTTATTTTGTTACTTTAGTTGGTGTTCCTGAAAGAAGAGAACATGATTCTAGTAATTTGAGTTGTTGTGTATGCTCCTATGATGTTTTTTGATGTTTCTAGATCTTTCTCTATCAGTTTTGCATGTTCGCATTGATCGTAGTGCTCGCAATCTGATATTTTCTCTTGCATGTTCATGTTTTTCATGTTCATGGCCGACAGGGTGATTGAAGCATGTTGTGGATCTTCGAGGAAAAATCTATGAAGGGGTTTTGTGCTCGAAGAAGTTGTTTTGGGTCTCTATTGTGTTGTGGATGACTTTGGTTGGTGCACATTGAGAATTGATTATGGATTGAGTCGATTGAGCCTACAGTTTGTAAATGTTTTCATATTTTATTATGCCAACATGAAACAATGTAATTACTTGTTGTGGATATATATAAATGATTGTTTATCTCATTTGATGTATGTATGAAGTGAAGTGTTCAAGTTCTATGTGTGAATAAAGTTTAGATCATTCAAAGGTAGAGCAGAGTGTGAAGAAGTGTGAAGAAGTGTTCATGTGCTTAACCGAAACTATAATCAGGCATTAGCAGATGCTACTTTCTCAGTTAAAATTCTTCAGATGGATTTAATCTTAAAGTTTTTGTAAGACAGTGAGTCTTCCTTTGTATTCAAGATGTAAGCTCTAGATAATGTGCCTAAATGCAAGTGCATTCTTCATTTATTCTTCTTATACTTCTAACAGAGTATAAACTTGTGGATTAACCTCCATCGTGGTTTTTCCCCTAATAGGGTTTCCACGCAGTTGTGTTATCCTAGGTGATTAGGGATATGATAAATAAAGATCTCATAAATCACACAAGCTAAAAAGCTGTGTTATGCTAGGTGGCTCATGAGATACATGGATCCAAAAGCTAGCAAGATGTGTTATGATATGTGGCCATGTATGTGATACATCAAGGTCCCATAAAGCACACAGGATAGCAAGTTGTTTTGTCCTATATTTTTCATGTGATACATGGATCTACAGGCTAGCAAGTTGTGTTATGATAGGTGTGTTGGCAACACAAGGATAGGCAACTAAGAGGGGGGGGTGAATCAATTGTCACAAAATTTCAAACTTATTAAACTTATTAACCCTTATTCTCATATATGATTAATAACCATGAAAGCATAAGTCAAAAACACACCAGAAACACACATAACACCAAGATTTTTGCTATCTTGTGGTCCATGGTAGATTTTAAATATGTATGACCTTTTTTTTTTATTATAATTCTTCTATGTGTTTTTACATTCAAGAGATGATGCTTGGTAATTGAGAAAACCTTACATACTAAGGTCTCCTTACCCTGCTGACTAGAATCTTTAGTTTTTTTAATATAATGTATACTAACATTGTTTTTATACACTCTATTCTTCATGTATGCTTCATTTTTTCTCCATTTACATGTTATGTTTGCTTCATGTGTATATTATGTATTCCTTTTGTATTATGTGTGCATGCATTGCATATTTTACGTGTATGCATCGTGTATTTTTTATGTTTTCTTCATGCATTATATGTGTTTGTTGTGTGTATTCCTTGTATGATTTGTGTATGCCTCGTGTATTCTTTTTTTATTCTTTTATATGTACTCCATTATTGTTCATTGCATGTCCTATGTATGACCAGATTTTTCCTTCCCCTGCATGTGATATATTTGCTTTATGAATTGATTGGATCCTAAGTTCAGGGGCTATCACATCTCTCAACTTGGTTTCATCTTTTCTCTTCAGTGTTTTGATAAATAAATCTACTATTTCCATTCCTTTAGAATTTTGAGCCAAAAAGCCTTAGACACAGATATTGAGCACCCTAGTATAGAGATGTGTTTTTTAAGAGTTATAAACTTTGAGTGTCAGCCTTTGGTGATTTAAAAATTATACCAAGTTAGCCTATATCCAAAAAAGTGTTGGAGTGAAAAAGACACTGAGAGGGGGGGTGAACTAGTGTCATTAACTATTTTGACAAATTTTAAACAAACTGAAATAAAACTAATTTATGTTCTCATTTATCAATGATAAACTCATTCATGTATTTGAATGCAATCACATTTAACTGAAATGAGAAGTATGATAGTGAAATATAGCATATTAAATCATTCACACAAGGAATCAGATGAACAAGAGATAAGAAAAATGACGCAAGATATGCCGAGTGGAAAACCCTCCTGGGGTAGAAAAACCACTCCTTAATTGCTACCTTTTTAGGCTTTTATTTTAATAACCTCTTTTAGAAATTGCCTCATAGGCTGATTTCTAAGCACCAACCCTTCTTCTAGAAACACCAATTTCAAGGATCACCAACCCCTTTTTTGTTTTTAGTAAGACATACAATGATACAGAGGATCTCTCTGTTTCTCTCATTTCTCTCAAGTGCCTCTTGACGGACAATTCCTACAATCCTCAAGGTTCAAGAATGACCCTTCAGAATTCCATCCATTGTCAATCCTTAAGACAACTTGATATTTAATTCATATTTCTTATTTTCAATCTCAAAACTCAACATTTCTTCAATATAGTAGCTGTGTTTTTTCACTATTCTTCACTGTCATTTTTTGTTCTCCATTAAAAAATAGTTAACACTTTCTCTCTATTTTACAAGTAATCTCAAAAACCCTAATCTCTCTATTTTTCTTCTTACACATATTTCATCATTACATCTCAATAAATTACAACACAATAACTTCTTTCTCATTTTTCAAAACAATAGAGGTAAATTTCAAAGTACCCAACTTCTATCGAACAATATTGTTAGGTATTGCTGTGAGTTTGAGAAAATGTTCAACATGGAGGTTTTCTTCTGACAAACATGGTCAAAGAATATGCAATTTTAAAAAGAAGATTGAACCCTGTCCACACAAGGAGCCTGCATAGGCAATGCTAACTGAAATAGCATTAAAACAAAAAATATTCCATGAACAATAGCCTCAAAAATAGTTGCAACAACAATGTAACTGAAACCTCATAATAGTGTACCCAAAAACAACTATCACCGAATCCAAGTGAAAGATAGAAATGATTTGCAGAATGCATGATTACCCACAAATCAAAAACATCATCCCTTAAAGTAGGATCAGAATTAATATGATAAAATATTTTAATATGCATTTCAGATTATTTGAAATCAACATGCATTATTTTTTACCATGAACAGAGTAAACCCATTTTATCATTTTCCAAATCGAAGTAAACACTTGTCTTCTATTATATGAGCTAATAGAAGTAACAGTTCTTCAAAAATAGTTGAAAAGATGAATACCTGAGGAGAACGATGGAGAGACTGTCATGAAGATATTTGCCAGACCGGCAGAGAGAAAAATGGCCAAGACTCCTTCCAATTTTGAGCCTTCACCCAAAGACAAGAAGCTGACACAACCATCGACCAAGGAAAGGATCTTTTAGATACCCCCATTTGCTATCAAAGAGATGCAGTGATCCAACAAACACTGTGAAACAATTGTGAGTAGATTTCTATGGTGGCAGTCGAGTTAGGGTTCCAAACCCTTGAGCATGTGAAACAAAAAGAATGACCTAAAATTCCTTAGCAAAAAAAAGATCGATGACTTTTCAAGTATAGATAAAGTTTGAAGTCTGAAAGGACTAAAGTCATACATAGACACCTCATAATGCATTATGAATTCCATGGAAAATACCATGCAATGCATGCCGAAAAACTTATTACCTTTGAATGCATACAAATCGTCGATCATCATTATCAATGTTCAATGATTAAGCAAGTGAAATGCCGACACAATTATGCCTTAAATAATTTGTCATGACCACTTTGAAAAACAAATTTCGATTACCTTAGCCATCCTTGTTACCAAGAAATCAAAGCCATGTCACTTTCATAGTGGCTTTTTAAATTAAAAAAACCTTATACCTGCTATCGACCTTGAGGCTTGATGAATTATCTAACATTAGACCTGATACCTTATAAGACTTTTATTCAAAGTCGATTGCCTTGACATAATGCCTGATATAACCAATGACTTATGAAATGAAATAAAGGCTAATTCCATGCCAATTTCAATGTGCCAATATCCATTCCCAATTCAATATACCATATGCCCAAGCCATTATCAATTGTTTAAGGAAACCCAATAGGGTTTTCTTAAAACTAAAAACCACCTACATTTTATAATTCCAAGAACCAAAATAACTGAAAGCATTACCTGAACGAGGTTGAATAGAGAAAGATACAATTCTGATGTAGTTCAAAAACATTATCAAAGCCATGATGTTAGAAATCTGAACATGCCAATACCACATAAACCTGTAGACACTGTAGCATAAAATTTCAAACCAGAATTATACCACCTAAACATGGAAACATTATCATGTAGACAAGATTCCTTAGGATCTGCACATGGAGTCAAGAGATCAGTGCCATCAAAAATAACATCATAATGCCAAAGAAGTATGCCAAGATAGAATAGAAATAGTGCAACTGAATAAACAACCACAAAGATTCCAATCTGAAACACAATATTGTCATCAAGGAAAAATAGCAAAAGAGAAGCTCAACAAACTCCCCCTTTGTCCTTGATGGCAAAAACTAAGCCACCAAACCGAAATACTAAACCAGAACCAAGAGCTCATAATTATCCCCTTTTTTTCACAAGGATAAAGGGAAGACAATAGTAAAATTCCATGAAGCTGCAGATATAGAAATGGAGCATAAAAGTATGAGCTGCAAGGAGAGCTAACCAGCTCCCCCTATCACCAAGATAGAGTATTAAGATAGCAAAGATTGAGAGATAACTCCCAATCTAGACCGAAGTCTTTCAAATACTTCTTTAGCCAAAGGCTTAGTAAAGATGTCAGCAACTTGTGCTTGTGTAGGAACATATTGCATAGAAACCTCATTAGCCAACACCTTTTCACGAAGAAAGTGAAATTTAATAGCAATGTGTTTAGTGCGAGAGTGCATAACAGGATTTTTGGAAATATTAATTGCACTAGTATTATCACACATAATAGAAATAGGTTTAGGAATTTCAATACCCATGTTAGATAGGGTTTATGACATCCAGATTAATTGAGTACAACAAGAGGTGGCAGCAATATATTCTGCTTCAGTAGTGGAGAGTGAAACAGATTCTTGTTTTTTGTTGTTCCACGCCACTAATCGATCACCAAGAAAGAAAGCAGCACCACTAGTGCTTTTCCTATCATCCAGACAACCAGCCCAGTCAGAATCAGTTTATGCAATTAATGAGAAATCATTGTTTATGGGATACCAGATTCCATAATCAAGAGTTCCCTGAACATATTTAAGAATCCTTCTAACAACATTAATATGAGATTCCTTAGGAGATGACTAAAATCTTGCAACCATACAAACAACTTGCATTATGTCAGGCCTTGAGGTTGTTAGATATAATAGGTTGTCTATCATTGACCTATAGTCAGTTGGATTTATAGCAGGAGAATCATCAACCTTGCTGATTTTGCAACCAGTAACCATTGGAGTGCTAACTGGATGACATTCATCCATTTGAAATTTCTTTAGCATCTCTCTTGCATATTTTTTTTGAGAGAGGAAAATACTAGTTTCAAGTTGAGAAATTTGAAGACCTAAGAAGAAGGGTAGTTCTCCCAACATTGACATTTCAAACTTAGATTCCATAATCTGAGAGAATTTTTTACTCAAAGCAATATTGTTGCAGCCAAAGATAGTATCATCGACATAGATTTCAACAACTAGAATATCATAACTTTCAATCTTAACATAAAGAGTGATGTCTACACCTCCTCTAATAAAACCTTTTGAAATTAAATAATTGTCCAGTCTGGAGTACCAAGCTCTAGGAGCTTGTTTTAGGCCATATAAAGCCTTTTTCAGCCTGTAAACATGATTAGGCTTGTTTTTGCAAATGAACCCTTCAGGTTATTCTATATAAACTTCTTCATCCAAATAACCATTCAGAAAAGCAGTTTTGACATCCATTTGATATATAGTAAAGTTCTTGAAAACATAATAAGCCAAGAATATTCTAATGGATTCAAGTCTAGCTACAAGTGCAAAGGTTTCACCAAAGTCAATACCTTCTTGTTGAGCATATCCTTTGCAGACATATCTAGCCTTGTTGTGAACAACATGGCCATTTTCATCATGTTTGTTTCTGAATGACCATTTTCCTTCTATGACATTTTTTTCATCTGGTCTTGGGACTAACTCCCAAGTCTGATTTTTCTCAATTTGATCAATTTCTTCTTGCATTGCATTAAGTCAGCATTCATTAGTTAGAGCTTCATCAAAAAAAATTGGCTCAAACTGTGTAATTAAACAAAAAGTATTAAGCTCAACTATGTGAGCTTTTTCATCAGAGTTAACAGTTCTTCTCCTTGTTTGAACTCCTGCAGATTTATCTCCAATAATCAGATCTTTAGGAATGGTTTCTAGCAAGATATTTTGAAGGAGTTTTTGTTACACATTTTTCAGGACTATTTTCAGCATCTTTATAATTTTCTTCAGCTAGTTTAGGATTTTTTGATTCTACTTCAGGCTTTGTTGTTTTAAAGCCTTTTGAATTTATTTCAAGTTCAAATTCTTCTTCCTCATCATCTTGCATAGGTTCAGCATCTAAAAGCATATTTTCATCAAATTTGACATTGACAGATTCAATAATATTATTCAGCCTATTATTAAAGCATTTATAGGATTTGCTATGAGTAGAGTATCCTAAAAAGATACCTTCATCAGACTTAGATTGAAAACTGCCTAATTTATCATCATCTCTCTTGATAAAACATTTGCAGCCAAATATTTTGAAATATTTAATTTAGGCAGATTTACCATACCATAGCTCATATGGAGTGAAATTGGATTTCACTCTAATTTTTACTCTATTCAATATATAGACAGTTGTATGAATAGCTTCTTTCTAGTACATGTTTGGTAGTTTTGCTTCATCTAGCATAGTCCTGGCCATCTCTTTTACAATTTTGTTCTTTCTCTCAACAACCCCATTCTGTTGAGGTGTTCTGGCAGTAGCGTATTGTCTTTTTATGCTATGTCTTTCACAGTAGTCAATGAATTATTTTAAGGTGAATTCACCACCTTTGTCAGATCTTAGACATTTCAATTTTAAATCTGACTCCCTTTGTACCATTTTTCTAAAGACTTTAAAACATTCAAAAGCTTTAGATTTGTGCTTGAGAAAAGTAACCCATACCATACGAGAGTAGTCATCAACAAATAGCATGAAATATTTCTCACCATTGATAGATCTAGTCCTTGTAGGACCACATAAGTTTTTATGAGCAAGTTGCAGAGGCCTAGTAGAAGAATGTTCTTTAGATTTAAAGCTTACTTTTGTTTGCTTTCCTTTGAGACATTCTTTACAGACAGCATTTTTAGGCTTTCTTAAGACAGGAAGACCTCTTACATGATGATTCTTACTGATCCTAACCATATTGTCAAAATTAATGTGACCTAGTCTCTTGTGCCACAACCAACTTTCTTCAACATGACTCATTAAGCACATACCTTGATTATTTTCATTTCCAGATGTGTCAAGAAGATTGTAAACATTTCCCTTAGTCCTTCTTCCAGCAGCAATAGCTTTTCCAAGCTTATTTTTAATCTCACATCCTTGTGAAGTGAACAAGACTTGATAGCCACTATCAAAAATTTGACTGACACTTAGAAGATTGTGTTTTAAACCTTCTACGTAATACACATTGTAAATAGGAGTGTCTTCATTCAGAAGAAGTGAACCTCTACCTTTGATTTGCATACCTGAATTATCTCCAAACTTCACATATCCACCTACATAATCTTCAAGATTAGTGAATTTCTTTGTCACCAGTCATGTGGTTTGAACAACCACTGTACAGGACCCATAATTCCTTTTTCTTGGAGTGGAAATTAGTTTGAACTAACATAGTTTCTTCTATGTTGTTGACAGTTTTAAGTTTCCAAAACTTTTTAGTTTTTTTGTTGTTTATTCTATTGAACAACTTTACATTGCTTAGTAGAATGACCCATGGAATTGCATGTGAAGCATCTAATTTGTCTAGAAAAGCCAAGATTTTTCCTATAACCAAATCTAGGTGTTCTAGGATTTATAAACCTGCAAGAGCTCACTTTATGGCCAAATCTATTGCAGAAATAATAGTACCCATAAAAGAAAGGGTTAGAATTATATGATATTTTGTTATTCCTAAAAGGATAAACATGATCCTTATCAGAATCAGGATGATTAGATTCAGAACTTTTGTTTCCAACAACAACATTATCCTTTGCACTGTCATTTGAACATTCACCCTTCATAAATCCAATACCTGTTTTGTCCTTGTTAAATTTTTGTTTACTAAACATGTCATTTAGTTTAAGAGTACTCTCATACTTCTCAATGGTCTTCCTGAGATCAACAATTTCATGTTCAAGTTTTTGAATTTCTTGATCTTTAAGATTTATGCCAATACAAATAAAATCTTCAACTCTCTTGGTTTCTTCAAGTTGAGTTTTCAATGAGACAATTTCAAGATTTGTGAGTTGCTCTTGTGCAAGATCTTGAGCAGAATTTTGTTCTTAAGCACGCATTTGTTTTTTTAAGTTTTCTTATCTCTTTTAATACATATTTTAGTTCACCTTCAAGATCCACTTCGCCATCTTCAGCATCATTGTTGTTAGTATCTTCATGCTGAATAATTTCAGCCATGAATAGGTTTTCATCTTCTTTATCTAAAGAATCTTCAGATTCAGTGTCTGTTTCATTTTTCCTGAACAGACTCTTCTTCTTTTTGAAGTTGAATTTTTTTTTAGGTCTATATGCCTTTTTCTTAGGGAATTTTTCAGATTTCTCGTTGTCACTACTCGGATCACCATAGGGGCACTTTGCAGCAAAGTGGTCTATTTTACCATAATTAAAGCATTTGAAGGGAAGTTTCCCTTATACTTTCCAGACCCCTTTTTGAGCTTCCTAACAAAGTTGGATTCTTTGGAATCAAAAAATTTTGGTTTAATAGGCTCATCTTTTTCTTTCCTTTCAGTATTAAAGGCAGTTTCTTTTGCAGGGGAATTGTTTTTACTGATTATCATTTCATAGGTAGCCAGAGTACCTTGTAGGTTGTCTAGGGTAAGCTAGTCAAAGTGTTTCTTCTCTTCTAAAGTAGAGACCTTAGCTTCAAATTTAGTTGGTAAGGTTTTGATGACCTTAGTTACAACATCGAATTCCTCAACTTCTTCTCCCAGACCCTTCATAGCATTGACAATTTCATCAACTCTCAAAAAGTAATCAGCTACTTTTTTATCATCCCTCATTTTTATTTCTTCAAACTGGTGTTTTAGAGTGAGGACTTTTGACTGTTTTACTTTTTCATTCCCTTGATAGATAGTTTCATGTTTAACCCAGATATCCCTAGCAAAGATGTAGTGCATGACTTTGATAAAGACATCTTTAGTCAGTGCACACAAGAGAGCATGTTTTGCTCTTGCATTAGTTTCATATCTTTTCTTTTCATCAGAATTTGTGGGCAAAGTAGTTGGTATAGTGTACCCAATTAACACTATGCTCCACACATCGAGGTCAATAGAAGTTAAATAAGTCTCCATTCTAATTTTCCAGAATACATAATTAGTTCCATCAAATAATGGAGCTCTAGTCATGGATGTGCCTTCATGAGCTTGAGACATTTTGAGCAGACTCCAAGACTAGAATCAATCCTAGGTTGGAAAGACCTATCAGAGGACCCTATGCTGTGATACCAATTGTTGGAGTGAAAAAGACACTAAGAGGGGGGGTGAATCAGTGTCATTAACTGTTTTGACAAATTTTAAACAAATTGAAATAAAACTGATTTATGTTCTCATTTATCAATGATAAACTCATTCATGTATTTGAATGCAATCACATTTAACTAAAATGAGAAGTATGATAGTGAAATATAGCATATTAAAGCATTCACACAAGGAATCAGATGAACCATAGATAAGAAAAATGACACAAGATATGTCGAGTGGAAAACCCTCCTGGGGTAGAAAAACCACTCCTTAATTGCTACCTTTTTAGGCTTTTATTTTAATAATCTCTTTTAACAATTGCCTCATAGGCTGATTTCTGAGCACCAACCCCTCTTTTAGAAACACCAATTTCAAGGAGCACCAACCCCTTTTTTTCAGTAAGACATACAATGATATAGAGGATCTCTTTGTTTCTCTCGTTTCTCTCAAGTGCCTCTTGACGAGCAATGCCTACAATCCTCAAGATTCAAGAATGGCCCTTCAGAATTCCAGCCATTGTCAAGCCTTAAGACAACTTGATATTTAATTCATATTTCTTATTTTCAATCTTAAAACTCAACATTTCTTCAATACAGTAGCTGTGTTTTTTCACTATTCTTCACTGTCATTTTTTGTTCTCCATTAAAAAATAGTTAACACTTTCTCTCTATTTTACAAGTAATCTCAAAAACCCTAATCTCTTTATTTTTCTTTTTACACATATTTCATCATTACATCTCAATAAATTACAACACAATAACTTCTTTCTCATTTTTCAAAACAACAGAGGTAAATTTCAAAGTACCCAACTTCTGTCGAACAATATTGCTAGGTATTGTTGTGAGTTTGAGAAAATGTTCAGCATGGAGGTTTTCTTCTGACAAACATGGTCAAAGAATATATAATTTTAGAAAGAAGACTGAACCCTGTCCACACAAGGAGCCTACACAGGAAATCCTAACCGAAACAACATTAAAACAAAAAATATTCCATGAACAATAGCCTCAAAAATAGTTGCAACAACAATGTAACCAAAACCTCATATTAGTGTACCCAAAAACAACTATCACCGAATCCAAGTGAAAGACAGAAATGATTATCAGAATGCATGATTACCCACAAATCAAAAACATCATCCCTTAAAGTAGGAGCAAAATTAATATGATAAAATATTTTGATATGCATTTCAGATTATTTTGAAATCGACATACATTATTTCTGACCACAAACAGAATAAACCCATTTTATCATTTTCGAGATAGAAGTAAACACTTGTCTTCTATTATATGAGCCAATAGAAGTAAAGGTTCTTCGAAAAGAGTTGAAAAGATGAATACCTGAGGAGAATGATGGAGAGATTGTCATGAAGATATTTACGAAACCGCCAGAGAGCAAAACAACCAAGACTCCTTCCAATTTTGAGCCTTCACCCAAAGACAAGAAGTTGACAGAGCCATCGACCAAGGCAAGGATCTTTCAGATACCCCCATTTGTTGTCAAAGAGATGCACTGGGCCAACAAACACTGTGAAATAATTGTGAGTATATTTCTATGGTGGCAGCCGAGTTAGGGTTCCAAACCCTCAAGCATGTGTAACAAAAAGAATGACCTAACATTCCTTAGCAAAAAAAAGATTGATGACTTTTCAAGTATAGATAAAGTTTGAAGTTCGAAAGGACTAAAGTCATACATATACACCTCATAATGCATTCTGAATTCCATGGACAAGACCATGCAATGCAGGCCGAAAAACTTATTACCTTCGAATGCATACAAACCATCAATCATCATTATCAATGTTCAATGATTAAGCAAGTGAAATACCGACACAATTATGCCTTAAATAATTTGTCATGACCACTTTAAAAAAAAAATGTTGATTACCTTAGCCATCCTTGTTACCAAGAAATCAAAGCCATGTCACTTTCATAGTGGCTTTTTAAATAAATAAAACCTTATACCTGTCATCGGCCTTGAGGCCTGATGAATTATCTAACATTAGACCCGATACCTTATAAGACCTTTATTCAAAGTCGATTTCCTTGACATAATGCCCAATATAACCAATGCCTTATGAAATTAAATAAAGGCTAATTCCATGTCGATTTCAATGTGCCAAATATCCATGCCCAAGCCATTATCAATTGTTTAAGGAAACCCGATAGGGTTTTCTTAAAACTAAAAACCAATTGCATTTTATAATTCCAAGAACCAAAATAACTGAAAGCATTACCTAAATGAGGTTGAATAGAGAAAGATACAATTCTAATGTAGTTCAAAAACATTATCAAAGCCATGATGTTAGAAATCTGAACATGCCAATACCACATAAACTTGTAGATCACTGTAGCACAAAATTTCAAACCATATTTATACCACCTGAACATGGAAACATTATCATGTAGACAAGATTCCTTAGGATCTGCACGTGGATTCAAGAGATCAGTGCCATCAAAAATAACATCATAATGTCAAAGAAGTATGCCAAGACATAATAGAAACAGTGCAACTGAATAAACAACCACAAAGACGCCAATCTGAAACACAATATTGTCATCAAGGACAAATAGCAAAAGAGAAGCTCGACAAAAAGATCAATTGGCATGTATATAAACAATTTTTCCCTCTCATTTGAATATTAGAACATGCTATTATGAAATATGAGAAATTATTATGTGTAAATTGTAAAGATATATGTGACTTATTCTCTACATGATTGCTACAACAATCTATTGTGTTATATGACTAACCTCTTGCAGGTCTTCAAGGAAATTCATGCATTATTCATCAAAACTTTGTGGCAACTTCTAGTGTGACATCACTTCATCAATGGTTTCATGCCTAAGGTAACATTATCTTATGTCATACATTTATTACAATCATTTATTGTTTACTTTACATCTTCCCGGTCTAGGGCATGCAATTTGTACCATCATCATTTGTTGTTGTGGAGGTGGGAACACCAACACTAGGGTTTAAATGAGGCAAACTCTTATACAACCTTTTCCCTATTTTCATGTGTGTAGGCCAAATTCAAAATGTCCATCAACAACAAGTTGTAGAAGAGTAGAGAGAAGACTATGACAAGTTTCTAGAAGATGAGAACATATCAAAACACCTAGATTAGGGCACCTAGTGCCTTTTTCCCTACAATTTAAACTCAAACTTCAACCACATGTGCCCCTTTATCTGCACTTCTTATATCTATACTCGCTTTTTAATTTTTCATTTTCATCTATAAGATCATTTATATTTTTAGATCTGTGGTTTGTGTCAATTAGTTTAATTAAATCACACATCAAATCTGCCCACTTTGCACCAAAGGAGACAAACCCTAGTAGATTGACACTCCTTTTAGGTCGTTATCTAATCATCAAACCCTAGTTGGTTTGTGTTCCAATGTTAAGTCCAAAATGGAAAGGTATATCTAAGATAATTCACTTGTTGGGTCTAGATATATTTTCCCACTTAACACCTTTATTGTATGTTTATAGCTTTTATGACACACACATGGAATTTGGGGTTATTTTTGTGAGTTGGTATAGAACTAAAAATGGGAAATTAGAATATTGAAGACCAAATAAAATCCATATTTCATACCACTCATCAAGGCATTGAGGTTGAGGGATAACTCACCCCTCTTAAGGTATGTGGGGATTTAGATTATCAAGGACTGAAGATGAAACATTCTAGGAAATAGGTACCAAATAGGAGGGAAGTCTGATAGGAAAAAGTTTTCTAAGGTGTTAGGGAAGAGAGGCTAGGCATATATCAAAAGAGGAACTAAGGTGAAAGGAAATCTAAAAACATTAAAAAAATATACTAAAAGTTGGTAGAGCTTGGGATGTCAGAGGTGGTCAAGAAGGAGTGCCAAGGTGGAAGGATAGGTGAAATTATGGATCCAAAAAAGTGAATGAAGGGATCAATATGGTTTGGGAGCTAGGCCTAACATAAAATAGGTACTCAAGTTAAAGGAAGGTTGCATATTCAACTCCAAAATACATAGTGAAAAACATTGAAATGGGAATTAGGAATTAGGTGGAGTTTAAATGAGGTACTTGGATAACATATAGCTCGAAGCTTAGGTCTGAAAGAATTAGGAAATTTTTGATGAATGAGGATTGGGATACCAAGGTTAGGGATAAAAAATGATGGTTACTCTAAGAAAGGGAACTTTAAAAATCCAAAAAGAATGATAAAAAGGTATAGCTAGATAGGAAAGTCTACAATTATGATGCAAAATTTTTATAAAAATGTTTAATAGAATTATGAACTTTTGGAATGTAAACAATTATATTTTTGATTTATAAATGGATGGTATGATGGGATGACCAAGTTTTATATCTTAGTGAGCAAATACTTGACTCCAAAAGAAAAATATTGGCCTAGTCAAATGTTAGGATTGTCAAGAAGATATTAGTGGAGGACTAAGTCCAACACTGGAAATAAAAAAAATTCTTAGGAATTTACTTAAAAGTGAAAAGTCAATCTTAAAAAAAATGTAAAAAAATAGTTTACCTTGTTTTTCCCTACAAATTCCTCCATAACAACCCAAACTTCTTAGCCAATTATGTTCAAGAGAAATAGTTTTTGCAATGTTTAAAGTTAATTATATATCATGTTCACTTTAAAAAAGATTAAATTATATTTGAAGAGCATAAAATTTTAGTTTTTAATTGGTTTAAAAGCATCTTATTAATAACTAATTAACAAAATGAGTTGAAGAACTCATTAATAAGTAAAATATTGTATGACTTATTAGATGAAAAAAATAAAACTTATTGTATTTAAACAATGAAAATAGAATTTTGTGATATTGTCCACTTTTTAAATAATTGAAAAAACAATAAAAAATCATTATACATGAAAATAGAAAGTAGATTTTTGTTTTTCTTTCATGGATTTGCTAACCACCTATATGTCATGCTACCATTATAGAGCTACCTCTATCCACATAATTAGTATTTTTTTAGTAATTAGTCAATTTAAATTTTATAAAAGAATCATTATTAGTAAAAATTTATTTTACAAAAGTAACTAGATTTAAGTATTTAGAATTAGATAAATTTAATTAGTTAGATGATTAATTTCAAATAATTAGTTTTAGTAAGGTTTATTATAAAATAATAGTAATTAAATTTACAAAAATAATAATTATTAATTATTTAAGTAAAAGGAATGCAAATAGTGTTTGTTAAAATTATTTCAAATTGAGAAAAAAGTAATAGTGTTAGTTAAATTTATTTGAAAAAAATAGTTTTCAAAATATTTAATATTATTTTATTTTTAAAGGTAAATAGAAATAGCTAAATTTATTCATTACATCAATTTATCAATTAAATTTATAATGCAAAACTAGTTAGTATTTATTTCTCAAGTTTTATCTTCAAAAGTAAATAGTATTTATTAAATTAATATTTTTTTAAAATAGTAAATAATCACTAAAGTAATTATAATTAAATTAATATATTCTTAAGGGTAAAGTGAAAGAGTTAAAACATTTATCTATCTAGTATAAATTAAATAGATAAATTTATTAAGGTTATATTAAAGAAAAAATATATTCTTTCAAATAATTAGTATAGCTTAAATTATTCTCAAAGTTAAATAGTAATAGTTAATATCAATAAATTTATTTTGCAAAAATAATTTTTAAAAATAATTAATTTACTAGTTTTTAAAAAATGAAATTAGATTTAGTTAAATTTAAAATTAGTTAGATTAGTATAGTTTTGATTAAAATAAAGATGGGAAAGTCTTGTCCCCTTACAAAACAATCATAAAGGTCAAGGAAAAGGATCTCACAAAAAGTGAGAAAACCTAAAAACAAAACAACAACAAAAGAAAGACTTGTAGAGAGCTAAATAGAAGTTTAAAAAAAAAGATCAATAGAAAGACAAAAACATAGACATAGAAAGGAAAAGGATCTCACTAGAACTAACTACTAGTCACCCAACAGAAGACCCTTGATGGCCTACCATTCATTTTCAAGAATTCAAGCTTGTATTCAAAAGACAGAGTCTTATGTTTCTTGCTATCATCTTCAACAGGAGGGGAGGTAGAACTTTCCCCTATTTTACCTTTTTTTCTTATTTGAGTAGTAACTAAAGGTTCATCAACTATTCTCTTACCTTGACAATTTCTTATTTCTTGTTGGAACACCTGGAAAGTGACAAGAATTTTTTTCACTATGACACCTCCTCTATAAGTTTAATTTTATATAGTTGAATCTATTAGTTTTAAATAAAATTAAAATTATTTAATAGTTAAGTTACATTTATTTTACATTTTTTTTAGGAATTAATATAGTTGAATTTATTAGCATTTAAAATTAACTATATTTGTATTGTAAAATTAAATTTAATATTTAAGTTATATTAGTATAGTTTAATTTATTTAGAATTAGTTAAACTTGGTTTAAATTTATTTATGCAAAAGTATTTTTTAAGAAATTAATATAGTCTATTATTTTTCAAATGCATTAGAATTAGTTAAATTTATCATCAAAATTAGTTTGAATAATTATTTGAATTAGTTTAGTTATTTTGATAAATATTTTAAAATTTTAAAGAGGCGTTAACTAATTAGAAGATAGAAACAAGAAACATAAACACCTTTGACTTTCAATCTATAAAACTAAAATGATTTTTTTGTCCAAAATAAACAATAAATTCATCTAACAAGAATCTTAGTAAATGAAAATGAAACAAACCAAAGTATAAAGAATTCTTTTTAAATCTTAGAGGTTAAATTAGTAACTCTCAAACTAAAAGAAAAGTTAGGAAAAGAAAAAAAGAAAATCTCTTTTACGTTAAATTTTCAAGTTAAGGACTTATCTTGTAGTTCTCTAATTATATAAAATTTGTCATCTTTTATTTTTCAATTGAATAATAAATCTTAGTATGAAAAATAAAAAATAGTTTTAATTGTTTTCTAAAACTTATTCTATGATGACTTTTTACCACAAGGAAATTTCCCTCCAAATAATGAATACTAAATAAATTTTAAATCTAATTATTAATTTCTATTTGAAGAAAGGTGAAGGAGTTAGTTAAATTTATCAATTATATTTTACAAAAGAATTTAGCATTTATTTTCAAATGTAAAAAAAATAGATTAATTTATTAGAAACTATTTTAAGAAAAGAAATAGATAAATTTTATATGCAAGTATTTAGCTTTATTTTGTTTTAAAATATTTAGCATTTATTTACTAAGTAGAATTAAATAAGTTTATTTTGCAAGAGAATTTAATAATTAGTATCATATTTTCATTTCTTAGTTAGAAAAATTTAAACAATAAATTGAAATCACAACTAGCAATGATATTAATGGTGTCTTTGGCTCATGTTTATGGGTAATATTGCCACGCTTGAACAATTACATTTATAGTCTAATGAAGTTGCAATATAGTATATGTGTCATTGTCCCTTTAAATCTCTAGAGAGAAATAAGGGGCATCTTGTTGATAATAAATCCAAGGGACGGGTAATATCTTTTAGTTTGATAATCTAAAAATATTAATTAAATGAACAAAATATACTAGTCTAAACCTAGCAAACCTCCATTAGGATTTAATAAAATTTTACACAATTGTTTATATTATTTATGATCTATTTAATGTTTAGTATGAGAATGAAACCTTAGTTTCAAGAGGTTCAATGGTGATGTTATTTTAGGACTACGCATTAGTTTATTATAGGAAACAAGTAATGGTCATGGTAACTATTTACTTATAATTATTGTTTCTCTTTGTAGGTAGCAGTTGTAGAGGAATTGTCTAGGAAAAGGGGATCTATAAAGGTTTATGTACCCAAATAATAGCTCACATCAAACTTGGAGTAGAAAATATAACTACATATTTTATGTGTCTTGATCTCATTTGGAAGCAAGGTATGTAGGCACTCTAGGGAATGAAGAAGTTCCTAGTACTCAGACACTCGGGGATGGGGCTTAGGGAGTATCTAAGGAGTATGTTAACTCAATTAATAATGTAATATTAATTCAATCAAGAAAACTTATTTGTTTAAGTGAAAATAGTATAATTTGAAATATTAATATCAAGATAAAATATATTCCTTGTGTACTTAGAAGGATCCAAGAAGGATCACTTGATTCCTTGAGGGCCTTATGATAAAATTATGAGATGGGTTTCAAGGCTTTTATTATTATTTTTTACTCCTAAAGATGTACCTCGATGGATTTCCATTAGAGAGTGTAGTCTTTAAAGGGTGACTTAGATGAGTCTAGTCTCTGGCTGAAGAATTTTTTCCATCCTATTTTGATGGATGGATGCCTATCATATTTTGATGGAAGGATGTTTATCCTATTTTTATGCATATATTATGGGTTCCCATATCATTTTGATGGATGGATACCTATCCTATTTTGATGGATGAATGTCCATCATATTTTAATGGGTGGATGCCTTTTTTTTTAATGGATAGATGATTCCCTAAGTATACAAGAGAATGAACATTTTATAAATTAAAAGAAAATAATAACTTGAGAAGAATAATAGTACTATATATATATATATATCAGTGGTGTTTTTTATATATTAATTAGTGGACCTTGTTACATTCTACCCACTTGGTAAAAGTGTTATGTTTCTAGTAGTATCTATTTGAAGCCTCCTTTATAATTCTCACTAATTTCACTAATGAAATAAATGATACCATTGGAAAGGGTATTAAAATATCAAGGGACTTAAAGGAAAAGTATTGTATTTCTTAAGTTTTCCTAAAAAATGTTGTCAAGCATCACATTTTCTTACTAGCTTGTGTACATCAAAATATAGGAATGACCACTAGTAACTAGCTCTAAGTATTTGGTGGGTAGTGTATGACCTCAAAATATGATTTTTAAAACTAAAATATAAGCATATAAATGAGAATCACAATCAAAGATCACAATAATAAATAAAATAAGGCAAACTGATTCAAAATTAAATGCAAACATGCAAGTATCTAAACACACAATTTACCCTAGCATAGCTCCATTTATCTCCTCTATTCACCTTGGAGAATGGTGTAAGTCCTTTTCTCTTAGATTTGTAATAAGCATAATACCATAAAAGCACCTACAAAATATGAGTATAGTTTCTCAGCATGATCTGAGATGAAAAATGAATTATAGGATGGTTTGATTTATAGATATTTGGTGACACCGATTGATGATCAAGATTAGATGAGGGACTAAAGAGATTAAGGGCTCAAAATTGATGAGAGGAATTGATGGTCAATTAAGTGACCATGTTATTTCAAGTAACTAGTCATATAGATTAGTTAAGAGGATTGAATGGAGTGTTATCTGAAACTGATGGTTAGTAGACTGAATTAATTTCTTAGTGAACTCAAACTGAGTGGGAGTGAAGTAGATTTTATTGATGACTAGACTGAAAGTAAGTCTTAGTCAACAAGTGAGGTGGAATTTACATGATTATTTAATAATTAAATAAATTTAATTATTATTTGCATGTGCAAGGTTGAATTTAATAAATAAATAAAATGATTTTATTTATTTTGGAAAAATATAATGTTGAGAGATAAATGGATTAATTAAATAATTAAAATAATTATTTAATTTTGAAGATGGAAAATGGATAATTAATTAAATAATGATAAACTATGTAATTAATCTTTGTAATAGAGGAATAGTTAATAGATTAATTAAATAATTTAAAACTTATTTAACTATAGAAGATAATATTTAAATAATTAAATTATTTAATAAACATTGGAAGAATAATTAGTACAATTTGATGTCAGGAAACATTAGTCAATTTTCAAGTGTCTATATTTCCCCCTCTTTGAGATAATGTGTTTTTATGGTGTTATTTCAAAGAAAGTGATGGCATGCCTCAGTTTGCCCTAGCGAATGGAATGGAGGTGGGATGCCCCCTCAAGATTTTGGCAAAAAGATTATTAAAAAACAATTTCTTTTGTCAAACTCGTGAAAAAGAAAGAATTTAATGGAGGATAGAGGAGAACACAAATGTTTAAGAGAAAATGCTTAAGGAAATGGTGCATATGTTTTTAGAGGGCCACAATTGTGGTAGAATGGCACATATGCGCCATTATTTAGGGGTTGATGTCCAGTCATGGCGCAGTTACACCAATGGTGGCACATTTGCATCGAGCACAACACAAATGCATATGTGGGCATGAAAAATATAACAAAAAATGTATGAGGGTATGTAAGAAATGGTGAAATGATTAGATAGAGGGAGATGAATTAGCAAGGGGGAGAGATTATGGTGATCCCAATGGGAAGGGTATATTTGTGCAATGGTAGCTAAAATATGCAAATGGTGATTATTGATTGATGTCAATATCATATATGATGAATGAAATAAAGTAGATAGAAATGAGATAGATTGATAGAGATAGATTGGTGTAGGTGTGTTATGAAAAATGATAGATATTGTGCTTTCTATTTTGTGTTATTTTTATCATCATAGAGCATTTTATTATGTGACAAGTAGATTTATGCACACCAAATCATGCTAAGACATGGCAGTATCTGTATCCTTTTGCATAAATTTGTTGATATGAGATAAGTGGAGGTATGTACACCAAGAACTAAGACAAACCTTGGTGACTTCAGTATCCTTTTCATAGATGAAGACACAACAAACAAGGATTATTCTTAAACATACTAGACATGATAAAACCTTGTCAGAATATGTGAGGGAACATAGCTTCATAGCATGATAACCCTAATGTATAAAGATGATTGATGACCTTACATACATAAGGAATTTTTTTAATTCTATAATCAAGTACGATACACTCAAGGATCATATGTGTCATAGCAACGCTTAAAGAAATTCCACAAACATAATATATGAAAGCAAAGACCTTGCCCCGTACTTGCTCCTCTAATAATTTTGAGATATCCTCAAGGAACATTGGAATACCTGACAATAAGATAAATCAAATAGTAAAAAAAACTCAAAGACCAAATAGATCAATAGCTATCAAATTTTCTCACTAGAAGATATTTTCTCAAAGTGGATAATGCCTATTTTAGGAAGGACACATCTATTAAAGCATGATTTGTTGGATAAGATGTGTAAAGTTGATTTGGCAATAGATCAATAGGTTGTAGACAGTTAATCAGGAGTCTTTAATGGTGATTTTTTATGAACACTCAATTTATTTGGGTATTGTATAGTTTGTTCTTGCTTGAATTTCATGTCCAGACAATGAAAAATTATAATAGATATGGTGAGAGGATGTTGTGATTTTTTTTTGGATTTTTTGGAAATTTTCAATATTTTTGGATTTTTTGATGTTTTTGGATTTTTGGATTATAATTATGATGATATGGATAAATGATGAAGAGATATGGATATATAGGGATATTGAAGACCTTTTGAGATCTTGTCACTAGCTAAGCTAAATCTGATTTATCTGAATGATTGGTTATTGATAGTGAAAACATTATTAAGATAGGAACAACATAAGGATAGTGTTGTTAAGATAGGAACAACATGATGATGGGAAGGATACATCTCGATGATGATTTATTGGATAAGATAGATCAATATTTGTAGCAAGACTGGAAATGAAATCTATTAGATAGTTTGATATTATGATGGATTGTAAGTGCAATGTGATTGATGGGGATTGTTTGGATTGATATTGATGGAGAAACCATATTCATGGAATTGTAGAAAATGCTTGAAAGTATTTTTGTTTGTTTTTCAAGATATTTGATTTTTTTGGATTTTTTGAAAGGTGTCTAGATCAAAAATTTAGCTAGAAGACATATATCAACATTTATTTCAAATCAAGATGTAATCATCTACCTCCAATGTCTAGCAATGTATGAGACACTATGAGTGGATGAATTGAAGTAGTGCGATGGAAATGGATATGTGAAGGATGGGGATGATAGGCATTATGGAAATTGATCTAGGACAAGGTAATTTACTTTCAAGGATTATCTTGTAATAGGATAACATGTTTGACTCAAGTTAAATATTTGGATAATGCTACATAGGTGATAGTATGAAATGGGATAGTATATGATAAAAGGAAAATGACCATGTCAATATTTAGCCAAAATAATGTTTTAAAGTATATGCCCCTATTCTTTATCAAGATCGAGATGGATAGGGATGATGGATGAAAGTGGAATAGATTGGATGGATAGTGGTGTTAGGATAAAATGGCATGATGTATGAGATAGGATGCTCCCAACTAGAATGGTACACATAGATAATCGATTTAACACATGATGCATGTTTGCTAGTTTTTCATCATGGTTCTTGCCCAAAGAGCCATAAGAATGGTGTTCACTATTGGATGGATTATTTATCTTTACTTCTTTTTTTGTTTATTTTATTTTATTTATAAATGATCATAAACTATTTTTACCACCTCGTGGTGTGGATGTAGATGGTGTTGTCATAGTGTTCCAATAATGTCCTTCCTTGAGGAGTTGCTTTGCCAAGATAATAGCATTATATACAACCCATGGATTTCATTGTGGTTCTCTTTTATACTAGAGTTAGCTTTATCTAAATTTTTACATTGTGATAGAGTACCATTAGAGTCCTTATGATAAAGTGTTGCGGCCAGGACATGGTGACTCGGTGAATGTGGGATTTGTGATTAAATTTGGATTTCAAGTGAGATGCAGGATTTTGGTGGGGAATGTGAGATGTGGATGAATTACTTGATAGTTTGGATGTAGTATTTTTTATTTTCCAAACTTGGGATGGTGGATGATGGAGTGTAGATGAAATATTTTGAGTACATTTGGGATCAATACTCTCATACACTTTGTGTGTTGGTATGAAAGTTTTCTTTGAAGTAGGTGGACATTTTTGATAAATGGAAGGCCTTTTTTGAATTGGTTCCATAATTTCATTAACTTTTGGATTTGGATTGGATGTTTTGCATGATCCAATTTTCCTTGGGATCCATTTCAACTGTATGTGTCATGTTAATGGTCAAATTGACACAACAAACATTAAACAAAATATTTCTATCCTACTTCTCCTAAAAAATATAACTAATAATAAATCACCTATCTTCCAAGGTCTCGGTAGTTGGTTCACAACTGTACTATATCACCTAGTGGTCAACATGACTATAATTTTCAATGGGCCTTTGTTGGTTAAAAGGTAACAAATTGATATTTAAAAAATGTTCCAATGGTAGATTTTTTTTAAAGAAATAGAAAATAATACATCACAGGTCTTAGAATAGAAAACATGAATAAGTATCATTCTCATATTCAAATATGCAATTATGTAATAAGCTTTTTTAAAATCCAATACCAATGAATGAAATAACTCATAATCATTTATGCAATCACATCCATCCATAATGCATATTTAATAAGCATAATTGCAAAAAAAAATTAGTAGAATTAATTAAAGACATATTTAATCAAATCATCACAAATTTTGTAGATCAACAAATAAAAGAGAAATACCATTCACAGATAACACAATCGATAGTTTTAAATCTGACTTCTTCTATTGATTTTCATCAAATAAGTTGCATTTATGTCCAAAAAAATTCACTGGCATATAGAAAACCATTGTCTTTTATGTCACCACTAAACTTAAGAAATTATTGTAAAAAGAAACTAACTACATAAAGTTTCAAAAATATATAACTCAAGGCTGAAAATATGACTTCAATTTTCTGACCCTTTACAATTATGTCCATTTCACAACTTATACAAAAATACAACATCCAAATTTTGTTCAAAAATCTCGATCCATAAAAATAGGGCATCCAAACTCTAGATCCACAACTTGAGGTATCCCAACTCGACTAGATTCTTCAGGTGATAAAAATTGCATGCATGGGAAGTGGTGATTCTTTGACCATTGGTTGGAGGTGACTTGAGTTCACTGTTGCGCCTTCCTATTTTATAGGAATTACTCTAGACATTTCGCTTTGACTTTAAAATTGGTCAAAATAACATGTTTGTACTCCAAAATTTGAGCTACATCTTTATTACGCTTTGTTTTTGCTTATATCTCTCATAATTGGCCAAGATTTGTGTTAATACTTCTTCATCTGGCTCGTCTAACCATTCCATTCTAAATTTTCCTTTTCGTATCCATCAATGGCTACTTTTGTGATGTCTTTCAGATTGCTAATATCACCCATAGCATGATGGGTATCAAACTTAATACCTACAAATCTATTGAGAAGAATAGATTCACCATCTATTTCTACCGTTGTCTTCCATCTGTTATTCTATGCATCCTTAATTTTTTTCAACTTTGGTAGCTTTCCACTCGGTGGTAAAACCTGAGTAGTCACCAAACAAATAACTTCTTCAAATAACACAGTTTGCTTCAATATCTCTGATTGCAGCCTCAACAAAACTATCATTTGTTCAAACATTACTTCCATCGTAAACACCATGATTTTATTTCATTTAATTAGATAGTCTGGACTTTCATCCTACAAAATACCTGCCTCGTTGAGTTCATTTGCACTCAATTTATTTATTGTTGGCAATCAGGATTGCACCCTTAGTCAAGTTAGACTTACCTATCCTATTGCAACATAAACACTCTCAGATTATGAGTAATCTATAATGAGAGTGAATCCCCAGAGTGGGCCGGTTCCCCTAGAAAATCACCTAATATAAAAAAAGACTTTCTAAGGAAAGGGTTAGGAAGAGAACTAAAAAGAAATCCTAAAACCTAAGATGATTCACCAAAAATTTCAAATATTTTGATAACTTTACCCACAACAACCTCTCACAACTTCAACTCTCACAATCTCACTCAAAAACATATAATCCAATAGTAATTTGTATAAAGGTTCATAAAACTGAACACAAAATACAACCTGGATTATATGAAACTCTCACACACAAACTTACAATGACAAGACATAAAAAGGATTATTTGTTTTGAATCACAATAAATATCAAATTGACACTGCAAGAATGAAACAAGAAACTGAGAAAGGAAAGCCCTGCTATTTTATTAAAGCTGAAAGAGTGTCAAGCTCAAAATCTAAGTACAAGAAAATTTTATAATACTCTCTAAAAAATGATTAGGAGAGCAATAAATGATAATCTGAACTAAGAAAAAAATAAGTTTTTCTCCAATTATATGTCAAACTAACTTTGGGAATAAGAATAGAAAAAATCAAGCTAAAACTACATCCCTCAATTAACAACTCTTATCCATTTTTGAGCTCCCCAGAAAACCCTAAAAAATAGTGTTTAAAACTACTCCAAATTGCATGAGAAAAATAGAAACCTTCTATCTCCAAAAGGTTGATCCAAAAGAGCCACAAAATTAGGTCCAAACTGCTCAGAACTGAAATTGGAAATTTCAGTTTACTCATCTTTTCCCAAATCTACCCAAGGACTCAAACTCAAAAATGGAAGGTTCAATGAGGACTCAAGTGCACTGATAAACTACATTTTTAAAATAACAAACATTAAGGTAATTTATAGAAACATTACCGTAATGATGTTTTACATCATTTGCAATTCATAATTACAAAATAGAAAGCTTCACCTTAGCCTTGATTTTTACAATTTGACTCCAATTATTTTGATCTTGCAATAAAGATGAAGTTTTGTTACCTTGCAAAAACCAAAATAATATGCTAAGGCTTTTAATACGCTTGATTTTTCTATAAAAAATCATAAAAGGATGTGGCCATGGGATATATGATTATTTGGTTTTCTTAAAAAATCAAAAGAAACTAAGGCCTGATTTCGGCCTAGGCATAAACATCTGCAAACAAGGCATTAATCAAGGTATTTTTGGTTCAAACAATGTGATAAAAGTGAAATTTGAATTAGGGCATAAGTGGAACCCTACGGACAAATCTCATCGAATCCCTAATTCTTAGCATCATTTTTCATTTTCATTTTGGAAAGAAGCTCTGCATTCAGCCGCCATGATGAGCTACGGTTTGAGGGCTTGAACTTCACCATTTTCTGCACCTCCAGGTCGATTCTCCTTTGTTTGATTCAAGAATTCAATGATAAGTTGATTCTTCACCATTTTGAGGTACTTTGACTCCATTTTGAAGAAAAAATTTGGCCTCTAGGCCACAACCATGATACTCTTTCTAGTGTATTTTTCTTTCTTTTGTGTTCTTTGTTGATGCCTTGCTTGCATTGGCCACCATAAGAGATTGGTTATGATTCTTTGGAATGCATCTGCACACAAGCTTGAGGGTGTATCTCCCAACAGAAACTTGGGTAAGTTTCTATGCCTTTTAGTCTATGCATTTCCCTCTTAAATAAGCTCGATTCGAGCTCATTGAACAAAATAATGGAGTTCCTCTTTTATGTGGGAGGAATGAATGAAATTTTGTGTGTTTTCCTTTGTATAGGCCACGGTCATACCTTGTGCATTTCCTTGTTTCTGAAAAAGATAATTTGATTTTGGGCTTGACCCATGATAGAAAAATGATAAGACTTATGAGATGCAAAACTTCATGTATTTTGTGTTTCTATTTTCTAGGTTTCAAACCCTTCATGGTTGTGGCCATTCACTACATCACTTCCATTTTTTGAGTGCTTTGAACACTTGCATAGGCTCGAACCCTTCTCATTTCTTTTGCATTTGATTTTCTTGAAACAAACCCCAAGTGGGTTTTGTGTTTTTTGTGAAGAAAAGCTTCTCTCAAGTTGCAGCCATGACAGCACAAACATGGGTTTTTTCCAAAATGCTTAATGTAACCCAGGGTTTTCTCCATTTCTGAAAATGCAAAAGACAACATTGTTTTTCCACTTTTATGAATGGAAGCTAAAGAAAAATTCACCAAACAAGGTCGAGGCTTTAAACTTTTCTAGGTTTCAAATCTTCTAAAAATGTTGTTCATTTTTTCAAAACCCTAATACCATCATGCCATTCTATTTGTTGTTGAGGAATACATGCTTGACTTTACAATAAGATATTGCTTGTTTTCTGAAGAAGACAACATGGTTCCACTTTTTTTAATGTGTGCACTATAGCTTCATTCACTCTATTTTCAGAAATGCAGCTTTGTTCCATTATGAATTTGTTTCCTTAAAGCATATACTGGGTATTTCTCCATTTGCATTTCTTGCTCAAGGTCTCACATGGCTACCATTATACTTGTACCTTTCTTGGTCTATGAAACACACAACAGAAGCTCCTCCCTTTGTGTGCTTCTTCCATTATTATATGCAATTATGTTTCAACATGTTTGGCTTTTGGAAAAGATAAGTGCTCCTGTAGGTATCATATGAGCTCCTTCACTATTTTGTGTATCCTTTGATTTTCTGAACACTTGCTCGAATCCACACACTTTTATCACTACCTTATCACTTTGTGAGCATAAACCAACGTAATGAAGCTTTCCCTTCATGAATGTGATATCATAATGTTGAAGCAAGACTTGAATTTTGTGTTCCATTTAGCTTCCATGATGCATAGAAGATCTTGAAATATGTGAAATTGTCCATGATGTCTTGAGGTTGCTCCAACTATTTCAATTGTTTTGATTGTGAACTTGTTATGTATTCATTCTCACTATCACACTTCATGATGATGCACTCCTTGTGATAATCTATGTGAGAAATTGATCATTTGTGATTTTCAACTCATTGCATTCCTGGACTTGATTGTCCTAAATGATCAATTGCTTGAGCTCTTACAACACTTATGATATACTCCTTCAGATGTATATTTCCTTTTGGGCGATTATGAATGTGTTCCTTTCTCAAACCCCCTCTTGAATGTTAAGGGGTAGCATGTTGGGCTCAACCCTTGTGGGAGCCCATTTTGACATCACGTGCTATTATGTCTTCAAAAATGGACCAGAAACATGATTTCTCGTATACTTACATAGTGAACAAACATGTTAGATAAAAACAATAAAGCTCAATGTTTCCTGTGATATTTCATTTTCAGGCTCTCTTGCATAATTTTGATGTTTATTCAACTAATCCAATGTATTATGGGAAGTGCACTATATTTTTGTTAATGGAGCACATAGTGATGTTCATATTCAGAGCTCTAACAACTTTTCTCAACATGATGAAGGTTCACTCAAGATCAGGAGCAAGCAGGAGCAGCAGTAGTAAAGACCAACTAAAAACCCAAAACCAGGCAATGATTGATATGTTTTTCATTATATGTTTGTTTTCTTTTCTCATCTTCAATTGTATGTTCATTCCCTATGATGAATTGGTTCAGCTATTCCCATGGCTTGTGTGGGACACTTGTTCTCTTTTTTCTTTCCAATGAATATAAAAATAGCATTTTGCAATCTTGTTCAATTATGTATATCTCATTTGTATGCAATGTTGTAAAATGGATAAATCAATACAGAATAAATAAAAGTAGTGTCCTTTATATCTTATGCGATCTCTTTAATGCTAAAAACATTGAATGGAAAATTGAATGCTCTCTTTTACTGAAAAATACATTGCACATTTAAACTGAACACTTCTTTTAATACTCCAATACATGTAATGGTTTAATGAACTGAAAAAAAATTCACCTTAAAATGAATAAAATTTAATCAACTCTGCCAATTTGAGTTGTGGTGAAAATTTGGAAACAATTGTCATTAATATTGTCATTGATGTCAACACAGTACATGTTGTTGCAGTGAAAGGAATCAGGTGATTGCGGGTGGTAAATGTATGGTTGAGATACTATAGAGATGTTGTGAGTACATGGAGCTATCTTTATGGTGTTGCAGGTGTGTTGACATGATGAGTTATCAAGTGCTTTTGAGAAAATTAATAAATAGTGAAGACAAAATTGTGTGTGTGTTCTAAATGTGCTCTAGTAATGTGATTTGCATTTCTTATGTGTTGATCCTATGCTTGTGCAGATCTCTAGTCTTGTTTATGGGCATCCTTGAGTGATATATCTTAAGTTATAGCTTTTGGGTTGATGAAGAGTGAAAGTTGTGTTCACCAGCTTGTGAACTGGGCTAACAGAGTTGTTTGTCTATGGACTGGCAGAAATGTTTCTACTTTTCACTCCTCTGGTGGTTTCTCTCAAATATTTTGGATCTGGAAGAAGGCTTGGTGTTATCTGTGTTCTGGAAAAAGTGCTTGTGGTTTGGTGCTTTGGAAGACTAGTTCCAGAGTTACTATATGTGTTTGTGCAGTCTAGGTGGACTGATGGAAATTATTCTTTGTACGGAAGTTGTTGCAGTTCCTATGGATGAATCTGAAGGCTTCTAAGAGATTTTCTAGTGTATGGTGAAGTGTGTTAAGTGGTCCATGTGTTATCATCTTGTTGAGAATGTTTGTGCTTCAATGTTCATTGGTGTTTTCATTAGGTTTGGCCGACCTGGTGTCTACATGTTACATGAAGGATAAGTATCAATTAAGGAAGTGTGTGATTGATCCAAGATGTTGTTTTGGGTTATGGTTAAGTATTAATTTGGTCCACTCTCATTCTTATCCACCATGAGAATGTTGAGTCGCTGACCCAATTTGAATTTGTAAAATGAAGAATGTGTAGTCGACCTTGGAGAAAGTTTCTAAGGTTGAAGTTGGTATAAATACAAGTCAATATATTATGAATTTTGTGTGCAAAGTGTGACAAGTGAGATAGAAGCGAAAGATTTCGAGAAAGTGAATAAAGGTAGTAGAACTTCAATGTGTTAGACTCTTGAAAGCAGTGAGTCGATGGTGTCTAAAATTTTCTGATCAAGGTTGTGAATGTGTGCAAGTTGTTGTGGTGGATTTTCTGTTATCTATCTTTATCTATAGGTAGTGAGCCTCCCTTCTATACAATGAGTCCTATCGATAGGCAGTGAGCCTTGTATCCAGACAATGAGTCCTATCTTGGGCAGTGAGCCCTTTGGCAATGAGCCTTTGTATCCGATTTTGCATTACTATTATATTGTGAGTTAATCCTCACCGTGGTTTTTCCCTTATTGGGTTTTCCACGTAAATATGGTGTCTCTAGTATTTTATTTTTGTTATCTACATTTCATGCTTATACTTAATAATAGATTAAAGTAGATGTGGAATTGGTTAAGATAATAAGTGAATGTGATTGGATACAACTGATTCACCCCTCTCAGTTGTCTTGTGTATTTTAACACAAGCCTCACCTTGTTTCTTACCACTTCTTCATTCTCATTCAGCTTGTTTTTGAATACCCACTTATTTCCAATAATGTTTTTGTTTTTAGGTTTAGGAACCATTTCCCAAGTTTGATTCTTCTCAATTTGCATAACTTCTTCCATTGCCTTCATCCAATGTTCAGCTTTGCATGATTCACTTACTATTTTTTATTCAGTTTTAGAAATTAAACATAGATTTACCTCTACTTCAGTAGTTCTTCTTCTTGTCCATCTATTACAACTAAATTCTACAAATCTTCATCAACCTTGACACTTGCACTTTCAACAATTCTTCTTAGTCTTTTATTGTAACATCTATAAGATTTGATTTTAGTAGAATATCCAAGGAAGATACCTTCATCAAATCTTGAATCAAATTTTCCTAAGTTTTCATCCTCTCTTCTGATATAGCATTTGCTTCCAACCACTCTAAAGTACTTGACAGTAGGAATCCTTCCATACCACAACTCATAGGGATTCTTTGTGTTGTTAGCTTTTGCTTGAACTCTATTAAGTATGTAAACAACAGTATGATTTTTTTCTCTCTAGTATACTTCCGATAGATTAGCTTCTCTCATCATAGTCCTTGCAGCTTCTTGAATAGTCTTGTTTTTCCTTTCAACTACTCCATTATGCTGAGGATTCCTAGGGGAAGACAAGTGCCTCTTATGTCATGATTCTCATAGAACATGTTAGATTAATTGGAGGTGAACTCTCAACCTCTATCAAACCTCAAACATTTTGATCTTCAAATCCATTTCATTTTCAACCATAGCTTTAAATGCTTTAAATCTATCTAAGGCTTAATATTTTTCTCTAAGAAAAGTAACCCATGTCATTCTACAGTAATCATCAATAAAAAGCATGAAATACCTATCACCTTGAAGAATTCTCACTCTTGTTGGACCACAAAGGTCTGTGTGTAACAATTCTAAAAATCCAATAGAAGACGGTTCTTTTCCCTTGAAACTACTTCTAGTTTGTTTTCTAAATTGACAATATCTACAAACATCATTGATAGGCTTTGTAATCATCGGTATATCTCTCACTGCTTGAGCTAAACTGATTCTAACTAGGTTATCAAAATTGATGTGCCATAGCTATTTGTCATTAATCTAGGTAATAAAATTGTGACCATTAGTACCCTTGAGCTGATAGATATTTCCATCTATCCTCTATCCAATAGAAATTACAGATCCAAACCCTTTCATAATCTCACATCCATCATCTTGAAACATAAGATTGTATCCTTTTCTACACATTTGTCCAACACTTAAACCTTTAATATAGTAAACATCTTCAGTATTATTCTTGCCATCAAAACTGATTGATCCTATTCCATAAATCTTAGTGCTTGAATCATCTCCAAATTTAGCAAGTCCTCCATCATATTTTCCAAGTTTAAGAAAATTACTCTTATCTCTAGTCATATGATTTGAGTAGCCACTATCAATAACCCAATATTTCTTGTCTTGTATAGCATGAAAAGCATATACCAAGGTACCTCTAATTTTATCCTTTTTCTCTTGGACACTTTCCTTCATACAAATCTCAAAGTTAGTAGAACCAGATTCATATTTTAAATCCAAAAATAAGCATTCATTATCATCAACATCTCCATAATCAGATTCATCATTAGAAATACCAACATCTTCTCTAACATGGTAGCTTTTCTTGATCATTTTTCCTTTATTTTCCTATTTATTGTTCATAGTTCTTTTTGGACATCTTGAAGCATAGTGACCTATATTTCCACAAGTAAAGAGCTTGAAAGGTAATTTACCCTTGTACTTACCATTGCCCTTTTTCATTATACTTACAAATTTAGCTTCCACATCATCAAGATCATCTTCATCTGAATCTTCAGCTTTTTTTATTTTTTGGTCTTGAAAGCAGTCTCCACTTTTGCACCATTTTTTGGACCAATTTTTCTCATTTCAAATGTAGTTAGTGCTCCATACAACTGATCTCTAGTATATGTATTAAAATCATAAAATTCCTTAATAGCAAAAACTTTTTCACTATAAGAATCAGGAAGAGTTCTAAGAATTTTCTTTACCACTTTAGGTTCTTTAACTTGTGCACCAAGATCTCTCATAGCACTTACTAGTTCAGTAACCCTCTACATGTAACTTGTGATTGTTTCATCATTAGACATCCACAAAGTCTCAAATTGTGCCTTTAGATTCTATAACTTAGCTTTTTTAACCTTATCATCTCCTTCATAGATACTTTCTAACTTATCCCAAACTTCTTTAGCAGTTTTCAGATCCATAACTTTCACTAATTCAGTATGTGCAAGGTTGGTCAAAAGAACAAACCTTGCCTTCCCATCTATTTCATAGGTCTTGATTTCATCACTTGTGCGTGGACCATTTGCAAGTATGGTGTATGCAATCTTAACTACCTTTTCAACTTCATATCCAAGATAGATCAGATAGCCTTCCATATTCACCTTCCAAAATGCATAGTTTGTACCATCAAACATAGGGATCTCCTTCTTGTTCACCATTTGGATATACCTCAAGCGGTCAAGCTTTTCTCCAAGGAACCTTGCTCTAATACCAATTGTTGAATGAACAAGACAATTAAAAGGGGGAGTGAATAAATTGTACCAAATTAAAACATCAAAACCCTCAACAATAATTAGATCCACATGCATTCATTAAACCCTTAATCTATTATAATGTTTAAACATGAAAAGAAAATAACAAAAATTGAAACAACCAACACCAAACACAAGAGAACACTAAATTTACATGGAAAACCTAATGAGGGAAAAACCATGGTGAGGATTAGCTCACAACATAAGTAATTGTAAAACTTGTACAAAGAGGCTCACTACAAGAATAAGACACACTATATAGAAAGGGTCACTACTAGAATAGAAAGAATAAATAAGATAGAATGTTACATAGAGAACATTATCTCCATGCAACAGAGATTCCACCACAATAGCTCCAATCAACACTATCAGCCTTCTAGAGATCAAGATACCTCAGATCACTACATTCAGCAATCTTGCATTATAGCTCACACTAGCATTCACACTTTTGCACTTGATCTCACATCACAACACTCAACTTTATTCCACACTTCACATCGGATCAATTCACCTTGGATTTATACCATTTGTAACTTGAAAAGCATCTTCAAGTCAGCTACACTCTTCTTGCTCTTCACAAATTCAAATTAGGTCAGCACTAAGCATTCCTGTGGTGAATAGGAATGAAAATTGAACCAATACAAAACTTATCTAGGACCCAAATCAACTCTCACATGCCATGCTATTCCTTCATTTATGTTTAAACATCTTCAAATGTAGTGTAAGCACTAGGTCGACTGTTACCCATGCAAACACCATTAAACTTTAATTACACACTTCCTCAAATCCAAAGATGACTTGTAAACCACATACCATGCTTCATCATGATCTAGAATATTCCTCTATCCTCTTGAAATCCATCAAAATCCTTCGCAAAAAATCACACCTTCAGAATGTACACATCTAGTACACTCAGACTACACTACCAAACACTACAACTCTACAATCCAACTTCCAGAGTACCAAACCAAAAATCCTCTTGACACAAGAAAGACATCAACCTCATCAACATACCTCCATAATTGAAAGACCTAAAGAAAAACTTTGAAGAAACGGAGCAAATACATTTCTCCTAGACACCTTTGTAAACAATACTGCAAAACTAGTTCACACACTGGTGAACATAACTTCCTTTGACCTTTGATCCAGAAGCCAAAAGTTTGGATATAGAAACTTTGAACACCTCTAACCAATATATCCAAACCACATAAATAGATCTTCAACCCAAAATAAATTTTAAGCAAAACCAGAACACCTCTGCAACACTATGTTTCCTTATTTTATCAATTTTATCATTATCCTCGATATCTAAACCATAAATAGAAGCTTGTCAAAGAAACACCAAAAGTTAACATCAACAACTTAACTGATGACAACATAATGCAACTAATCAAATCAACAATCTCTTCTCAACCACTGCACAACTATCATTAATGACAACATGGGCTTGTTGACATCAATGACAACACCTTCATACTTGCAACACTATAAATACAATCTAAACCAAGCAACATTAAGGCAACTTTCACAAGAGAAAATATTATTGTCAAGAGCAATGGAGAGCAGATTTGTCAATTATCTACAATAGCAATCAAGATCAAGATCATCATGTCAAAGTTATTTGCATTCATGCATGTTTTTGGAGCTAACATTGTGATGTAGGTTTCAATTTTCAAGAAAGCATTCAAGCATCAAGATCCATCATCAATAAATCCATTTCATGCAAGATCCAATCCTTGGAGTGATGTGTTAGACTTCAGTCCTCTAAGGGCAGCCATTAAAGGGTTTGGTGAGGTGTAACAAGCTTTGTTCATTCATCAATTCCTTCTTTTTTTATCATTATTTCATTATCAAGGTTTAATTACCAAAACAGTGTTTGACCAAGGTAAACCCATATTCACCCCAAAACAAACATTTTTCTCTTATTTTTACATGTGCAGATTTACAGGTGAAGAAGGATTGAAATTGGATCAAAAGAGGAATTTTGCAAAGTTGTCAAAGTTGTCAACATTGTCGTCAAGCCACGAAAACTCAAATCCCAAATTTATTTCTAACTTTCTGATAGTGAAACCTAGGGCAAACATCATCTCATATCCATCTCCAGAGGACCCTAAAAGCTGAGGAAAAACCTTGTACAAAGACCCATTCGCCCTTGGGAAATGTGTCCTGGCAAGACACTTTGTGACATTTTTGGTGACATGTGCACAGTATTTTAACCTTCTCATATCTACCAGAAGATTGTGGTTTTTGTTAGTATTATGTTTTAAATTTGCATTTCAATTTTTACTTCACATAATTGAGTTCATTTGGTATTTTATTTTCATCTCTCAAAAGTGCATTTTAGTCATATTTTACACTTTTTTGTCATAAGGAAAAACAACAAGATTTCCAATAGGCTTGACTCACCTAAGGCTTGAAATTCAATCCTATCTTTGGTATCTCATTTCCTAATGAAAATAGAGAAAGTGTAGATGCATCATACATCCATTTAATCATTCCATTTTGGATCACCCACTTACCTTTTGCTATGTTTCATGTATGCCTTAAGAAATCTTCATATGTACAAACTATAGAAAATCTGCCTCTAATGGTATTGCAAACTTCGATGCCTTCTCATAGACCTATATTTGTCATCCCGTGCTCTATCATGAAAATAATTCTCATCCCTACTCTTCCCAAAATTGTGGAATCCAATAATGAATAACAAAAATGTAGCCACCATCACTAAAGCATCAATCCTCCCTCTTTTTCCTATTAGTGTGACCTTCACACACAACTGCTTAGTTAATAACTTTTAACTACTTTATTAATGAGCACAAAGGAATCATTAGGGGAGAGGACCCAGTACCTGAGCATGTTTCAATAATTGTGATAGTAGTTGTTAATATAATGGCCAATATTTTTATCAATATTGGACTAATAGTTGTGACTTTAAAGTTGTTAGTGTTGATGATAACTACCCATAGTTAAACAAAATGTATTCCTTTGATCTAAAAAGCAACCAATCATGTGATTCCACATCAGCGCTCAATAAAACATGCTGTGAATTCACAAGTATTGGTCTCACTTTTTTTTTGGGCCTTTTTGGACACCTTGACAAAAAGCATGCTGATGTGGCATCATATTTGATGATGTGGCCCTGAAACCTTAGTTATAAGCAGGGGACTTGCCAAGTAAGCTGCTATAAAAAATTGGGAGTGATTTGAAATTTCCACATAGGATTTTGAGAAGTGCGAAGTTAGGGTGCACAACTACTGGGTCCTCTCCCCTAACTCCCTCAACTCTTTCGCTCTTTTTTCCACAATTGACATTAATGTCTATACTAAAAATAGAGTGTAATATTACTTAATGGATTTTCATTCTATTTAAATTGTTGCCACCCCCTTGTGCTCAATTATAATGCATGTTATTAATAGTTTAAGCTACCACTTAGTGGTTAGTAAATATAGTTGAACTGCTGCACCATTGTTGTGGCAGTAACAATGGCTTTAATGCCATTTAAATTTCCTTGATTCAAGCCTTCGGTGGAGACTTTAAGCCCCACAAAGTGCTAGTAAGTTTTAAACAAATTTAACTTACTTTTTACATGCTTCTATAAGCATGTTGATCTACATAAAATGATTTTATTCATTACTATATATATCTTGCATTTATATATATTTATGTATATATATTTGTTTGATTACATTTTCAAATATATATCATATATATATACATATATTTTTATATATATCTATTTATGTATTTATATTTATATATATATATATATATTATTTAAACACAATTAGATAATAGTTGATTTGACTTAATAACCACAAAATTGACAAATTGAAGAAACAATATGATTCTTATATATCACTTTATTCTTATAGCATAGATTAGGCTAAAGACTCGACATGGTTCAAACTAACCTTATGACTTGAGTCAACTTGGACAAAACACAATAATGTTAGAATTATGAAAAACACAAGCCACGAGATCTAAAAATTAACAAAGACACCTTCCACATAAGAGATCTGCAAACAATATATGCAATATTCCTCAACAAGAAAAAGCTACATAATGAACCTCAATGATCTTCAAGGAAAATAAGAGTCCTCAAAGGTTGAGAGTTCTATCAAAGGCATGAAATCTCGAGAGATAATACAATGAGAGTTGAGTACTATATAGGAATAACCCTAAATAAGAAATGGATTAGATCATGACAAGTGTCAATATCTCATGCAATGAGACAGAATGATCTAATAATAGCTCTCCAATTAACATAGTAAATCACTCCTAAGTTTAGCTTAAGTTCATGAGAATAAATTAGACTAATAATTAATTAAATATTTAATTATTAGCTAATAAATGATTACTCTAACACCCCCCTTAAGATGAACTTAGGGAGTAGCTAAAAACCCTAAAAAGAGAATGTATGATGGGTCTCGGTAAACAAGGCCTGGCGAGGTACCCATGTACAAATAAAAGATCTCTCACAACTAGAGAAAAGGAGAAAACCACATGGGAAAAACTCCTCTCCAAAAGAGAGAAAGTCGAATGAAGGACTAAAAAAACCTCCAAATCAAGGTGAAGGACTAAGAAGCCTCCAACCAAAATAATGTCCCAAAAAAGAGGAACATGTAGAACATCGTTGAAGCACAAAGAAGTTATAAACTATTATTGAATGATGAATAATACACTTATGAAATTAATAACCTCTAGAAATAGGAATGCAAGAGTGTCCATATGGTAAATGATCCATCTCATCAAAATACATGGGTAAACAGTCACTGATGTACATGCTACATAAGACTAGTACACAAGAACAAGAACTAGATACACATATCACTCCAAAAAATGAAACCAAGGAAGCATTAGCACCAATAGTAGAAACACCCCCATAATGTTGAAAAGGGAGATCCAAGATAGGTACACTAAAACTGTGTGAAACCAAGAAGTGCATGTAAGAGAAACAACTTGCAAATAAAAGGGTGTGAAAACTAAGGCACACACACATGAGGCAAGAATCACTGGGATTCATTGCTAACGTGGAAGGGACACTCACTTGAAAAAGGTGTGGTGGAAAACCAAAGGCAAACATCAACCCCCAATGGCATTTTATATCATAGTGTGAATACAAAAAGGCACAACAAGATGTGCAAAGTCTCCAAAAGATATACACCAGAATGACACTTTATCTCAGTGCATCTACAAAAGAGAATGTGCATGAAAAAGATGTCTACAATGCCTAAATAGGGTAGAATATTGTAAATAAATAAAGAACAACCAAAATTGAGTCATCCCACACAAAAAACAATAAGTTTTCAAGAGCTGAAGTGCCCAAGTAATTCACTAGTGTGTAAAAACACAAAAAAATTGAATAAAATGTACCTGGAGAGAAATTTGGAAAAACTACATGGATGAATGTGAAGAGCTCTGAAAGACCATCTCAATGTCGTTGGAATCGCGGAAAAATGGAGAAACGGGTCAAAATTTATGAGCTTGGGACTGAAAACAACACCTCTGACTTCAATGGGTTATAGAATGCACCAACAGCAGAAAAAAGTGGTGACCCATACCACTAGAAAGTTGGCAGAACCAGCTTTTTGATGATATTTCATTTGCCAAAAAAAGACATCGTATGCCCAAGTTATGGCCAAAAGAAAAAAACACCTCCTTTAGGGCACAAGGAGGGTTCAAAGGGGCCCTGCAGTAGTCTGTACCGCTAACGTTATCATGACATCATGCTAAAATTAGTGAAATATTCTAGGGAATATTCCCCTTTCACCGGAAAAAAATTATGGCCCCCTTGTGCAAAAGTTGGCAACGAAATATTCATGTTGGTTGTTGGAATATTTTAAAAAAGGACCAAAAATTTCCTGCGGTGCCTGGAAAAGGGTTGTCGTCGGGTATGCAAACCAGCTACTGCTAGTGGCTTTAAAGGTGTTGTTCGGTTGTTAATGCTACTAATGGCCGAAATAATGTTGACAAGTTGGGATATGGGCCCGTAGGGCCTGACAAGCAGGTACCCTACAGGTACCATGAAAAATCCCCCCCAAACAATTAAACAACCTTTATTTTTAAAAAAAAATTGAAAAAAAAATTATAAAAAAATTACGTCGACCTTTATTTTTGTGATTTTTTTTAAATGTGTGTGGGCATTCATACAGGGGTCGTACGGCCTCTGTATAATTTTTTTTTCCTCAAAAGCTCTTGACACCAAAATAGGACAAATTTATAGTCAAAATTCATTGAATTGGCCTCCTAATTCCAACTGTGAGGTTCTTTTCACGCTAAAATGCCCCAAAATCACAGGTACCCTCCAGATTTGGAAAAAACAACTGCTTCAAACCCTTGTAGATCTAACCTCAAGAATCCAAATCAGGGAAAATGAAAAGAAAAACTGACTTTCTTGATAGCTCTGAATCCAATGAAAGACTTTATTTTGGTTCTAGATACACCAAAAAATTGCCCATCTCCAAAATTTGTAAAAAAATCAAAGGGGATTCCAGATCTGAAGCTTGTAACCCTTGTTGAAGAAAAAACCTCATAAATTGAGAAGGGGTTCGTTGAATCCACACTCTGATACCATGTTAGAATTGTGAAAATCATGAGCCACAAGATCAAACAATGAACAAAGAAACCTTCCATGTAAGAGATCTGCAAACAATATATGCAATATTCCTCAACAAGAAAAAGCTACATAATGAACCTCAAGAATCTTCAAGGAAAATAAGATTCCTCAAAGGTTGAGAGTTCTATCAAAGGCATGAAATCTCGAGAGATAATACAATGAGGGTTGAGTGCTATATAGGAGCAACCCTGAATGAGAAAGGGATTAGATCATGACAAGTGTCAACATCTCATGCAATGAGATAGAATGATCTAATAATAGCTCTCTAGTTAACATTGTAAATCATTCCTAAGTTTAGCTTAAGTGCATGAGAATAAATTTGACTAATAATCAATTAAAGATTAATTAATTATTAGCTAATGCATGATTAGTCTAACAAATAATTGACTCAATGATAGGACTAAGGTACTTACCCAATCTAGATACTTAGACCTATGTGAGTGTGTGCTTCAACTCATTTGGCATAGACTTATTTATTTATGAAGTCCATATTCTTCTCTTTGGTGATACTCTCCATCTCCCTCTGGAGGGTGATAATTTGATCTTGCATTTCACTTAGAAATACAATCAAATAGTTATCCTGTTATTAATCACAACATCATCATAATATTGATTCAATAATAATAATAACCATTAAAATTGAAACACATTGCATTGCATTTAATTTTGTCAAAATGTCAATTAACATATAGTCATCAATAAATATCAAAGCACATTTTAACATAAAATTTAAAACGAATTTGTAAAGAAAACTCAGGGTGTAACATAACCTTACAAAAATGTGACAAAGGAAGGATGAAAAAGTGCAAGGTTCGTGATGTCATAAACTTTGTGAAATTGTGATGAGGTTTGAGATGTCACAAAAAATGCAACAAAGTGAACAACGAAAATGGATGAGATTTTTGTAAGGTTTGTGTGGTTCATAGTGTCACAAAGTTTAAAATTTTGCTAACTTTATGAAATTATAAAGAATGAAGCAATGAGAAAAGAAGACTTGTAGAATATATTATACTCAAACATGAATTCAAAACGAGTCCTAATTCATTGAATTACTAAATTAATTTTTTTTTATAGAGCTTTTAATGCATGTAATATAGCCTCTTGAAAAGCTAAATTTAAAATTAATAAAGACATTAAAACCCTTGAATCAACAAAAAAAACTTACAATTTCTAAAGCTATCAAGAAACCCTTTTATGAATGTGAGAATGTATAAAAACTATATGTTCTAAATAATTTATTTTTATAAAGTTCTCTTTTGAAAATCTCATAAACCCTAGATTAAAAAAAATGATATTTAATTCACTTAACTAAATTAATCAAATTAAAATAATATACTTATGGTGTTCTACTCAGTGGTATTAATTAAAAGACTATTTCAATTTTAATTTTATTTCAAAAATTAAAACTATAAAATAACTATTATATAAATAAATGAATTCTTAAGTAAATAAAATAATTATTAAGTAGCCTCATGTGGAGAATTTGAGATGGAATGAAGGTGATTCTTTGTTGTTGTGCAGGCTAGGGTTTCCCTAGCCGCATTATTTTTTTCCTTGGCTATGTTTGCATGTATGTGGGGTGCGTTGGGGGTTGTTTTGGCTGACGTTTTGGATTGGGGGTGGTGTATTTTCTTGCAGTTGTGTGCTTTATCTGCTATCTTTTTTCTATTGCAAGCTTTATGTTCTTGTTTCAACTGTCTCCTTTGGTTGCGAAGTAGGCCGGGGTCTTATCCTTTATGTGAGGGGTGAAATCCTTGAGGGGTGTGTGGTGATTCATTTTTTGTTTGAGGAATGGATCTTGTTGATTCTCCTCAGTCATTGTTTGTGAAGGAGGCTTTAACATACTCCCATCTGGTGAAGGCTCTTTGTTGGAGAAAGGGGGCTCCAAAATCAAGAAAGTGAATGGTTGTCTAGAAAGAAGCCAAGAGTGTCCTATGCTAGTGATTCAACCAGATTCAGTTGCAGATATGAATTATTGGAGAAATCATGTGCTTATTTGAAAATTTATACGGCTTCGTCTTTCTCTATCGACTCTTGAAGCTTGGACCCAGTGAGTGTGGAATCTGGAAGGTGATATGGAGATACTATTGGCCACCAACAACTACTTCATGGTTGTGTTCTCATGTGTGGGTGATCAAAATAGGGCTTTTGAAGGTGGCCCTTATTTTTATAATCAAGTTGGTCTCTTCATCAAATCTTGGCATGTGGGTTTCAACTCTATGGAGGATCTCCCATTGCGGGTACCTGTCTAGGTTCATCTTCCTCGGCTTCCTCTCGAGTTTTGGGGGAGTGATTTTTTTCAAATGATTGAGCTCCTAATTTGCAAACTAGTTGCCCCCCCTCAACAAACCTTAAATAAAAAGGTATTTTCTTATGCCTGAATATGTGTTGAAATTGATTTGAATAACCCTTTGCCAGACTTTGTAGAAATTTTCTTGGGATCCTCTTCTTGGATCTAGCAACTAGACTATGAAACGCTTCCTTTTAGATGTCAAATTTTTCATGAATACAGTCATCTGCAAAGAAAATTTCCTTAGTTTAATCAGGTGAATTTTGTTGCCAATGTTCCTATTACCAATTTTCACTACAGCTCAATTGGCAGAGCTGAATATCTTGTTTTATCTTAAAGTAAAAGTTCAATCATTTTCTGCATATGCTTTAGGTGTTGTTTGCACTATATTTATTAAGTGTCAATTAAGCATTGTTTAAGTGAACTGAGTTTCAGGAGTTATGGTTCAGTTCTTTGCAAGTGAAATGAAATATAAAACTAAAAATACAAATGATCAAGCATATCAATTGCTTTCATTTATTTCATAATATTGTTATATTACAATATTTCATTCGATTGGAAGAATACAAATGATTGTACATTTTTGCATTTTGATGCATTTCTTTTCAGAATGAAAAGCAGGAAGAGAAATTAAAGGAATCCACACAAGCCATGGAAGTAACTGTCACAATGCATCATAAGGAGCATGCTACACTATTGAAGATGTAGGAAAAGAAAAAGCATAAGCATGGACGTAATCATCATTGCATGTTGTTGTTGGCTAATGCAGGAGTGGTGCATCATCCTTCATCCTCGAGCTCCGATCGACCTGTAGGAGAAGAAAAGGGTTGTTAGAGCTTCAATTATGAACATCCCTACATGAACCACCAACAATAATGTAAAATCTTGCTAAAAATACATTGAAACAATTGAGAAAACGAGAGATGGACAGAAGCAAAGAAGGAAGTATCATAATAATGTATTATTTTTGCTAACATTGTTTGTTTCCTATGAAGGTATAGGAGAAGTCATGTAGTTGATCATCTTATGAAGACATAAAAGCATGTGGAGTAAAACGGGCTCTCACAAGGGTAGAGCTCGACATGCTGCCTCTTAAACTTAAAAGTGGGCTAAGTAAAGAGATACAATATCATGCTCATCTGAGCCATTCATGAAGGAGTAAAACAGATTTTCAGTCATCAAAACATCAAGGACATTGTTCATTAATAACTATCAAGTCTGAGAAGCAATGAAATGAAAATTACCAATGAACAATGAGCTATATTCACATACAGAATCAATTGAAATGCATCAATTTCATACTGGAAGGTTTTAAATATTGCCATACTAATTGCATCTTGTTGCCATGGGTTTTGTTCATGTTGTTTCATAATATTCTATTCTGGTACAACAGTGTTTCATGTTCATATTAGTGATAGTGAACAAGTATACATAATGCCTTATCGACAAAGCTTCTAATAAATGATAAAAGCACATAGAGAAGTTTCATCTTATGAAGTGTTTGAGCTGAGAATGCACTCTTTTCTAAAGCATTTAAATAGGAAGTGAGTGATGAAAAGGAAATTTACAGAGCATCAAGGTTGCTACAGGAGTTACAGATAAAAGAGGGAGGTGTTGTTTCTCTACTCCAATGGAAGAACAATGAAAAGTAAGTATTTAGCAAGGTTGTGCTACAAATTTAAAAGGATTTTGGGTGTGTTCAAACCAATTTGCATACATAGAGACAACAATATGGATGAATAGAGATAGGTGATCAAAGTAAATCCAGAAGTGCAAGATGATAGTGATCTCAAATTAATAAACTTAGAAGATCATAAGGAGTTTTCATTATTTCCATCTTATGCCAACTAATGGTACTTTGCTATAGGAGAAACAAGGAAGTTTCTATGTCTTTCATGCAATAGGAAGAACAAGTAACAAAGGAGTTTTTTTGTTTAGTTCAGTGGAGAAACAATGAAGGGGGTTACAAATCTGCAAATAGAGGAATGAAAATATTTTTGAGATCATCTACAATCTTAGAGTTAACAAAGTACAGTAGCTGGTTTCAAATTTAAGTGTTTTTGCCTTTTAAATACAGAACACCCATATAGTGATTTCAATGCAAAATATAGATTTCTCATTATTTCAATTTACCCATGTGAGGGTTACTGTCAAAAAAACACATAATGCATATAATGCTATTATGGGTCGAGCCCATAATTTTATTTTCTTTCTTTTTCACAAATACCCACATGGGGGTTTCGGTTTCAAATGCAGATTTCTCCATGTTCTAGTTAACCCATTTGGGGTTTTGACAGAAAAATACAAAATGTATGGTTTTCTTCAAAATGCAAGTACCCACGTGGGGGTTTCATGTTACAGACATAAGATTCATCTAAATACACAGACTTAAGCTTTAAGGCTTTTCAAAGTAGTGAGGGAAAAGCATATTGGTCGCGGCCATAGAGCTCAATGGACCCATGAAAAGCAATACAAATGCATGAAATATACAGCTGAAGTTTCTTCTTAAATCTTGACAAAATACAGATGACATTCAAAGTGCAGATTGAGTCCATACATGGTACGGCTTGTCATAAAGAAATGCACACAAATGTCAGTTGTTTCTTCCTTTAGGGTGGGCTCCATTGTTTTATCAATCTGTTGGAATCTTATTATCTGAGATTTGCAAGCAAAAAACTTCCATGGTGGCTAATAGACAAAACACAAAGATTAAAAATATAAAGCATAGAGAATGGAAACACAAAAAATTAGAATATGAAGAGCTTATTCGTGGCCTTATGGCCATTTTTTTTGCTTTCAAAATGTAGAGAGGAGACTATAATAAAGAATGAAGTTAACTCACCTTGCTCATTCATGGAGATTCGACCAGCTGAAGGCTTCAATGGCGCCTCATAAAGTCTAAAACCCTAACTTTCCTCATGGGGCGGCTTGAAGCAAGAGTTCACTCTCCAAACAACTAAGTGCAAATGATTCGAATTTAGGGTTTACTTTGAGTTTTGTCTATCCTCTCATGCCCTAATTCAAAATATGGCTTTTCATGTTAATTTAAGTTTGGTGCCTCCATTTTATCAATTGATATTTCATACATGCCCTAAGTCGAATCTTTTGAAGTCTTCACCTAATTTCATATGCCTAAGTCTTTAGGCTTTGTTTTGATAAAATATTTCATGGGTTAAAGACTTTAGGTATTTAGGTAATGTCAAGCTTATGCCTTAGTAAAAAATGGAGAGTGATTAAGTGCCTTAGGTTATTTTAATTGATTTTGAGGAAAATCAATTAAATATAAATGTTGAACAATACTTATGCCTTAGGTAAGAATTATGTCTTAGGCATTTGTTTTCAATTGATTATGTAGAAATTGGTTAAATCTTGGAGAAATATTGCCTTGGATAAAATTTCATGCCTTAATTTAATTTCAATTGATTTTAAAAGAATCAATTAAATAAATGGTGGAGATGGCCTTATGTTTTTATGATTTTTTCTAAGAAAATCAAATTTGTAATGGAGTGATAAGGTTGATATTTTTTGCAAAGATTTTTAATCTTTATTGCAAAAAAATAGATCAAATTAGAGAAAAGATTAAAACTGCATGTTTTGTAAAGCATAAGATAAAACAATATTCTATAAATTGTTTTATTCTTTCTTGCTATTTTTAGCAGTTTGTAAGGCAATTGAGAGTTTGACTTTTCTTGGGCGGATTTGAATTGCATGGAGAGGAGATAAGGTTTTTTTTTTTTCTTTGAAAGCAAAGCAGACCTATTTTTAGGTGCTTTTCAGCATGGACATGCAAAAGGTGAGAGCCTTCCACTTCAGTTACTCATTTTTTAGTAGATTCAAATGCTTTTTTCTTAGCTTTCTTCTTGAGCTCGGATTAGGGTTTTGGAGCTTTTATTTTAGGAGAAAAACTTAGGGTTTTTCAAAGTTGAGATTCATTTTTTCTTCCTCTCATATTGAAATAGAGAGTTTTGTAAGCAAAAATTTGTACTCTGACTTTTGATACTTCTTCAATTGAATAAAGCAGCATTCCTATTTCTCAATTTTTGTGTCATTTACAGTTTTAGTTTGATGTTATATTGTGATTTTTGTTTACAGAATCCTTTTTATGTCCTGAAATTGCAGTTTTGATGCAAAAAGTTCACAAAATACAAGTTGCATGTTGTATTTAAACCTGAATCTTCATGCAAATCAATTATGTGTTAAGTGTTCATGAGAGATTGTGAAGTACTATTATTTTCTGAGAGTTGTTTGTGGGTAAAAAGCCAGAGTCATCATTAAGTCATCTTTAAGTCCTGAAAATCACTTTAAGTCATAGGTTTCACTTTAGCTATCTTTCTAACTCTTTCCCTCAAAAGATTATTTAGAATAGAATATATCATTTGGAGAACCAGCTCAATTTGGAGATTCCTTCTTCGATCGGATCACCCACATCTGAAGAAGGTTTCCATGCGTCAACAAATAGTTAAATTCTGCAAATTTAGCATAGGATGCATATCTGATTGATAACAGTTCCCTCCAATTCAATGCCTAGGAATGGTAAAGGGAAGGCCCCTTTGGTTGAGGGGGCTAAGATAAGGAGGTATTTATCCTAGTTAAGTCTCATAATAAGGGAAGAGGCTTGAAGAGGACCCTCAAAGATAGACAAAATGATGAGTTCTTTAATTGATTTGATGCCTTGGAGAACCTGGCTTAGGAGGAGGAGGTTCTGGTTGAGTTGCACTCTGGTACCAGGGTCTTGGGTGGCACTCTGATGAAAATTGGTAAGAATTGTGATCAGAATATACCTTTGGAGAAAGTGCAAGATGGATAGATGGATACAAATTTTCCTTCTCAACCTCTGGTTGCCACTAGTTCATGTGTGTCTTTGGCTCTAGAGGTGGCTAGTGTCATGGTGGATCCAGTTTCTTCTCAAGTGAAAGAGTCTCTAGATTCTGGGAATCTAGTGGGGTTGTGCATGCCTTGGGTTTACAACAAAAGACCTTCAAAAAGGGGACTCTTGAAAAATCTTCTAAAGTTGGGCATAAGAAAGGCCAAGAGAAGGTTAAATTAATGGGGGAGTCTTTAGTGGATTCTAGTTTGGTGAAAACCTTAGACTCCCACTTCTCTCAGCCTCATAAATGATAGTTATCTCATGGAACGTGAGGGGTATGAATAGCATACCTAGACAAAAGGCTATTTAAGAGATGATCAGGACTCATTCTCTGAATCTTTTTTTATTTGAGAGACTAAATTATTTGTTGATGGTATGTTAGATAAAATGCCTAGGATCTAGAACCACGGTTGTTGTCAGTGTGGTTGGGCCCTTAGCATCTCTGGTGGGGTAGATTGTCTGTGGGGTCCGAGGAAGGTTGTTCCTCAATGGTGGATTTCCAACAGGTCCTCTATTTCTATGGTAGCTTCTTTCTTGGACTCTGGGAAAACTTGTCTTTTCACTAATGTTTATGGGCTTACTGATCTTCCAAGAAAAGTGCAATTTTGGGCTCATGTTTGCTTGGCTTGGTCCCTTAATCCTCTTCTTCCTTGGATAGTGGCAAGATATTTTAATGCTATCTCTTATTTGGCTAAAAAGTGTGGGGGCATAGCTAGGCTGGATCCTTTTGCTTCTCTCATATGGGATAATGTTGAATTTCTCAATTTAATTGATGTGAAACCGAATAATGGCACATTCACTTAGAATAATAGAAGACCTGGGGAGGATTCTATTGCAGAAAGGTTAGACAGATTCCTTGTCTCTTATTACTAGGTTGGTGATAGATGGGCTTCCAACTCTGAGATCTTGGACTGGTGTGGCTCTGACCACTGGTTGATTAAGCTCTCAATCGCTTCTTTTAGATCTTCTATGAATCCTCCTTTCAAGTTTCAACTCATGTGGCTATGGGACCCATCTCTCCAATATTTGATAGGGGAATAGTGGCTTAAAGGAAAGTCTGCTTTTGGCAAGGCTATGTGCTCCTTCTCTAAGAGGCTACAATATGTGAAGTATAGGTTGAAGAATTGGAATAGACAGTGTTTTGGAAACCTCCACTTCAAAAGAATGAAGACTCAAGCTCAGTTGGATTCTATCACCCATGAAATTGGGGACTCTTGTCTTTAGAGAATTCTTTGGCTTTGGAAAAGTTAATCATGGAGGACCAGATTGGGTAGTTGGTTTGTCTTTTGGGTCCCTCTAAGGATTGGTTCTTGTGGGTGGTTGTCTTTTGGGGGGCCTCGAGTCCTTTGCTTTGTACTGATTCTTTGATTTCAATAATTTTTTCCCCTTTTAAAAAAAAATAGTAATTATTAAGTAAATAAAATAGCTCCAAACTAATGATGTGCATAAGAACTAAAGCACAACCAACATATATTTAAAAACAAAATATAAAATAATTTTTCACTAAATAAATATAAAATAATTCTTTTATAATTATATAAAGTAAAATAAAATAACTCTTAAGTAAATAAACAACTATAAAACAAATCTTAAGTAGATAAGATAAAATAAAATAAAATAATTCTTCACTAAACAATGTAATTAAAGTAAAAAAATTGTTAAGTGAGTAAAGTATTTTTAAATAGATATATTTAAGATACCAATATTAGTTTTAATTCATTTATTTCTTTCAATGCAAGTGATTGACATAATAAAAGTACTAAATTCTATTTTACTAATTTTTTGTTCACAATCTAATTGTAGTTTATGCTTTATTATAAAGAAATCAAGAATCAAAATCTTCTCTTTTCTTTAATTTTCAATTTTAATTTTAAATTTTTTGAACAATTTATAATAAGAATTTTCTATCAATTCTAATTTGAGTAATCTATTATTTAAAAATAATATTAATTACTTTCAAATAAAATCTAATTAAGTTAAATAATAATTTATTCTATTTCTTGACTTAACTAATCAATTCTCATAATTTTAATAAATAATTCTATTATTGCATCTAATTAATTTAATTAATTTTGATTAAAAATTTAGATAAATATTTACTTTACCCTTTCAATTATAGGTTTTTTATGTTTCGTAGATCAAACATATATATTATAGATTTGTTATGTTTTGTAGATCAAACGTGATTCATATTTCTTAGTAGCATTGTTAGCTAAATATAACTCATTTAATAACATTCTAATTTACAACATTTAACTAAATTATCAAAATCTAACCAAACCAACTTTATTTTATAAACAATTATATAAGAAATATCAAATTATTACAACCTTTTCATTCAAAATGGATAGAAACTAAAGATGTTATAGTCTCCATAGACAAAGTGGTCCCATCCTTATGATAAAAGGTCATAAGTGAATTGAGGACATTAGGATCAAATGTTACAAATTGTATAAACATGTCAAAATTTACAATGGAAGCATGAATAGTAGTTGAGATAAGGGACCATGAGACTCCATGATGTAAAGATATCGTAATGAAGATCTATCCAAGAATAGCTAGGTAGGGTTCACACAATTATGCAATAAAGGCCCACAACTCTAATAAAAATGAAAATAATATAAACACAAAGGCTAATATAATTAACAAATTGATCACTAATTAGATTTAAAAATAAACCCAAGAGATGCCAATTAATGACCAATAAAAATAATATCTTAAACCTTATATATATATATATATATATATATATATATATATATATATATGAAACAAAAGTTTGAAAAGGGATTAAAACCCAAGTTAGATATGAAAATAAGATATAGCAATCAATAAACATAGATTTGAAATCATAATTCAAAATAAATATAAATCCTAAGGTAAAACCCTAGGATAGTGTAAAAGTGTACAAGTTTGAAAAAAATGTTAAGAAATAAGTTACTTAACATAAATAATCTAGGATAATTAATGCATACAAATAATTAAACATGGTTATCTTAAATTAACATTTTAGTGTCTAAGTTGATAATTTGAAATGCTATTTTTTAAAATTAAATACATAAGATTAAGGTACATAGCTTTCGGAATAATGTTGAATAATTAATGCTAATGTCACATAAATCTAGTCATCTAGTACATGAATTGTTATTTTTTAACGAATAAACTCTTTGATTGATAAATATAATTATGTTAGAATAAATCCAAAAATTGTTGTGGATCAATCCCAATCCCCCCAAGTTTGACCCTAAGCATGTGGAGTTGATCTCAAGTAAAAATAATATATGACTTATAAGATCAACCTATGATAATGTAGACTCTTAAAAATGGATTTGTCATGATTTGTAGTAATTGAATGCTTAGTGGTAGTTAAAAATACTTTACGTAAATTGTTTGATCACTAGGGTCAAGTTCTCCCAAGTCAACCCCTATTAGACTAATTTTATGACTCTAAGCAAATAAATCAAGGAGAACGTGTATATCCATACAAATGACCTACACGATTTTTATGAAGATATGATCTTTTAAAGCTTCAAATCCAAATATTCCTAGAGTGAGTACTCCTTGTTTTACCATCATGATAATAAGTTCATATTGAATGTCTTTAAGTATCATAACAATAAGATGCACAAACATGTTCCAAGTTGGCTCATCATGGCTAGTGAGGAGTGATAAAGTTAGAATTTAAATTTAAATTTTTTAATTTGGAGTTAATGCCAAGCCTCTTAGGATTGATCCCAAAGCATTCAAGATTGGCCAAGGTAGAGTATTGTTATTTTTAAGCCAAAAATCAAAAGTGGAGGTGGGTGAAAATGTAGGCGCAAGGGATGGATGATAATGACAAACATACAAGTATGTAAAATAAGGATGGGATACAATCAAATGTATGGAAATAAGTGTAAATGAATGTAGAGTGAGTAGGGATAAGCATTAAGTTAGGATCCAAACTCAACATAATAGTGTCACTTGTTGGTATGTAATTATATTATATCATTCCATTGAAATGGACCTAAAGTTAAATGAGAATTGACATGGGTATCCAAAAAAATTACCATTGTAATTATTATGTTAAAAGGTGTTCTATAATGACATCATGAGGTCTCATGGCATGAATGTGTAAATATAAATAAAAGCTAAAACATAAATGATAATATTAAAAAACTAAATAAAAAACTCTTAAGTAAACAAAAATGACTCTTTTAATAAAACAAAAATAGCTTGTCAAATAAAAAGAAAGTAAACAATATAAATAAAATAAAATATTTTTTAAATAATTCTAATGTAAAATAAAATAAATATAAAAATCAAAATTATAAAATAATTTTGAAAATAAAATAAAATAAGTATTAAAGTAAATAAAATAATTTTTGAAATAAATAAAAATAACTTTTCAAATAAAAATTAGTATATTTATTTTTAGAATGTTAGAGATATCATTTTGATAAATTTTTAAATAAATAAAAACTAGCATATATATTTTAAGAATATAAGAAATATCATTTTGAAAGTGTTACACCCCAAATTGTGTAATTACTATTTACTATTACTACGTGTGGTAAAATGTGAATGTAATGTGAATTCATTGGATGAATAAATTGTATTTGTACTTTGTTATCATTGCTTTATGAATGATTGTCATCTCATTTAATATTATATGAAGGAATGCATTTATGTGATTGGATGAATATTGTGTTGATATTCTAACTAAGGAGATGTATTATTTGAAATGTTTATTTTGTTGAATAGCTAACTAACTTCGACATGTTTGAGAATGTGATTGCAGGTACATGTTCATTCCTCTAGGCTGAGGGGAAGTATCACTCAGAAGGTCTTGGTCGGGTAACCAGTAATGTAACCTATTTGAGCTTACACACACCACAGTAGAATAATTGAGTCAAGGTTATCATGTGGGAAGTAGGTAAGTCATCCTTAGTGTAATGTGTCTGCATTAGTAAGGGTCTTGATTACTATTGAATGCATGCTTGGAGGATGTTTATTTGTTTGATCTTGTGAGTCCTTCCTTATCCTACTATGTTTGTTTGTGTGGTTGAATGAGTGTTTGGATATATGCATATTTCGACATGTACGTGTATGATGGATATAATGGGATGTTCATACGAGTGTGACGACGATGTATAGACATGCATATATATGTATAAATGTTATTATAATGCTATGTGTCTTTAACCTTTTTGTCGATGTGTATCTACGTCAAAAGTATGCATGAATATGAGTATATACATACACTGATCCATTTTTGAGAGCATAATCATATGCATGTATGTGTAAGTAGAAATATTTGTATACTCATATGCAGGATCAATAACATATATGCGAATATATATATATACTTAACGAATGTGTGCATTGACGAGAATAGGATAAGAAGGGGTAACCTAATATGTATATATATGTGTAACATATTAAATATATATGTGTACGTATAAGTACATGTGTATGCATTTGAGATATTGAATTAAACATTTATGTTACTATATAATATATATATATGTTTGTATATATATAAGTTTGTACAAGAGACTTCCAACGATTTCGGAGTAACATATTCGCCATAAAACCTTCGGCCAAAGATAATTTCAATTTTCAACCAACGCAATGTTCTGACCTGAAGACAGAGGAGGAGAAAATGAGACTTGTGAAAGTCTCTAATAGTTATTTCGAGTCGAGTAGGATCAAGAAAATTTGGAGGGAGGTGCTCAGAGTCCTAATGGATTACATTATGTTGGATGGGAGATTTACCAGAGTATACGAGTATCATTTCATTTTACTCAACCACTTCAGATATAAGGTTAGGGTTTCTTTCCTCTATTACCTATTGTGCTCTTTGAATAACAGCATTGAGGAGAATAGGAAAAATCCTGAGAAGAATCTGGTCCTGCATGCTGGCCTTATTTGGCTCATTTATGAGCACTTCAAAAATATGTCGATTGTATCTAACCCCATCTTTTCCTCGACCTCGGAGGGTTACGACACTAAGTCTAGCTCGCCTGAGGAAATCAAGGGTTCGGACCTAGACTAGGTGGAAGAGATTACTCCTCCTAGTAAAAACAGGAAGAATACCCCTTTTGCTAAGCCTTCAAACAAAAAATATTATCCTCGGAAAACTCCTCTTGAAGCGTCTGTTTCAAAGGAAAAGATAAGGGATGAATCCCTAGTGGATAAGCTAGTGGCCTACTCGGAGGATTCTTCGAATGATGACATTGTGGAACCTTCTAGGAAGGAGATCTCCTCTGTCTCTTTCCACTCTGTTGATAGGGAGGATAGAACCAGCCCTCATGTGGACCTGAATCATGATGACCCTGCTTTTGAACCTAATAAGGACTTTTATGGCGATATTCTTTCTCTAGCCAGAAATGGAGCAATTGATAATTCCAAAATTCTGAACTGGGCCTTTCATGAAATTAAGGACCTAAATCTTAAAAATAGAGCTATCACAAGTAAAGTGGAAATTTTGGAAGCCAAAGTGGTGGAGTAGAACTCGGTTGAGGCTTTGTGGACGGCGAACGAGAAGATGGCCATGGCAGACTACCTCCAGAAAGAAGTTGGGTTCACCAAAAACCTCAAGAAGGATGGGGAGAACCTTGGTAAACAGATTGAGAAGATTAGGGAAGCTCTGAAAGCCACGATAGAAATCAACCACATAATTGTTAAAAATAACTCTACTATCTTGAGAGATTTGGTGGAAAAAATGGACAACACTCAGCAGGAACTTTTGATTGTGGATCTGGATGCTGAGAAGAACATAAACAAAGCTGAGGATTTGGGCCGTTCAAAGAGAACCAAAGCCAACATGAAGAAAGGACAGGATACAACACCTCTGGAGACCCAGGATCTAAAGACGGTGGCCCAGGATTTGGACATCTTGGAAATGAAAGTGGCAGAGACCTTAAAGTCTCTGGGTTAGGTTAGGTTGTGTTTCTATTGTCGTTGGTTTTTTGCTTTCCTTTTGCTGGGTTTTGCTAGTGGTTGCGGTTATTTTCTATTTATCTTTGGTGAGCAGCCTGTCTTTTCTTGGACTTTCTATGACCTATCTTTTATTGGTTTGTAAAATTTATGGTTTCGGGTCCCTATAAAACCCATATTTTCCTCAATCAAAAACAAATACACACATAAGCAGTAATGCTTAATAAAGGAGTGTGTAAGCGTATATATAAATATACATATATATTATATATTATTACAATATAATTTCTATCTTGTTTGTATTCATTTGTATATCAAATTCATATATACTTTATAACTATATAGATCAACATATATATAGTTCAAATGGTAGCACTATTATATATATACTATTATAACCTTATAGGCATGATTAGCCGCGCCATTAAGGAATGCAAACCTTAGTATTCAAACCAGTTATGTCATAGTATGAGGTGCCTTATGCATATGTAAACATTTATAGCAAAATCACCAAGTCAATGCATCAATCCAAGATTTTGGTGCCGCTAGTAGAGTATAGGTATATTTGTTGAAATGCCACATACTTAAAGGTTGAGCGTAGAAGTCAATGCAGCAATAGATAATGCCAACCCATGAATCTTATCTATGCAAATAATACTTGCTTTGAGATCAATATATAAAGCAATGGATAGCAACTGATTTATAAGGCTATATATATGGTTTTTGAAGTCAATAATCATCAACGACTTGGAGGCCAAACTTTGTGGTAATTATAACTGTCTTTCTTGAGCTGTTTTATGATCATGTTGTCGATGAAATAAGAGTTTTTAATCTGCAAACTAAACCATTAAGTTGATGATAAGTGAGAATAAGTTGATGCCTTTTTAATAGGAAGCCATGGACTTAGTAAAACTGTATTACCATGATGTTCTACATCGATCAAACAGCTGTATTGACATGAAGCATATCAATGACTTGGTCTAAATTATTTCATGAGTGAATTGACACATATAGTAAGACTTAGTCGATGCTTTATTTTGATGGCACACTCTTTTTATTGACTATTTCACTTGAGGATGAAACCACGCCACCTTTGTATCTTTTAGTTGTAGAAGACTGCTTTAAGTTTCCAGTCGAATTCTATCACATGGAGAATTGAATTGATCTCCAATTGCTATCAATAAGTGGATCAATCTATTGATATTTGAGTTGAGTCTATGTTTAATTATCCGCCACCTTTTGAGTTGCATTAGTGGTGTTGCTATGCATGCTTTTTGCTATCAATATCATGCCTAAACTGTAGGAAGTGTAGTTATTTGCTTGTTGTATAAATAGTAGCAAGAGTTTATTTGTTTGGGATGCCTCATTATCTCTCTTCTGTGTGTTATTTCTTGTGCAAACAATTCTTCATTTTAGTGTGCTTTCCTATCTAGAATATTCTGTCAAAACAATGAAGGAGAACCTTGAGTATTAAGAGAGTTCTATTATCTTTTGAGAAGAAACATTTGCCAACTTGATAGTTAAGTGTGGTGAGACTTGTTGGAGAATAAATATTGACATAGTTGTTGTTCTAAAGGTGTTGTGACTGCAGCCAATCAAATTGGAAAGCTCAACATAGGCATGAGGATATTCTACTTTTGTTTATTCTATTTTTGAATGAGCTATGTCTTGATTGATTAAACTAGTCTTGTTGTTACTTGTACATACAGGAAAGTATTGTTTGCTTTGAAAGAAAAGTGGAAACTATTTACTTTGTTTGTGCAATGTTTGTAAATACTCCATAATAGGAGGATTATGTTTATCATAAGTATTATATACTAGATATGAATAAACATAGAATGTATAGGGATTATTCATAGCTTTAACCCTTTTTAGACAAAGAGGTGATACTCTCGAATGGAATCATCTACTGAAATACAAGATATGATTAGACATGGGTAAGAGAGATTGTTTGACATAGGTATTGTTATTATGCTAGATATGACCAAACGTAGACAAGCTTAAGGAACACTCATAGCTAGATATTTAATTATGCTAGATGGATAGTAGGTTACTCCTGGGATTGTTATCCACTGAAGGAAGAGAACCATTACTTTTCTTATTGAGTTGTGTTACCTTAGGTTGTGTTAAATAGATAGGTTATCCTAGGGAGTAGCTTTTCCATGGAGAGGGATTTCCTAAGCATAGATATAATAGCCTTAAGTCAAAATGAGCTTGCCATAGTTTAGGTGAATGGTAGACTATCGCTCGATTATACTGAGTGAGAATACTTTGGCCAAAGTAGTGTGAATGTCTAAAGACCCCACTAAAGAAGTGCGAATGCTAAGACCCCACTGTTAGTTCACCATGTCCATTTAAATACATGAGGGCTACCTAGTGTAGGTTATAAATCCTAGTCATGTAGGGCACAACACTAAGCTTAGAGTGGTATGTTGTACGGGGTTACCCAGCCAATACCTTCGTCGAAGGGAAGGGCCATCTATCATTGATAGATGTGAGGGGGACCACATATAAGTTTGTGGTTGGCAGAAAAGTGCTTGAGTGATGCTTCTCCTCCTCAGCAGGTGATAGAAGACCAAGGTTTTGAAAGGCAGATTCCTAGACCATATATATCTTATGTTACGAAGCTCGGTGGAGCAGTGTTTGTATTAAGTAAATTCGTGGTATATTATAATTTGTGAAATTATCATATTATAATGAAATCTCTATTGAATATTGTATGGCATCTTTCTTCAATATGATATCTTTGTTTTGGAAGATTTGTATAATTACTATTGAAATGAAATGACAAATTGGAATTTGTGTTATTTCAATTATGCATGTAATTTACATTATTGGAAGAAAAAAAATTATTGCTATGTCATGGCGTCATGTTTTATTCACTTGAGGTGAAAACATTGGAAATTTTACTATGAAGAACACCGGGATTGTTACAAGAAGCATGTATTTTTAATTGGATTTATGATTTGGATTAATATTTCTTGGTATCTTTTACATTGATTTAAAAAATAATAGTATGCTTGTATCAATACCTCTCATATTTAGCATTTGAAAATAGGGTTTAAATCTTCTTATGCGGATGAAAGTGAGATTTACATAAGAATTTGATGTAGAGAGCTTCAAAAGTTATTCTTATGGAATAGAAAGTCAAAAATTTACTAAAGATACATTCAAATCTATTCTATAAAATATGAATCCCTACATTTTATTTTCAATTTTCAATTGCTATCTTTGAAATAGAAATTTTCCTATTTAAAGTTTTAAAAAAATCTCAATATAACATCATTAGGAGATATTTTTTTAATATTAATTACTATTAATTTTTTTTAAAAAACAACTATCTAATAATTCTACTTATACATTACTATATAAAATTCATGAATGCCTAATTATCAAATTACTATGGAATCTTGCATATATTTGGGTACCTAAATTTAGCTCATGATTTCTAACACATTATTTTAATAACCATTTATGGTTTGTGGTTTTGTTCTTTCCTCTAAATTGGGTGTTTAATTCATCATCGTTGCTATGAATACAATTGGTTTGAAATTTGGAAGGTGATTTTTTTCTTGAAATATTTTTCTTAGGGTAAACATTGTGTCATTTATTATGTGTTCATATTAGTTTCTAATTTATAAATATATAAAAAAATTATCGCACTTCTCTCCTCATAGGTGAATAGGGAATTTTTTAATTCAATTTTCCTTTCAAAACTTGCACATGAAATTTGAAACTAAAAAATACAAAGTGATGAGATGGAGATCGACCTTATATTTTGAATAAAAGAACCTTCTTTTATTACCTAAAAAACTACCATACTGTTATTAATTTGATTATATATGATAAATTATTGGCTATCCTAATCAAGAATGATGTCTATATTTTTGGTTTTCTATTCTATGTTGAGAAGGATTACAATACTAACATATCTTTGTGAAAATGATTCACTTTTTTATGGAACAAGGTAATAAAAGCTAATCCAACTCTAGAAAATAAACTTTGAAAGAAGTGGGAATAGATGCTCACATCTCAAGAGGCATCAAAATGTTCACAATCCCAAAATGCTTGGAGAAATTGTGGTAACAAAAAGGTACACCTTGATCATCACACATGTCCCCTATTTGGAAAATTGTTTGAAGATTTTACAATGTGGTTTATCAATGATATAGGATGTTGTGTGAGAAGAAGACTCATGTAGAAAGTCTATTTCCTCAATTTCTTGATTTCTTTGTTATTGATGAAAAAAAACTATTTTATTAATTATAGTTGTACTTAGTCATTATGATTTTTGCTAAAAAAAAAGTTAAACAACAATCATGCATGAACTATATTATGTTGAATCAAAGACATCAATATGTAGGAGAAATAATATATAGCTCTATATTGCCCAATTATATAGATTATTTTCTAAATGAATACATTAGAAATATAGCTTTGTTTTAGTTGTAGTACATTTGATCATTTTAATGATAATATTGTGAGTTCTTAGAAGTTTTATCCTCTAGAGAGCTAGTCACTTGATTGGAGAAGAATAATTTATAGATAATTTTTTAAATTTCTATTGTTCTTATTGAGATCGATGACTTAGTATTGGCTGACTACACTTGATCCATGAGGATTCGAAGTGTATTTAAGCCACTAAACATCAGTCCCTATAAGATCATTCAATTCAAAACTACACTAATAATCCATTAAAACTAACATATTAAAATACGAAAGCTTCAAATACACCTATTCTAATCCATTCAAACTTATCCTATTGGGGGAGTGGTGTTGCATTGATGTGGAATGGTGACCCTTTCCCAATCCCTTAGATAAATGATCTTGTTTTGATCGATTATATTGAAGAGAATCGATGAAACCGATGAGAGATGTGTATGAAAACATGGCTTAAAATCTAAATTAACATGATGAAATCTAAAGCTATTTTAACAGGATAAAGCTAAGATGATCGATGTGGGTGTATGAAAAACTATTTCAAATGAAGTTTTAAGCTCAAAATATCCAAACCCTAATTACAAAATATGCTAAATGGATGCATCTAAGTTACCATGGAAGCCATTAATGGAAGCTAAGCTAATATGATGCAATAAATTAACCTAAAATACTTTCTCAAACATGAAATATGAGTGCAAAATGAGAGTGATTTTAATAGCATAAGTTTGCTCTTAAAAGATAGATGGACGAGTTTCAATAGCATAAGTTTTCTCTAAAAAGATGGATCCATTCGTCTCCAAATGATGTTCTATTTATAGGAGGACACATGAGAAATGAAGGGCTAAGATTGAAAAAGCTAATCAATGGTCAAAAAGGAAGGAAGATGAAGGCATGGATCATGATTCCCATCAAGGGTTGAGAATGCAAGATGATATTTAATCAAGGGATTGCATTCATCCAAACAAACACACTTTCAAAAAGCCTTGTTGAAAGTTTGTTGCAAAAAAGGAATATTCCTTTTTTCAAATGAGTGAAGAAAGAAAATATTCTCATGGGTGAGAAAAATTAGATATTTAGTTATTTAAAACCAAATTTAATTATGCAAAGGAATATTCCATGAAAATATTCCTTTTTTGGAGGAATGTGCAAAGGAGGAATATTCTCTTGGAATATTCCCTTGTAAGTGGGGGGATTAGATTTAATTAGTAATTTGATAATTAAATAATTACAGAAATTAGGGGAATTATATGATATTCATTAAATAAATGATTTAATGGAAAAGGGGAAAGTGATATGATATTTAATTAAATAATTTAGGGTTATTTAATTAAATAAGAGGACTTTAGGAATTAAATTAAATAATTTGATTTATTCAATTTAATAGGATGAAATGTTACCATAAAAGGGGATGAATTCACCTAATTAGGTTAATCAGGTTAATAAATGAAAATGATATGATTAGTTAAATAGCTAGACTAATTTAATCAATTAACCGAAAAGAGGATGGGTTTTAGGACGAAATGGTGTTAGTATATCAGATTCAAGTGCATGATATCATTCAAGACATTTTTAAGTGTCCCCACTTATAAATTATTGTGTTTTAGTTGAAGTAATTATTTTCAATAAATAAAATAAAGTGTTAAGTTTTTAATTATAGAATAGTTCATTTTATGTTGTCTAGTGTTATTTGTATTGTTTAGTGTATTTGTAGTGTGTTGAAGCATTACATTCTATATAGAGAAAAATAGTGGGAATTTTTATGTTAGGAAGTTCATTCATTGAATATTCCTTGAAGAATTTAGTAGTTTGAAACTCAATTTCAATTTTGTAATAACTTTTGAATGTTTTCCTAGTTTAGATTTCAAATGTCACCATGGTTTAGATTTTATTCTTGATTAAACATTATTTTTATTTTGTAGTTGTAGACACATAAAAATAACCTAGACCTGCAAGCTTTATTTTTCCTTTTTTTCCTCTTAGAATAATTAAAATATTTAATTATGTCCCATAGTCCAAGTTCAATTATTATTAAATAATTCTTAATTATTTATTTAATTCTTATCTTTTATTCTTCCTTATCATTTAAATAAATAGATTATATTTATTTATTTAAATACATCTTGTTATGCCTTGCATAACCACCCCATCTTTTGCCTTGGTCAAAATGGGTCCCCCTTTGTTATTTTTGTACTTAGTTGTTTTTGAAACAAAGTTTGGAGTCTTGTTTTTGCCAATACTTTGTTTTTCTTTGGTTTCTCTGTCGGAATCAGAATCGGAACTGAATCGAGTTCTAAAAGTTCTTTTGAAACTTGTTTTGGTTTCCATCTCGACAGTCTTTCGTTTATATCTATTGTTTTGTCTTCAGCGGACCCAGAGCCAGAGTGGGTGTTAAGTTGGTCTTTATCAAAAAATTGCAAAATCATAATCGATTCCGCCCCCACCTCCGCTATTTTGACTCTCGGTTTTTGTCTAAGTCCTTGTGTTTAGTGTTTTATGTCGGTCTTTTGTTTTACTTTTTGTGTTTGGTTTTGTTTTGTGTTTAGCTGGTGGACCCAGAACTGGAATTGGAATGAAGTTTGGAAATTTCTTAAAAACTTTTGAATCAGTTTCCATTTTAGTTCCGCCCTCGCCGCTTTTGGATTGTTGACTTTTTGACTGAAGTTGCACTGTAGTGAAGTGTTGGTTCTCTTTTAGTTCCGATTCTGCCAACTGCATTTAAATGCATTAATGACAACTGCTCGTGTAGTTAAGAACTTTGATTTTTACCTCCATTTAAGGATTAAACGTATTGTTATTATCATTGTTAAAACTTGAAGAGCAAGGAAGAGCAGCGACGGAGTTCATTTGAGCAAATTGATTGAACGAGGAGAAGATTATTGTGTACGAATTAGTTTGAAAGGTTAGTTGGGTTCTTGTGTATTCGAGGTAGGGTTTCTTATCGTTGTTCTTCGTTTGTTAACTGTTGCATTTTTTTGTATATATTTGCCCGTGTCTGGAATCATGTCGTTTTGTTCTTCGTTTTTAATAGATTCATGATTCTTGGCATGCTTGTTTGTTGGGTGCTTTATTTTGTTTGTCTGGTTGTTTCCTTGTTTCTTTTTCTTTTTATTTTTAGTTCTTTCTGTTTTAAGGCACGGTCACTTTCACATTTTAGTCATGATCGCGTCGTGCTATTTCGATTTGCAGTAAGTTAGATTAAATTTAGGTTTTAAATGGTGATTAGGTAGATTAGAGATTTACAGTGAGGTAGATTAAAGATTTACAGTGAGTTAAAGGTTAGTTGAATTTCATTTTTTCTTAGGGTTTTGTTGCACATTCAAACTGGTAAAATGGCAAGGTTTAAAATCTGAGCCCTAGTTTTTATCGTGTTTGTTAGATTAGGGTTTCATAGGTTTCAGTGATCACATTTAAATGATTAAAATATGATGCCCTAAAAATTCAATCGTTCCCCATGGTCATATGAGTATAGTGTTTTTAAAGCCTCTTTTCATTTAATACGACCTTGGTTTTAGTCATGGAGTTAGGTGTTAAATCGATAAGATCTCTGATGATGTCATGGTCAATCTAGGCAAAGCCGGGATCGGAATTGATCTTGAACTTGGGAATTATGTTTTGCAAAAGGTTATCGATTCCATTTTTATCCCGTTTCTGGCTCCGCGTATAATAAGAAGTCTTTTGTCGAAATAACAATGACCTAGTCGGAAGCGGAGGCGAAACGGAAATATAATATGAAAATATAAATATCTGAAGGAAAATCAAATCCGTTTTTCATTCCGATCCCAGTTCCAATCATCTCCCTGATTTCGACTCCGAGCTCGTTCATTGTTAGTGAAAATATCTATATCGGTTTTGGCTCCGAGTCTGATAGTATTGTAAGAGAGACTATTTTAGGTTGTGTTTCTGCCTGGTTCTGCCTCCGGTGCATATATGAAAGGTGTGGTTTTTAGAGCATGTTTTAGCATTGATATTTAAAGATCTAATTAGAGGTTTTGCTTGCATGAAAGTTGAAAGATGTCAAGAACATCAAGGGAAGCTGCTCGAAGGAACCAGCCTGCAGGAACATCAAAGGCAACACCAAAACCAAAGAAGTTAAAGCCAGAACAACTGCCTTATACCTTGAGCTATAATCACAGGAGTCTGGTTGTGAAGGTGAGCAAGGTGGAATCAGACTGGTCAGACATCGCTGATACGAACTTGGGCCAGTACAACTTTGAGGAGTTACATGGAGAAACCTTTGCAGAACTAGAAAATCTAACAGGAAGGATGCAAAGGATTGTTGATTCCGACTTGGCATATATTACTGTGTTTCCTTTATCAGTCCAGTGCTCGGAGTTGATCTTAATAGCAGCTAGTGCCTACAATCCTGCTACAAGACTATGCATGGATTCACAAGATAGGGTGATCATTGATCCTACTCCTCAAATGTTTCAAAATATATTTAATGTCCCGGATCCTAAGAGCTTGGTGCAGTTGGGTGAGGCAGAGGACTTGGAGAAATATAGTAAGTATAAGGACTCTAATAGGTCTCATTTGAACAAAAAGTGGTTGAAGACAGAAAAGAAATCTCTATCCAAACTTGCACACCAACCTAAGAGGGCAGATTTCAAGAAGGAAGTATCAGATTTAATACTGATGCTATCTAGGATCTTTGGGAAGAGAGAAACATTTCGGTTCAAGGAGTGGATGTTTCCTTTCATCCAAATAATCTTACAGGGTGATTATCAGTTTGATTGGCCAATGATTGTGTCAAATGCTATCCATGATCAACTAACTAACATCAGAAACACTAAGTCTTTCTTTATGACATCTTATGTGGTGTATGCAGCAGCAAGATTGGGTGTTTTCCCAGGTTTGAACAGAGTAGGCATAATGGGAGCCTTGGATGGAAAAAATAAGGTATGGGAGCACTATGACCAATTATCTCTTCAAGTTGCTGAGACTCATTTTAGAAGAGTCAATGATGCATTTTTATATGTGATCATCCACCAATTGAATGGAGATGCAGGATACCGGTTGAGTCAAGAAGCCATGGCATTCATTGCTGAATGGGGATGTTGGTATATTCAATACCCCAAATTTACATACTTCAAGTTGGCTGGTTTTGAAGGACACCCACATTTGCTTCCAAGGTGCTACAACAACAGGATAGTGCTAATGGAGTTTTTATATCAGGCTCTTGGAGTTAATGCTCGGCTTGGGATCAAACATAAAACTAGATGTCATAAGTTTCCCATGAAGTTGGGAGAGTATGGTTGTCAACACTTAGTAGGAGCAAAGGTGGTTTGTAATGAATTGATACAGTTGAAATTGGGTTTATACACAGCTCGTAAGTATTTTGATTCGAAGGGTAAGATGTATGCCTTATTGCCTTCAGTGTTTACTGGACATTTCAATTTGTTAGAAGACTTTTGGAGAGATAGGCAGGATGAGTATGATTTGAGAAAGAAGAACTATGAAAGATTGCCTGTCGCACTCATGTCAGAACTTGGTGTTAAAGAAAACATTCCTGACACATTGGTGGATGATGGAATTGTATTGGACCCCTCTTATGAATCTTTGAACATTGGCACCAAGAACCTGGATCCAATTGACTAGGATGTTGAAGAAACCATTAATATTAAGCAGATCGGAAGGACAGTGTTGGATAGAAGTGTGCAATGGTTAGTGCTGAGAACTCAGGCTCCCCAAGAACCAGCCCCTAAAAAGGGTAAGGGGTACAAAAGGATCAAAAGGAAGACACCTCCTAAAGAACCTTTGGAGTTCTTTCCCCCAGATATTGATGAGATAGAACTTGAGGCAATAGATGATGAAGAGGGAACACAAGAAGGATATGTTCCAATAGGATCTGTTGTTTCAACACCTACGTTTGGTGAATCATCCGCCCAAGTCCCAATTACAAGGAAGAGGAGTAAAGAAATTCAAGAAGGAGCTCTTCATAACATGGCTGAAACTGCTAAGGGAAAAGAAATGGAAAAAGAAGTTCTGGAGGTAGGGATAGATTCAGATGAAACTGAGTCAAAAAAGGATTTGCAAGAAAACATGCCTCTATAGGAGAATATTGAGCATATTTTGGCACAAGAAGAGCAATGGAAGATGTTTGAAGAAGCAAAGAGAAATTCTGATGCAAAGGCTACAGTAGAGAAACAAAAGGAAATGGAGGCTAAGGTACAAGCTGATGCTATACTGCACCAGCAACAATTGAAAGCCAAACAAGTTAAGGAGAAGGCAGCAACTGATGAAGTAGAGAGACAAAGAAAGCAACAAGAACATGAACTCAAGGTCAAAGAGGAGAATGACAAGTTGGAACTGATACAGAAGATCCATAACCTTGAGGAGGAGAAGGCAAGGAATCAGAGGGAAAAGGAAATCTTGGTTGCTAGGTTAAAACTTGCAGAGGAAGCTCGCCAGAAGGAAGAAGGAGCAGAACAATTACAAAAGGAAAAAGAAGCCGAAGAGTTGGTTAAGAAACAAAAAGAAGCAAAGGCCGAAAAACTTAAGGCTTTGGAGGCAAAAAGGTTGAGGAAAGAAGAGGAAGATAAGAAAAGGAAAGAACAAAAGGATAGGGAAGAGGCTGAAAAGCTTGTGCAAATGCATATACTGCAAGAACAACAAGAGAAAGCAAGGGTTGACTCTCAATTCCAGGTAAATATGCAGTCACCTTCTATAGTTATTGCTCCCTCTTCCTCTATGATGACTTTTGCTCCAAGTGCTCCTACATGGCTAAAACTGGACCTACAAAAGAGGGCAGTAACACCTTCACAACCTCTCAATTGGGAGGATATGATGAAAGGAATCGAGCAGGAGAGGCCTAAAAAGAAGGCTAAGATTCTACATTCTACCCGACTCACAAACAAAGGAGAAATTATTGCTGAATGTGCCATGCCAATGATAGAAAAGGAGGTAGGGGACATGCAGCTAACATATTATCAATTGAGTACTGTCAACTTGGGAAGGCCCACTAGGAATCAATAGATGAACTTGATTGATGTGGTGGCTTCAACAAGCAAATCAAGAATGATAAAGGACAAGCAAAAGAAAGATGAGCTTAAGGCTCAATTGGATCAATTGTATTCATTCTTGAAAAGTGTTTCCTCTCCGAGATCACAATAGGTAACTGCCATTGAGACTCCTATTCTATTAAGTAAAAAGGAGGTAGATGATTTGGTGCAGGTAAGAGGCAAAGCGGAGATGGTAGATAGGTGGATGGACAAGTTGAATCAAGAGGTAGGTGAAGTTTTGGTTGAGGGTTTTGAGACCTACAAAGGCACTGAAGAGTTGATAAAATAGATGTATCAATACATTGAAGCGTTGGAAAAACAAGAAGAAGAGTATAAAGAATACAATCAGAAATTGGAGAAGGTTAATGCATTACGTTTAGCTACTCTTCTTGAATAGTCCATACTTGAGGAGGAGAATAAAGATTTTATTGGGAAAACCTCTCGTATACTCTATTTTAGAACTAGCTTCTTGTGTAAACATAAGGATGAGATCCAGGAGGCTGTTAATAATTTGACTGAGCAATTGGAAGAGCTGGAAGCGGTCATTGCTATTATTATAGATGTAAATGCATTTACAAAAGAAGGCATGTCTTTGGGTCAAGTAAAAGAGAAATGGAATGAAAGATTCAGAGGACTGATGCAAAAAGGAGATGATTATGGAGATTTGATGTTGGATCGGTTAATGGATATCAAAGAAGAAATAAAAGTTGCTGGAAGAGAATTGACAAAGGTAAAAGGTATGAGGGAGTTTGCTGCAGCAGAATTGGATCGAATCAAATTTGAAGATAGTTGGGTCGATGGGCCAGAAATAGATACATTACAACAAGTCTTCGCCAGTTATGATGAGTTCATTGCAGATCCAACTTCACATGCATAAATCTCTTGCATGCATAATTTCCTTCTTCTTTGCATGTTGCATGCAACATTGAGAGTTGAGGCGCATGACATATTTTCCTTCTATTTTTCTATTCTCCAGTTAAACTGAACGTCTAATGTAAGAACTCAAGATCAAATCGATCTGAATTTCCAAGAAAGTTGTTGTTCCTAAAAAGGTGGATAGCCTAAAATAGAAGTGAAGTTTGAACTTTTTGTATAATCTATAAATATTCGATGGGTATCATATTGTAAAGGTTGGCTAATTGAGAATAGGATTGGCTTACCTAATGCTAGGAGATAGAATTTTGTAGTGATCATTGAGATACATTGTTACTAGATGCTTTACAATTAATAAAATTTACAGGTTTTCCCGAAATATGGTGTTAGAATTAAATTTTTTGTGTGATAAGGCTAATAAGTTATAATATATCTGTATGCAGTGATTGTGTTGAACATAAGAGTTTCTTGAGTGATGAAAGTCATTTGAAGGAATTAGATTTAAGGATTATCTTATTAGATTATCATTGAGTTAAATTTATTTAAAGTTTGTTGATCTATGACCTTAGCAATGAATGGATGTGTGTTTTGGAAATCTTGGAGATAGTTGTGATAAGCAAAAAGTGGTATTGAATTAAGCACCTTAGATGCATGCAATGGTATAGTTTATGCTGTAGATTGTGTCATGCTTGGGTTTTATGATCTGTTAGTAAACATTCATTGTTGAAGGTATATGTCCGGATGATAGATAAGTTTGATTCATGTTTACTGGTTACCCCTTTGATCTATCTTTTTTTTTTGTTTAAAACCCATTGATTTACAGAAATAGTTTGATAAACAAATGAGTCATTGCTTGAATCTTTTAGTTACCAGCACAGGTCCCTTGAACGTTACAGTTGCATGAACAAATTGAGTGACACCAGACAGTTGAGAACCAACTACCAGGACCTTGGGAGTTAGGCTACTACATGTTGTCTTTCTTTTTCAGGAGAAATAGAGTAGAAATATTATGTTTTAACATTGTTTGTGTCATTTTCACCATCAACACATCCTAATTTCCTATGTCCCTTTATAATTAAATAATTTTCTAAATTTATTTAAGTATTGACCATTTTATCCTTTTCCTCTATAATTAAATAATTTTCATTAATTATTTAATTGTCTATTTGTCTTTTCCTTCAAATTTAAATAAAATCATTTATTTAAATCCCACTTTCCATTTTCCCACAAAGTAAATAATTAAAAATCATTATTTACTATCATGACCCCATCTCTTTTGAATTAAATTAGTTTTTCATTCAAAAAGTTAACTTTCCCCTCCAAATCAAATAATTTTAAATTATTCTTTGATTTTTCAACATTCTCTCTTGATTTGATTTTTCATAAATTAAATCATAGCCCTCCATTTCAAATTTTAACCTAATTTTTTCCTAACCCTAATTGCTAATTGTCACATTCAATCTCAGCCTTCCATCTTAGGGCATTTGTCTATCATTAATCCTGGTCATTCATCCAAAACATTGTTTCTATAAAAGGACAATGTCAACCTCATTTTGTCACGGCTTCATGCTTGCAAATTTGTAAGTACACTTGCATTTGCTTAGTTGAATCCTTCAATATGTTTCCAGGTCTTTGTCATAGGTCATAGTTGCTCCCTAAAATCTAAGGGAAAATACTATTTACAACAAAATGGAGAGGGGCAATGGAGGGGCAATGGAGATTGTTCATTGGTTTATGCTTTTATGTTCCATTGTGCTTCATTGTTAGCTAGGGTTTGGTTTGTTTATGCTTTGTAATGCTAACCTGAATTTTTCCTTAGTTACATTTGGTGAACCCGACATGAAGGATAAAGATTTTGCAGATTTTGTATGGATTTTTTTTGTTTTGCAGTTTGTAGGTACATATTCAGGTTCATACGCCACAATTGGCTATCATTCACCGCATCCACATTTTGAGTTCACCGCAATCATCAAAAACTTGAGCCGCATTTATTTTGGTGAGCCGCAATCGAAGTTTCTAAGATGCATTTGATCATTTTGTGAGCCGCATCTAATGTTTCCATGATGCAACTTCCTGTCTAGGGTTTGCTTTCAATTTTTGCAAGTATTTTTAGCTTTCTGCTTTTTATTTCGGTAGACTAGGGTTTTCTAGTTATTGATATTCTGTTGGTAGCATGTGGCAAGTTGGAATAGGATACTAACTTTGTTTTGTTGATTCATTTTTATAAAATATTTCATTTTAAGCAACAAATACAACTTGCATTTTACATTCATGGGCTAAAATGAACTACATTTACACTCATTAGATTTAAAAAGAACACAACTTTCATCCTCACTCATTCAAGGTTAAAATATACTTGCATTTTCATAGCATTCGGGACTAAAAAGAACCTTGTTTGTCTCACATTAAGTTGGTTTTAAAATTTACAAGTGGTTGGCATATTTTGTGGTATGGTAGTGATTTCTTAGTGTGTATACACTTCTCTTGCACCTCACAACAATCTAGAGAATCAAAAGCACTTAGGGAGTATTACTTTTCCACCCACACATTTGAATTTAGGCATTAAAATGAACAATCTTGTGAGTGTGAGTTGAAAGCTTTGTGTATGCAATCTCCTTGCACCTTTGTGCGATCTTGGATAACCAAAAACAAAGTTTTCAATTCACTTTTGTTTACCTACTAGAGGGTCTGCCACCCTGCTTCGAAAGGTGGGAACGACCCAAGTGGTAACAAGCTAAATCCAAGTCCTTCTGAATTGCTATATAAATGCGTGATTGCAAGGAAAGTTTGCAATCAACAGGAACTGGTATGTGATAGCTCTCCCCCAATATCTTTATGATGCAAAAATCCCTTGTTCTAAGGGTTGGGAGACCTTTTGAGGGATTTTATCATTGTACCCCCTGAATCGAAAGCCCTTACTACACACCTCTTGTTTTTAGAAACCTAGCCTTTTGTCCATTCCTTGGTATAGTGTAGGGTACAGTATCATGCCCGAAGATACTCACTACTGACTCCCTTGAGTAGATATAGAAAATTCCTCTTTGAGAATTCAAATTTGGTGCACCTGAGAAGTGAGTGTCATGGAGGGGAGCCAGTGCCACCAAACTTCTAATCTATCCACTCTCGAAAGAGAGAAGTGTTTCACATTGATCTTGGGGTATTTCAGTGGGCTATACCAAGTATACAAACCTTTTTTACTAGGATTTGTGCTTGTTTTCAAAGTGCTTGTGCAAAAACAAAGTGTTTGTTGAATTAATGAACAAATAAACACCTCTACAATTTGGAAAATCACAATCAGACTGAAACAAATTTTCAACCTTGTCAAATTTGTAGAAAAACTAGATTGTATTTATTGTGAAACACAACTAAGAACTCTGTAAACCGCAATCGCCTTCTAAAAACTGCAACTGTCACAAAGAAAGCCGCAATTGACTTTTCTAAACAACAATTATCACACAAAAAGTTGCAATTGACTATCCTAAACCACAACTGTCATTTTGGAAAAACCGCATTTGACTGTGTTAAACCACAACTGCCTGCAATTCAGAAAAAAAATAAAAATTCATTGTCACAATCCAAAATCAAAATTTTAAGGTCTACCTCTGATTACCTTTTTACAGTGATCACTATACAAAAACCAGAAAGATTTTCTCAAATATTCCACCATTGCACCTTTTAGTTTGTCATCTAGTTTTGACACTAGGAATACCATTACAAAATTTAGTTGCATTATAGGATTCTTAATCACCTTCAGCCTAATCAAACTCTTAAGACATTACCTTTGCAGATTTCAAAATAGGCCAACTTTCCATGCTTTGTGTAAAACATTGCTTCGAAAAAATATTGTCATTGGACCAATTCATTTGTCACACTTCTAGTCTTTGTCATTTTGGTTGAGTCTTTTCCCTACTCACAAGTCTAGTTTGGGAAACTCACTTTATCTTTGTCATTTCACTTGGTCTCACAAAAGGTCCTTTGACAATTCAAAATTGAAGCATTGGTTAAAATTTTGATGGTTAGTAAACCTCTTGTTAAAATCTCCCAAAGTTGATGACCTTTAGAGCTTGCTTACACCTTTCATTTAGAACACTTCCATAACATACTTGGACATTGCTATAGCATATCAAAAACTCTCTCATTTTAGGACACCATCATTTGTCATCTTGCATTAGACATTTCTCTTAGATATTAATAAAACTTTGCATCCCTCATAGACATTATTGTCACCTCACTTTGGACATTTAGCATCCTCTTTAGACATTATTTTCACATTGCATTAGGACACTCCTCATTCCTTATTCCAAAAAGACCAAAAACATAGTTGCATTAGCATTAAATCTTTATATACAAAAATCCAAAAACATAGACTTTGTTCATATCATTTTCATCCATTAACTTAGTCCCATATCATTTTTATTTTCCCTTTTAATCAATTCTTACATGGTTGAGAATAGATTACAAAAGAGGAGAAGAGACATGGACCTTTTTGGAAAAGGGGAGATCTTTATAACCATACTAGTGACATGAACCTAAATGCCACTCCACATACAAATCACAACAATACCAACATGGGATCTACCTCCCACAATCCTTTCAATGACACAAATATTGGACATTCATCACACAACAATCCTTTTGATTAATTCATTCAAAGAGATGAAAATGGCAATGTGTTTATAGAAGACGTAGAGGTTGTTGCCCAAAATCTAGAAGTAGCCTCTTTTGTAGATGAACTACTCTTGCTAGATCCACAACGATATTTAGCTAAACTCTTGCATGAAGGAGTTAAATTACCACATGGATTTGATGTAAACACCTTGAGAGCATCACCACCTAATCATGACACACAATCTATTCAACCTCCCTCGACACCACAACATGGTGCTACCACTACTTCTATTGGTATGACAACACAAAATGCAACCAACATAATCAATGCAACATCAACTTTTAGGGCACCAACCATATCACAAACCATGTCACAACCAATGCCACAAGTGTCTCAAACATTATCCCAAAATTTTGGATCAACATTTTCTGCATCCAATGCTATGGGGAATTCCTCATTTAATCCTTTTGCAAGAAAAATAAGGGTGACCATTCAAGGACCTCAACCTAACACCAATACAATATCACAAGGTCCTCTAATCAACACAAACACTAGTGGCCCTCATAGAAAAAACAAAATCTTCCCACGCGGTCATATCCACCAATTGGGACAAGGAAATCAAATGTCACAACACATGAGCATGACACAAACAAGTCACAACCCACTTGGTCATCAAAACACACATGGGTAACACATTCCTCAAATGCAATTCAATTCTACTAGATCACATATCCCAACATAGACTTCCCATGTTCATACACATGCTCAACACCAACATGTTCCAACTCAAAATGTGTCATCACAACCAATGGGAATGCAAGGGATAACTATTGACAACATGAGTGATGCCACTAACAATCCAATAGTGGATGTATTGACTGCCTAACTAGTTGCCTTGTAAAAGCAAGTGGAGAACATGTAGCTATCAAACAAAAAGACATTCATCCTTTGACTTGCATCCATACCCATTTGACACAAGCTTGTACATGCCACCATTTCCTCCAGGATATGTTGTCCCTAATTTTTTCTAAGTACAAAGGAAGGACAAATCCTATCGAACACATAAGAGAATTTACAACTGCTTGTGTAGATGTGGCATATGAACACACTTATTTGATGAGACTTTTTCCTAGGAGTCTCACATGTCCTGCACTTGATTGGTTTGCACTGTTGCCTAAAGGGATAAGAACATGGGATGAACTTGCCAAAAAAATTGTAGAGAATTATGCCTATAAAATTGACACTAACATCACAATCGCCACACTATGTAAGAGAACACAAGAGGAATCTGGTGAAAAGTTCATTCCTTTCTTTCAAAGATGGCGAGGCTTGGCAAGTCGATGTCCGGTTGAAATCCTCAAAAAAGAGAAGGTACACATGTTTATTCAAAACCTCATTGGACCTTTGAAATATAACTTGCAAGTCCATTGTTGTACAACCTTCAAAGACCTTGTTGAAAAAGTTGTTCAACTTGAAAAGGACCTCATTGCACAAGGTGAACTTAAGTACCCTAGCAAGAACACAAACATGAACACAACCAATGATAGGAACAATTATTGGGCCAAAAATAAACATGTTACCAATGATGGGGTTGTCAAGGCTAAAGTAGTAAATAAGATTGGTCCTACAATCACACTAAGGGGACCTCAACCACAAAGCAATCCCTCGTCTATCTCAACACCTACTGCAAATTCCATCCAAAGCAACCAAAACCTGTGTCAACAAAGACAAGCTAGACAATTCCCAAAGCGACGCACATACACCCCCTTGGGAGAACCTATTGAGTCTATCCTCAAGAAGCTTGTTCAATCAAACATCATAAAATTGTAAGAACCTAAAGCATATGACCCAAGACAGTCTAAACCATCATGGTGCGATGACAATTCCTTATGTGATTATCATAGAACAAAAGGACATAAAACAACATCCTACAAACAATTGAGAAACATCATACAAGATCTTATTGAGAATGGCGACATTGAAATTAACGGTCAACAATACTCTTCTAATGCTGACCATACCATTCATAAGAATCCACTGCAAGATCATGGTTCAGGAAACCCCTCCTCTTCAAGTCAAAAGATTGATAACCAAGCTAAATACACTTGTGTTTCCTTTGATTACGTAGGTGGTCCTATAATCAATCACCTTCAAGCTCCTGATGAATATGTCAATACCATCACCATAAAAAATACTCTTGAATGCAATGTTACCACTCACTGAACCAAAATTACAATGACTAGCCCTTTTGCTAAGCCACCACAACCTAAAGGACAATTTAACTTTGTCGATCAATTGGGTAAAACCCCTGCACATATTTCCATACTTGAGTTGTTGCGCATTTCTCCCGTAGATAAAACTATTCTTGACAAGGCTTTAAAAGAAACTTCAGTCCCTACCGACATTGATGTCAACAAATTTGAAGCTATGGTCAAATATTTGGCCAATTTCCATCAGGTCACTTTCTCATATCAAGATTACTCCATAAATAAGCCATACCACAATGACACATTACACATTGAAGCTTTCATTCACAAACACAAGGTCAGATGAGTCCTAGTAGATGGTAGGGCAGGATTGAACATATGCTCCTTAAAATTGGTCAAGGAATTAGGCTTCTATGAGCCATGTGTAGATCCCACTAAAAGCATTGTAATCAAAGCTTATGATCATGAGGAGTGTTCTTCTAAAGGCATTATCACACTCCCTATTCGTGTTGCACAAGCAATCATAGAAACAACATGTCAAGTCCTGGATCTTGAATTTCCCTACAACGTCCTCCTTGGTCGATCGTGGATTCATGCATTGAAGGCCATACCGTCCACATATCACAAATGTTTGAAGTTCCCCTATAATGGCACTGAGATTACCATAAAAGGTGATCTTGACCCCTTTCAATACTACACCAACTTAAGGGGAATTTATGAACATCAAATGCCTATTAATCACGAAGCTTCAACATCCACATCATCCCAATATGTCGATCCATCTACACTTACCAAGTCATCCACTTCCACTACTTCAACCTCCACCACACCATCTGCTTCCACCCTTCCAACCACCGATTCCAATGTAGAGATCTAGGATAAAGGTTGTGGTGATTACAAATTGACCACTACCTATTGCATCACCAAGTTGCCTAAGTCTCCCCAGTCTTATGGTAAGGCTTGCTTCAAGATAGAACCTAAGATTATCTTTAAAGTCCCTCCCACTACCACTTTCACAAGATGGGGAGAGGTAAACAAATAAGACATTGATGATATTTCAGCATGGATATACATAGATGAGGAAGATCTTCCACCACTACCAGTACAACAATATGGAAAAGGCTTTGAGATAATGAAGGAAAACGACTATGATGGAATCAGTGGTCTTGGTAGAAACAAAAATGGAATGAGAGAACCCTTAATACCAACTAAAAGACCAAAGAATCTGGGGTTAGGGTTTAAGACAATCAAGATTGGCACTCCATGTACCCTTGTGATTTCAAGTGAGGACGTAAGTGCTTCTAAAAATGTCGAGATATCCGATGAATCCTATACCGAGATTGACTCCCATATATATGAATTAGGTTCTAATAAATCCCTTAGTGACTATGAGCTTGAAGAAACATTTTGAGAACCTAGCTAGCCCTTTTTTGAGAAAAGATTCAGACAAATGTTTAAAATTGGCCCACCACAGGCCCCTTCCAATGACAATCTTAATCCTGACCTCCCTGTGAGTCCAATTTACCTGAGATCATTGAAGATGAAGATTGGTTGGATTCCTCCTGGGATCTTGAGGACACCTCTGTCTTTACCCTTTCAACCTCCATTTGCATGCTTTTAGTGTCATCTCCACCTTTTTCTAACACTGATGATGGTATCTCCCTTATATGTCCCCAACTCATTGATTGGGATCAAGAAGACTCGCCTACCATGGACACATTTGAGAATGACAAAGCCATTGCAGAATTAATGGGACTACACAGAGGAATATCATGTGGGGACCATAAAGCTAGATATAGTATAGATCTTGGTTCTGCAGCATATTTTAGAGAGATTGTTCAACCCTCTAGTCATAAAAGTAATAAAAATAATAATAAAACAAAAAAGACACGTCTTTAGGTGAAGACCGTAAGGCACCTTCTAACGATACAAAAGTAAAAAGAAAGGATGTATTTGAGGGTGAAAACCTCTTTGAGGTGCCTAAGGATGGAGGGTTGGAATTTCTCCTCATCACTCAAGAAAAATCAGCCATGCTAATTGAGGATACCGTAGAAGTCAACATAGGCACACTTGAAAATCCCAAGATGATTCTCCTTGCAACATCATTGACAGAAAATGAAAGGCCTGAGTTTCAAGCTTTCTTCACAGAATGTCAAGTCAAATTCGGTTGGTCATATGATGACATGCTAGCACTAGATCCAACATTAGTCTTACATCATTTTCGCTTACTTCCAGATGCAAAACTAGTCAAACAAAAACTCTAAAATATGCACCCGCAAATCACCTTGCTTGTAAAAGTTGAGCTCAAAAATTTGTTAGATGTTGGATTCATAAGATCTATAGATTATTCCAATTAGATATCAAATCTCGTACCTATCACAAAACCAAATGGTCAAATCCGCATCTGTACAGACTTCTAGGATTTGAACAAAGCTTGCCCAAAGGATGACTTTCTAGTCTTGAATATAGATATCATAGTGGATCTCACAGAAGGATATGAGATGTATCTTATGGATGGTTTCTCAGGTTACAATTAGATCCATATGGCCCCAAAAGATCACCATAAAACGACACTCACTTGTCCCTGGGGTACATACTGCTGGAATATCATGCGTTTCATAATAAAGAATGTAAGAGCCACTTATCAATGGGCTATGAACATGATATTTCATGATCTTATGCACACATTAATGGAGGATTGTGTTGATGATCTCTTGGAAAAATCCTTAACACAAGGAGATCACCTAAAGGTGCTAGACAAGATCTTCAAAAGGCTGGAAGAGTATAAGGTCTGTCTCAACCCTAAGAAGTGTGTCTTCGGTGTAACTTAAGGTAAACTCTTGGGGTAAATAGTTTCTCGTCAAGGTATTGAAGTTGACCTAGCTAAGGTAAAAGCAATATTGGATATGCCTCCACCAAAAGGAATCAGTGAGCTCTGACCATTACAAGGTAGATTGCAGTCCATCAGACATTTCATTGCACAATTGGTCAATAAATTTTAACCATTCCAATACATGTTACACAAGGGAATCCCCTTTATGTGGAAAAACAAGTATCAAGCTGCTTTTCAACAAATCAAAGAATATCTTTTGACATCGCTAGTCCTAATGCCACCTATTGATGGGAAACCTTTGATATTGTAAATTTTTGCAACCACTTCCGCACTAGGGGCATTACTCGCACAAAATGACCATGAGGAAAAATAAAAAGCAATATATTACTTCAGTCACACTTTGGTTGGGTATGAACTCAATTATACTGTCATTGAACGCGCATGCCTTGCAGTGGTCTTTTCCGCTAAAAAATTGAGACATTATATGTTGAAACATAAAACATAATTAGTGGCTAAGATAGATCCATTAAAGTACCTTCTCAGTTGGGTAGCATTAATAGGACGATTGGCAAAATGGGTAATGATATTGAGCGATTATGACATATAGTATACAAAACACAAAGCAATAAAAGGATAGGTCATAGCCAATCAACTCACTGATGCACCCATAATAGGTGATCACCCGTTGGTAGTAGAATTTCCAGATGAATTTGTCTTCCATGTAGAACCTAGATTGCCTTGGAAACTTTATTTTGATGGGTCTCATACAGGTCATGGTTCAGGCGCTGGGATATTATTCATCACACCTCAAGGGGATTCTATTCCTAAGTCATTTTGTATTACATTCCCATGCACTAATAATGTCGCCAAATATGAAGCATTGTTGACAAGACTTTGAATGGTAGTTAAGTGGAAAATTAAGGAACTCCTAGTCTTTTGTGATTCTCAGTTAGTTATCAACCAAGTTAATGATGATTATGACACCAAGGATGAGAATTTGATGCCTTACAAATGCATGGTGGTTAGTTTTCTATCATACTTCCATATGATCACTTTTGAGCAGATTCCCTAGGCACAAAATAAAGCAGCAGACACTATGGCCACAATTGGATCTCTCTTGGATATCCCTAGTAATGTGCTGCAATTTGAGTTCTTAGTGGAACAGCTATTGATTCCCACCTATGATGTTCCTGAATCCAAAATGATTTGTGAGCTTGTTGGTCCCAATTCCCCCTAGTATCAAGACATATACAATTATTTACATTCCTAGACCTTACCGCCAACCCTTTCCAATAACCAACACAAGTCCTTCATTCTCAAATTCATTTGCTTTACCATCATTAGTGACACCCCATATAGACACAACTTTGACAATACCCTCCTTCGGTGTCTCGACATGGATGAAGCACAAAAAACTTATGTGAGGTACATGAGGGTATATGCAAATCCCACTCAAGTGGCCCAATCTTAGCTATGAAAGTCATGAGACTAGGGTACTACTGGTCGACCATGGAAAAATATGCTCTTTAGTTCGTGAGAAAGTGTCATCAATATCAGGTACATAGTGATCTCATTCACGTGCCTATGCAGGAGTTATGCCTGATAACTTCTCCTTGGCCCTTCACATAATGGGGACTCAACCTCATGGGTAAAATTCATCCCACTTCATCCAATGGCCACAAATTCATTATTATTGCAACTGAATACTTCACGAAATGGATTGATCCCATTCCTCTCACTTACATAATCGAAAAACAAATTTCCAAATTCATCCTTAATTACATCATATGTCGGTATGGTTTTCCCCAATCCATCATCACAAAAAATGACCGTCCTTTTAAAAATCAAGATGTCCATGAGCTTTGTGAGCAATTCCATATTCAACATATTTTCTCCATGCGATATTGCCCGCAAGGTAATGGCCAAGCAGAGGCATCCAACAAGACGATAATCAAAATTCTCAAGAAGACTGTCAATCGCATTGGTCGTGACTGGCACCTCCAACTTAACCTCGCCCTATGGGCCTCTCACACCAGCATCTACATGCCTATGGGTGCCACTCCATTTGCCTTGGTCTTCAGATCTGAAGCTATCTTTCCCATTGAGGTCGAAGTCCCCTCCTTATGAGTCTCCATGAAAGGATTGATTGATGATGAGGAATACCGACAATCCCGATTGCATGAGATGAAACTATTAGAGGAACACAAACAAAATGCCTTGCCTCACCTATAGTCATATTAGAATCTCCTTTGTTGAAGTTACAACAAAAGAGTTATGGTCTAAATATTTGACATTGGTGACTTGGTCTTGATGCAGAACCCGAAGAATCAAGTTGAACATGAGAAGCCTGGCAAGTTTGAACCCAATTGGTTGGGTCCATATGTAATCACTGCATCTTTTGGTTCTAGTGTTTATCAATTGTCTACTCCAGAAGGTGAACAATTATCAAAACCCATCAATAGTTTGTATCTTCGCAAGTTCTACACAGCTTTAGAGAGCCTGGCCAAAACCATAAAAATATTAAAAAAAATGAAAAATGCAAAAAATCGTTACCCTAATGAAAACCTCGAAAACAAGCATCTTGGTAACACCAAAAAAATCAAAAAATATAAAAAAAGTAAAGATAAATAATTCGTCCAATAGTGAAAACCACTTCGGTGGCGCTTTGGATAAGTACCATGGTGAAAACCTAGAAAACAGGCGCCATGCGTAGGCAATCTTTTCACTCCATCTACTATCACTCCATCTACCATTGTCCATAATAAATACCCAGTATTTTGACACACTCACAAACATCCATCATAAGGTCCTACTATTTCTTTCCATGGGTGATAACAGTTGGCATCATGCCTCACACGTCACCCCTTTTCCCTCCCAAGCACGTCCCATTCCATCCCATTCATCCTGGTTAGTCTTAGACCTAACTGGGGGCAACACCCTTAACACCCGACTATAGTGGGTCTTGCACATGGTCTCGTATATTCAGAAACTCAATAAAAATCATAAAATATCTTGAAAAAATCCAACCAAAAAAATTCCCAAAATCCAAAAAAGTCAAATTTCCACTAAAAACCAAAAAAATTGAAACATGTCAAAACACAAGAACATTCAAATAACTCTCAAAAATCCCAAAAATAGAGTCAAAATTAGTCAAAGTCGAGCCATAGTTAGAATGGTCAAACTACACGGTCTTTGTACATTTGCTGCGTAGGCAAGGTCATCACTTGATGTACCCCCGAGACCACCCGAGTCAGTCTTTTAAGTTTTTACTATCAGTTGATCATTTCAGTCTAATAAGAACGTCACTTAGTCTTATTCAAGTCATTCATGCCCATCAGTCCATGTCATTGTTGAACTATGTTGCCTCTGCGATAGATCGTAGGCAAGGCCATTTGTCAATGTGCTCCCAAGGCATTAGGTCGATCCTTTTAGGTTGGTCAAATAAAATCATGACTAATTCCTTTGTAACTAAAACAAATCCATGTCATGTCAAACTATGAGGTCTCTATGCATTGCTACATAGGCAAGGCCATCTATTGATGAGCCCCTGAGGCCCCCTAGGTCTAGTCCCTTAGGGTTTGTTGGGTCGGTCTTTGTCTCTTCGCAACATCCTAAATCAGACAATTCTTAAGAAAAATTTGACAACCAGTCAACAAAAATTTCAACCAAATTGACACTTTAAATGCGACACACAGTCAATTGGGTCACCTATTCAAACTTGGTCAAAATCTCATAACAATGACAAACTATCAACCCTTGGTCATTCTTCAGATATGTCTTTCTGGAGAATGACCCTTGTCACTTTTTTTTTGCTTTAGGATATGTCTTTCCTGAGCACCGACACCATCAACTGGCATTTTGGGACATCCTATCAACATTAAGAATCTATGCTCCCGACATCGACTCTATTCAATATGTGTCCTTCTTGAATCTGGCACCTCAAAATTTATCACACATTAGCCTACCTGACACAAAACTTGGCTTTGTCAAAATTGGCATTTCGGCATTAATAATCCCAACACTTTTGGCAAACACTTTGGCAAAGACTATCTCTAAAATATTATCACATTTATCATTTGCTTTTTCATCATGATGCTAGCCACCTTGAGGATGTCCCGTACAGGATTTAGAGGAGCAACGACGTTTCATGAAATGTCTTTCTTTTTTATGGTTGTCTGTGATTGATTGTGACAAAAATACTGGGGCAATTGGGCTCCTTGTATGAGTCACGATCTTCCTTGTCTGTGACTATTTATTTTACGCGATGGCACAACCTTGCACACCATCGATTTATGTCATATCATGGTGTTTGTTCCATTGCAATAATCCGCCCAATGATGATTAATGCAACACCTATTTATACTTTGGAAAAATATTGAATGTTTCTTTATAATACTAACATCCATGTCTTTTGTGCTAACACTTCTTCTCTCTCGCATTATGACAATGTCCTATGACAAACAAAAAAGCACAACTGCATACATGACCATGTAAGGGTGTGCATATCATTCACATATCATTTCATATAGGCTCTACATCCCACATTTGCATAAATACATTTACATATCATTTGCATAATTTAATTTGCAATAACATAACATATAGATGCATTTCCATGTCATTGCTTCACATAAATACATGATAGCTATAATCATAACATAAAGCATAATTCATACCATAATCACATTATCTGCAATCAAAGAGCATTACATTCATATTCATAATCATGACATTTTATGCATCCATTTAGGCATCATGCATGTATAAAGCATTATCATAAAATCATCAATAACATCTCAACATAAAATATCATCATGCATAGATACATCACATAACCATCATAAATCATATCGACATTACATACATTTGCATATATTTGCATTAACATAAAATAACATTACATCTCATAATCATTAGCATCTCATCAAGACATGACATCCATAACACCATAAAAGTAAATGCATACATCACCATATAGAATTAAAACATCATCATAAGCTGCATGAAAATCATAAAGCATACATCATCATCCATAACACATACACAATAAATGATTGCATTTCATATAAAGCATTGCATATCATATCATCACTGCCAAAAATGATATATATATGTATATATATATATCGCTCAAAAGACATGTGTCATAGTACAATTTCATAATGTATCTCCTAAAAAAATAAAGCTCGCAGGCTCGATGGCCAAAAATATAAGTGTCAAAATACATGAGTCAAAATAGGTCTAGCTAGTGCTACCATGATCTCTTGAACCCATTTTGTTGCTCTCACCCTGACTTGATCTACTATGAGATTTCTTGTTGTGAGACTGACCATTACTAATAACCTTTGAGGCGCTAGGTGCCTGCCACTCTAGTGGAACTGCCTCCTCATATAGCTGCCTATAGTACTACTCTCTGCGCCAAATCTTGATAGCCTCTTTGACCATGTTCGTTGTGGACCCACTATAGGTAGCAATTAAATCTATGCTCCTCTGCTCTACTTGTTGTGCCCTGATAATGGCTATATCTCTCCCAGTCTGTAGACCATCCCTCTCCACTCATAAAGTCTATAGCTTAGCCTCTAATGCCTGTACTTTGGCCTGTAGACTAGCCATCTCCCCATCCCTGTCCACTATCTTGCCTCTAATAGGCACATCCTCAAACCCCTCATATCCTTGCAGGATACTCTCACATAGGATCCACTCCTCCTCACCCATCTCCTCATCCTTGGGCTACTCCTCATGCCCTGCCACCTCCACATCCATGGCGGTCGCCCCTGCTAACACATCAAGATGCTCTGCCTCGGGCTTCTCTCCCTCTGCCTCCTCATCCTGCATGGCCTCCTCCTACCTACCCTCCTCCTATCTCACCTCCTCCTCTCTCTCCTCCTCCTCCCCCTCCTCCCCCTCCTCCCGAATAAGAGAAAGTGATTTGCTCCTCTTCATTGTAACCTCGATCGTAATAGACATTGGAGTGAAGGACCCTTTCTTTGGCATGTATTTATGTGGAGATCGACTTAAACAACCCATTACCTGATTCTTTGGAGCTTCAAGTTGGATCCACATCATGGATTCAACAGTTGGATTATGAGACTCTGCCTTTTCGGTGTCGTGTCTGCCATAAATATGGTCATCTACAACGAAAGTGTCCTAAACATAAGGCTTATGGGTCTTCTTCTAGTGGGGCTCCTACTAGGATGCCTCCTTGCTTAGATCCATCAAGGGAAATTCATAAGGAGGGTTTTACTTTAGTGAAACCCCATAATAAGGGAAGAGGTAAAAAGAGGACCCTCAAGGACATGCAAGATGATGCTAGTTTTAATTGTTTTGAGGCCTTAGAAGATTTAGATCAACAAGGGGCTATTCTAGATATGGGTGTCTCTATTGGAAATATCTTAGAGGAAGAGTAATTGGATCCTCAAAAGGATAGAGTGGGAATCTTTGTGTTGAGTCAGTAGCCAAGGTACACTCTGGTCATGACATGTACAATTCTACTCTACCTGTCATTCTTGTGGAGATAGAGGTGGATGTTGATTAGTCCATGGAATGTTGGGTTCAGATTCTTTGGGTCCAACTCAGGATTCTAAAATGGGCTCCCAAATCTCTTCTCCCTTGGGGTTGCTCTAGAAAAAATTTAAGAAGGGGGTCTCAAAGAAGCCTTCTAAGGTTGGGAGGAAGAAAGATTAGGATAAGATCAAGCTAATGGGTGAGAACTTGGTGGATTCAAGCTCAATTAAACCATTTGACTCCCATTTCTCGAAACCGCATAAATGATCGTGCTCTCATGGAACATGAGGGGTTTGAATAACATCCCTCGACAAAAGGTTGTTCAAGAAACGATTAAGGCTCATTCCCCTTATGTTGTTTTTATCTAGGAATCTAAGTTGTCTATGCAGGGCATGGTTAAGATATCCTTCAAGCTTTGGTGGCATGGTCAATTCCAATGCATTGGTGCTTAGGGTAGTGCTAGTGGGATTTCTTGCCTTTGGGATAAGTGGAAGATTTCCCCCATGTGGTGGATTGTAGGTCGGTTTTCCTTATCCATGGTGGTATCAAGTTTTGAATTTGGAGAATTTTTTTTCTTTCTAATGTATATGCTTCGTCAAATTTTCTTGGGAAGGCTCGCCTGTGGGAATAGATAAGGTATGTGAGATCCTTAGATCCTTTGCTTCCCTAGGTTTAGGCTAGGGACTTTAATTCTATTCTTATTCTTGATGAAAAGAGGGGTGGTTTGGATCGTTTGGAGCCCTCTTCATCTTTTTTCATCAATAATATAACCCAGCTAAATTTGGTTGATATAAAGCCTTGCAATGGTCTATTTACTTGGAGTAATAGGAGGTGTGGTCTAGACTCTATCTCTGAGAGGTTGGACAGGTTTTTAGTCACTGGTTTTTGTTTAGGTAATCAATGGGTAACTGGTTTTGAAATCCTTGACCGAAGATTCTCAGACCACTGGCCCACAATTTTTTTTACGCTTGGTCAAGAAAGTGTTAAGAATCCCTCTTTCAAATTCTAGTTAATGTGGCTGTAAGAGCCTTCTCTGCATGACCTTATAAAAGATTGGTGGTTTGTCAGGTTACCTTCGCATGGGACTACCATGTACACTTTTGTTAAAAGGCTCCATTTTGTGAAATTTCAGCTAAAGAAGTGGAACATAGAATGCTTTGAGAATGTATTTAAGGAAAATTTGTAGCTCAAAATAAGTTAGATATCATTTCTAGGCAAAACAAAGATCAAGGGATTATTCGTGAATCCCTTAAAGCTGAAGTGGATGCTTTGAAGAAGTTATCTAAATGGGAACTACGGGAAGAGTTGTTTTAGAAGCAAAATTCAAGGATTGACTGGCTTTAGGAGGGCAATAGGAATATTGCCTTCTTCTTTAACTCTATCAAAGTGAGGGGACATGGGAATCTAATCTCCTCTATTACATCCTCTTAGGGTGCTCAACTTTCTTCTTTCCATGATATCTCTTAAGAGGCCACTTAGTATTTCTCTTCTCTATTCTCGAAGGACACTCTCGAGGATCTAGAGAAAGTGAATCAAGTTTTGTCTTGTATTCCCTCTGTGGTTTCCTATCAAGCAAACATTGATCTTAATCAACTTGTTTCCCTCAAGGAGCTAGAGGAGGTTGTTTTCAGCATGAAAAAAGCTAAGGCCCCTAGCCTGGATGGGTTTCCTGTTAAATTTTTTAAGATATATTGGGAGATTATCAAATGGGACCTTTTGGAGGTGGTGCAAGAATCCCAGGATAGTAAACAAATGTTGAAAGCCTTTAATTTCACCTTCTTGGCTCTTATTCCCAAACATGAGGGTGCTAATTCTCTTGACCTTTTTAGGACAATTGCTCTTTGTAATGTCATCTATAAGATCATATCAAAGTTGATTGTTGAGCGACTGAAGCCCTGGTTAGCTAATATTATCTCATAGGAGCAGGGGGTTTTGTGGCTGGTAGACATATCTAGGATGGTGTTGTGATTATGACCAAGGTTATTCATTCCATGGAGATTTCCAAGGAGAAGGTTATGTTCGTCAAATTGGGAATGGCTAAGGATTATGATCAAGTAAAGTGGTCCTTTCTTCGCAAGGTTATTTATGATTTTCATTTTGCTGAGGATTAGATTAATTGGGTAATGAGTTGTGTCATGTTAGTGTCATATTCTATGTTGATTAATGGTGTGCCTTATCCTTTGTTTGGCGCTACTAGGGGCCTTAGATAGGGTGACCCCTTGTCTCCTCACCTCTTTATTATTATGGTTGAAGGTTTGGGAAGACTTCTTAAAACCCATCTGAGTCGGGGGCTTATTAGTGGGTGGTCTTGGGGTGAAGGCTTGCCTCCTCAAACTCATCTTCAGTTTATGGATGATACTATGCTCTTGGGCGTTACCAAAATCAGGGAAGTGAGTAATCTTAGGTTTTCTCTTAACACTTATCTTATTGCTTTGGGTCAGAGGATTAATGAAGGGAAATCCTCCATCTTTTTTCTTCAACACTCCACTGCTCATTCAATCTAGGATTGCTCACATTCTTATATTTTAGATTGGTAATCTTCCTTTTGTGTATTTAGGTGTTCCCCTCTCTATTCCCCCTTTGCCAAGAGGAACCTGGCAGCACGTTCTGGATAATTTTAGGGGTTATGTAAATCACTGGATTTGTCGTTGGTTATCCTTTTCTAGGAGGATTATGCTCCTAAAGGCTATGGTACATGGACTTCCTCTCTATAGGTGTATGGTTTAGGTTTCTCCTGCGAGTTTCATTAGAGAGCTTGATGTGCTCTTTAGACAGTTTCTTTGGTTTGGTAGTTTGGATTCTAAGAAGTGGAGTTTGGTTAAGTGGGATTCTATCTATAGGCATATTTAATAGGGGGTATGGGTCTTCGGTAGCCAACTATTACTGGACAGGCTTTGGATGCCAAGCTTTACTGATATTGGTGTACTAGTCAGGATCAAATTTGGACCAAAATTCTCAAGTCTAAGTACTTGAGAGGTGTTGCAGATAAGGATATTCCTAGATGCTCTTTGGATGGCAAGGGGTTTATGATTTGGGATACACTTAAAAGAGGTGCTAGCTTGATCAAGTAGGGCCTATTCTGGATTTATGACAAGGGAGATAATGCTATTTTTTGGCTTGATTCTTGGGATGGTCACCCCTCATTATTTACCTCCCATCCTCATTTGTAGAATTTGGGCTCCCTTTTTTGATGTTAGATGGAGAAAAGTTAGTGATTTCAAAGTTGTGGAGTGATTGGGTCAGGTGGAGGTGTTCAAATGGAAGGATTGTCGTATGTTGCCCCCTAGGGGTCCAATTGGGGACCATGATGAGCTAGGAAAGATTTTATCTGAGAGACTCTGCAACTCTTTGTACTAGAGGGATGTTTTGGCATGGACCCTAACCCTAAAGGGGTGTATTCAGTAGTTTTTGGGTACCATGAATTGGATAGAAGGAAATATGGGGAGGATGAAACCCTGTGGTGGAAATATGTGGAATAAGTTTGCATGGCCTAAGTGCAACTTCTTCCTTTGGATGGTGGCTCGTAACATGTGCCTTACTTGGGATAAACTTTTGAAGAGGGGGATTTCATGGGCCCTTTATATGTTTTTTGTGGTGTAATAGTGAGGAGTCTTCTTCACATATCTTCTTCCAATGCACCTTTTCTAGGTCTATATAACATTTATGGTGGGTTGTGTGGAGACACTCTTGTGTGCACGCACTCTCCCTTAATGGGTTTTGGAGAACTTTAGGGAGAACCTCATCTATCTCTTTTCCTCTCCATATGGCTTGGATTGTTGGACCTTCTTGCATTCTTTGGTAGATTTGGCTGGAGAAAAATCATAGGATCTTTCAAGATAAAAAATTTGGTGGTTGCACAAGTTTGGCAACAAATTTTTGGTATACTTTAGGAGACTATTTTTGCTAAATGTGAAGGTGGAGCTCCTCTGAATATTGAGGAGACTATGGTGGCATTTGGTTTGGTCCTGAATGGTCTCACCTCTAGGAGGGCTTGTTTTAGTAGGAGGGGACAACCCAACAAAAAAATTCAGAGAGAAGGTAGATGGCGCCCACCTCCTGTTGGGATTTTGAAAAATTAACCTCGATGGTTCTACCAGGGGAAATCCGGGTTATGCTGGTGTGGGAGGTGTGGGGAGAGATAGTTTTGGGGATTTCCTCTTCTTCTTCTTCTCCAAGTTTTATGGCATCCAGACTAATAACGTCATGGAGGATTTGGCTATTCTTGTTGCCCTGGAAAAGGCTTGTGATCTTGGTTGGTGCAAAATTATTTGTGAATCAGATTCACAGATTGTGATTAATATTTTAAATAAGTAAAATATTGATGGAGTGAATTAGAAATTGTCTTCAATTGTGCAATAGATTCATTAGCTTTGTAGTTCGTTTGAGATGGTGTCCTTTGTTCATATTCCTAGAGGGAACAATCTGGTGGATTATCTATCTAAATGGGCTTTAGAGTTTAGGAATGGTTGGAAGGTGGATGAGTGGGAGCAACTTCACAATGACTATACTCATAAGTTGAGAAATTTGATTCATGAGGACATGTGTGGTCCTTGACATGATCTGATTTTTGGGTGGCTTGTTGTTCCTGGTTCTGAGGCTAGATTGGCCTTTGTGGATCTATCCTTTTGTATTCATGTTGTGTTCTTGGACTTTCTTTGATTGAATAAATTTTTACCCTTTTTTAATATATATATTAAAAGTTTAATATTTATGTATATTTATTTTTAAAATATATATTATATTTATTAAAAAATGTATTCAATTTATATTTATTATTACATATTATATGAAATATGATGCATATTATCAAATATAAATATTATATACATACTCTCCCTTTTCATCCCACCCTATCTCTATCTCTTTACCTCTACCTCCTCTCTACTATTCTCTATTACCTTTTGTATCTCTCACTCTTTCCCCCTCTATATATTCTTCTCTCTATATCACTTCCTACATCTTTGTCTTTCTATCTCTCCATCTACCCCTCTCTCATCATCTCCCTCTTTCTATCGCTATTTCTCCCTCTCCCTCTTTCTCTCTCGTTCCATCGCTCCCTCTCTATATGTTTATCTATCTTTCTCAAGCCACTTCTATATTTCCCAAGTTATATCTATCTCTATCCCTATCTCTCCCTATCTCCTTATCGCTCCCTCTTTCTATTTCTCTCTACTTCTCTCCCCTCTCTTTATTTCTCTCCCCCTCTCCCTCCCTCTATCTATTTATAAATATATATCTCCCTCTCTATATCTCTCCACATCTCTCTCTCATTCATATACACACACTCCCTCTTTCTCCTTCCCTACCTCTATCTCTATCTCTTTATCTTTTCGCCTATCTATACCTCTCTCTATTACTTATCTCTATCACCTTCTTTCTCTCTCACTCTTGCCCCCTCTATCTCTATCTCCTTATCTCCCCCTCACCCTCTCTATCTATATCTCATTATGTCTACCTCTATCTCTCTCTCTCTCTCTCACACACACATACACTCCTCTCTTTCTATCTCTTTCTATCTCTTTTTATCTATATCTCTCTACATCTATCCTCTTATCTCTCTCTCTATAAATCTATATCCTTTCCCTCTCTCCCCTCCTCTCTCTATCTTATTCACTTCATCTCTTCTACTCTATATATTTATCTTTATTTCTCGCTCGATATCCCTCTCACTCATCTCTCTATCTCTTTCTATCCATATCCTTCTCTACGTATATCTCCCTATCTATTTATCTCTTTTCCTATCCCTCTCTATCTCTCTATATCACCCTCTATCTATATCTCTCCCTCTCCCTCTCTCCCCCCTCTTCTCTCTCTCTCTCTCCTGTGTATCTCTCTCTCTCTCTCTCTCTCTCTCTCTCTCTCTCTC